>HG995337.1:2012939-3212939 GCA_905333045.1 Lysandra bellargus | reverse complement strand
AATAAAGCCTAGAAATCATTATATATATAAACATAAAACGAAATTGTATTTAGAAAAAATAAATATGTTTAAGTAGGTACAACAAATAAATATAAAATACTATAGAATATAGAAATATTATCTATTAATTATAAATTAAACCTTATAAACCCTGTCATTATTAATATATAGAGAATAGTAAATGATATTAACTATGAGATGTTGAAATGTAAATGGATTGTCACTGCAGTTGGTCATATGTAGCAACTTGATGCATCCCACTCACTTGCAAGGAACTATTTATTGTATAAATATTTTAAGCAAAACAATTCGCAACGGATACGCCGCGCCGAGCGTAGTGTATTGATAACATAAATGGATGTATAACATATTATTAGAAAGATAAATTGTAAAATGAAACTAGATACAGAAGCGTACAGTAATATAAAGGTATATAAATAACTAAGAAACGCAATCAAAATTTAAACAAAAATGTGTAAGAATAGTAAATAAAATTAAGAATGTATTTAAAAATAAATAAGAAAGATGTGAAATAGACTAAAAATAGAAATATGTAAAGGACATATGATAGTTATAAGAAAAGAAAAAATGTTAAAAGTAAAAGTAAGGAACAGATACAACAGTATCATAATATATAAATAGTAAATTGTAAATATATACCTCTGTATACAAATATAAATAAGTACCCAGATATAACGACAAATGTAAAAAATTGTCTCTTCCCTTCGGAAGGGGGAACAAGAGGTCCGGCAGTAGGGGTCGTAGAAAAAAAAACCTGAAAAGAGGATAGTCATGGGCGTAGCCAGGATTCTACATAGAGGGCGGGGCCCTCTCACCCCGCAACTCTCTCCGCTCCACGTTTAGGTATGAAACTCGTGAGCATTAGCGACCGATCGCTCTTGTAGGGGGGAGCAGCTGCCCCCCCCCCCCCCCCCTGCCCGTACCGCTACGCCCATGAGGATAGTCCGACAAGGTAGTAGCATAAGCATAATAACTCTTGTTTTATAACACGAGTTATTACGCTCTAACTTCTGGAACAGTTTAAAAGTGATACACCAGATTGTATTCGGCTGTCTTTCCATGCCGTCCCATACTATCTCCTTCCCGTAGATTTAGAGAGACAAATTGGCCCACCACACATTCCTATATACTACAACTCCTGTAAGTTATCAATCACATCTTACCCGTATCCCGGCGTCCCGGTTGGCCTGCGCCACGCCGATGTCCGCGTCGCGCTTCACCACCGCCGTCTGCGCCTTGCCCAGGCTGGCGAGGTGCTGCACGTCATCGTAGACGTCCTCGATCGTGAAGGACGGGATCTCTGTGGGCACGGCGACCTACATACACTGCACTCACCCGTATCCCGGCGTCCCGGTTGGCCTGCGCCACGCCGATGTCCGCGTCGCGCTTCACCACCGCCGTCTGCGCCTTGCCCAGGCTGGCGAGGTACTGCACGTCATCGTAGACGTCCTTGATCGTGAAGGATGGGATCTCAGTGGGCACGGCGACCTACATACACTGCACTCACCCGTATCCCGGCGTCCCGGTTGGCCTGCGCCACGCCGATGTCCGCGTCGCGCTTCACCACCGCCGTCTGCGCCTTGCCCAGGCTGGCGAGGTACTGCACGTCATCGTAGACGTCCTTGATCGTGAAGGACAGGATCTCGATGCCCATGCGGCCCACGTCCGGCGCGGCGACCTCGCGCACAAGACCCGCGAACTGGTCGCGGTCTTTGTACACCTCTTCGACTGTAAGAGTTCCTGAAATACACGTTCGACTATTAGGTATCGTAAAAAAATCATACTAATAATGCAAAAGTGTGGCTGTCTGTCTGTCATCTCTTCACGCCTAAACAGCTGAACCGAATTGGCCAAAATTTGGCATGGAGATACTTTGAGTTCCGGAAAAGGACATAGGATACTTTTTATTCTTGAAAAATAAATGGAGTTGTGGGCATCATTAAGTAGTTTTATAATAATTAATGTGAATTCCCAGTTTGTTCGTTTGTTATAATATATTGTTTACTTAAAACTTATAGACAATTACAGGTCATTATAAAATTTTGGATAGAAAAGCCTATAAGTAAATAATACACTACTTTTCGTCACCGAAAACCGAAATACAACGCGTGTGATCAATTAATGATTATAATAATAATTAATGGTGTACCTAATACCTATTTATAAATTAACTATTACTTAATAAATATTTTATTGACGTTTTCTATAAAACTAGCTATATGACCGAGCTTCGCTCGGTATTCAAAAAATTAAAAAAACACACATAAAATGACATTTTATAAAAATGATTCCTAGCTCGATCGATTTATCGCCCCCGAAACCCCCTGTATACTAAATTTCATGAAAATCGTTGGAGCCGATTCCGAGATTCCAATTATCTTATATCTTTAAACGAGCAATTCTTGTATATATATACAAGAATTGCTCGTTTAAAGATACAAAATAAGATACAGTCCAGAACAGTCAAAACTAATTGAGTATCTACTGTAGAAAGTGTTGAAAACTTACTTTTTTACATTAAAATAGGTGAGTGCCAAAGTCAAAGACAGAGGCACCAGTGCCACCCGTAATATATCCATGTTTTATTTGTAACACTATGAAACTTGATGTACTTTACATCAAAAGATAAAGCAGGTACACTTTTTATTTAATTTTTTTTTAATTTATTTTTTATGGGAAGCCGTTTATATCTTACTGTCGCGTTAGATACAGTGTCTCAAATGCCAATTACAAATCATAACACATCTTATACTGATATATCATCAAGCTAAGCAATAACTATTCTATGTTCAAGAATATAACGTTCAAAATGCTCAATCAAAGTCTTATCACATGTTTATTTTACAAACGATATAAAATATTGATAAGGCATTTATATTTGATTAGGTTTACAATATTAGATAACAGTTGGTTTATATTTAAATACCTTTGAATAGGATTTTGGTAAAAACCCTTCATTGCGCTGCCACGTTTCAATAAACTTATCTATAGTCAAAACAACGAGGCGAGTTATAACATTTCATAATCAATGTCAGAAATTGTAAGGGTGACTTGTCTTGTGGAACCTTGAGCCACGTAATCAGGTAGTAAATCTTCCAAAGGCCTTAAGGTTATATTTACGGTTTGTGTTACAGTAAATAGTAATTGTAACAACGTGATAGATATAAGAGTTGCAGACTGCAGTAAATTAGACTCAATAGGTACTAACTACCAACACGTTGTGATAATACTGTGATTACTACTAGTTTAATCTACAAGTAGTACTACAGATAACTAAATAGTTACTACTAAGTATATACTACTGCGTCTAATCCAATATTAACTGAATGTGTGTCGTAGACCTTCTTAGAGCAACGTGCCCTGAATAGAAAATCATAATTAAATTATAGAATTCGAATATGCACTCTATTAGGTGCTAGGAATGGAAAATTTTAAAATACTTAAAAGTTTCAAAAACATTATATAACAATAAAATCTGTCATTGTATCAAGTACTTAAGTTCTTTTCATGATTTACCAACGTGTCAGAAAAATACAACAATATTAGTGTCAATGTGGTATTATATTTTCATTAATGAGGGTATAAGACCGGTAATTTTAATGACAAATCACTGGGTAATCTTAAAGATCCTCAAATTTAAAGGAAAATGTTCTTGGAATTCAAAATAAAGACGTTTTTCCAAACAATTTACCACGCGGAGCCGCCAATACCAAAAGAAAATACAGAAAATTATGCCACGGTCTACGGACATGACGTACTGCGGAGGGCTACGAATAATAAAAATTGTTATACAATAAAAAGTACAACAGTTTCAAAAATAGAATCTAAAATTTCGTATATCTACAGTAGCCACTGAAGAAAATAGTCATTTTGAAAGAGATTTTTAAAATTCTCAGGCGCGAGTTCGCAACTTTTTAGTAATCTGATGCCATAATTCAATGCACAGGATGACAGGACTATTATTATGTAATTTAGACCATGACCTCTACGATTTAGGTATAATGTGACCGTAGAATCAGTCGCCTACGGAACTCCTACGCGAAAAACACGTAACGTAGCGGAAATGCTCTTTTTTTATCAGATCTTTTGATGTTTTTTTAAATTTATTATATGTATGTATTTTTCTGAATTTATTTCATGTTTATTATAATAAATATTTCCGAAAAAAAAAAACGCACAGAAAATATTAACAATTTATTTATTATCAAAGATATTAATACTCGGAACACGCGTTTATTTTAGTGATAAAACGTAAAAATAACATAATAAGTACATGTTTATAATTGCCAACGTTTTTTCAGTCACAAACATAAATTTAATCTAAATCATTTGTAGAGTTCGTTGGTAATTATGATAAAAGTTTATTTAGACCAAAATATTATAGGAATCATAAAAAGTGCTGAGTTGTAGTGCTCTATTTTTCCGCGTGTTACGTTAATGATTATTTCGTATCCAAAAATTAGAATTTATCACAGCTTTTATTTTACAATATATCAGGTTTTTTAAACTAATTTAAACATCAAGTATGTGATATTTTGTGTGGCGTAGCAAAGGGACAGTCCTTCGCTCGCGGCGGTTACGTCAGTACTGAGACCTACACGCGTTCTACGATCGTAGTAAACAATAGAGTCATTCATTTATTCATATATTAATTTACCAATTAACAAAGAAAACAAGGAACAAATAAAGAAGAGCGAATGTTTGTAAATCATTTACGGATTTTGTGGTGTGGGAAAGCAGCAGAAATGTCGGGAATAAAAAAGTTCTCCAAGGCAAAACACATAAAAAACATATTGTGTGTGATTTTTTGTAAAAGCCTATGAAATTACCTTACGTAGTTGAATATGCATGGGTGCTGTTAAAAATCACATCTGCCAACTCAACGAAAATATCCCAAGAGTTGTGGTTGTACAATTGAGTTTCATTATAGAAACCTTTTGTAATACATACAATTAAAATTAGTTCTGCGTTTGAGTAATCCAACTTTTGTGTTTTTAATGTTGAAAAAAAGTTAAAAAAAAACAATTCACTCTTGTACTGTGTATGTATCAGTTTAGTTATAACCATACGAAACTCAGGAAAATATACTAGAAAATTTCCTATAGATATTTTTCGATAGACATTTTTCTCATCCATAACATAACACACAAAGGAAAAGTTCTAGATATTTTCAACTGCTAATATCAAATTCAATCCAAATACATTTTCTATCCAAATACGCTTCCAATGTGAATGTCGTATGAAATGCATATTTAATCATAACACCCCGCTACTACATAGAGTGGTTAAACCAGGGTTACATTTTAGGGTGGGTTGCACCAACTTACTTTAACTATAACTGTAACTTTAACTATAACTACAGTGCAAAACGTCAATGTGGCGTCCGACGCCATAATCCATATCTAACCATAACCGCTCATACTTATATCAAAATTTTTTCGTGAAAATTTACTATGTTTCAGTGTTATATTTTTACGGATAATTCAATTTTTTATACTCTCAATCAAATTAACTGTAGCTTTAATAAAAAAAATAAACGCAACAGACATCTGTCAATTTCTGTGGTCAAAATTAAGGTTAAAGCTAAGTCAGCCTTAACTATAACCATAACTTTAACCATAACTTTAACCACGCCTCTGGTGCAACTTAGAAGCCCTTAGAAGCTACTCCAAATATATTAGAGGATATTGGGTTCAAGCTTCATATTGGATATCAAAGATTCACTACAATAATTATTTATTAGTAGCTACAGCCGCCCGCAACTCCGCTGCGCCTAAATTTATTTACCGCGCGGGAACTGTACATTTTTCCGGGATAAAAACTAACCTATGTTCTCTCCCGGGACTCAAAGTATCTCCATACCAAATTTCAGCAAAAGCGTTTCATCGGTTTAGGCGTGAAGAGGTAACAGACAGACAGACAGGCAGATATACTTTCGTATTTATAATATTAGTATGGATATTATAAATGAGAAAGTATGTCTGTTCGTTATCCTTACGCTACACCTTTGTGGATATATTATGGAAAATGACAGAAAAATTTTTTCGCGTAAAAAGTTTTCAACATGCCTCTAAAAGACCGCTAGTGAATACTTATAAGATTTTTGAATTCCTGTAATCCTGTTAATAAATAAATAAAACAATATTTTTTGTCAAGCTAGATACTTAGTAAATTATATTGCATGGAAAATTTCTTATAACAATAATGGATGTAAATAATGTAACTAAATAGTAGAGATAAACGTTAAAAATGTAAATTTTAAACGTTAAATTAAATTAATTGCTCATTGTTAATTGTATTTTTTACAAATTTACCGAACGTTCATAGTATATTTTATAGTATTTTTTAAACTACAGTTTAAATTTTAATGTAATATCCAGAAGTACCTAAATACATATTTGACGTACAGCAGTTTTATAATGTTTAGGTTACTTGCATTTAAGAGCACCTTTTTCAGTTTTCAGGTGAACGTAGATTTGGCCGCACCGCACGCACCGCAGTCGCCGCATTCGGAATTCTTCATATAAAGAATGTAGAAGTTGCGAAGACTGCGGCGCGGGTAGGTATGCGAGCTTGCCTATAACTTCATAAAGAATTCCGAATGCGGCGACTGCGGTGCGTGCGGTGCGGCCAAATCTGCGTTCACCTTTAGTAGTAGTTATCATTATACCGAAAGCTTTTAATTTTAGAATACAGTGGCTTAACAATAAAACAAACTGATATTTTTCTTTATTCTGTAGACACATAGGCACCTACTCACACACACAGTTAAAGCGCAGTTCTTAATATCATCTCTTCGTTGTTTCGCCTGAAGAAGGCTAAAGTAATGAAACTCAGGAGTCAGGATGTTAGAACTACATTTTGTATTTAATGGAACATAATGTTTATATTCTTATTTTTGTCTTTTTTAAGAAATAAGACTTTAATTTTGTAAATTATATGGGATGTAAAAAAATCAATAGGTAACTGATATTTTGTTGATATTACAGGATACGTTTAGGACGAAAAATGATTGTCGTACCTACACGTCTCTAGAAAAGCAATATAATACTATATTATATTAATATACGTAGGTACGTCTCTACATTTCTCAATGTCTTGTTGTAGGTCTGCAGGCAGAGATCTCTTCTAGAGATAAGCACACCTATGTACTCTATTAATGTATGATATATCTTAAATAGTTTTAAAAATTTGTATATAAAGAATATTAATAAATAAAAAAAAATAGATTATTATTTATTATCAATACGTAAAATATTTGTGGTTTATTTCTTCTCTCTCATCAAAAATATAGTTTTCCTGTACATCTGTTATATCAAAAGACATTCAACACAATATAATAATATACACGCATAGATAGAGATACAAAAGAAAATAAATTATAAAATAATATTATTATTAGTTAATTTCTAAGTCCCTACATTTGAGGTAAACCTGGTCACCGTGTCTATATGAAAGATGAACGAAATTACTCGGGCACTGCTGCTATCAGAAAATAATCCATCACGTTTATGGCAACATTTTCTTTGCCCTCTGTTCGGAATTAAGATGAATCGATATAAAAATTACTTACCGGAAAATACTCGCTAAACCACAGACATAGATCGAGATAGATACCGCATGTGTATGTACTTTGCGTGCCATATCGCGTTCCCAAACGACGAGTAATGCTCGTCTTTCGAAAGTCTGTTCTTTAGTCTGCTATCGGAATCGGATGTCAATCGGAATTTTAAAAAATTATAAATGGCCAAAAGTGCCGTATAGAGCTGTAGAAATTCAAATAGAAACGTTGGCCTTGATAATGGACACGATTCTTATCATCGGTACGTCACAGTGGTAGGAAAAAAGTGACACGCTCGTTTTCATACAAATAGAGCGACATGCGGTATCTATCTTGATCTATGTCTGTGCGCTAAGTCTGTTTTACTTTGACTTTTTTGTCGGCTGCCTCCCCATATAGACGAACGCGTTGGCCAACGCGTTGGCGGTGCGTTTGCAACGGCGCTTGTGAGTAATCCACACATTGGAAGGTCATTCAGTATGCTTTGGATCGCGCCAATGTGCGGACGGATTCGAAATGGATGTTGAGTCGCTAACAGCTGCAGCTGTATATTTATTCACAGCTTATAATTAAGTACATTATTTTTATATATAATAATTATATAATTATTACCTTATAATTATAATTATCATGATTAATATATATTTATTATTTATTAAATATTTAATTTATTTTGTTTTTAGTATATTTATTGTTAATAGCGACAACAGATATATAAGTACTTACACAATCTGTGAAAATTTCAGAAATCTTGCTATAGCGGTTCTTGGGATACAGTCTGGAGACAGACAGACAGACAGATAGACAAACAGACAGACATACGGACGGACAATAAGGCAGACAGAAAAGCAGACAGACATTGAAGTCTTAGTGATAGGGTCCCGTTTTTACCCTTTGGGTACGGAACCCTAAAAAACATCGTGAAGAAAATAGCATGTCCAAGAACCTTATTTTTTAGCACTTTTCATATGATTTTTTTGTTCCACAGGAAGATTTACTCTGATAGTTAACTTAATAAATGTATAAGTTTACTCGATACTTACATTGTTCGCTATTTCGTCAAGTTAGATGTTAATTCGCCACAAGAAGGAAACGTGCACTCTTCAGCGCTGCTCCGGGCGAACTGATCGCGCGGCCTATGTGTGGATGGAACGCAAGCCTTGCGACAAGCCTTGCGACAAATTTCCTTTGATCATTCCGACACCGCGCGGCAAGCTCGCAAACGCGTTCGCCAACGTATAAATACCTACCGCGAACGCGCGAACGCCTGTTCTACACATTGGGCCAACGCGTTGGCCAACGCGTTCGCCTATTTGTAGTGCCGACATTAGAGGAAGAGTAGACCGACCGGCATAGAAACTAGGGAATTATGTCCTCGTCTCTACCGCGTGACGAAAATGACACACGGTAGAGAGGAGGTCTGCTCCTGCTGTTACGCTTACACTTCTGCATGCACTTCTAAAGTTCATCCCGATGATTTTTAACCGTCTTCCATAAGAATGGAGTTTAATCCTTCGATCGGGGATTATTGGAAATGCTATTGTTGTCGCGATCAACGGTGCTCTTATGGGGCTTAAAGGATTAATACTATGTTCGGCCACAGAATACATAATATTAAATAGTATAAGTAGTTCGGCTTCGTATATTTTTTTATGACTCATAAAAAAAGTTTAATGTAAACAATGAAAAACTTGTGTCGATTATGCAAGCTTTATTTGCGGATCCCCAATCGTTTCCTTAACAACGAGCAATTGAATTTAAACTTTAATAGGACCTGATAAATGTCGTTTTCTAAGGGCAATGATTCAGAGGCGTTTATCACAGTCGCGCTATAAAACTTGGCCCTTAGTCAACTTGTAATTGATAATTATAGAAATATAATTTTACAAAGTTATTAATAAAAAAATATATAAATTGTAACTTTGGCTATGTCATAGAGATTCGTTATGTGACACGACCGACATTTTTTTTTCTAATCTCACTGTCAATATAATCGAATACAAGTTGTCTAAGCACCCGCTGCCTTAACTTGACGATTGTTTACGGCGTACAAATTCGGCAGTCAAGGTTAATAGCTGACTATGCTCAGCGTCCGTGATTTTGATCTTGAACTTCTGGGTATCACCTCAGCGAAACTCGGCCGTGTTTTACAACTTTTAGATTTTTAATCGACTACGGCGAGGCCAAGAGGAAGAATAATTAGAAGAATAAATATTATGATTTTGGCAGTCTGTGTATCTATGTATGTACGTTCCCTCGAAGTGTTAGCCATGGCACACTCGAGGGCACATACAAAGACAGCCGCTAGAGAGGCTACAACACAACCACCACAACAACGCTCTGTAAAAAAATTTCTTGTTCTGCTCTGAAGGTCATCTGAAATCACGCTTGTGTGTGGGTGCGACCGATTTAGGGGGTCTAGTAACCAGTGTAAAGCTTAGGAAGAAGAACAGTCTACGGTAAATAGTTTACTAGCGACCCGCCCCGGCGTCGCACGGGTATAAAATATATAGCCACTAAAAAAATGATTTAAATCTATAGCCTATGATCCTTCACGTGGTCTTCTTCTTATCTGTGCCAAATAACATAAAAATTGCAATAAGCACTTTCAAATAATTTCCCCCGTTTTTTCACATTCTCCTTTTAGTCTTAGCGTGATAAAATATAGTCTATAGCCTTCCTCAATATATGAGCTATCTAACACTGAAAGAATTTTTCAAATCGGACCAGTAGTTCCTGAGATTGGCGCGTTCAAGTAAGCCCTTTCAAATAATTTTCCTCTTTTTTCCACATTTTCCTCTATTTCTTCGCTCCTATAAGTCTTAGCGTGATAAAATATAGCCTAAAGCCTTCCTTGATAAATGGGCTATCTAACACTGAAAGAATCATCACAATCCGTTGCGTAGTTTTAAAGATTAAAGGGAACAAAGGGACATGAGGGAAAAAAGTGACTTTGTTTTATAATATGTGTAGATACTGTAGTATACCTAACGGTAAAGTATATCATATTATTACCACGAAAATTACAATATAATAACTAAGACAATAACACAATACTTGTAGTACCGGGAATGACATACATACCTAATTTCTGCCCCGTTAAATTGTACGGTTCACGCGTTAAGGTGACGCCGCGTTAAAGTAAGAAACCGTGTTGGATGTGTTTTAGATTGCTTGTTTTTTATGAGCGGCCGGGCCGGCCTCTCATAGAAAACGAGCAATGGAACAGCAAAAAATGGAAAGGGCGTAAGCGACAAAATGGTTTTTGTCGCGTAATTTAAAAACCATAAATACATTTCATATAAGCTATGCACATATTAAAGTGTATGCTTCAACCAATTTATGTACAAATTTTGGAACCTTAAATCACTCTCCTCTGTTGGAAAAATAGGAATCCCTTTTTTTACAGAGGTCTTTTCGATTGATAATTCTGTGTTATAAAAGTTGTCCAATCGTGTTATGCTATGGGCAATCCAAAGACAAAGACATGATGAATACTGACAATGAACTTTAGTTTCTTAGCTTTAGTCATTGCTGAGAAAAATCGGCATCGCTACAGCCAAATTATCAAGGCGTCGCATTAAATAACAGAATCAAAATATTATATTAAATAGCTGCATTATTTTATTATACAGAACGTAACAAAACAAAGTGATAATACTTTAGGGTGTGTAATGTGTATGTGTCTCTTGTATAGAGTTCACTGTAAAAGTAGCAGCGCTAAAAGAGCAATTTTTTTATTTGTATGGGCAATCGCGCCATGTCATGTATTTTCCCATAGAAAATGTTTAAAAAAGTTACACGTTCAGCACTGCTTTCCTAGTCAACTGTATAATTTAGGGGAACCATACACATCCTAAAATAATAATTTATTTTGTTAAACCCTGTATTAAGCTGCAATCCATACTTATATTATAAATGCGAAAGTGTGGCTGCCTGTTTGGCTGTCGGTCTGTCTGTCTTTCACTTCTTCACATCTAAACCACATAAACGATTTTGGTAAAATTTGGTATAGAAAGATACTTTGAGTCCCGGGGAAGAAAAGTATACTTTTTATCCCGAAAAAATGTACGGTTCCCGCGCGATAAACGAATTTTGGAGCAACGGAGTTGTTGGCGTCTCCTATTAAAATATAAATCGTTCAAAGAATCAGTTCTCATACAGTGGCATATTATCATAAAGGCTTTTGTTTAGGCCCTGCGCGCACGAGCAACTTAGTTGTTCGGCGATTTATTTGTCTTTTGATCAAGTCTAGGAGCTAGTATGAAAGTGCGCGCACGTAGCGACGCGACGCAACTCTGGGCAACTTTTTTGGTTGCAATGCAACTGTCTCCTTCCCTATTGGTTTCTATGCAAGTGCGCGCACAGGCAACAATAACGTCGCCGACCGGCCGACACTCATTCTAAAGAAAACTTAAAAATTTTCTGGGTATGCTCTCAATTTCATAAACACAGTATGAAATTTCCCAAGAGTCAGGCGATCGCTCCATAATGGATGCACCCAATATTCTATTTTGCGACGCTTTCTTCGGTTTTTTATTGCGAATGCAACAACCACAGCCGTCTCGACCAAGTCCATGTTGATGACTGTCTAGAAAAATCGGAAAAAAGTTGCGTTGCTGTCGCTCTCGTGCGCGCTCCCCTGAGACATGGCGGCAATTTTTTCGAAAGAGACAAATAAATCGCCGTGCAACTAAGTTGCTCGTGCGCGCGGGCTCTTATGCATCGGGAAAATGTCGATATTGTTACAACGTCACACACGTTATGTACGAGGCCGTATTCGAGTCTGCAAGCTAAGTTATTGCATAGGTATGCATACTGCATACTAATTTATATACTCTCATGGATACAGTAGCATACGTAACTGCATATTAATGCTATTGAATATATATAGATATTTTATACTGTAATTCAAGAATTATTATATTGATGCAATATGAGAATATCATATTGCTTCGTTTTGAATTAAGAGCCAATGAAGGAAACATAATATTTTGTGCCAAAGAAGAATAAGACGCAGTCATTCTCGAGAGGATCAGTAGTCCCTGCATCATTTATTTGAAACTAGATGACGCCCGCAACTCCGTTGCGCCAAAATTCGTTTATCGCGCGGGAACCGTCCATTTTCCGGGATGAAAAGTATCCTATATCCTTTCCCGGAACTCAAAGTATCTCCATGCCAAATTTCAGCAAAATCGGTTTAGCGGTTTGGGCGTGAAGAGGTAAAAGACAGACAGACACACTTTCGCATTTAAACATTAGTATGAATGAATATGTCCAATTATGTACACTAGCTATATGACCGAGCTTCGCTCGGTATTCCAAAAATTAAAAAAAAACACATAAAATGACATTTTATGAAAATGGTTAGTAGCTAGATCGATTTATCGCCCCCGAAACCCCCTATATACTAAATTTCATGAAAATCGTTGGAGCCGATTCCGAGATTCCAATTATATATTTATATATATACAAGAATTGCTCGTTTAAAGATATAAGATAAAATATAAGATGTAGGCTGATAGCGGACCTACCGACCCACGTTCAGCAGGGCTATGTCAAGCCCATCCAACAGATATCGAATAACATTGACTTGACATAACCCGACCAAATTAGATACATAGGCACGCCATCAAAACAAAGTACTCATTCTAGTGTATTAAACGATTTTTAAAACAACCTATGCTCAAAGAAAATGCCATTAAACTAACTTCCGTGCATGCCCGATGCACATTTCAGATGCAATACTGTCATTATCGAAATCATAGCTATAGGGAACACTGATTGCAGTAATACGTGTCCAATACAATATACTATACTCCATACTAATATTATAAATGCGAAAGTGTGTATATCTGTCTGTCTGTTACCTCTTCACGCCCAAACCACTGAACCGATTTTGCTGAAATTTGACATGAAGATACCTTGAGACCCGGGAAAGGACATAGGATACTTTTTATCCCGAAAAAATGTACGGTTCCCGCGCCATAAAACGAGTTTTGGGGCAACGGAGTTGCGGGTATCATCTAGTATGTAATATTTTATCCTATGGATGACTATGGCTACAATGCATGCGTAGATTTATTTCAAGGTCTCCCATAATATATTGTAAACATTCGGCTAGCATCACACCACAACATCGTACATAACAGTAATTTGCTAAAAATGCGCGTTATATTTTGCTACGTTATAATTTGGAGTTCGCTGATGGTGATGATAAGGAATTTTTATTATCAAAATAACCTTGAGTCCTATTATATTTCTTGTCCTCGCGTAGCAGCTATTTAGTGTTCTGTAATTAATTGTACTTATATCGAGATACGAAAAAAAGAGAAGAAGGCTCTACAATTTTTAAATCAGCCAAGTGCGAGTCGGACTCGCGCACGAAGGGTTCCATACCGGTAAAGAGCAAAAATAGGCAAAAAATGGTGTTTTTTGTATGGGAGCCCCCCTCAATTTTTTATTTTATTGTAATACTATTATTAATTATTGAAGAACACATACAATCAAGTATTTTGTGAAAATTTCAAGTGTCTAATAGTTACCATTATTGAAATAGAGCAAAAAAAGCCAAAAAATCACGTGTGTTGTATGGGAGCCCCCCTCAATTATTAATTTTATTTTATTTTTAGTATCTGTTGTTATAGCGGCAACAGAAATACACAATCTGTGAAAATTTCAGAAGTCTAGCTATAGCCGTTTTTGAGATACAGCCTGGAGACAGACAGACGGACAGACGGACAGACGGACAGACATCGAAAGCTCAGTAATAGGGTCCCGTTTTTACCCTTTGGGTACGGAACCCTAAAAATTACAACCTGTCAATTTTCATTTATAATATTTTTTACTTACCCTTTAACAATAACATAAGTGGCACTGACAGTCAGTCCAAGATTAAAAGCACTCATCCAAAACATCGACATGATTTCGAACTTCAAACAACACTATTATTGTGGTCTGTGTACAACTTTTTCATTTGGCAAAACTGTTCGGGAAAGTTGCTATCAAAAAAAAACTCACAAAATTAAAAACACAGGCCAGAATTTAAAAAAAGTTTAGCTTACGATCTTCTAACACCTGCACAATAATAGCAATACGAGGCGATACATACACAAATGCGCAAAAGTGTATGTCAGAGTGGCGAACTGTGAGGACACAAGGTCGTCTCCCCCCCACTGGCATATACAGAGCAATTAATACCTTATTATATATGTAAAATAATCCATACTAATATTATAAATGCGAAAGAGTGTCTGTCTGTCTGTCTGTCTGTTACCTCTTCACGCTCAAACCGCTGAACCGATTTTGATGAAATTTGGTACGGAGATACCAATTTGTTATTGAGTCCCGGGAAAGGACATAGGATACTTTTTATCCCGAAAAAATGTACGGTTCCCGCACGATAAACGAGTTTTGGCGCAACGAAAATGCGGGCGTCATCTAGTACATAATAAAACTGGATTGAAATGTAATAAATGAACGTTTAAATTGAATTAAATATGATAATCGGGAGCCACCGCATTGAAAAATGTACATTGTACATTGTACAGTGTACTCTATCCATACTAATATTATAAATGCGAAAGTGTGTCTGTCTGTCTGTCTGTTACCTCTTCACGCCCGAACTGCTGAACCGATTTGGCTGAAATTTGGTATGGAGATACTTTGAGTCCCGGGAAAGGACATAGGATACTTTTTATCCCGAAAAATTGTACGGTTCCCGCGTGATAAACGAATTTTGGCGCAACGGAATTGCGGGCATCATCTAGTAGAAAATATTTTTTTCACGTTAAATAATTTCTTTTATGTATTGCAAGTAAATTTAATCTAGCAACTTTTATTATTCGAAAATTAAACAAGCATAGCTATTAAGTGGTAAACCATTAGGCTTCCCAACTAACAAAAATTGATCTTGTAGTGGCTTATATAGCCAAAAATAATATTCTTATAGAAGTCGTATTACCGCTAATAAGGGTGCATTTGGGCACAATTTATAAGGATAATAACCTAATACCCTCCTTATAGTTGCTTTATTGTCCGCTTTTTCCTTATACCTGTTATATAATGACCAATAACAAGGTACTTCAACTTATAAGAAACATATAGAAAGCGTTAATACGGGCGATCACCCTTATACGTGTTATATTATTGTCCGATACAAGGTAGTTAAACTCCGTTTGCCCTTTTTGCCGTCATAAGTGATTTACATTTTCGCAACAGCTTGGAGAAGAAATAGTAACGTCAGCCATTTTACTATCAAGTAAACGATAAGACATTATTTTATGCGTAGTTTATTTACCTGATTTAGTGCTTGTTTATAGTGAAAAGTGTATGGGAATTAAAATGCATGATAAAATGTGATACGCTGTGTGTTTTGGTATCAACTCGCCCTTGAATTTAAGCTGTATTTGTGCTAAAAACGTCATTAATTATTTAGTCAAGTTATGTACAGTGCTTTTAAAAGAACAACAGGATTCACACATCGTCTATAAGGAGTCTATGAGAGTAAAGACTTTATAACGGAATCAATTGTTTCTTATGATATCGCCATTTTACATATCGTTAGGGTTCTTTTCACATTAACAAAATCGCACCTAGCTAGTGTTATTGCCGTTTATTATATATAAAAATTATTTTTTTTCCACTGTAGTTGGGTTGGCCGATAGAGACCTCTTTATAAGGATTTTAGCTCAATTTTGCGCACTAATTTTAAGTTTGAAATATTATTAAAAATACGTGATTATCAAATTAATTGTTTTATTTTTTACTTTTCTTTAACCATCGCTCTCTCTTTCTGTAACCATCGCTCCTTTTCATCTTCTTCCACAGTTTTGAATCCCTTTTTAGGGTTCCGTACCCAAAGGGTAAAACGGGACCATATTACTAAGACTTCGTGATCTGTCCGCCTGTCTGTCTATCTGTCTGTCTCCAGGCTGTATTTCAAGGACCGCAATAGCTACAATTTTGAAATTTGTCGGGATTGTATGCATTTATTGCCACTATAACAACAAATACATAAAACAAAATAATATTAATATATATGATATCTAAGGGGGCTCCTATACAGTAAACATGGTTTTTTCGCTTTTATTGCTTGTCAATAATGGTAACAGGTAAGCACCTGAAATTAACACAAAGGCCTAAAACTTAAAAAAAAATTGGCCTTTTTTGTTCTATGAAAGTACGGAACCCTTCGTGCACAGATCCGACTCGCACTTGGCCGATCATTCCGCTCCGCAAGAAATTCACACAATCTGTTGTACGTTTAAAATGGCGAATTTAGTTATGTAAAGCATTTTAATGTAACCTTAAAGAGAATAATATCTTTATAATCACTGTTTAAGGGAACGTGGATTGCTTTTATCCTTGTTAAGGTCATATAAAATGTTAGCATTCGTTTGTTGGATAGATGTCTTATTAAATGCCCCTATAAGTTAAAAGCATTATTTGTTACCTTGTGCATTACTTTTGTAAGAATAATTGACCATATTAAAAGCTTTTATATGTCTTTGAATATTATAAGTCTAAAAAGCAATGTAAATAGCCACTACAAGATGAACATATTTCGAAGCCTTATAGTTGCCGTATAAATTAGAGTTATTAACGTTTACCCAACCAAATTATAAGAATAAAGGTAATATTAGCCAAATCTTCTAATAGTGTGCCATTATAAGTAACATTGGCATAATGAATGCTCTTTTATAACAAGTATAAGAGTTTAGACCTTATTGAGTTAATTTTATAAGGTTAGTTTGTTTGTTGGGTTAGCAGTCTACATGGGACATAGTAAAGACTCGACAAACTGACAGATTTTATCGACAAAATGGCGGATTTCCATTGTCTAACTGTCACTTTGTCTATTGTTCCGTAGAAAGAAACCGTTTCTATGGTGACCATGCTACGCCTGCTGATGGTTATAATATTCTCTACATGAGCAAAATAAACATAAGGAAATGCTTAGAAATAATGTTGCTGCAATTTTAGATAAGGCACAAAATATATATGGCAAAGGAGCAAAAATTACGAAACTTGGATAATATTGTTATTAAACTACACAAAATATTAGCTTTACTTTATGCGTAGTCTCTTATTAAGATAAACCACGTTTCCCATTTTCTTTACACGTCTACGGCTTTGGTATCCATTGCATTGTAATAAAGCGAAAAAACCGGCCAAGTGCGAGTTGGACTCGCCCATGAAGAGGGTTCCGCAGCAGCAATAAGGTTTATTTTTATGAAATTTAAGGGTTTTTGATTTATTTTTATATGTCAATTGATTTAATGAAAGTTAAATTATTAAGGTTTACCATTTATGACGTATAAAAAAACTGAAAATGTACATCATATTATATTTTTTTACACTTATCATGCCCCTACTTTAGAAGTTAGAGGGGGGGGACACATTTTACCACTTTGGAAGAGTCTGTCTCGCAAACTATTTGGGTTAGAAAAAATAATATTAGAAACACATTAAAATATAAAACACGATGTGACTCCATTCAAATTTTTATAAATCTTGTAATTACATATAAAGTATTGATAGCAAATATAATCTAACGTTATTTTTTACCTTTATCATATGAAATAAGACGAAAATCACTAGAATAGTAAAAAAATAATTAGTTGCATTTCCAATTGTACTGCTTCGATCGCGGGCGCAACCACATTAAAGGTTCTGTTTTTTATCAAAAATAATAAATTAATAGTTTGTTCCAATGATTAATTCCAATTTCCCTCACATTTCTCCTTACTTTCACAAAGTTTTAAATTATTAACAACATATTTTAGCGAAATAACTAAACTTTTGTACCTTTTTTATCGCGGGCGCAACCATGGCAATTTTCCTTTAATAAGGTTTGAAAACTATTTCAAAATTGTTGTTTTTTTTTGCACTGAAATAGAAACTTACGTTTTATAATCAATATTATGTAATGAAATTCAACTTCGAGCTAGTGATTTAGAGTAAAAGTTATCATGTGTGGCATAAGCAGTTTTTCTCGCGCCGTTGGATGATATCACTTCAAAATGCTCTAAATCATTCAAATTATAATTTTTACTCATAAAAGTTCTTTTGCTAGTAAATATACATCTTTTTATTTATAATTTAATAAAAAATGTAACAAATGCAATATTTTAAAAATTCGTGTTAAGAGCCCGTCCTCTCTTTTCTACTGCTCTCTTCACACTCACGCCCGTCTTTCATATGCGAGGTGAAAAAGGACGATCGCCAAGTTAGCGGGCAGATAGAGGTTTTCTGTTTTTAAAGGGTTTTTTATATTGAAGTGGTAAAAAGTAATTCCAACACTTTATAGACGACTTTCTCAACAGTACATTGTATTTTTTTCATACCGTTAAGACGTCAATACAATCCATAAACAGGTGATATTCTAAACCTTTTACAGCAAAAATCACAAAACTGTCGCGGGTTTGAGTTGGATTATTTAAAGATACTTAAAAAAATAAAAAATCTAGCTCCAACACTATATTATAATTGAAATGATCTTACATGTTGTGCATTAAAACTTATAGAAATACTGTATTTTAACTGTTAAATCACGTCTGTTAAATGAGCGAAATCGGCAAAATTTCGTATACGGACTCTTAAGGGTCGTCTGTAGCGGTTTGTCTGTACTTAGAAAGATTTTTTCAAATCGGGCCTGTAGTTTTTGAGATTAGCGTGTTCAAATAAACAAACTAACCAACAAACTCTTCAGCTTTATTTTCACATTTTCCTCTGTATCTTTGCTCCTATTGATCTTAGCGTGATAAAATATAAGCTAGCCTTCCTCGATAAATAGGCTATCAAACACTGAATGATTCTTTCAAATCGGATGAGTAGCTCCTGAGATTAGCGCGTTCAAACAAACTCTTCAGCTTTATAATATTACTAGACGTTCCGCGCTGCTTCGCCCGCGTAAATTAGATATTTTACAGACAAATTAGTCCACAATAAATAGCCTATGATCCTTCACGTTTCTACTTTTTATTTGTGCTAAATAACAGAAAAAATACTCTAGTAGTTCGTGAAATAAGCCATTTCAAATAATATTTCTCGTTTTTTCCACATTTTCCTCTATTTCTTCGCTTATATCGCCTATATCTTAGCGTAATAAAATATAACCTATAGCCTTCCTTGATAAATAAGCTATCTAACACTGAAAGAATTTTTCAAATCGGACCAGTAATTACTGACTCATACTAAGATTAGCGCGTTTAAATAATGCTTCTTCTTCTTCTTCTTTTTACGTTGTTTAACATCTTTATCGTTCAAATATGAGTCCTAAAATGAATTAAGCATTCTTAAGTCATCCGAATATGGTACCGAACTTGGAATAGTACCATAATTAATGCCTCTATACATATTGAGTCTCTATTTTCCTCCAGAGCAGAAACTGCTAAAATTTTAAAAAATTAACATCAAAAATCGCATCTTAAATCCATCCTTGGGCCATAAGGACCAATCCTACCAAAGGAAATATTTGGTTCAGCAATAGCCGTATAATTTACCGTACACACGCAACTAACACGTATAGGTTTGATGAAAAAAAATTGTTTTATTTTAGTTGTACCTATGGAGACCCCTAAAATTTTTAATATTTTTTCCATTTTTATATCAAAATCTTAAAGCGGGTCACAGTCTACATCTACCTATCAAGTTTCAATAGTATAGCTCTCATAGTTTCGGAGAAAAGTGGCTGTGACATACGGACAGACAGACAGTCAGACAGACAGACATGACGAATCTAAAAGGGTTCCGTTTTTTGCCATCTGGCTACGGAACCCTAAAAAGATCTAACAAATAAAAAAATAGCAATCTTCAATTTATACTTCTGAGACAATAATCCACGTTTTCTCATTTTCTTTGCACCCTACGGCTTTGGCAGCCATTGTAATAAAGCGAAAAAATATCTAACAAATAAAAAATAACGATCTTCAAATACTTGTAACGTTACCATGCGTGGCTTAGAGAACCTCCTACTACCTGACATAACCAATTACGGGAAGATTCCAATTTGATGATCAAGAATAGTTTCAGTTTCCTCAAATTTATTATTTGAAGATGATTTGACAAATTGATATTAAGTCATCAAAAAATCGGCCAAGTGCGAGTCGGACTCACGCACGAAGAGTTCCGTACAGATACACAGCAAAAATAGGCTAAAAATTATGTTTTTTGTATGGGAAATTTTTATTTTATTTTAATATTGTCATTAAATATTAAAGTACACATATAACAAAAGAACGTGTGAAAAATTCAAGTACCTACCTCTTGCCATTATTGATACAGAGCGAAAAAGGCCGAAAAAATCACGTTTGTTGTATGGGAGCCCCCCTTAAATATTAATTCTATTTTGTTTTCAGTGTTTGTTGTTATAGCGGCAACAGATATACACAATCTGTGAAAATTTCAGAAGTCTAGCTATAGCGGTTCTCGAGATACAGCCTGAAGACAGACAGACGGACAGACAGGCGGACAGACAGACTAGACGGATAGACAACGAAGATTTGACGTGGGAGAGCCATGCTTCGGCACGAATGGGCCGGCTCGACCGGAAAAATACCACATCCTCACAGAAAACCGGCGTGAAACAGCGCATGCGCTGTGTTTCGCCGAGTGAGTTTACCGGAGGCCCAATCCCCTACCCTTTTCCCTTCCCTACCCTTCCCTATTTCCTTCCCTACCCTCCCCTATTACCCCTTAAAAGGCCGGCAACGCACCTGCAGCTCTTCTGATGCTGCGAGTGTCCATGGGCGACGGAAGTTGCTTTCCATCAGGTGACCCGTTTGCTCGTTTGCATATGCATTATTGCATAAAAGTAAAAAAAAAGAAGTCTTAGTAACAGGGTCCGTTTTTACCCTTTGGGTACGGAACCCTAAAAATAAAGAGGACCTGAACAAACTTCAATAATTGATGGAAAGTACCGAAATTGCCAAGCTGATTCATGAATAGCAATTCATTTCACAAGGGAAAACTACCGTTACGTTTCTCCGTCTACGTGATATTTTGAAGCATGCAACATGCCCCTTACAGCCTGCAGTATTGTTTTGTATTGACAAAGTACGAGAAGCAAATTATAGTCAAATTATAGTATACTGTACTCGGCGAAACATGGCGATAGCGGTCATTGGCTCCCTGTCAAAAACTTGTCATTTTCAATATAAACTGTTGACAATCGCAGCTTTGTATAGAAAATGACAAGTTTTTGACAGGGAGTCAATGACCGCTACCGACATGTTTCGCCGAGTACAGCATAGATAGCTTGTTTGTAAAGTGAATCAGCACCATCTATGTTTTATTACAAAAACAATATGATTAACATACTGACGCTGCATCGTTTAAGTACTGAGGCGTGAAACTAGATGGCATTGCTGATATAAAAGTTTTCTTTTCATTTCTGGGTCATGGCCGAAGTGGTCATTTACCATACATCTGCAAACCGGTACTTTTTAGAGCAAGTTATAAAATTGAGAAGTGAAATAATATTATGACGCACGAATAATATGCGGAAGATACAATATAACTTCACAAACATTTCAAACTATTTCCTTAGAATCCCTCATTTTACTATGACAACTATAATAGAGAACCGCAGGCCCGACGGGGATAGAGACAAAAATAAAGTATCCTACAGGAACGCTGCACTTTTCGGGATATAAAGTAGCCTATCTGTAAGCTGTGTCCAGCAGTATTTCCGGACCAATACGACCTGAGAAGAGCCGCAGATGGCGCATCTGCGGCTCTTCTGATACCTGTTTCGGTACTTGTTTTTGAACAGGTGCCCGGTTGCTCGTTTTCCCCCTTATTTTAAAAAACAAGAGCCTTAAATCCGTCGTGTAGATTTTGCGTAAAGAAGTTAAATCCATAAACCAACACACACCAACTTTAACATCGTAATTTAGTGAGATGATATTTATGTGAACTTGACGTCACTATGAACGTAGATATTATAATTCCACCAAAAACACACCTGTTAAAATGGGGCCAAGTTCCTCTCGGCTAATTTTGGCCTAAAAAAGAGTTGAAATCCAATCCAATGCCAAGTTTAGATGCACTTCTTCGATCGGAATCATCTTTTTTATATTTATACTATAATTTATGTGGCAAAACAACGTTTGCCGGGTCAGCTAGTAGAGTTTAATAAGACCTTCACAATTTTCAAAGACTTCTGACTCACCCAAGATCGCACGCAGATGACCCTCCAGGGTCTGGAGGACGGTCATCTTGATCTCCTTCACCGTCTTCCCCAGGAACTGCTCGCAGGCTGTCGTCAACAGCTCGTCCTCGTTCATGATCTTACACTGCGCCACTCCCGTCACCGTCAGCGGCACACCCTGGGCCGTCTCCACGTACTCGCACATGGGGTTCAGCGTCATCACCTGGTGAGGCAATATAAGAGGTATCATTATCATCATCAAAATTGAGCGTTGGTGCTACTGGGTCAGATACCTTCAAGCCCTGAAATCTTTCTACAATGGCACATGATAGACAAGCGATTAGGAACGTGTAGAAAATGGAGATTATTAATCAGGAAAGTTTCGCCATTATGATGGCTATCTTGGGATCCTAAGAGGTTCTCGTGGCTACCTTCGCCGGTTTGACTATTTGGTACAACAATGAATGTTAACCCATCAATCCCCAATCGGCACCCCCGGCTGTCGCATAACAATTGAAAATCTATTGCGTCTGCGATTCCCACGATCGATATAATAAAAAGAAATATTCGCTTATTCAGCAAACGTGAGATGTGTCACGTAGCCTACCTCGGCCTAAAGCAGGTCGATGATCTCTCGCTATTCTACTCTTTTTAGGGTTCCGTACCCAAAGGGTAAAAACGAGACCCTATTACTGAGACTTCGATGTCTGTCCGTCTGTCTGATCGTCTGTCTGTCTGTCTCCAGGCTGTAACTCAATATAACCGCTATAGCTAGAGTTCTGAAATTTTCACAGATTGTGTATTTCTGTTGCCGCTATAACAACAAATACTAAAAACAAAATAAAAATAATCTTTAAGGGGGCTCCCATACAACAAACGTTATTTTTTTGTCCTTTTTTGCTCGTAATCAATAATGGCAACAGCTAGGCACTTTAAATTTTCATATAGGCCTTATTTATATGCCTATTTTAATAATAATAAAATAAAAATTTAAGGGGGCTCCCATACAAAAACACAATTTTTCGTCTATTTTTCCCTATAACGGTACGGAACCCTTCGTGCGCGAGCCCGACATACACTTGACATTATTTTTACATTTTAGAAACATATACTGATGAAGCTATTAATGAATTTACCTCCAAAGAGATACGCTGGACATCCGTGACGAGCCACCACGCCCAAGCCCATCCTCCAACGATGGTCCTCTTCTGCATGGAACCGAAGCAGCCACCTATAAAATAAAATAATAATATGTACTCTTATTGACTTCTTTCAGACATATAATTTCTTTGACCTTGATTCGTAAAAAATAGAAATTAACCAAAGTTTTGGGATGGCAATTTCTACCAAAAGTTTCTTCTACCTATCAGTATAAAGAGGTATAAATGTTTGTTTGATTATATAGTTCAAGAAACTACCGGACTAGAATTTGATATAAGGCTATTAGGAGTTAAAGAGTAATTACAAATTAATTAACTAGCTATCTGCGTTGAAACCCGAATTAAAAAGTAGCCCTTTGCCTTAGTAGATTACGGATGCAATTGTATTGATTGCGGGTAAATACATGGTTCCTGCAAATTTAATTTTAAGTGTTTCTAATCCTATCAATAAATTTACATTGTTCCCTTCTTCCAACCTAAAACCATAGAGGCCTATGTCCCACTTAGCTCAGTGAAAGTCAGAACTAATATTGTAACCGTGCAACGGGCCAGGAGTCTCGTTGCCAATGTCAAAGAAAGCGGTAACTATCGCGGAACAGTGCGTTTATTTTCTTTACAGAGTGAAAGAAAACGTATAGTGGTAGACTATTGTTAAAATAAAAGTACAAAACAAGTGATCGAGTGCTTGAGTTCTGCCTACAATGTAGGTGAAAGCATCAGGTAAATACACAAAATGCATACTTATATACTTACTAGCTGTGCCGGCAAACGTTGCTTTGCCATAATATATTAATTGTTAATTGCCATATCATTTTTTTGAAGTGACTAAATAAGTATGTCACCATGGCAACGTCGATCGCTATCCCGTCGCACAAACAATGGTCGCCGTCAGTCTCAGGTTGTAATAATTTACTATTATTTATTCAACAAATGCACTTATCAATATATAAAGTACCGAGTAGCCGATTCTCAGACCTACTGAATATGCATATAAAATTTGGTAAAAATCAGTAAAGCCGTTTCGGAGGAGTTCGTGGACTAACATTGTGACAATAGAAATTTATATATAAGATTAACTATTATGAATTCATGTGGAATTGACAACCGGACAAAATGTGATTTGTTAGCGCTTATAACGACTATGAAGTCAATTCCGGTAGCTTCAATATCCGGTAGTTTGTTTGGACACAACTTCACAAGTCACAAGGAAAATAACTGTGGGATAAGCAGGAATATTTTATTTTGACAACTGCGTAATCACAACTCTGACTCTTTCATCACATAAAGTAGGTATACACCTTGCAAAAAAGTTAAAACTAAAATATTATATTATTATAAGTAATCACGCAATATGGATTAAAATTTAAAGCAGGTTCCGCATCCATTCATTGATGCTGTCGTAGATTGATTGATGATTAATATTAAACATCTTTTGATAACCGCATGCAACGCACGTACAATAATATAAATTTTATTATTATTAATTATGGCAGATTAAGATTTAAATAAAAAATATTATAGAAATAGACATTACAAAAAATCATTACTAAGCGAAGCTAAAATTTACATATAATGAGTCAATACGAAAGTATGACCGCAAATGCTGACACTAAAACCACCAGATTTCACCATTTCACAGGGAAAATCCAAAATATCAGGGCCAACATTAAGATCTGGATTTTCTAGAAATTTATGATGATTGTGACACAAAATTATAATAAGCCTAAACCTAAAACTAGAGTAAGGCTTCTCACAAGATTACGAAAACTTAAAATCAATATACCAAAAGCTATTCGAAACGAGACTAATAAAATGATTGTCATAAACATCTTTTATTTTATAATATTGAATATTAATTTTATAATCGGTTTCTTGGCAAACGACAAAATAAGATTTATCTATATATTATTTAACTCCGTAACACCTATTAAATTTCGATCGTCTTTTCTTCCCCAAATACCTAAAATCAAAAAAATTTTAGGGATAAATACGTGAAATTTTGAGTTGCTTACTTTTTCTTACTTTAAACTTCGATCAGAGCAGATCTCCCAGGTACCAATAATTATTGTTCTTAATTTTATCAATATCACCAACGTGCTGTATGTTTTATTATTCGACACGTAACAGTAACCTACAAACATTTAAGGTGCACCTGAAAAGGAAAGGTTACGTAATCTGACGTTTTCACCGGAACAGTTTACTATTCAAAAGACGCATGCAACAAAAACCTTTGAGTACTTGTTAAATTTATTATGTTTATGCTCGTTTTGTGGTTTCGCTTTCTAGCTAAAGGGGCTAAGTCCAAACTGGTTACATACCGAATATCCCTCAATTCTCTCCCTGAAAATTGAAATAATTACGAAGAAAGATTGTAACAATATTATTAAAAAATTGACTAACATTACTAGCAGCTTTTATGTAATTAATTGTACCTACTTTAGGTTCTTGGTTTATGTTAAACACTAGTATTAGCTTAAGTTTTGTTGTGGTCTGCCAAGTTACTTTTCTAACGAAGAAGGTCACAACATTGTACTATTACTTAATAATAACACTAATTTAATAATACAAATAAATAGTTTATGGTCATAAGTAGAATTGTTACCGATTGACATATTTTTGTACAGAGAATAACTTATTTATTCCGCAGCCCTCACGTTAACAATTATTTTTGTTTGCTTACTATAATTAATTTTTTTAAGCCTTTATCCACTGACCACTTAAATTTTTACAAGATAGGTTACATACTTAATATTAAAAATACAGTTGTTACTTGTTGTATAACTTACTTTAAACTAAAACTTATCCATTGATCCACTGATGCACTAATTACTCAAATCTTTTTTTCTTCAGTGAAAATGAGTTCTATCGTGAATGCCGCAGCTGATGTCATATCTGGAACTGCAATTGCCGCTGCCAGCTCTCAGGTAATTTAACCTCATTTATTACATAACTTCATTAGTTTTGCCATCAATTTGAAAGTTTAAAGAATCAGATTTAAATCCTTTTTACACCATTATACTATTAATTATAACTAGCATATTAAGAGCGGCTTTTAGTAACGTGCAAACACATTGATTTCAGGTATCATGGTTCATCCCCATGTTGGTAGCGGCGATTGCCTACTACCAGTTCGACCAGACCGATCCAGATGGAAGACCAGCAGATGTTGACGACTCTGTGATGCTGCCTGAATATGACTTCATAATAATCGGCGCAGGATCCGCTGGTGAGTGAAAATATCTACTATATCTTCTTCCGCCATTTGTATTAAACAAATATGCGGCGAAGCTGATTGAATTGGAACTTATAGCAGTGGTCCTCCAATTAAAAAAAAAATCATACACGTGTTACTTTAATAATCTAATATACATATTAAATTCTCGTGTCACGGTGTGCGTGGTTGAACTCCTCTGAAACTGCTCGACCGATTTTCGTGAATCTTAGCGAGCATATCGGCTAGGGTTGAGAATCAGACAACATCTACTTTTTATATTAATAAGTGCATTTGTTGAATAAATAATACTAAATTATATATAAACTCGAGACTGTCGGCGACCATTATTTGTGTGACGGGATAGCGATGGACGTTGCCATGGTGACATACTTATTTAGTCACTTCAATAAAATAATATGGGCGAAATACTTTATATGGCAAAACAACGTTCGCCGGGACAGCTAGTATATTATAATATTCTGCTAATTCCACCTAAAATTTAATCTGACGATTGTTTTGCTTTTAAGGACTCAAACGCCCGAATCCAAGAGTCTATGATAGTTAAAAAACGTACCATTTTAAACATTTTATAATCCTTGCAGGTGCGGTAGTTGCAAATCGTCTCTCAGAAATAGAACAATGGAACATATTGCTGATTGAAGCTGGTGGAGATGAAACAGAGATATCTGACGTCCCTCTCATGGCGGGATACCTCCAGCAAAGCAAACTAGACTGGCAATATAAAACTGAACCACAGCAAACTAGTTGTTTAGGTATGGTATATAGGTTTATGGTATGTTTAGGTATACTAAATGTTTTTTATGATATAAAAAACATTTAGTATATTATAGTATTTTAGTATAATTTATATTGTTGTTTAAATTAAATGTTCTCAACATGTAAAAAAAAACTTAATTTTAAATTTATTCACAGCCATGGAAGGTGGTAGATGCAACTGGCCTCGAGGAAAGGTGCTTGGAGGCAGCTCTGTTTTGAACTACATGTTATATTTAAGAGGGAACAAGAAAGATTATGACATATGGGAGTCTCTCGGCAACAAGGGTTGGGGATACAAAGATGTGTTGTATTACTTTAAAAAATCTGAAGACAACCAGAATCCTTCTTTGGCTAAGACTCCCTACCATATGACAGGTGGATACATGACTGTTTCTGAAGCACCATTCAACACTCCTCTTGTATCGAGTTTCATCGAAGGAGGGTTGGAGTTAGGGTACATGAACAGAGACATAAACGGAGAATTTCAAACTGGTTTTATGATACCACAGGGCACCGTACGCAAAGGAAGTCGCTGCTCTACCGCCAAAGCCTTCCTGAGGCCGGCGAAGGATCGACCCAACTTGCATATCGCTATGCACTCGTTTGTCACGAAAGTTATGATAGATCCGAGATCAAAAATCGCTTTTGGCGTAGAGTTTGTTCGCAACAAAATGGCATATCGAATCAGAGCACGAAAAGAAGTAATATTGTCTGCAGGTACAATTAACTCCGCCCAATTATTGCTCTTGTCCGGAATCGGGCCGGCCGAGGAACTAGCGAAGCATCGTATACCTCTAATCCAAAACTTGAAAGTTGGACACAATCTTCAGGATCACGTCGGATTAGGAGGTTTAACGTTCATGGTAAACAAACCGATATCGATTGTCGAGAAGCGACTTCATACCGTAAGTACTTTAATGCAGTACGCCATTTTTGGTGAGGGTCCATTGACTATACTCGGCGGAGTAGAAGGCCTAGCGTTTGTCAACACCAAATACGCGAACGTATCGGAAGACTTCCCGGATATTGAGTTTCACTTCATTTCCGGCTCAGTGAACTCTGACGGTGGAGAGCAACTGCGGAAAGCGCACGGATTGTCGCAGAGGTTCTACGATGCGGTATTCAGACCGATAGATAACATGGACGTATGGAGCATCATACCGGTTTTGCTCCGACCGAAAAGCAAAGGTTTGATACAACTTAGGAGTTCAAATCCATATGATTATCCATACATTTTTACAAATTACTTGACCGAAGAAAGCGACATAAAGACATTAGTCGAAGGTGTTAAGATGGCGGTAGCTTTATCTAAAACTAAGGCATTTCAACGACACAGCTCCATGTTGAATCAGCATATATTTCCAGCGTGTAGACAGATTCAAAAGTACACTGACGCATATTGGGAATTTATGATAAGACAATACACCAGTGCATTCTACCACCCAGTAGGAACGGCCAAAATGGGCCCCTACTGGGATTCAGAAGCCGTTGTCGACCATGAACTAAAAGTGTACGGATTGAAAGGACTAAGAGTGATAGACGGCAGTATAATGCCCAACTTGGTGAGCGGCAATACCAATGCTCCGATCATTATGATTGCGGAGAAGGGAAGTGACATGATAAAGGAGTTTTGGCTGAAACGAAGGCGGTCAAGATATTACGCCTAGTAGATAAAATGTACAAATAAATAATTTAGTTTGCCAAATTTTTTCAAAGAATCATAAATAATTTATTTTTATGTTAAGTAGAATTAATAAATTACAAATTAAATAAAACTTTACCATAATATTTTTTTAAAACTTATTTTTAGACACCTAAAAATATTACCTACAAGACGATTCGAGCATTTCTATACCTATCACATCGGTTCAGCAGTTTAAAAAGTGACGAAGTCACACTTCCACCTTTATAAATTAGTATAGACTAGCATTGTGTATTGTGACACACTTATTAATGATTACAGAAGTCAATGACCCAAAGATTAGGGGTTAAGAGTAATAATCAAGTGATGTAATATCTCTTCATTACATTATCTGGGGTCACTTGTTTCATTACAATACGGCCATTGAATTTGCAAATGAACGAACAATACTCGCCGTCGCTTTAAAATTGCTGACGAGCTTAAAATTATTGTTACATAGAGTAGTTAACTTTTATTATATTGAATGATAAAATAATTATTTATTTTTTTCTAATATAAATAAATAAAAATACTAATGCGAAGGAAGTGGTTGTTGACTGAATGGAGTATCTGCAGTGGAATTGTTTCTTAAATGACCTGGAGACAAAATAATTGGCGTGCCGACTCAAAGTTGATACTCATTAAATAACACCCCTCTTTTTTGTCGGGGGTTAAAAAGTAAAATTATCCACTAGACATAAAGTCAAGTAGCAATTTAAAGGTAAGTAGGTTTTTTTTTTGAGTATGATTATGATTATTTTTTGTTTAACGCCTTTTAATAATACGTAGATCGTACTCTTATAAATATTCGTAATTGATTTAATTACATTTTGTATTTTATATAAATACGGAACCCTAAAAATGATAAATATGTTATACATACAATAGGGTTTAATGATTGAACTCTATGCTCTTTTATCCATTACAGCTTAATTCTACCTTACTAGAAAAATATCAATAATAATTTACAATACGAAACGATATTTAATATTGTCTGTTTTCAACTTGTACATTACTCTGTACATGTCACATAAGAAAATGAATCGAAAACAATTAGATGCACAAATCAGCAGTTTGATAGACGATACAAGACGAGTGATACGTTTATAATGTAAGAGTTGAGACATTTTAATACTCATAAGTGACGCGAATTTTAGTGAATTGCCAACCATGGCGAACCATGGCGCCTCTGTTAAATCTATAGTATCCAGTACAAGGATTATGTTCAGTCTTCTGCCTGGGATGGGAGCACTAATTCTAATAAGGATGTTGATTCATCTCTACCGAACAGACATTGAAGACATCGAAAATCGGATACCAGATACCCCCGCTGATCAGTTATACGATACTTATGACTTTATTATCGTTGGGGCGGGTTCCGCGGGTTCAGTTCTCGCTGCTCGTCTATCAGAAAATAAGGACTGGAAGATACTGTTGCTTGAAGCCGGCCAAAATGAAAATGTGCTATCGGAAGTCCCGGCAATGTTTCCTGTGCTCCAAACCTCAGCGATAGACTGGCAGTTCGTGACGGAACCCAGCGGTGATTATTGCCTGAGCATGATAGGAAAGAGGTGCAAATGGCCAAGAGGCAAGCTGTTGGGTGGGTCCAGTGCGATTAATGCTATGCTTTATATAAGAGGAAACAAAAAGGATTATGACTACTGGGCCAGCCTAGGAAATGAAGGCTGGTCTTACGACGAAATATTCAAATACTTTTTAAAAGCAGAGGATATGAGGATACCTGAATATCAAAATGATCCCTATCACGCCACCGGAGGTCCTTTGACGGTGGAATATTTTAAGTACGAACAACCAATCACGAAAAAGGTGTTGGAGGCTGGTGAGCAGTTGGGTTATAAAATATTAGACGTAAATGGTGAGACACAATCGGGATTTACGAGATCACATGCCACAGTCCGGGAAGGGCTGCGATGCAGCACCGCAAAAGGTTATTTGAGACCAGCGTCTAAAAGATCTAATCTACATGTTAGCCTTCATTCGTACGTAGAAAAGGTTCTTGTAGATGAAAACAAGTCAGTATATGGAGTACAATTTAAAAAACATGATGAGACGCGCGTTATTCAAGCTAGGAAGGAAGTAATAATATCAGCTGGAGCTATACAATCGCCACAAATATTGATGTTGTCAGGAATCGGTGATGCTGAATACCTAAAAGAGCTTGGCATTTACCCTATAGTTAATTTACCTGGAGTTGGAAGAAATCTTCAAGACCATGTAGCGATGGGCGGGCATTCATTTTTGTTCGACAACCCGTTTACAAATGGGTCTGACTACAGTTTTAACTTAAATTCAGTGGCATCTTTAGGTACATTAATCGATTTTTCTATTCACAAAGAAGGACTTTTGTATAGCATGATGGAGGCAGAAGCGATGGCTTTCGTGAATACCAAATATCAAAAGCCAGAAGATGACTACCCAGACATACAATTCTTTATTGCGCCAACTGCGGATAATATGGACGGTGGATGGTTTGGCAAACGTGCTAATGGACTCACTGACGAAACATATGCAGAGCTCTACGAAGATATTCTCTATGATTCATCATTTTCTATCGTCCCGTTACTACTTCGACCAAAGAGTAGAGGTTACCTGCGGCTTCGTGATTCAAATCCATATTCACCGCCACTCATTTATCCAAATTACTACACACACCCTGACGACGTTAAAATTATGGTAAGCGTTTTATTACAACTTTTTGGCTAAATACAATGTGCACATATTATGCTATTAATATAAACCACTTAGGAAAAATTAAGTCACAATTATAATAGTTTAAGTATCAAATTCATGTTCACTTACCTTAAACATTAACATTGTCACATTTCAGATCGAAGGGGCGCGAATCGCTCAGGCTTTGACGAAGCAACCAGCTTTACAAGAACTGAATACGAGGCCTAATCCACATCGTAATCCAGGATGTGTGAAGTACGATCTTATGTCAGACGAACATCTGGAATGCCAAGCGAGACATCACACTTTAACGATATACCACCCAGTCGGTACCTGCGCTATGGGACCACCAGAGGACGAAAACGCTGTCGTTGATCCTAGATTACGGGTAATATTTTTATTTAAATAAAAACTATGCTTTATTTTAAAACTAAGACTTGTGACTTGTTGTTGTTGTTTAAACTAGAGATCATCCAATGATCAAAATTCGACCTCAAATAAAAATTTAATTATAATTTTCAAAGTTCAACGCTTTTCTATTGATATTCTTTTGTCAAAATATTGACTTTATTATTTTTTAGACATAATTCCTGCGACAGTCTTAAATTAATAAAGTCAAATTTAATGATGACAGACTGGCCGTCTAGTAATTATTGTCTAACAGTATTTAAGATTCAAGAAAAAAAAACTAAATCTATTTTCAATTTGACAACAGACTTAAACCATAAATAAAAGAGTACAATTCGTGCGTATAGGCTGATCCTAGTGTGTGTGTTGTAGTGTGTGTAATGTTTTATTTGCTAAAAAAAATTTATCATAAAAGCATAATTTCAAAATAATATTAGCTCGATGCAGTCCTTCACCATATAAACTATAATAATTACTGTGCTAAATTTCACTCACCTACGTTCCCGTATTTTTTGTCAAAAGGGATCCAAAGTTTTTCACTCGCGTATTAATATATATAGATAAATAATTTTAGAATATAGTTTATACTGACACTTAGATTAAAAATTGTACATCTATGTATAGCTATGATACAAAGAATCGTCTACTTGGCGTAATCATAATATTATTATCACACAAGTACGTTTTATAAAATACTATGCAATATTACAATGTTAATTTAAACAATACTGCTGAAATTAATATAACATTGTTATCGATTACAGGTGTACAGAATCAACAAACTCCGAGTAGTCGACGGAAGCATCATGCCAACTATAGTGAGCGGCAACACTAATGCACCAATTATTATGATTGCTGAAAAGGCATCGGATATGATTAAAGAAGATTGGGCGTTCGAGACAGAATACCCATGTGGAATCTCCGATATATGTTATAGACAGGCAGAAGAGAGTACTACGACTTACAACGAAAGCTATAACATGGCAAAACCAAAAATACCCTTAGACGTATTCAATGAGACAACAGCCTTATTTCCTAACATTCCTATAGAAGGTCTCAAACCGAAAATAGCAGTAAACAAAAACAAAATTAATTCGCCGAATAAGCAATTTATGAAAGGAACTAAGCAAAATCCTTATAATTACCATCCGATAAATAGATACCAAGATAATATAAGTTCTAGACAGTTTTTTAATCCCATAGTCTCTGATCCGAATCAGTACGCGTTTAATCCAATTTTTGCACCGAACGGTTTTATAGCTAACACCAACCAACCAAATACTTTAACTTATTTAAATCCGATGTATCAGAGGACAATGGATTATCCGAAAAATAGATACCAAGATAATATAAGTTCCAGGCAGTTTTTTAATCCCATAGTCTCTGATCCAAATCAGTACGCGTTTAATCCAAATTTTGCACCGAACGGTTTTATAGCTGACACCAACCAACCAAATACTGGGCCACATTTTAATCCAATATATCAGAGGACGATGGATTATTATCCTTATTGGATCCCCCAGTCAGCCTCATACCAAAGTCCTACGAGAGGACTGTACAATCAACCAAGGAATAGAGAAAACAAAAAATGTCGACTTTGGTTAAATTATAATGGGGTAGATTATGAATTGCAATAATAATAATAATATTGTTACCGTGGAATATTATACATAATATTTATTTTATATATTATTATAGTAATAAAGTCTGTTAATTAAATTGTGTATTATTTAAACTTCTGTTATTAATATAAATGTAAAGTAATAATTATTTATTTTATATTTTTACAAATGTATTTTTGAATAGGTAAACGCAAAATAATTTTTAAGAGCCCGGGTTACCCTCGAAATTCTCATACATACGTAATACCAATTTTTTTTTTTTTTTTTTAATTTTATTTATTCATTAAAAACTACGTATTATGGTTACATTTTAAATCTCACCAAACTAATTGTTTGACGGCGAGATGATCATTTTCTCATACGAAAATATTTAACATGTTTGAGTTATTTTTCAGCTTAAAATAGTAATTACCTAGGTTCCTGTACAAAAATTAACTTCAAAATATTTATACACTAAAAAATAGAGTAAAACACTAAAAAATATATAAATAAATATTAAATTTACTACAAAATATGTCAACTCTAAAAAATATTTTTTACTATTTAATTATTTTGTAGTAAATTTACTATTTATATATTTTTTAGTGTTTTACTCTATTTTTTAGTGTTTAAATATTTAGTAGTAAATTTAGAAAAAAAAAATTATATAAGACAAAAAAATTCTTTTTAGTGTTTAAATATTTTGAGGTTAATTGATGTTCAGGAACCTAGGTAATTACTATTTTAAGCTGAAAAATAACTCAAACATGTTAAATATTTTCGTATGACAAAATGATTTTGGTATTACGTATGTATGAGAATTTCGAAGGTAGCCCGGCCCCTTAAGTTCTCGAATTATTATCAAGACTCATACAATTTACTAGGGAAATAGTATTACATTACGATTATAAGTAGCAAATTTTGCAATAATGTTTTAGAGTCATTAAAATTAATTGTTATTTCCTACACGGTATCAAGTCTTGATGTAATCAGCCGGCTACAATGTGGTTAATTATAGATGCATGTGATTGCAGTTCACTTTCTCTTCCCTCATGCACATTGCTCATAAACCTGTGAGGCGGATGACCGACATGGCCCGGCCGGCGAGAGATCATACGCAGGACCGGCTTTGTACGGTCGAGGGAATTCTACCATTTATTATTTTTAAGTCGTAAACACTTATTTTCCCCGGCTCTTCATTCCCAACGAATATTCAGTTAAAAAAGAGTAGACGCTGAACTAAATTTTCTAATCATAATCAGTGTCGAATGGTGGTTTTTTTGCCTCGTATTTTCTCTGACGACGTTTGCACATTTCAAATATTATCATTCTGGAACATTTTTTATTTGGTTTAATAAAGTTTTAATAAAAAGTTTTAATAAAGTTATTTTACTCTTTTTTGACAAGCTATACAAATATGTTTTTTGTCTTGAAGAGCTTAGTGCAGCAGTAGGCAACAGGCGGACCGCGAAAGGTCGAATCTCGGACCGCGAAATATTATTGTATTATTTGTAATGTATTCTATACCAAGTATCAATTATAATACATATACAAGGTATGCGATTATACGTATACCTTTCATAATTAAAATAATATTGTTAACCTAAATAGGACAAGACGTGTTTTTTTTTTTGGACCTCGTTAAAATTATCCCACATTGGGTCCGATTGCGTTTCTCCCCGTATCTAAATAAGGACAGACTAAAACTTTACTAAACTAGTCCATGTACTTATCCAAAAGCTATTACGTTCCTGTTAAAATAAGTTCATGTCACTAAATATGAACTTAATTCTGCGTCTATGGAAATGGACATAATAACGTTCGTTTGAGAGATGTCAATGTCATCCAACTGCCAAACCAAATGTCATTGAGCAGGCGGGAACGCGATACGGTACCGTTGGGTGAATTATTATTCCTAAAAAGTCGTGTTCTTCGCAAAGTAAAATAAATAAATATGGACACAAAGAAGCCCAGAATTGAATTATTATTTTAAACAAAAAAATATTGTTTTTACCTTGGAAGTCGGTTTTAATTTTTTGTTAAAAATAATAATTTTACTCTTTTTAGTTACCTAGTAAGCCACCGCGTATATTATTCTACGTTACATCTTTATTACAATTTGTTTAGAGTCACGCTCACAAAATATATCAGGTAGATAATTTAAAACAATACATTTAAAAAAAATCGAAGTGAACAGTTAACACGTGCTTAACAGGCACGTCGAAAGGGTCGGAATGGTCTCGAATACGTCGATTCGCTATTCGCTAACCTTCTCGCAGTCATAAAACGAAAAAAGTTTGGATAAGTCATGCTTATGATTAAACAAGAAATATCTAAATTTTATTCATATTTCATACGCATACCGTTGCCGTTCCTCATTGTATCTTCTTTGAATGATAGCCCAGCCACAAGGTACCTAACATTTCACAATTTTCTAAAGTAACTTCGCTTACGTACGGACTTAACAAGTGTGAACTTATAAAACAATCTTTTAGTTCATTTTATCGCCGACGAACTGTCAAACTGACAGAATCAAAATAGCTAAAACATGCTTTTGAACTTATTTATGTCCGAGGTGGACATAAATAGTGTCGTGGACATAATCAATCCACAAACGCAATAGCTTAAATATTAGTACGAATTTTAGACTAATTTAAGTCTATTAATCGTCCTTATTTAAGTGCACCGAAGAAACGCAATCGGACCCAGTATCCGGACCCCACCTAAAATTACTTGTCGACCCCTGGCTTAGTGAATCAAAAAAATACTTAAATCCAGTGCAGCGGGGTTTCTCTTACATTTTAAAGTGCGTTCTTAAAATCTCTACCAACCTATGAGATCCACTTCCTTCTGAAGAATCTCTCTTCGCTCACAGAATATATATTTGCTTCGCTTTTGCTAAAGTCTATCTGTAAATGTAAGCTGAGAACAGCAGTCAATTAAAACAAACTGATGCTAAGCTGTTTGTCTTTGACCGTGACCCTCATGAGCCAGTAGCTGTAACCAATGAAGTAAGACGTAGAGTAAGTATTCAACCATGGAACGTACCAGTATCGTGTTCGTCAATCAACACCTATGTTACTGATGCAGAACCATACCTATAAGAAGCATCTCTCTAGCTTTTAATGGCTTCAGTTGTTCTCTAAGCAATATCTGAGTATATCTAGTGTCCAATCGAATAATAATTTATAAATAAGGTAAATTCTAATAACTAGATATTATTTTTGTAAAACTAATATAAATAATAGTAATAATGACAATCTTATATTATCTAACGAAGCTTTCTCAATAAAAAAATATTATCATTTTCTCATAGATTTGACTGCTGAACTGGTAATTGAGTACGCAATTACTTAAAGGTAGATAATAATAATCAATTAAATTTGACGATTCTGTCTGATAAGTTACATAAACATAACCACATAAAAAACTAAAGTTAAAAAAGGGTCAAAATTAATTTTAACATGTGACACTGACTTACAGATCATAATATCTGATGTTACATGTTGTATCACAATTCACAAGTAGGTCAGTTAATTCAAGTCCTAGAAAGGTTTTCAATCCATCAGAAGTAGATTACAAATTCATAAACTTTCGTAAGATTTTAAGTGATATAACTGTACATTAATAACGAGTTTAAAAAATATCGAAAGGTTTACTAGGTATTATTTATTTTATAATATTTACTAGTATAGGTATTTCCCGTAATTTAACTAATTATTTTAAATTTATAAATAAAAACATGGTAATCCTTCCCTGAAGTCTAAATGGCATGTTTCAGACTTAAAGTATGTTAAATATAAAATTATCATAGATATTGAAGCCTGAAGGTACCATGGAAGCATTACATGCGGCAATAGCTTCAACATGTCCCGTTGCCTACTCTGGCGTCACAGGCGGACTGTTTCTCAGAGCCATGGCAACTGCTATAACCACACACTGCTTGATAATGGACAACAACGAGTGGCCGAAAGATAGGACAGAGGAAGTCATTGACAAAGGTATTAGACTCAATGATAGGAAATGTTTTACTGCTAAACATTATTATTTTTTTTTCATTTTAACAATTCAACAATTATTATCTTTTAATTGTTTATTTTTATAAATGAAATTAATTAATATATTAAAATTGTTATTAAATTGCAGGTCAATCATATGACTTTGTTATTGTTGGTGCTGGAACTGCTGGTTCTTTAGTCTCAAGTTACCTCTCAAACGCAAACCCATTTTGGTCTGTATTATTGATAGAGGCGGGCGATGATACAGCCGTGGATAGTGAGGTAAGATATATTCATTTGATATAAGAGATTATATGAGTGTAAAAAAACACAATTAAGATACTTTGTTTACTTCAGATACCTGCATTTTTATTCCTGAATCAAAATTCAAAATCTGATTGGTTTTACAAAACCGAACCGGATGGAAAATCTTGTCTGGGTTTTCGAAATAAGAGCTGTATTTGGAGCAAAGGAAAATGTATGGGCGGTTCCAGTTCCATAAACGCTATGCTGTATATCAGGGGACATCCTAGTGACTATGACGGATGGGAGAGCTTGGGAAATCCAGACTGGGGCTACGACGACTTAAAAATATATTTCGAAAGGCAAGAGCAGATGTTTAACATAACTGACCCCAACTTCGAAGGCTACAACTACGAATGGTATGGTGTGCTAGATAAAGCATGGAATGAATTAGGACTCGAAAACTATAAATATAATGGACACGAGTCCCGAATGGGCACAAGGAAAGTCAGAATACTTACCAATAACGGACAACGTGTAAATACTGCTAGATTTTTTCTACAAATGGCAAAAAATGTTACCGTCATGAAAAACACACAAGTTGAGAAAGTAATTTTGAATCCAGTATCGAACAAAGGTTTAGTAGTTAAAAAGTCAGATAACACTACAATAACAATCAATGTTAACAAGGAGGTCATTTTATCTGCAGGTTCAATTAGCACTCCTGTAATATTGATGCACTCTGGCATAGGACCAAAGTTACATTTAGATGAAGTTGGTATTGCTTGCATCCATGACTTACCTGTTGGAAAAAATCTGCAAGACCATATCATGTTTCCTTTATTTCTAAAAACAAATTTGGGTACAGTTTTAGATCCACAGATATTTAATTTACTTCTTCTTCAGTACGTTTTGACTAAAACAGGACCATTTAGTAACATAGGTATAACAGACTACATGGGATTTATTAATACGAATAACGACAAAGACGCACCTAATGTGCAGTTTCATCATACATATTTTCCGAAAAATGATACCCTTGTTATACGGACTTACTTAGAAGGTGTTGGGTATGAAAATGAAATCATCAGAGCAATCGAAGTCGTAAATTCAAAGCATGATCTTCTAGGTATTTACCCAACTTTACTTCAACCGGAATCTACAGGAGAAATCCTTCTACATAATGATAAGTCACCAGTAATAAAATCCAACTATTTTGACAACGATAATGACCTAAAAAACTTACTTAAATCCATAGACTTTGTCAAGAAACTTGAGAAAACGAAAGCATTTAGAGAACTAGCAATTGAAATGGTACATATTGAAATACCCGGGTGTCTTCATTTGAAATTTGATTCTCATGAGTACTGGGAGTGTTATGTAAAGCATATGACAACCACAATCTATCACCCAGTTGGAACGGCGAAAATGGGACCCAAGGGAGACAAGACAGCGGTGGTAGACAGCAACTTGCTGGTGCATGGAGTTGAGAAGCTAAGAGTTGTAGATGCTAGTGTAATGCCAGTTATACCAAAGGCCAATACAATGGCTGCTACTTTAGCTATAGCTCAAAAAGCAGCGGATATAATAATTAAGCAGCATCTAAAAACTTCGAAAGATGAACTTTAAAACTTTTTACAACATTTTATTACAATATTAAATTTTAAATATTCTAAAAGTTCGTAAAATAATTATAGAAATAAAAAAAATAATGTAATAGTAATTACACAATCGTAATAGTATATCGTGAAAGTGTACCAAATTGTACTAAAATGTAGGCTTATAATGTAATTTTATTAAGAATTTATTAACAGTCGTATTATATTTTAATTTTCCTCCAAAACGTTTGTTACAACTTATAAACATTTCCAAAACATTTCGCCTCTAGATTTAATTTGTGCAATAAAATCACATAGATAATGAATAAATGAATAAAGCTAAATAATTTTTGACCGACTTCTAAAAAGGAGGAGGTAATATGTTCAGCTGTACGTGTCTTTTTTTTTGTATGTTCCACAATTACTCAGCCGTTTGAGGTCCGATTTTCAAAATTCTTTTTGTGTTGTATAGGGTTTAACTCGAATTTGGTACCATGTTCACAAAAGTGGTGATCTGATGATGGGATCCTTGAGGAATCGAGGGGACTTCTTGAAATTTGTATTTAAACATATAGTGATTTCGATTTTTTCTTAAGCATTCGAGGTAAATGCTACCAAAAAGTAAGACTTCGCACCAGGTATCCCTGGATCCGAAGGTACCGATCAGAACTTTTGAATGCTTATAGGTACAGGTTCGGGGATTTCGGCGTTGTTTAATCCTTCAGGCCCCGCGCGAGCACCGGTGATCGCGACAACAATAGTATACAATAGCAATTCCTGGAAATTCCGACTGAAGTATTAAACAACTGAAAGCATAAGCTAATACATCAATTTGATTAATCATCATCATCACAACCATAAATATACCAGGGGTCATCACACTATGACCCAATTATTGGTACTTTTCGTGATATTTTGCATCGAAGTAGACGTTTTTAATAATGATTTCGCTGTTTGTGGACCGATTTTCAAAATTCTCGTTTTGTTGTATAGGATAATATAATCTTAATTTTGTAAAAAAATTACGAAAGTGTTGAGCTGATAATGGGATCTATGAGCAATCGAGGAAAATCCTTGAATTTTATCAAAACACTCATAGTAGTTAAAATGTTGTTTCTAGTAAGTTAAACATAATATGTTACGAATAAGAGAAATTTTATACGAAGGTGTCTCTTGGTCCAAAGGCACTGAACAGAACTCCTGAATCTTTAAAGATAAAAGTATGGAAATTGCAGCATCGCTTAGATAATTGCAAGCATTTACCACAATTTCGCTTACAGTGACATAATGTGAATAGTTAACATTTGTATTGGTTATTTACGCATAAAGCCTAATTTTGTAGATACTTAACTAAAAAGAGTGAAATTATTATTTTAAACAAAAAATTAAAACCGACTTCCAAGGTAAAAACAATAGTAATATGAACTAAAAGGTATTAAATAACTCTTACTCTTTAATAGTGCCTTTTTCAGAATTCATTTTTCAGAATTCAACTATTTCTGTTCTGTTTCAATCTTCATTACTTTGAAGTCGGTACCAGTCCCAAAAGTTTCAGATAATCTCACTGAACTACTATGAATATATATATACATAACTATATAATCTAAAAAAAAACTATAAATACTAACCTCACGATTAAATTAGCTGGTACCGACTTCAAAATAATGAAGACTGTAGTATATGTACAGGAATAGTTGAGATTTAGACGAATTCTGAAAAAGGCGTGCTATTAAAGAGTAAGAGTTATTTAATACTTTTTAGTTCATATTACTATTGTTTTTACCTTGGAAGTCGGTTTTAATTAGACCATACAAGTTATTGTGCAATTCCCAGCAACTTCGTCAGCAAAAACATAAATAATAGTTAGTTAAGTAGACTACATTTTTACGCCCATTAATTATGTGACAACAATACAATATACTAATATAAGAATAAGAATACGTCTATTTTGTCAACACACAAAATATAAAATAAAAAAAAATAAAAAAAATAGTATCTGATATCTATACTAATTTTATAAACGCGAAAATATGTCTGTCTGGCTGTTACCTCTTCACACCCAAACCGCTGAAGTATGGAGATACTTTGAGTCCCGGGAAAGGACATAGGATATTTTTGATCTCGGAAAAAGGACGGTTACCGCGCGATAAACGAATATTTGCGCAACGGAGCTGCGGGCATCATCTAATTCTAGTATTATAAATAGCTTAAATAACGTGTAGTTAATTTCGTAAAGCGTTTTATTTGCTCTTTTATTTGCTGCTCAATTGAGAATTGTCAAGAGGGGACAAATAGCCATCATTAGTTAGGACAAGACGGGTCAAAAATACTTTTTCATTTTCAAACACCAAAGTTCATCTGTGTATGTTATCTCTTTACGCTCAAATCCAAAAGCCGAATTGGATTGTATTGTGATGGAGCAAAGAATAAGGATTGGGTAGAACTTTGGTCAGCGTGTCACTGAAAGGGACAGGAAGAAAAGTAGTTAGTGTTACCAGCAACGAGGAATATGAAAAAATTACCCACGGATCTCATAATTATTTTAAACTAGCTACTAACCGCAACTACAGCTGCGTATATTAAGGCCTATTACATACTGTTGACGTCTAACGGATGCATTCAGTAATCATCATCTATCCAAAACTAAAAGCTGTTGATGTTTTACTTTTTAATAACTTACGTTAGGTAATTACTCCCTCACTTATTAGTAATAATTGTAAAATGTGATACACTGTGAATAGTTTAATCGTGTGAATAATCCTTGTTTTAATATTATTATTCGACATTTAATAATTAATACTAGCAGTGGCCCGCGGTGTTACCCGCGGTTTATTCAGTCAGTAGCGAGTCACGTCGCCGGCAAAACGTGACAGTGTTAGTTTTTTAAGTATATATAAAATATGTATGTTAGTTTTAAGGTATTTATAATATAATTATAATATGTATGTTAGATTTTAAGGTATTTGATATATGGGCCTCTGATGCCCGAAATAAACGATTTGATTTGATTTGATTTATTAGGAAAAAATATATATTGTGACATTTTTCCGGTCGTAAGCTACTTCAAACTTACAAGTTTGAATTATGAGGTCCAGTTTTACGTGGGCAAACCCGCGGGTAAAATCTGACCAATAAATAAAAACACAATTCAATCATTAACATATTTATTTAACATACATTTGATATGCGTATCAAATAAAGGGTAACTACTAACTAGCTAACGGCCGCACTCAGAGACGAGTATCAATAATTACTTAACTGTGATTGAATAAAAATATTGAGTTAAGCCATGGGGCTTATCTTTACATTATCTTATTTATCTGTCAAACTCTTCATAAAATTGGAGTTTAATACCTAATCATTAAATTTCTCTGAGTACGGCAATAAGTATTTAAAAAAGTATTTTTAACGGGCTTTGGCCCACCACATATTCCCACCACCACGAAAATCCTTTGATATGATCTCAGGGAGCCCAAAAGACATGCTAAAGCTATCTTGGGACCCGCAACGAAATTAATCAGAAGAAGATAGGTCATAGGCGGAGTAGGAAATATTCCCATTTTCCCTCCCCATACAAAGCAGGAGGTCTCACACGATAGGTTACCTGATGCTTCGCTCTTAGAATCTAGGAGCTATAAAAAAAATATTAATATAATTTCTGTACACAGACAAAATGGACCTAATGAATTATAAATAAATTACCTTGACAGGCACAGAAAAAGAAATGTTTTTTTTCCAACATTTAATACATCTTCTTTATTAAAATGTTTACTGTATATTCTTGAACCACGTGGTGGGCCCCAATTCAGTCTATTTTTTGCAGTTATCCATAATTTAAGGATTTCAGGGTCATTAGGAAATCTGGAAAAAATTGGATACATGATAATTGTATTGGAATAGTACTTTAAAAATATAAAACCGACTTCAAAATAATTGTGACCGATTTTGATGAAACTTGCAATATTCCTTAAGTTGAACAATACCAAACTTGAAACTGTACGACAAAAAAAGAATTACTGAAATCGGACTTGTAGTTCCGAAGATATGCAAACACAAACATAAAAACATACATACATACATAAATACATACACTTTTGAAATTTGTTTCATTTGTTCAGACACTGATCTAGACTAACATATACAAAAACTGGGCAGTTCTATAAATATTACATACATACCTACGCTTCGAATTGATAATCTACTTTTTTGAACTCGGTTAAAAAACAACAAAATGTTGAAAAAAACATATTTACTTAAATTTACCCATTAGCAGGGTAATTAACGTAAGCAACATCTGGCAACACTGGCATTTGAAGAAATTACATAAAATTGCAATTGAACAAAATACATAAAATACAATATATTAGATGCTAATTTTAGTAAAATATATGTTTAATGTGAACAATATTAATAATTAAAGAAAGTTAATTTATAAAAACTGTGATGCTAATAAAATTAAACGAAATTTTTGAAAAATTACGTGTGAAAAGATATTCCCTCAATTTTCCATGCTTCTGTAGGAGCATCACATTGGAAAAAATGGCCACGCGGTGAGGCACAGACAATATTTATTTTATCTCTTTTCTCCACAAGCAATACGTAATTAACTATCTCTTTCTTTGTGTGAGTGAAAAGGAAATATCCAGCAATCTATACTTTTACTCTATCTACGTGATGGAGAGATAAATTGAGACACAGAGGACAATTTTTGCATCAAAATATTATATTTTCATCGAGCGATACAAACGAAATTTTGCGCGAACTTTGTGGGCAACGTTTATTACAATGGTATGAAAAATAATTGTTTGCACTGGTCTTTGGTCAGACCATCTAACAATATTAACGATTATTGTTATACGTTACCAAAAACATAGAAACTAGAAAGTTAACTGTATCCTTGGCTGGGCCATGAAGATGTTACATTAGAGGAGTTTTGCAACGTCGAACCCGAAGCCGCATTATGAAACATGTCGTGTGTCACATGCTAATGGTCAATGAATATTCAATAATTATTGTTTTTTAATAGGCACCAGGTAAATGAGATACTGGAAATGACACCGATCGCTAGAACAATGCGCGTGACCTTTCACGTCAATTTAGTTAACATCTTTGTTGCCAATTGCACATCTGGGTAGGTACTAGGTTCCAAGAATATGATTATATATTACTTAATATCTTCTTGGCCACGCTTCGATCATATATTTCTGAAACTTAAGATCGAAGTGGCCATGGCTTTTGTATGCTTAGGATGGCTTAGGAGAAATATGTGTCTTCACAATTGTAAATTTACTATACATACTTCTCTACTGTCCTCGTTAAAAAAAGTTATAGTCACCTCCAATAGTTAACATTTTGCAAATATTTCGTCAAGTCATTGTTTATCGTCTGTGACAGACAGAGAGTCTGTCATATCCTTTGAAAAACGATGATTTCCGGGGGATGCTAACAACATTATAGCTGTAAACGCATATATAAGGCTATGACACATATTTATTGTATTGTGAAACTAAACTCATCCAAGCAACACCCAAGTCACAATTTAGAACGGAAGTGTGTAAAACCTTGGCTAAAGACAAAAGATACGGTGAATTTGTTTTTAAAATACTACCTTTGTATTTTTGGAGACCAAGCCTGTGAGAATAGTTGAAAGCCTACGAAAACTTAATATCATAGTAGAGGAACAAAGACAAAAAAAATAATTGCGTACTTTTAGTTAGTGCACTGCCACATTACCCACATACACATTTTCCGCTGTCAAATGTGAGAATAATATCGTTCCATACTTCATTATAATAATAATATCTATGGACGCTTCACACCACGTCAGTCTGGCCCCGTGCTAAATACCTGAAGAACTTGTGTTACTAGCTGTACCAGACAACGGAAATATATTTAATACGTCTTTTATACTATACATATTACATATATTTAAGATTTTTATTATATTTTAAAGATTATCGTATTTAATCACATAAGTTAAATAATACACATCCATGACCCAGGAACTTTTTATTTGAAAACTTTTTTTGTTCCGTTGGCGGGTTCGAAACCCGCGACCCCCGGCTTGAGCTACCGACAGCCCACCCACTGAGCCACAGAGATCGTCAGATATCATAATATTCCAATGCTGAAAAAATTAAGTTTTAAATATTTACTGTGTGTTTTTTTTTTATCTAATAATTTTTATATTAGCACCTTTAGCAATTTTCTTTGTGTCTAAATTTTTAGTTTAAAAAAATCACAAGGACAGTCTGGGACAGTCGACAGACATAATACCTTGTAATGACAATAAAATAAAAAAAAACATACGTTTAATGTATTAAAATATTCCCAGAAAAAATAACCTATTGTTATAAAACGCTTAAATTATCATTTGTCTACTTTACACATACAATATTTTTAACAAAACATCAGCTTGATATAAAATTATTCAATTTTTAACATAAATTACAGATTTGAATAACAAAACATGTATATAATAACATAAAAGTAAGTATTGTATTTTAGGGCTTATGTAACACTGAACAGGTCATTATTATAATATATTATATGAACACATTTCATAATCTATACTAATATTATAAAGCGGAAGAGTTTCTGAGTTTGTTTGTTTGAACGCGCTAATCTCAGGAATTACTGGTCTGATTTGAAAAATTCTTCCAGTGTTAGATATCCTATTTATCGACGAAGGCTATAGGCTATATTTTATCACGCTAAGACTTATAGGAGCGAAACAATAGAGGAAAATGTGGAAAAAACGGGAGAAATTATATGAAATTGCTTATTTAGTAATAGTTTGAACGCGCTAATCTCAGGAACTACTGGTCCGATTTGAAAAAATTCTTTCATGGTTAGATAGACCATTTATCTAGGAAGGCTATAGGCTATATTTTATAACGTTAAGACTAATAGGAGCGAAAAAATAGAGGAAAATGTGGAAAAAACGAGGGAAATTATATGAAATTGCTTATTATCTTAAGAACTACTGAAGCAAATTTTATGTTATTTGGCAAACATGAAGAATAGACCACGTGAAGGGACATAGGCTATTTTTTGCGGAAAAATGTACTTGTTGATGAAAAATGTAATTGATGTTTTGACTGAAGCGACGATGTCGAAAAGATAACTTTCTACTGGTGTAATTATAATCGTATGTCATTTTGGTGTAACGAATCCATTGTAGGTATGCTTTTTACAGCTCAAATTTTCATAATAATCGACCAAGTGCGAATCGGACTCGCGCACGAAGGGTTTCGTATCATTATAGAGCAAAATTAGGCCAAAAATTGTGTTTTTTGTATGGGAACCCCCCTAATTTTTTATTTTAATATCAGTATTAAAATATATTATAGGACACATAATATAACTGAGGACTTTGTGAAAAATTCAAGTACCTACCTGTTGCCATTATTGATATAGTTAGAGCAAAAAAGGCTAAAAAATCACGTTTGTTGTATGGCAACCCCCTTAAATTTTATTTTGTTTTTAGTAATTGTTGTTATAGCGGCAATAGATAAATATACATAATCTGTACAAATTTTAACTCTCTAGCTATCTTTTTGCTATAATACCTACCGATGTAAAATTATAGGTAGTAGAAGTACTTTGCCGGGTCAGCTATTTGTTTACGTTACTTCGGTTAATGAGAAGATTTTAAGCACACTAAGGGCCTGTTTCACCACTTCCTGATAAGGCTATCCACCACTTAACTTGACAGATGGAGTATGGAGAATCTGTCAAATATGCCTATCCGGCACCTTATCAGGAAGCTGTGAAACAGGCCATAAATTTCATAAAAAATAATCCAGACAACCAGCCACGAGTTTTAAATATTAGAAAGGTCTACGTATATAATATTATAGCCTCATGTTTGCGAATGAATTGTATTATCATAAAAAAAATCCCAAATTCCATAATCATCTCACATTTGCAATATACTAGAGGTAATATTTTTGGCATACTCCTCCCATACATGACACCTCTGTGAAGCCTTTACTCATACTTAAGTATCACTATCAGTGTATGTAAGTAAGGAAGTTGTATAATTGCTGGCAGTCATCCCCGCGTGTAACATTGACCGCATATCGGGTTGCCCAACCTGCAGCCTGCGCCCGCGCCGCTCTCAGAGCAGTTGGATAACAGTGAGTGTGGTGCCGTGTTGTGACTGTGTTTACACGACTATTAATTGTAAATTATAACATTTTAGTTAATTTTATAAGGTAAGGCAAGGACAGGAATATACTAAAGTACTAAAAGTGATTTAATTGCTGGAAGCGATAGGTAATTATTTGAAATTGATGTTTCTAATTATAATATCTAGGCGCAGTTATAAATATAAAAGTTGATTTATAAATAAAAACTAAAGTTTTCAACTATCTATAATTATATACTAAAATTATTTTTCAAATATTGTTAGTGTCGTCAAAACTCTTAATTCGAGAGCGGCAGAATCGATTTGACTTATTTTAGTCTTAAAGAAGTCTTGAATATCTCAAGACTAAAACTAGCCAAATTAGCCATTAGGAGAAAAGTAATACGAAGTTCATCTATGTAGTTCAAAATGAATAGGAGTTACTATTATACTTCTAGAGTATTTTAAAGGCGAATTCGCGTAAACATTAATTTGCGGCTACTTTTTGAAATAATTTACTATATTGTATTATGTAAATCGGTAACATGTATGTAGTTACAAATAAAGTTTATATTATTATCATATTAAAGTTTAGGCAACCTTCCCTTATAACATTACTCAATTCGAAGCAGATGTTTTAATCCCAGCATTACATTCAAGAGCACCTTATTAGAATAAATAATCTTTATGTGTATTTAAAACATACAAAGGTGTATTCAAAACGTATACTACAAGAAATTTGTTAAAGTCCCAAATTTTACTCCCTTTTCAATCCGACATTGATGATATTAATACATTTTTCAACAATGTCTAAATAGTCTAGATTCTAGAAGCTAATGATCCAGGCCATTTAGCCGAAACTTTTCCGTTTTCGCTTCGTTATAGAATCGCCGATCAAAATGTATGGAATTGACATAAGACGAGTCGAACGTCAACGTCATATTAACGAACGCTTATGTCAATTCCATACATTTTCATAGGCGATTCTATAACGAAGCGAAAACGAAAACATTTTGGCACACCCCCAAGGTAATATACCTGCAACTTCAATAGCTCGTTCGTGAAAATCATCATCTGTTGTGTATGGCAGTGGTGAATTTATTAGTATTTTTTGAGTGTAAGCCATTTTATTTCAGCCGCCCCATATACGAAATCTGCCGCCCTCGACACTACCGCCCCTAGGCCGCGTCTACATCCATACTAATATTATAAATGCGAAAGTGTGTCTGTCTGTCCGATTTTGCTGAAATTTGGCATGGAGATTCTTTGGGTCCCGAGAAAGGACATAGGATAGATTTTATCCCGAATGTACGGTTCCCGCACGATAAACGAATTTTGGCGCAACGAAGTTGCGGGCATCATCATCTAGTCAGTAGTCCTATTTATAAATCCAGATCTGGTTTAATGGCGGCGGGAATCTCCCCTAGTATAAAGAAGAGAACTTACAGAATTTAAGAATATAGTCCCCTTTACCAATAGACCAAGAATAAGGCTTTATAAGAAATTGGAACTCATTAAACTTCTAGTAGCAAAACGGAGAATGAGGTAGTCGTTTCATTACGTTTAATTTAAAGTCAACAAGAAGATACCATCGAGGAAATTGATTCCTAGGCAGTTGATATACCAACGTCATTCGGTCGGATCATGTCAATTCAATGTTTATTGTGAATTGTGATCTGTCGGCTGGGTTTGACGTAACGCGACCAAATTAATTAGGTCCGCCATCTGCCTAGGAATCAACTTCTCTGATAGTACTTTTGGCGACCAGGTACCAGGTATTATTTGCACGTCTCACAAGCCAGTGGATTTTGTACTTATCTGACGGGTGTCTGGCTAGGCTGGAATCTTAATCCATAAGCAACTTTGTTCGCTACTGCATTCTCAAGTCTGAAAATCAATAACTCTGTCCCCCCACGCACTTGCGTTTTGATTGCCATCTAAGCCTTTTTATTTGTTTTATTTAAGTAATCAATTTTATATCATGTGAATGTCAATGTCAACGCAATCAAAATTAAAAATAGTAAACCGATGTTTTCTAAAAAAGTAAACCGGAACACTTGTGTAGGTTCATTATAGTTTTCTTTGGTTTAATTTGACTAGTTACAAAAACTGTCAACTAGCGTATGTAGACCTATGACCGCACTCATTTAATGATGATTAAACTTAAATATTATAATATACTAGCTGTCCCGGCAAACGTTTCTTTGCCATATATAGTAGGTATTTCGCCCGTATAATTTTATTGAAGTGACTAAATAAATATGTCACCATGGCAACGTCGATCGCTATCCCGTCGCACAAACAATGGTCGCCGTCAGTCTTGAGTTGTAATAATTTACTATTATTTATTCAACAAATGCACTTATCAATATAATAAGTACCCAGTAGCCGATTCTCAGACCTACTGAATATGCATATAAAATTTGGTTAAAATCAGTAAAGCCGTTTCGGAGGAGTTCGTGGACTAACATTGTGACACGAGAATTTTATATATAAGATATAGAGTGTTGATGTCAAAATCTTCATTTAATTACAGTTTAGTAATTGTATATTTTGGCTCAGTCGGCAGTAAGGTCTTGTAACTTGGTCTAAAACAAGTCTGGTTAAAATCTGATTTCTTCTTCCGTCCTACGTTTTGTTATTAGTTTATTACATTCAATACATACAAACAATTTATTATAATTATAAACGAAAAAGCGTTTGTTACCTAAAGAGACAATAGCCAGAAGTCTAACCTACACTGCCTGCAAGTCCTACTCGAATTTCTCGGCATACAATTTTTAACCGACTTCAAAAAAGGAAGTTATCAATTCGACGCGTATGTGTGTAATATTTCCAGAACTGCCCAATTTTCATATATGTTAGTCTATATAATCAGAGTCTGAACAAATGTGCCAAATTTCAAAAGTGTATGTATGTATACAGGATGTCCCAAAACTCAACGATAATCTGGGACCGGATGAATGGCCAAGTTATACCAGTTCCGTGAAAAATAAAATAAAAATTCCATATCACTCAGTTCAGCGATAATAGACAATTTTGTAAAAAAGTCGAAATTCGACACCCTTGGTCGCATTTTCAAGTCCTGTGATCACCAATGTCACAATTTCGCTGTGATTTTTTTAATTTCGAGATCTTCATTAACTATGCTATTGATCGCAACTACGAATTAATGCAAAAACATTGTTAATTTAATAAAATAAGTTAAGTTTTAGTGAGTCATGGTTCACAAAAATATTGTTAGTTAACTTTGACACTTCATTTTGAAAAAAAATTGTACTACACTGCCCTTGGCAAGTTATTTAAAAAGTTGGCGCATTTAATCAAGATTTAAAAATGGTGCAACACTAGCCTCTTTTCTTACCATTAAAAAATTTATTTCAATTTTTTTTCAAATTGAACTCATTTCTAAAATAATAATTGATACTTTTTTATATTAAAAGATCAGGGTATTGAGTGTGTGTAATGAACAAAAGTGATAGAATGAGATAGATAGTGACGCTGACAGTCTGTCTCACTCTAGAGCAAGACAGATCGACATTCGACTTTTAGAATGAGCGAGACGGATAGTGACGCTTGAGGGGTCGTCCGTTCACAACATTTAGTACGCATCGTTTCTTCGTCTACTGCGCATCTCTCGTATTCGTGTTACTATCGTACTAACGACTTTGGCTTGTATTACTTTGGACTTGATACCGCTTCCGTACTGACGACTTTGGCTTGTGTTACTTTGGACTTGATACTGCATTTGTACTGACGACATTGGCTTTGCTTTTCTGGACTTTGTGCTGTGAAAATAGTGTGTGAACAACATGCCGGATCTGTACACAGTACAAGAATATGCAAATATGCATCTTATCTACGGTGAATGCCGTTGTAATGCCTCTGCCGCAGCCAGATTGTATCGCGAGAGATACCCCAATGTGCAGCGTCACCCAGATTATCGCGTATTCCAAAATGTGCACGCGTCATACTCGGAAGGACGATTGCCCAGTGTTCGTACGTCCGGTGGAAGACCGCAAAGAGACTACGACGACGTAGTTTTGAATGAAATTCAAAATGACCCTAGCACTTCAGTACGTGCGATAGAACTAGCAACGGGAGTACCGAAAAGTAACGCTCATCGAATTTTAAAACGAAACGAATTTCATCCGTATCATGTGCAACGCATCCAGAGTTTGCTCCCACGAGATTACGCACCTAGAATTAATTTCTGCAGAACAATGTTAACGAAAATTCGAGAAGATCCTGAATTCCTAAACAAAATTTTATGGACCGACGAATCTACATTTAAAAGAGACGGTTATTTGAACTTACACAACCTTCATGAATGGCACGTCGAAAATCCGCATTTAATGCGTGAAGACCGATCCCAATACCAATTCAAAGTAAACATGTGGACTGGAATTTTAAACGGACGAGTAATTGGACCATTTGAGCTAACTCAAAATTTAGATGGCGCCACCTATTTGCATTTTCTTCAAAACGATTTGCCAAATTTGTTAGAAGACGCACCGCTCAGTATTCGCAGAGAAATGTGGTTTCAGCAAGATGGTTGTCCGGCGCACTATGCTCGAGCTGTAAGAGATTATTTAAACGCTGATTATCCTGACAGATGGATCGGACGCGGTGGCTCAATTTTATGGCCTCCTCGTTCCCCCGATCTAAATCCAGTTGATTTTTTTTACTGGGGATGCATAAAAGAAAAAGTATATTCGAAAAAAATACAAAATCTATCAGAACTTCGCCAAAAAATTGCTGCAGCGTCAGAAGAAATAAATTCAAGAAATTTGGCACGACTGGTGCAAAGGTCTTTTGTAAGGCGTTGCAGAGCCTGTATTCGTGCCGGAGGCAAACAATTCGAACATTTATTGTAGTTTAAGGAGAATAATTTAATAAAAAGTTTTACGACGGTTCCTTCATTGTTTTATTAATTATTATTATGTTTTTTTACAGTAAGATTGGTTATTAACTGACTGAATTACCTCTTTACTAAAAATAATAATTTGATTTAAGACCAGAAACAAAAAATAACAAATTTTAGTAACAAAAATTCCTAATCTTGAGTTGTTCAAAATAAGCTCAATTTGGAAAAAATGAGAAATAAAAATTTTAGTAGCAAGAAAAGTGGCTAGTGTTGCATCATTTTTAAATCTTGATTAAATGCGCCATCTTTTGAAATAACTTGCCAAGGGTAGTGTAGAACATTTTTTTTTCAAAATGAAGTGTCAAAGTTAACTAACAATATTTTTGTGAACCACGACTCCCTAAAACTTAACTTATTTTATTAAATTAACAATGTTTTTTACATTAATTCGTAGTTGCGATTAATAGCATCGTTAATAAAGATCTCGAAATTAAAAAAATCACAGCGAAATTGTGACATTGGTGATCACAGGACTTGAAAATGCGACCAAGGGTGTCGAATTTCGACTTTTTTACAAAATTGTCTATTATCGCTGAACTGAGTGATATGGAATTTTTATTTTATTTTTCACGGAACTGGTATAACTTGGCCATTCATCCGGTCCCAGATTATCGTTGAGTTTTGGGACATCCTGTATATGTATGTACGTTTTTATGTTTGTGTTCGCATATCTCTGGAACTACCATTCTGATTACAGTAATTCTTTTTTTGTTGTACTAGGTATTGTATAACTTAGGGAATAGTGCAAGTTTCATCAAAATCGGTTCAGTACTTTTGGAGATAGGGAGTTTTAATTCTCCATTACGTACTGAAGTCGGTTTTATCTTTTTAAAATACAGTTATGTTGAATACGATTTAAAATTACACCCACCAGCGATGATTTTAAAAATTTCGTTGACCGTTGTCCTAATAGACCGTGCAAGTCCTTAGCCTAATAGTAGTTTAATGACATTTAAAAATGTAAACATTTGTAAATTATAATATTAATTATTTCGTAACGATCTAATAATGCTAATCGGTAAATTGCACATAAAATATTTAAATTGTAACAAGGGCATGTTGTAATCTCGACATTTTATGTGGCATTTCTAATAGCTTGTAGGAATTTAACTGACTATTCTAATTAATTACAATAATATTACACGTTACTGACTTACTGTCTATCGAAGATAATACAAAGGAAGGAATCCATCGACACTTGTTTAATAATTTAAAAAACTTTAGAGCTGAAAGGAACCCTTTTAAGGAGTGACATTTTGGGTGACTAATCCCTCCAAAAAAAATAATTATTCCTTTAACTAGAGATCGCCCAATGGTAGAAATTCGACCTTAAGTTCTGGCTGCGTTTAAGGTTAAATAAAAAAAACTACATATAATCAATTTTCAATTTGACAACAAACTTTAACCAGAAATAAAAGAGTACAATTCGCGCACGTATAGGCTTGTCAATCAAAATCTCCTAGTGTGTGTGTTGTAGTGTGTGTAATGTTGTATTTGTTAAAAAAATGTATTCAGATAAAACCGTAATTTCAAAATAATATTAGCTCGATGCACTCCTTTACCATATAAACTATAACTGTGCAAAATTTCATTCACCTACGTTTCCGCAAAAGGGTTACAAAGTTTTTCGCTCGCGTATTAATATTATTATATAGATATTAGACATTCCGCGCGACTTAGCACGCGAGATATTTCACAGACAAATTAGTCTATACAAAATAGCCTTATAACCCTTCACGTAGTCTACTTCTTATCTGTGCCAAGTAACAGAAAAATTGCTCCAGTAGTTCGTGAGATAAGCTCTTTCAAATAATTTCCCCCGTTTTTTCCACATTTTTCTCTATTTCTTCGCTCCTATTAGTATTAGCGTAATAAAATATAACTTATATACTATATAGCCTTCCTTGATAAATGGGCTATCTAACACTGAAATAATTTTTCACGCCGCAACGCAGTGTTGTGGCCTGCCCCTAAGACTTCTGTGCAACATAGTAAGTGGATCTAGATCATAGGCGGATGCACACTTCCTATTACCGAGTAGACTGTAGAATGTAGATATAACAATGGATCTTCGCAACGTCCTGCAACTTAAGGCCGGGACACAAAAACACACGGCGCCGTACGGTGCCGTGCGGACGTAGAAATTCAAGATGAGTTTCTACGGCACGACGTCGTACGACGCCGTACGGCGCCGTACCGTGGGTTTTTTACGACGCGCGTCCGGCGTACGTACGGCGGCGTACGACACCGCACGACGTCGTGCCGTGTTTTTGTGTCCCGGCCCTTAGTCACGATGGGACACCGATATTAATCTTATTTATGTCACAATATTTTGAGATGGTTCTTTAAACGTTTTCAAAAGAAGATTGTTTCACAATGTTTTGATGCCCATTGAGTATTTCAATTTGTTATAAGTAATAGCATGAATGTATTATTATTATAATTTGTTACGTTTATGACTTTCGCGTAACAAGGAAGGTAATTTTGTTCTCATTTCAAAAGTATCAATCGGATTGCTGTCCAAAAACTTCATCAACAATCCTTAAAAAACTTCAAACTCTGATACAATATAGTACAGTGTACCAGGAACCCAGAAATCTACAAGAGGTTGTAACGAACAGAGATTACATAGTAACACGGAATCGACTGTTTCTAGCGGACATCCCTTGTACAAGGTCCGCAAATTAAAACGAATAATTTCTAAACTCATTCTGTTATTTAATGCGCAAGGCTAGTTTACCAGATTAACCAGCTACGAATTTAACTAATTAATGTAACTGAAACACTTTGCGTAACGCCTACTAAATATAGTGACAGTGGCATTGAGAATCCTACTAGTGTAGGTTCTAGAATCTAAAACATTCGAAAGGTGTGTGTAACAAAAATAAGTGATAATACTTTAGGGTGTGTACGTGTTCCTTGTAGAGACTAGAGAGTTCACTGTGAAAGTAGCAGCTCTGAAAGATAATTTTTTTTTCACTTTTGTATGGGCAAAGGCCCGAGCGTCACGACTCACGAGTCACGAGTTTCCCCATACATAAAATATAAAAACAAATTTTGGTCTTTCAGCGCTGCTACTTTCACGGTGAACTCTCTACAAGGAACACGTAAACACCCTAAAGTATTATCACTTATTTTTGTTACATCCTGTATATTATGCTTGAGTATCTCTCACTCCTTTTGAACGAAATTTTTAAGCTATTGGATAGCTTATATCGCGGGCTTTCAAATCAAGAAATTCCGTAACGAAAATAAACCTAACACCCCCACTCGGACCGGCGTTGAAAGCCGTGCATCGTGTATGCGTTTCAACTTTCAGTTCGGCATACTTCGGCACGGTGTTTGTGTGAGTGCGATTAGACGTAAGCGAATTATAATTGCATAAGTTGATATAAAATGCTATGCCATAGCTTTACCGCGGCAGTCCCTGAGCGCCAAATGTTTTTTTTTTTTTTAATTTACGTTACCGTTACTAAAGTCGTGTATCGCTACTAGGTAAGCGATACACGCAATAAAGAATATTACGCAAAGGTCGGAGCAGAGGGCGCTACAAGCACAGACAGTAAACTGTCCAGACGTCAAATCAGAGTATTGATTGAAACATTGCCAAGCGTCGAACAAAACTTTTTGTTTACAGTCTATGGTGGTGCAATACTATAAACTTATTGAAACTGATAAATGTCTTTTTCTTGGCAATCATCCTATACAAAACGGTCCAGCGAAATGTAGCCGCTGTGTCTATGTAAATGTGTCTAGCCGGACACAAATAATTAAAAAATTAATTAAATAATAATAATCTGCCAACTCGGAAGCGATAACAAACTGAAGTCAATACGACATAACCGGTAATCGTTATTCGTTCACCTATGAATGGGTGAGAATAAGGTTATATCCCAGCAAAACTATAACTTGCCCGTACAATATTAGTTGCCTAACACGTGTTCTTATACAGTTATTTCAATATTGCTAAAGTCATAACGCTTAAGAGCCCGGGTTACCCTCGAAATTCTCATACATACGTAATACCGAAATCATTTTCTCATACGAAAATATTTAACATGTTTGAGTTATTTTTCAGCTTAAAATAGTAATTATCTAGGTTCCTGTACAGAAATTAACTTCAAAATATTTAAACACAAAAAAAAAATGTGTATAATTTTTTTTTTACTAAATTTACTACTAAATATTTAAACACAAAAAAATAGAGTAAAACACTAAAAAATATATAAATAAATATTAAATTTACTACAAAATATTTCAACTCTAAAAAATATTTTTTAGTATTTAATTATTTTCTTAAAAAAATTTCAAAATAAAATAAAATAATTAATAATCATTATATATATATATATATATATATATATATATATATATATATATATATAATAATTACATATAACTGAATAATTGAATAAATAATAATTGAATAAAATTTAATTAAAATAATTTTTCAAAGGCCAAAAGAGGACGTGGCCGTCCTCCTAAGACCGGCCAGTGCGTCGGCCTGGCTAAGCTGGCCGACTACAACCGTGAAAAGCTCCGGCTTCAGGCCGAAGAAGTCATGATTGCCGAACAAATGAGCAAGGCGAGGCTTGCGAGTGCGTGTCTCAGCGCCGCCTCCAGAGGGTCCGAGCTCTCCGCCTCTTCTTCGAGAAAAGAGGTTGAGAGGCTGTGGACGGGCGCTGAGCAAAACGGTGGCGGAGACATTGAAGACCATCAATATGGTCGCCACGAAGTCCACGAGCCTTAAGGGAACATATCAGAAGTACCTTAAGGAGTCGATGGCGACCATAAAGATGGTCTTCAATAAGTTGGCGGACCTCTCTACAACAGAGCAGGTGAAGGAGCTGGAGGCCCGAAACACGCGCCTCGAAGGGCAACTGGCGGCGCTACGCCAGGAGCTGGACGAGGTGCGGAAGAGGGCCTCGCAACCTACCGGAGACGACATGCGTCAGCTGTTGGCCGAGGTTTCCCGTGCGAACGCGGAGACTTTCGGCAATATGCTGAACGCCAGGCTCGCCGGGCTGGAGGACCGCCTCCTGCCGGAGCCGAGACGGAGGCCGCCGCTGGCGTCGGACGGAGTTCGGGATGAGGACTTCCCAACCGCCCCCGCGAGCGTCGTTGCGCCCATGGAAGAAGAGTTGCTGGGACCCCCTCGGCCGAAAAAGGCGAAAGGGAAACCGGCCAAACCGGAGAAGACGCAAACGCCCGTTGCTGCAGCGGCCCCTGCAGAGGCTCCTGCTGCACCCACGGCACCCGGGCCGCCAAAGGCCAAGAAGAAGAGAGAGAAGAAGCGGCCTTCAATGGCAGCTCAGGAGGCGGCACAAGGGGGAACGAGCACCAGCTCCCCCAATACTGAGGCCCCATGGACCACAGTTGGTCCCAAGGCCAAGATGAAGAAGGGGGCGGCTACACCATCTACAGTCGCCCCTAAGAAGAAGAAGAAGCCAAGGTTTCGCGTCCCCGCCACTGCGGCCGTCGCTCTCACCATTGAAGAGTCGGCCGTGAAGGCGGGTTTGACGTATGGCAAGGCTATTGAGACGGCCCGGCGGTCGATGAGCATTGCGGAGTTTGATATTCCGCAAGTCCGCTTCCGTCGGGCCCAAACTGGAGGGTGCCTTCTCACCATAGCTGGTGAGGGCGCGGAGAAGAAGGCAGACGCCTTTGCTGCAAGGCTCAAGACTGTCTTGCCACAGGAGGTAAGGGTCGGACCGCCGGCTGTTTGCGCAGAGATGCGCATCGCCGGCCTGGACGACTCTGTGCCGGCCGCCGATATCATGGAAGCGGTCGCCCTTAATGGAGAGTGCCTAGCCGGCGATGTCCGGGTGGGGCCTATGAGGGAGGGGCCACGGGGGGATGGGTCTTATTGGATCCGCCTCCCAGCCGCGGCCGCCAAGAAGCTCTCGAGCTCTGGGCGGTTGCGGGTTGCGTGGGTGTCAGCGAGAGTGACGTTATTGGCCGCGAGGCCAACGAGTTGCTTCCGCTGCCAGGACACCGGCCACGTGGCTGCCAAGTGCCAGTGCCCGGTGGACCGCAGCCGGACTTGTTTCCGGTGCGGGAAACCGGGGCACAAGGCGGCGGAGTGCTGGGCTGCAGAGCCAAACTGCGCCCTGTGCGAGGCCGCTGGCAGGGCAGAAAGGGGGCACGTCTAGGCGACAGAGGATGTCCATCTGCCGTGAAAAAGCCGGCACCCCGAAAAGAGAAGGCCCAGGGCGATCCCCTCCCGCATAAAGGGCCCCGAGGTGACAGCCCCCCTATAGCCCGGGGGGCTCTCGGTGAGGTCAGCGGTCAAAGCCGCTGGAAGAAGATGCCGGTTGCGGCTGCGCGCGGGAAGAGGCGGAATTGAATTGCCCCGTGGTACCCATCCCTCCCGCACTAGGCGCACGACGGAGGGCTGGGAGGTTTTAGTGGGTAGACCTCTTGTAGGGAGACCCACATACCCCCGCCCCTTCCCCCGAAGGGGTAGGGGATACGCAAAGTATTTCCCCTCCTTAAAAAAAATAATAAAAAAAGGCTATATTTTATCACGCTAAGACTAATAGGAGCGAAGAAATAGAGGAATATGTAGAAAAAACGGGGAAAATTATTTGAAAGGGCTAACTTGAACGCGCTAATCTCAGAAACTACTGGTCCGATTTGAAAAATTCTTTCAGTGTTAGATAGCCCATTTATTGAGGAAGGCTATAAGCTATATTTTATAAGACTAATAGAAGAATGTGGAAAAAGCGGGGGAAATTATTTGAATCGGCTTATCTCGCGAACTACTGGAGCAATTTTTATGTTATTTGGCACAGATAAGAAGTAAACCACGTGAAGGATCATAGGCTATCGATTTTAATCATTTTTTCAGTAGCTATATATTTTATACCCGTGCAACGCCGGGGCGAGTCGCTAGTATTGTTTTGTATAATATAATAACCCAGATCAGTTCAAGTGCGTCACAGGTTTTTCCGTGAAATACGGGTCCGGTTTAATTTCTTCTTTCAAAATATTTAATGACTAAAGTACTATAATTAAAACTTGACTTCTGCCGCCTCAGATCTGCAGTATTTTATGTCCCAAATACAAATTATGCAATAACCGCAATATTTAATGTAGAGTTGTTAATTTTTTTTAAACCAATAATTGTAACTTGGTGGTTTAGGCGTGAAGAGGTAACAGACTGACACACTTTCGAAGCTTTTAGTATCAAAATGTATGTTATTACTGACGAAAGGACTATTAAAACTTAACTAGACCTTTGCCGTCTAAAATCGGCAATACTTCGCATGCTCAAGACAAAAATTAAGCAATAGAAGATAACATGGGACGTAGAGTTCAAAGTAAATTAGAGTTAATAATAATGTTACTTAACTTCAATTAAAGGTGATGCCGCGTTAAAGTAAAAAACCGTGTTGGATACGTTTTAGGTTACGTTTGTCAAACAGTTTAATAGTGTACAGTTTTGTTTGAAGCGTTTGTCAAACTACGTGTTTGACCTGTTTGAAGAAAATTTGGATTTGCGTAGCATTTGACAAACGTGTTTGAAAGTGTTCCGCTGCGTTTGTCAAATAAAATCTCATGATCTCAAACCGATTCTAGCTAATTGTTTGACAAACTTGTTTGATGCACGTTTGATCGTCTGCGCTGTTGTTTGATAAAAACGTAAATTACATCAAACATGTTTGTCAAACAAATTAGATCGTTTGCGGGGTACTTAAGACGTACCATAGCTCCTTGGTGTTGAAAGCAAGATTCCTTCTCTACCTCAATATGAAAGGTGCTAAGTACCTGTGAACAATAATACAAACACTTACATAAAGTACTAGCTGTTGCCCGCGACTTCGTCCGCGTTAGCATAGTAGATCACATCCTAAGTATTATTTATTGTACCTACAAAAATATTCAATGTACAGAATTGACTTTCCTACGATTTTTATTATATATAAAGATGTTCCGCGCGGCTTAGCTTGAGTAATTTTGGAATTTCACGCAACCGTACATTTTACCGCAAAAAAAAGCCTATGTCCCTTCACGTTGTCTATTCTTCATGTTTGCCAAATAACATAAAAATTGTTCCAGTAGTTCTAAGATAATAAGCGATTTCATATAATTTCCTTCATTTTTTGCACATTTTTCTCTATTTCTTCGTTCCTATTAGTCTTAGCGTGATAAAATACAGCCTATAGCCTTCCTCGATAAATGGGCTATCTAACACTGAAAGAATTTTTCAAATCCGAATTGTAGTTCCTAAGATTAGCGCGTTCAAATAAGCCCTTTTAAATAATTTCCCTCCGTTTTTTCCACATTTTCCTTTATTTCTTCGCTCCTATTAATCTTAGCGTGATAAAATATAGCCTACAGCCTTCCTCGATAAATGGGCTATCCAAGAGTAAAATAATTTTTCAAATCGGACCAGTAGTTCCTGAGATTAGCGCGTTCAAACAAACAAACTCTGCAGAATTATAATATTAGATAGATTAACTAAGGACCTTTTACACTTAGGTGTTAACATACACCAAAATACACATGATACAACATTTTAACATTATTTATGTTAGTGTCAACTTATTACTTAACTTTTTACTGATGATACGGGTAGCAATTAAAAATTTTCGCTAAAAAGTCATTCAACGTCATGTCGAGATGAAACGTGGTGCGACTTAAAGATGTATAAAAAATATAACATTGAAATGTATTATCGAGTAAAGGAGCTATACATTTCAATTTTGAATTGCTCTCAATTTTATACGTCGCGTCTCTTAAAAGGGCCTTCCCTACGGAGATTCCGTAATTTACCGTATTTAAAGCCTTATAAACTCATAATTTGAAACGGTTACGGCTGCAATAAGCCTACCAAGGAAAGACTCGGTCAGCAAAATGATTCCCAGGTCAATTCACAGACTCCGACACTGACATCGACGACGCGGACGCAGTCATTATCCGAAGGGTGTATAACAGTGCACACTGCACAGATTGTCTTCCCGCAAGCGCATCCCGCTTGGTGACGCCCACTATCGCAATATTTTAATTTCGCCATAATTTCAAAACCAAACGTCCAATTTTAATCATTCAAGGACCAAATTTTATCTACATAAACTGTACTTAGTGATGAAATAATTTATTTTGATAAGGATAAATGGCATGTTGTCCAAAAAAATTCAAGATTTTTAAATAAAAAAATGGTTATTGTGCCTCACTCGACATAGATAAGTATAGTGTGTTGCGGACTTTTTTGTAGATATTTATAAGATCTTAGAAGATTTTATGGTTCTATCTTTTATAGTTTCGGCAGCGTACGCAAAATAAGTAACTTTTCTGGTTGATTTTTTCACCTGGCGTCCGAAAAACCCAAATATCTTACGAAACCCTATTTTTTCCAAAATACAATTTAGCCTATGTTTAGCACAAATAATGTAGGATTTGCTTGGAGTAGTTTAAATAAAGCCAAAATCCTGAAACTTGTATCTATAAGGATTCAAAAGTTCTGTTGGGTACCTTCAGAACCAGGGTATATCCTGGTGCAAAATCTTACTTTTTGGTAGTATATGCCTGAAATACTTCAGAAAAAATCGAAATCACCATATGTTCCCATATAAATTTCAAGGAGTTCCCTCGATTCCTCATGGATCCCATCATCAGATCACCACTTTTGTGAACATGGTACCAACCTCGGATTCAACCCTGTACAACAACAAAAGAATCATGAAAATCGGTCCATAAACGGCGAAGTTATGGTTGAACATACAATATATATATATATATATATATATATATATATATACGACGAACGTATAACCTCCTCCTTTTTGGAAGTCGGTTAAAAACAAACATTGCACATTATAATAAATGTTACCACCAACCACAGTTTCACTCAACGTGGGTATTCAATACTTATGCAACGTTGTAACTTGAGCCAGTCACTGCGGGCCAATATCCGTGCTTTAACCTAAAATGTGACCTTATGAGGTCAACCTACACTTACAATGTAGGTAATTGCACGTTACACACAGTTACGTGTTTACCCGACTGATGAAATAAAAGTAACGTTTTTGGTCTAATAAACATATTTATTAATTATGAAGCAAATCTTACAACCTATACGTCATTAAATTAATGAAGAATAAGTGGAAATTACACAGTCATAACTTCAAAGTTCACTCTGTTTCAAAACCCATGGTTCACGCATGACGGAAGAAACACCATAAATGTCATAAGCTCGCCGCAATAAACTTGGAATTGCAAAAGACACTCGCTAATCACTCATTCATTCTAAGGTATAAGCCACGAGACGACTCAAAAATCTTCATTTTAAATGTCAACTTTGTGACTATAGTCGGGACATTTTAATAGGCCACATTTGACAGTCCATCAAAATTGTACCAGGTAACCTTGTAGCGACGTACATAAAAAATAAATATTTTCGTTTTGTTATAACTGCACAATTGATTAACTTTTTTCAATTACGATTACATATTTATTGTAAATATGACCGATACGAATTATTTAACGATTTGCTTTTACTGATAAACAATTCTAAACGTAATAAACAAATTCTGATCTTAATAATTGCACGTCGTTACAATGTTACGTCAGCTGACCTTTTTTCTTTTTAAACTCTAGGGAAGTTACCCTAAAAATCGAAAGCGAATAAATAGTATCGATGCATTGATTACTTGTAATGAAATATCCCCATAAATTAAACCACGTTGTGAAAAGTAACACATATTTATGTGAAATGAATAATGATAATAGTATATTTAACAGTTTTTATAATTCAAGCTAATAAATGCATTTTTTTTTTTTGTAAATTATGTCCTTGTCTTATTTTGCTCCTTGAATTTGCAAAAGAAAAAGTAATAATGGGACAGGAGTTTGTTTCAAACGTATAAAATTCAAATATTTTATTTCAAGTCCGTATCGATTTATTCGTTTTGGTCGATGTTTTTACGCAGCTCACCTCACTATGGAGATTAATGTGACATATTATGACCGAGCTTCGCTCGGTATTCAAAAAATTAAAAAAACACACATAAAATGACATTTTATCGCCCCTGAAACCCCCTATATACTAAATTTCATGAAAATCGTTGGAGCCGATTTCGAGATTCCAATTATATATTTATATATATACAAGAATTGCTCGTTTAAAGATATAAGATATGTCAAATGTGGCCTAATAAAATGCCCCGACTGTAGCTCAAAGTTTTCACCATCGATAGTCGCCGGTTAGACGGTCAAATTTTCATCAATCTGATTGACGGAATATTGATGGTTGTAAAAATTTCATATTAAAAATATGATCAAACCATCAATTCGTGGGTTAGACGATCAAATTTTCGTCAATCTTTACCGGATTGATGGATCAGATTGATGAAAATTTGACCGTCTAACCGGCGACTTACATCTGTTACAAAACCTGATTGGTATTTCGATAGCACCCGCAAGATTTTGATTGAAACAATATTAGCATATAAATAGCCAAATAACTTAATCCATAGACATATTTTACGAAAATATTAACCTTGGCAAGTTACCTTAATGTGTTGGGGTCAAAGGGTCAAAATTACAATTATTTAAAATAATCGGCCAAGTGCGAGTAGGACGCGAGTGTGACACTTGGGCACTATAAAATTAATCCTGCGTAACTGGCCTGGTTTCATTGAAACCTGAGTGTTCTTGTGTATTGCGCACACACTTGGGCACTATAAAATTCATCCTGCGTAACTGGCCTGGCTTCATTGAAAGCAGAGTGTTTTTGTGTATTGCGCACACACTTGGGCACTATAAAATTACTCCTGCGTTACTGGCCTGTCTTCATTGAAACCAGAGTGCTCTTGTGTATTGCGCATACACTTAGGCACTATAAAATTAATCCTGCGTAACTGGCCTGGTTTCATTGAAACCAGAATGCTCTTGTGTATTGCGCACACACTTGGGCGCCATAAAATTACTCCTGCATAACTGGCCTGGTTTTATTAAAACCGGCCACCGCAACCGAATCTAATTGCAAACTAATTAGAATACATTTTTGTCTAAATGCACAATTCTTCATCAATCAGATTAATTTGTAATCTGATTAACAACTACAAAGTATTTGTAATTCTGTAATGAGGCATTTTCTTATCTTTTTAATTTGATTGTCAAACAGTCTCCGTTTTAGTAACTAGAGGGCGTATGGGTAGACAACTATCGGTAATACCAGGGAATACCATCAATAATTGCTACAAAACCGGGCAAAAGAAGAATTAAGAATGTAAGACTTGATACATTTTAATTTGAAAAAGATGTAATAATATTCCAATGACTAGGATAACAAAGTTATTACAACGATATTTTAGTTAAAACTCACGGAAGAAATAGCCCTATTTACCGATATTCACACCAAATGTCACTGGAAATATACATTTTGGTTTTGACAACATCTTACCTGCACTTGTGATAACGGATATTTCATGGCTTATATTTTACCAATAATGAACATCAAAGACCCAAATAACCAACCAAATAACACAGTTTTGGAAAAAATAATAAAAACCACACCAACAATAAAAAGTAGAAGAAGTTTGAAAGTGACATGTCCGCCAAACCTCTTTCAGTTGTCAGTTTTCAGTTTAACAATTTGCGTGTTCCTAAACTGTTACCAGTATACTGGTCTAATCGCTTAGGCCAATGATCGCTTAGGTTTAAGATATTTTGGTTTATGTCACACTTGACAGTACACTGATATTTTTTAGAAACACAACCAATATGTATCCGTGATGCCAACCTGCAGATATTTCAGATCGGTGGGGAACCAATAGAAAATCTAGAAGTGTCTATCGTCGCGCCGCGTAAAAAAAACTCCCCATTGTTAATCTAATTACTTTTTGCCCAACTCTGCAGTTTATAGCCTGGAGACGCACAGACGGACGGACGGACGGACGGACGGACAGACGGACGGACAGAGGGACAGACATCGAAGTCTTAGTAATAGGGTCCCGTTTTTACCCTTTGGGTACGGAACCCTAAAAACAACTTACTACTTCAGCTTATTTATTTATCTATGAAACTAGATCAGATCCCCGGTTTTTTGCGTATTTCCCAACATCTAAAATTACAAATATTAAACTTAGTAAATTATACACGCATTATGTTGGCTAATCCTGGGTAGATTTAAAACATTCCACAAATGATAGACTACGAAAGCTATATTTATACATTTGAAAGGAAATTGGGTACCTCATTTAAGGATATTTTATTTAAATACTAGCGACCCGCCCCGGCGTCGCACGGGTATAAATTATAACAACTGAAAAAATGATTAAAATCGATAGCCTATGATCCTTCACGCGGTCTACTTCTTATCTGTGCCAAATAACATAAAAATTGCTCCTGTAGTTCGCGTGATAAGCCCTTTCAAATAATTTCCCCCGTTTTTTCCACATTCTCCTATTAGTCTTAGCGTGATACAATATAGCCTATAGCCTTCCTCAATAAATGGGCTATCTAACACTGAAATAATTTTTCAAATCGGACTAGATTAGCGCGTTCAAGTTAGCCCTTGCAAATAATTTTCCCCGTTTTTTCCACATTTTCCTCTATTTCTTCGCTCCTGTTAGTCTTAACGTGATAAAATATAGCCTATAGCCTTCCTCGATAAATAGGCTATCTAACACTGAAAGAATCGTCAAAATCCGTTGCGTAGTTTTAAAAATTAAAGGGAACAATGGGACATGAGGGAAAAAAGCGATTTCGTTTTATAATATGTATAGATAGGTTAACAATTAAAATTGGTGTTCAGTTCATAAAGTACACATACACATTAATTAGTTTATGAAATTATAAAATATATAAATTGTTTTTTATGTATGCGTTATATAGGTACAAGTGTGAGAGCCCATTTAAAAAAAAAGAAATAATTTTTTAATCTGCGCGATGTGCAATCTCCCATACATCCATACTTCCATACTAATATTATAAATGCGAAAGTGTGTCTGTCTGTCTGTCTGTCTGTTACCTCTTCACGCTCAAATCGCTGAACCGATTTTGCTGAAATTTGGCATGAAGATACTTTGAGTCCCGGGAAAGGACATAGGATACTTTTTGTTCCGGAAAAATGTACGGTTCCCACGCGATAAACGAGTTTTGGCGCAACGGAGTTGCGGGCGTCATCTAGTTCAGCATAAGTCGTTATCTTGACAAACTTTGTAATTTTTTACTGCGGGTGCTTGGCTTATTCCAAATCCATACACAATATTATAAATGCGAGAGTGTGTCTGTCCGTTATCTCTTTACGCTCAAACCGCAGAACTGATTTTGCTGAAACTTGGTACGGACATACTTTGAATCCCGGGTGGGACATAGGATACTTTTTATCCCAGAAAAATGCACGGTCCCCGCGCGAAAAATTAAATTGGCATAAGGGACTTGCGGGCCTTACCAAGTGTAACATTCTTCACACATTTGAAAAACACAATCTTGTATTATTTGATTCGCTTCTGCTGAATGAAAAGAAATTAAATATTTTTTCACGTGTTATAAATAACAACCTATGCTAGATTACAATAAGTAATTTAGACTAAATATTCGAGGTACCTAGTTAAGATGCTTATCTAGTGTATATTAGACCACTCTTGGTTACTAAATTGAGCAATCAAAAGTAGAGTGCAATTTCTTTTCAGTGGAGTGCAAATTACTTCCAATGAGTAGGAGGTTCTAAATAATGTTTTTTTTTTTTTTGCGAGAGCGTCTGTGGGTTGACCTTTGGTTCACAATCGCAGAGGGTGCAGATTCGATCACGGGAGTAGTGTACCAATTGATGAGTGGTTACTTTGCTCAGAAGATACTGCATAAATAATTCACAATGGATGCAAAGCTTAGGTTTTTTTTTTATTTAATACTGCATTCGGATGTCTATTAGTACTACGTGCCGGCTATCACTTAGAGCCGGGACACAAAAACACGACACGACGTCGTACGGCGTCATACGGCGCCGTATCGGACGCGCGTCGTAAAAAACTACGGCACGGCGTCGTACGGCGTCGTACGACGTCGTGCCGTAGAAACTCACGTAGAATTTCAAGATGAGTTTCTACGGCACGACGTCGCCGTGGTTTTTTACGACGCGCGTCCGATATGGCGGCGTACGCGCGCCGTACGACGCCGTACGACGTCGTACCGTGTTTTTGTGTCCCGGCCTTTAGTGCCTAGACTGGTAATACTAATGTAGGACACGACGGACTTGTCATTCAAATTATTCCGATGGCTTCGATTTAAAGGTGTCTTACGTTACGTAATACGTCATGACCAAACTTACGCGCACCGTTACATAAAGCCGAGTATCATTAAAAAAGTTAACCACCGTTTTCGTAAATAATTGCCTTTTGAATTCATCACACACTGTTTAAACTTCATGCAACGAAGGGCCGCTCGAATTGTTCACTGCCATAGTGTTTCAAACAGCTTGGACCCCTTGGAATTACGCCGAGATGTAGCATCACTCTGCATCCTCTATCGGTTGTATCACGGGGAGTGCTCTGGGGAATTGTTCGGAATCATACCACCTGTAACTTTTCGCCATCGTCCCACGCGAAAAATATAACATCCTCATCACCTTGATGAGTGGCAGTCTTCCACCGTGCGTTTCTCGCGTAACTTTCTGCCGCGCACTGTAAAACTCTGGAACAAACTGTCACCAGCAGTTTTTCCGGACCTATACGACCTACAAGAAGACTTCAAGAAGAGAGCGTATTCCCTCTTCCGTTTGCTCGTTTGCCACCTTATTTTATAAAAAAAATGCAGTTATATCGTAACTAGTTCTTAATGTTCATAAAATAATAGCATTATTATTATTTAGAAGTGGTTACGGACTGATTTTATCTATAAAAAAACATCGTGAGAAAACTCGCACATGTTTGGTCCCGGACGTATTGATCTATTCATTCCTCTGGACTAAGTCGACTATGTTGCGAGAATGCCGTATGTGCTTGCTTTGGGCGAAAAATGAAATGACAATGCAGTATTTACAAACTACTTGAGTATACTTAAGTTAGTATGTGAATTATGAACTAATAAAACTTGTTGCAACGACGAATATAATACAATGCGATCTTTGACCTAAGCTTAACCTTGACCTGAATTCCTCTGTGTATAATAAATGATAGATATAATGCGCTATGTTCGTCAATTATATAATATTTGTACTTTTGTTTTTCAGGAACATGTTCATGAGATAAATCAAGATGGGTGTAGTGACCACGGTGTCGGCTGCCGTGAAGGCGGCTCTGACCATCGGCGGGATAAGCAAGCTGTCCTTCATTCCCGTCATGTTGGCAGCAATGGCGTATTTCAACTACGAACTCCTCGACCCAGAGAGTAGGCCTTTCAACCAGAAAACCCTGAAGGAGGAATACGACTTCGTCATCATCGGTGGAGGCTCCGCTGGATCGGTCCTTGCGAATAGACTCTCGGAGGTGGAAGGTTGGAACGTTCTACTATTGGAGGCTGGTGGCCACGAGACCGACATTAGCGATGTGCCATTACTATCCTTGTACCTTCACAAAAGTAAACTGGACTGGAAGTACAGGTAAGAAAATATTTTCAATAAGTAGTATTATGTATCTAAAGAAACAAAGATAAAAAACCGGCCAAGTGCGAGTTGGACTCGCCACTGAAGGGTTCCGCAGCAGCAATAAGGTTTATTTCTATAAAATTTTTGATTTATTTTTATATTTTAGTTGATTTAATGAAAGTTAAATTAAGGTTTACCATTTATGACTTATAAAAAAAAAACTACTAGATAGATCTCGTTCAAACCAATTTTCGTTGGTAGTTTTTATAGTAATGTACATCATATATTTTTTTTAGAATTATCATGACTTTAGAAGTTAGAGGGGGAGACACACATTTTACCACTTTGGAAGAGTCTCTCTCGCAAACTATTTAGATTAGAAAAAAAAGATATTAGAAACCTCAATATGATTTTTGAAGACCTATCCATAGATACCCTACACGCATAGGTTAGACGAAAAAATTTTTTTTTGTTTCAGTTATACCTATTGGGACCCCTAAATTTTTTAATAATTTTTCCATTTTTGTATCAAAATCTTAATGCGGTTCACAGACTACATCTACTTACTAAGCTTCAATAGTATAGCTCTTATAGTTTCGGAGAAAAGTGTCTGTGACATACGGACGGACAGACAGACGGACGGACAGACATACGGACGGACAGACATACGGACGGACAGACATACGGACGGACAGACATACGGACGGACAGACATACGGACGGACAGACATACGGACGGACAGACATACGGACGGACAGACATACGGACGGACGGACGGACGGACGGACGGACGGACGGACGGAGACAGACAGACAGACATGACGAATCTATAAGGGTTCCGTTTTTTGCCATTTTGGCTACGGAACCCTAAAAAGACGGGTTGCACTCCGGGAGTGCCGGCAGAAGTGAAAACTTGATTATTAACGTCGTGCATTTTTAACCCATTTTTTATGAAAATCGATTATTCAAAAATCGATTTTTTAATTAATCGAAACCCTTACAATCTATTAAATTTTTAACCCATTTTTTATGAAAATCGATTTTTAAAAAATCGTTTTTTTATTTATTAATCGAAACCCTTACAATCAATTCGAGTTCGAGTTCGACACAAAACACTACTCTCCAACCGTCTTACGGTTTTTCCAAGGTTTTGCGATCAGCACGAGAATCTGACGCGAGTTTCACAGTTTTTACCCATCCCACAAAAGTGCTCAACGCCGCTAAAGAAGTTTTTACTTCAAAAATTGAGACATGAGAACGGAAAGGAATTAGAGATCTCTATAACTCCATTGAAAACAGAAGTAAAAGGCACACATTTGCAAATTCAGCGTAGTAGTTTCATAGAACGCATCATGAGGTGAATACTTATCAATGAACTCGATGCAAGCGTTTACTGAACTTACATAATGCCCACATATTGACTGAGAGAGCCTGAGAATAACACCAGCGTTGCAAAACCAAACAACTCTCAAGTATGCATTACAAAAGTCGGTATTTATTATCGTGCACCTAGATGTTGACACTAAGTGCTATCTATCTAGATTCTAGACTAATAATAAATATGCAAACATGTGTCGATATGTCTGTTTGTTATCGCTTAACATTTAAAACGCAAAATTGATTCAGATGAAATTCGCTATGGAGATACTTTCAGTTCCGAAAAAGGACATTGAATAGTTTTTAACACAGAAAAATGTAAAGTTCGCGCGCGCTAAGCAAGATCTATGCGATCGAAGATGCCGGTAGCATAATGGGTATCTTATAAACACACGTCACAATTAATATTTTATGAACTAATCCTATTGTTATCGTCAAAACAAACGAGTGTTGTTTGTTAATTTATTAATTGAATAATTCCAGACCCCAACCCCAAGACTCCGCTTGTCAGGCGATGATCGACAAACGTTGCATATGGACGAAGGGGAAAGTCTTGGGTGGTTCTTCCGTCCTCAACACGATGCTGTACGTGAGGGGCAACAGGCGCGACTTTGACCAATGGGAGTCCTTCGGCAATCCTGGCTGGGGCTACAAGGACGTGCTGCCATATTTCAAAAAATCCCAGGACCAGAGAAATCCGTACTTGGCGAAGAACACAAAGCATCATGCTACAGGTAATTAATTATCATGGTCTGATTGAAACCTCTAATGAATAGGGATGACGACAAGGTCAAAGATTAGCAGATTTTTCAAATAAACTAAAGACATAGTGATAAAAAATAGGTATTCCCGAAATTTCAGCTATGTATTTTTTTTTTTTTTTTGTTTTGAGCCTTCAAAGTTTTTTCGTCAAGTTAAGTCAAGCCAAATTTTTTTTATAAAATTCGTTAATTTTTGTATTCCATCCGATAAGTTATGCAATTTATAACATTTTTTCTTATGAAACCACTTTCATAAACTCAATATTAAACATAGCTATCGAACAAACTACCTAGGCGTGACGTCACAGTTAGCTGACATTTTGTATGGAGCGTTTTGAGAAGGTCTATTTTATGTGAGTTTTGAATTATGATATCTTGCAGAGTTTTTACGCTATCAGTCATTTTTTCATTGGTATTTCTATTTTTGAAGGATTCTTCACTTACCAACAAGAAAAAAAAATTCGTCATGCCTATTCAATCAAGAGATTTAGCTTCCGATTAAATAGAGTACCCATGCGTTTATTTTCTTTGCGCCTACTTGGAACAACATGGGACGACATAAAATGTTGTGCCTAAAATTCCGTGAATAGCAAGTTGCAATATTGTTGATAGTGCAAATTGCTGCGGATGTGGTAACTGTATTCAACAAAGGGAAATTATTGCAATTATGTTCAGGTTGCGGCCTGCGGGTCTCAGGGTAAGGTTAGGGCGTAGGACGTGACAAGTGACAGACTCATTTGTATGTCTCGTCGTGACGAGCATTACTCAACGCACTTAGAACACGTTACAAAAGAATATGTACAATGCACAATCATAATTACATTATGATGTATGATTACAATTTGCTCATAGCATTGCCCATAGTAGTCAAAGATAAAAACTTTAGTCTGCAATTTTTGGTTTTGGCATAATATTCAAATTACTTAAGAGAAATGACCTTTTCATTCTTTTGACCTTACGTTTATTGTGCCTTTATAATCATAATTTTATCTTCATTTTTCAGGAGGATATCTGACTGTACAGGATGCGCCGTTCAACACACCTATTGGAGCTTCGTTTCTTCAAGCAGGAGAGGAAATGGGATATGAGATTGTCGACATTAACGGAGACCAGCAGACTGGTTACGCATGGTTCCAGTTCACCATGCGCAGGGGGACCAGATGTTCCGCTGCAAAAGCCTTCCTGAGACCTGTGCGTCTGCGTCGCAACCTACACGTTGCTCTGTTTTCACATGTTACGAAAATATTAATAGATAAGGAGAATAAGAGAGCATACGGAGTAGAATTTATGAGGTATGGATCAAAGCAAGTCGTATACGCTAAGAGAGAGGTAATATTATCAGCCGGTGCGGTCGGCTCACCCCAAATACTCATGCTTTCTGGAGTAGGTCCAGCGCAGCACCTACAAGAAGTCGGAATAGATGTCATTCACGACTCACCTGGAGTAGGAAAGAATCTGCAGGACCACATAGCTGTTGGAGGTCTTGTTTTTAGAGTGGACTATCCTATCAGTTTGCTCTTCCAACGGACTATAAACATTAATGCTGCATTGCGATATGCTATCACCGAAGATGGCCCTCTGACTTCTAATATAGGCCTGGAAGTTGTGGCTTTCATTAATACTAAATACGCCAATGCTACGGAAGACTGGCCCGACATCGAATTCATGATGGACTCGGCGTCAATACCCTCGGATGTGCAAGTGAAGAGAGCGCACGGTGTGACTGATGAATTTTACAATGAAGTATACGGAGACATTATTGGAACGGACGTTTATGGTATATTCCCAATGATGTTGCGTCCGAAGAGCCGTGGGTTTATAAAGCTAAGATCGAACAATCCTTTCGATTACCCGCTCATGTACCACAATTATCTGACTCATCCCGACGACGTTGGAGTTCTGAGGGAAGGGGTGAAGGCTGCCATAGCGGTTAGTGAGACTAAGGCTATGAAGCGTCTCGGTGCCCGATTCCATAGCAAACCCTTGCCTAATTGCAAGCATCTTCCATTGTATACTGACGAATATTGGGACTGTTACATTCGTCAGTACACGATGTCTATTTACCACTTGTCGTGTACCAATAAAATGGGTCCTGCTAGTGATTCTATGGCCGTGGTTGATCCACAGTTGCGAGTGTACGGCATTGAAGGACTCCGAGTGATAGACGCTAGCATTATGCCCACTGTCACTAACGGCAACATCAATGCGCCAACGATAATGATCGCAGAAAAGGGGAGCGACATGATCAAAGAGGCTTGGCTACCAAAAATCAAAAGACGAAAGCGAAAAACAAAGAGATCACTAAAATGTAATAAGTTGAATCCACTATTTGTCAAAAAGTCACAGAATATTATTTGCAGTAAAGAGAGATGATGAAAGATCAATTTTAGTCCAAAAAGTTCAAGTCAAAACCGCCAAAATATCTAGTTCCAAATAGTGTACATATTTTACGATTAAAAATAGGACAAATCCATGTATAACCTAATATTTTCATAAGAACTTGATATGATACATTTTAGATAACTACTAAAACTGTAAAACTTGTTCATACTTTTTTTTTGTTGAAAAATGTTCAAGCTAAGCTTTAAGTTAAGAATGAAGAATGCTCAACTCTCCAATTGTTAAATATTTTTAAGCGTATACTAATAGGTAAATCAGGGCCTTTAGCCAAGATGCCTTAGTTAATTTCATTAGTGAAATTACCAAAGGCCTAATTTGGTTTAAGGCCTAAAAAAATAGCTTAAAAGTAACTACTAGTACCTACTTCTTTAGTCGTTATTAAATTGTATTATTTTTTTCCACTTATTGAAGGATAATATAACAGTGTCATTTTTTTCTAAGCATTCTTTGGCAGCTTTATTGTATTTCAAATAAAAATATTATGCAGGTTACATACAATGTATATTGTATACCAAATATATCTAAAATGTATTTTGTTTATTATCTATAGTTTTACATGCTATAATGAGGCCATTGTTTTTAACATTGTATTTTCTTTTGTGAAATTTTGGTAACATAATAATCTCTTATCTTAGCTATTATTTGAAATTTTAAAAGTGTATAATGTGTAAATCCACTTGTATAAAGTTGGTTGGTTGAGGTAGTCGTTTACTCAATGGTAAAGTTAAAAAATAAAAAGGTTTATGGCTTGCAGTTTAACACAAGCCCGTTGTACACATTGTAGGCCTGGAGATACTGATACAAAAATCTTGGTCATTTGTGCCAGTATGGCGGTTTTGCAGGGGTATAATTACGTAAAGGCAAAAATGAAAATGATGGTCATAGCGCTCGCACTGGCAGCCCAAACGCGTGGGCGTTAATCGAACATGTTGGATAAATAACGAGTGTCAAACGATTTGTTCCACAAAAATGATTGTATTTTCAGATAGTCGAAAAAAAAAATAAGTAGGCGAAAGCGTAATGCCATACTTGTCGGGTGTGGCTTACGGGCTGTAAGCCACACGCACAAGCACAGCACACACACCACAAGCACAAGAAACCTGTCAAAGAAATAAAGATTCAGCTATATCTGGTACCGACTTCAAAATGATGAAGATGGAGTACAGAAATAGTTGAGGTTTAGCCGAATTCGGGAAAAGGCACTACATATTAGATAGGAAAAATTATTTAATACTTTTTAGTTCATATTATTAGGATGCTATTTATATTGTTTTAACCTTGGAAGTCGGTTTTAATTTTTTGTTAAAAATAATAATTCGCCACACGATTTGTTACCTACCCCTGTAAAACCGCCATACTGGCATAAATGACCAAGAATTTTGTGTCAGTATCTCCAGGCTTATTGGGCCTACGCATTGAACCAGCGTATTTGGCCAACGTCTAGAGTGCGGAATGTCGCTCTTAACTTATCGCCAAGTTGGCCCTAAGAGGCTCCATACATGTAAGCCCAATGCATTGGCCTGTACAGCTCGCTTAAAAGTTACAACTAACATGTATTTAGTAGTTGAGGTTTAGTAAGAAGTTATCAATAATACCAAAAAACTGCTCAGCGCGGCTGTTTGTAGAGTATTTTTATATTTATAGAGTATTTTATATTTATAGAGTCCGTTGACAAAATGGACTTTCGATAGAAGGTTGTAATCGTTCTCCTTTGTTCGTAAAACCGAACATGGCGTCGAAGTATCCTTGGGAAAACAACCTTTTTCATAAGGCATGATTTCAAAAATAGAGTATTGATTTCTCAAATGTTTGTACAAGGTGTAACAAAACAAAGTGACAAAACTTAAGAGTGTTTACGTGTTCCTTGTAGAGAGTTCAGTGTGAAAGTAGCAGCGCTGAAAGACCTTTTTTTTACTTTTGTATGGGGTTACTCGCGATACTGGGGCGCTTGCCCATACAAAAGTGAAAAAAGATTCGGTCTTTCAGCGCTGCTACTTTCACAATGAACTCTCTACAAGGAACACGCACACACCCTTAAGTATTACCACTACGTTTTGTTACACCCTGTATATTGAGAAAATTTTCCAACATTATAATACGCAAAGTTCTGAAAAGGTAGTACAATAACAAAATATTGTAAAGATAATGGAGCACGTTTAATGTTTTGTAGATTGTAGAATAAGGAATTGTGAAAATTGTAAATATTTTACAACGAACAGTTTACGAGTAAGTTTGGTTTTTGTACATAAAGCCGTTAGTGTTTATATACTTTTTAGTTTTATTATATGACCCTATAACAAATTAACACCAGCGCAACAATCCATACTTACTTAATATTATAAATGCGAAAGTGTGTCTGTCTGTCTGTCCGTCTGTCTGTCTCTCTGCCTGTCTGTCTGTCTGTTACCTCTTCACGCTCAAACCGCTGAACTGATTTCGCTGAAATTTGGTATGGAGATACTTTGAGTCCCGGGAAAAGACATATTACAAAGGAATTAGGATACTTTTTATCCCGAAAAAGTCTACGGTTCCCGCGCGATAAACGAATTCTGACGCAACGAAGTTGCGGGCGTCATTTAGTCTTCTATATCTCTATACATAATATTATAAAACAAAGTCGCTTTTTTCCCCTCATGTCCTTTTGCTCCCTTTAATCTTTAAAACTACGCAACGGATTTTGATGATTCTTTCAGTGTTAGATAGCCCACTTATCGAGGAAGGCTATAGGCTATATTTTATCACGCTAAGACTAATAGGAGAATGTGGAAAAAACGGGGGAAATTATTTGAATGGGCTTATCTCGCGAACTACTGGAGCAATTTTCATGTTATTTGGCACAGATAAGAAGTAGACCACGTGAAGGATCATAGACTATCGATTTTAATCATTTTTTCAGTGGCTATATATTTTATACCCGTGCGACGCCGGGGCGGGTCGCTAGTAAATAATAATATTATGATGCGAATGGGCTGGCTCGACCGGAGAAATACCACGGGCTCACATAAAACCGGCGTGAAACAGCGCTTGCGCTGTGTTTCGTCGAGTGAGTGAGTTTATCGGAGGCCCAATCCCCTACCCCCCTAGAAATGCCGCAGTTATATAGCCGCTACATAGAGCGACATCTATTGAGATATGTTTGTAACCGGTAAAGCAGTACGTTGTAAGCTGGTGAAGACTAGCAACATAAACAAGACTTCGTTGGTGTGGTAAACGACCACAGCCGGCGGGGAGGCGGTAACATCTTATATGACGTTGGACGATATAAAGAATACAAAGTTAATAGTATAAAATGTTACATATTATATTTGTCGACGTTGAAGGACATTAATTTTCCTTCTTCCTAGTAAGAAGTATAAATGCGAAAGTCTATCTCGTGTCTGTTGAGACGAAATAATCGAGATACTTGAGTCTGGGTATACAAGGTGTAACAAAACTAAGTTAATATTGAAGGGTTTGTGTCTGTTCCTTATAATATATTTTATATAGTTTTTTTTTTTTGTAATTAAATATTATGCAATGCAGGCGCGTTCCCGGCTTTTTAAGAAGGAATACGTTCTCTTCTTGAAGGTTTGCAGATCGTAATAGGTCCGGAAATACTGCTGGTGCCAGTTCGTTCCAGAGTTTTACAGTGCGCGGCAGAAAGTTACGCGAAAAACGCACGGTGGTCGGTGGAAGACTGCCACTCATCAAGGTGACGAGGATCAGTGGCGAAGCGTCCATATAACCCGATTCCCATCGGCTTCCCTTAGGGCTTAGAAAAATCGAATATATGGGCCAACGACATATTTATCTAATAAATATTTTACATACCTACTTAAAAAACTTTGAATTCACAATGTTATATGCAATAAATTTTTCTCTCACTTGAAATACATAGTTTGAATTAATAACTATCGCCTACAAATTTTAAAAGGCAATGCAAAGTGCGGGCGCAGAGAATCAAATAAGCCGCAGGATTAGCGGCTTATTTCTCCATACAACGACAGTTCATAGTAAGCATCTGTCCTTTTCATTCCTGTGAACTGGTCGTCATGTTCTGTCTCGTTCTAGCACGCGCGATATATACTTGGAAATAACTCGATGCCCGACGAGTTATTACGGAGAAAGGTTAATTAGCAACGCACAAGTGCAAGCGAGATAGATGAGTCATGAAGTAAAATTGTTATGATTCGAATTTAAGAATGAATGTAGCGACATTATACTTTTGCTGGCGCGTAATACATTTTATTTTGGTAGGATTTTTTGTAATACGACTTTATTAAGAATGCCTTTAGCGGTACTAAATATGACAGGCGCGTAATACATTTTTATTTTGCTGGTTTTTAGATTGACATATTAATATGGCGGATAGTGTGTTTGTAAATAACATGTCGTTTGTTTTGTTTTGTCGAATTTAAATTTTGTTTTAGCGTTAGAACTTAGAAGAGTGTCGTGAATTAAATTAATTTATATTGTGACTTGTGAATTGTGAGTCGTACGACGTAATCGTGTAGTTCGGAAAATATGGCATTAATTCAGAAAGACTGTTGTCTGACAGATTATATTTTGCTGTCGAAGGAAACTTTGTTTTCCAAACTTAGTTTTGAAAATTAAAAGCATGTCATTCAATTATAAATTACCAAAATTGGTAAGTAGATTTTTTACTCCGGCTTCCCTTCTCAAAATATTCACCCCTCGCCACTGACGAGGATAGTATGTTTTTCGCGTGGGACGATGGCAAAAAGTTTTCTTCGGCCTTCGGCACGAATGGGCTGACTCGACCGGAGAAATACCACGGGCTCACATAAAACCGGCGTGAAACAGCGCTTGCGCTGTGTTTCGTCGAGTGAGTGAGTTTACCGGAGGCCCAATCCCCTACCCCCCTAGAAATGCCGCAGTTAAAAAGCAGAGCTCACCGCGAAAGTCGCAGCGCTGAAAAGCAATTTTTTGTGAATTTTATGGGCAAGCGCCCGAGCGTCATGACTCATGATTTCCCATACAAGAGTTAAAAAAATAAGTTACTCTTCCAGCGCTGATACTTTTACAGTGAACTCGATATAGGGTACTCACATCCTACAGTATTATTATTACTTAGTTTTGTTACACTCTGTATAAGAAATAGAACATTTATTTTTCCTCAAAAATAATCATTGTTACGAGGTAGCACTTAACTTTTATTAAGAAAAAAACCTAAATTATTTTATATAAAAGTAGGTAAGTAATCAAATATTAAGAACACCGTAAATCATAATTTTTCAGTTTTTAGGGTTCCGTAGCCAAAATGGCAAAAAACGGAACCCTTATAGATTAGTCATGTCTGTCTGTCTGTCTGTCTCTTGGTAAGTAGATGTAGTCTGTGAACCGCATTAAGATTTTGATACAAAAATGGAAAAACTATTAAAAATTTTAGGGGTCCTTCTTTTTCGTCTAACCTATGCGTGTCTGGTATCTATGGATAGGTCTTCAAAAATCATATTGAGGTTTCTAATATCATTTTTTTCTAATCTGAATAGAGAGACTCTTCCAAAGTGGTAAAATGTGTCCCCCCCCCCCTCTAACTTCTAAAGTAAAATTTAAATTCATATGACACTGAAAGTGCTCGCCTCGCCTCTGCCATTCCGGTGTAGCGCGGCTCCTAAACTTCACTTCTGTCTTCTACCTCGCTGTAGAGTCTTCTCTTTGCGGCAGCCTAAGCTATCTACCGCGAGCACACAAGTGAAAATGGCAGTAACTAGTGCAAAAACAAAAACAAAAAAAGCGAGCGTATTAAAATGCTCTAAAACGATACCGATCTACCCAATTTAATACGCATTAAGGACCAAATTCTTTTGAAACTGCATCTAGCTCTCGTAAATCACTATAACGCGCTCCAAATGCCCATCCGCGGGAGAAAACAATTAAATTATTACGAAACGCGGAAAGTACCTACTACTAGTGCGAGAGCAGAGGCGGCGCAAGGCGTGGGCGGTGTGGGCGACCGCCCACGGCCTCGCGGTCTAGAGGCCTCGCGCCCCTTGGACCACGATGTTTTTTAAGGTTTTACGAGTTGTGATACTCAAATATTCATAAATAAAAAGTTTTATAAATAAAACTTTGAGTGTCAAAAAATTATTTCTCTCAACAAATCCGTTCTTTAGCGTCATCCATCAGGGGGCCTCGCAAAATATATTTTAGGGGGCCTCGCAAGATATATCTTGCCCACATAATATTCAGGTCTTGCCCCGCCACTGTGCGAGAGGCAGACGTATAAAAATAATGAACAATATTTCCAAAACTTCTTACGTGGGCGTTACGTAATAATTGATCCCGTGCTGACAAAAGTATCTGCAAGTCATACGACTCCGATTCCGGCAGCTTCATCGCGCCGGAAACCCATTCTTATAAGTGGGTAAGTAATGCGGTACCTGACCTTTCTAGCTGGAGATCGAAAATACGAGGTCGAGTTTTGTTGTTACTCAGCTGTGGTTACGTATACTCAGTGACAGTAGATATTCTGTACTGTGCTGATCAAGTAGTATGAGATAAAACAACGGTCAACGGCCAAGTGTTTGCTTTGTTAAATAAACGGTTAAAATTTTATATCTTTACGAGTTTACGAAAGAAAAGGTAAAAAACAAGCGGACAGAAAGGCGAGCAGACAGACAAATGAAGTGATCCTGTAATAGTTCAGTTTTTTCTAGAGTCACGGACCCCTACAATTTTTCGTAATCTCCGAAGCGTGGAACTTCTGGAAAAACATTACGTCTAGCTTTGTGCAATACTATCTTCAGCTAAAACCAGATTACGTTAAAACCAGCTTCATCCACATAACATGAGATTAACATGTATGAATGTAATAAAAAACCTCCCCAGCGACTTGCAGAACAACGCAACACCTAAATGAATGCCACAAGATGTAACTAGAAAATTATGTAGTCCACTTCATATAACATACAACTTAAATGCGTCTCGCCTCATTAACTGGCTTATGTTTTTCTTAAACGGTGAGCGGCTCAGCTCCTTTTCAGAGGAAGGAGTAATCCTATTGAAACAGAACGTTACAATTCTCGGCACTTTCATTTTTGACCACTCATAGTATTCTTTTATTGTAATGGACATGCAACCCGTGGTTTCTTTTCCTAAATATCTAGACCACGTGGTTGTCTGTCCATTCCACGTGTCTGAAACTCCGGAATGGTTTTTTCAGGGGACCCATATTCGGGATAGACCCATGCTCAGGTTAGACCCATACTCCGGTTAAGCCCATGCTCGGGTCGAAGATGAACCCTTAAGCTTATTAACCTGCTCAACCCCATGATCATGGAGCTATAGAAGTTAATCTAGCCTTGGGTTGCGGATGGCCACCGCCCTGGGCTGCCCTACCACCTGAACACCCTGCGGTCACCGGCTGCTGTACACACATGGGACGTCCGAGCACCAGCGACAACCTCCGGACGACGCGAAGGGGCTGGAGCTCTTCACACCGGCTGGCTATCCTCCAGTCTCCAAGCTAAGTGCCATGTGGTCCTAGACGTCCCCCCCATACCCTCCGAGTACACAGACGGCTGAAACCAGAGTAGCACAAACCCACTAGAACTACCCCCCTGATAATTCATTACTTAAATTTATCTTAATGAGTCTCTGCTCTCTTTTAAATTATTACTCTTTTAATTTTACCTAATTAAATTATTAATTGTGTAGTTATATTTTTATAACAATAAATTTGTTACTGATTTTTTTAATATTTCATTTATCTCTCTCTTAAGACTATAAAGACTCTTTTTGCATTGCAGTACTATTTACTTTTAAATACTATTTTCACTTTTTTTTACTATTTTTTTATATGTGACATTGGCTACTACAGACAACATAGCTCTCTTAGTACTAGCCTTTTTTTTAAGAGGCAATAATTGAAGAGGAGACATTTGTTTTCATCAAAAAGGCGCTAAAACTCGGAGCGGAGGATATACGATAGTTTTTAACCCAGGAAAATGTACTGTTTCCGTAGGATACTGTTCGTACGAAGATCAGCGAATAAATTCTAGTATTAAACAATTTTGTGCTCTTAGTCATATAATGTGACGAGATAGTCTCTTGTTATGAATTTAGAGTCCCATAAGAACTGCCAAAATCTATATGCGATTCCATTTGCTCCATCGTGACCTGACTAAACGTACATGTTTATTCATACTTGAAATACTAGCATAAGAAGAGCAAACTTAACCATAATTATTATTTTGTAATTAAAACCAATACTCTCACATCGATCGATGCTATATTGGTAGGAAATTAGTTTTCTTGCATCGTTGTAGGAAGTGCGACCTCTGGGCTGTTACGAAAGTCCAATCAGCCCGCTTATGATGGCGTACATCGTTCGCGCGGGAAAAATCTACCTTTATATCTTACTTGCTTAGTGCTTACATAATATCTTCATCTAATCTTATTAACACCTATTATATACTTATCTTAATTAAAGTTATCGTCTTGTTCTATACTTATAAAGATTCTTACTGTGTAATGTGTATACAGATACTATAGTTATACAATGTTTGTACTTGTCTGATACGATACAAAAGTGGCTTGACAGACAAGGGGGGTGTGCCAAAATGTTTTCGTTTTCGCTTCGCTGTAGAATCGCCGATGAAAATGTATGGAATTTACATAAGCGTTCGTTAATATGACGCGGACGTTCGACTCGTCTTATGTCAATTCCATACATTTTGATCGGCGATTCTATAACGAAGCGAAAACGAAAAAGTTTCGGCTAAATGTCCTGGTAGAAATAATGTGTAGATATTTTTAATAAAATTGTTATTAGTTAAAAGAGGAAATATTTTACTGTTTGTAATAAACAGATATTGACGAATTTGGCACAATTTTTTTAAAATGAAATAAGGGGGCAGAAAGCAACTTCCGTCGCCCATGGACACTCGCAGCATCAGAAGAGCTGCAGGTGCGTTGCCGGTCTTTTAAGAGGGAATAGGGTAATAGGGGAGGGTAGGGAAGGGAATAGGGTAGGGTAGGGGATTGGATCACCGCTAAACTCACTCACTCGGCGAAACACAGCGCAAGCGCTGTTTCACGCCGGTTTTCTGTGAGAACGTGGTATTTCTCCAGTCGAGCCGGCCCATTCGTGCCGAAGCATGGCTCTGCCACTTATAAAGAGTATACATAGTTACTTATACATTTTGTACCAGCAAAATTGATCCACGGGATTTCCTTTCATCACGACATCTTACATTCGGTAACAAGCACCATCTATTAAACCCAGGCACAAACCTGAAAAATAATACTCATTGAAAATAATTAAATGTCGGTTCCAAAAAATTTTAACGCTATTAAAATTGTTGCTGAAATTTACGAGCGTGAAGAGATATCATAGGCGCGTTCTCACGCAACCTCCCTGATACAAATCTGTTTTATGCTCAGCAGATCAACATCAACACAGCATTACGCCACTTTCTACCTCCTTACTAACTACACAGGAAGTTCCGGGCACATGGAAAATCATTAACAAATTGCATCTAATGCACCTAATATAAACACCGAACACTTTATTTTCTATTCCCATGTTATGTTTATGCGTTGATTATGTCTGTTCGCAAGCAATAAATACTAAATATCAACGATCATAATACATGAACTGAAATAGGAGTAGAAAATAAATAAAACAAAAGAACCTAATTTTTATAAATTTTAGGCTTTTCCGAAATTTCATTGAGCGAGCTAATAAGACTAGATCTGATAATCCATACTCCATAAGTCCATACTAATATTATAAATGCGAAAGTGTGTCTGTCTGTCTGTTACCTCTTCACGCCCAAACCGCTGAACCGATTGGGCTGAAATTTTGGTATGGATATACTTTGAGTCCCGGGAAAGGACATAGGATACTTTTTGTCCCGAAAAAATGTACAGTTCCCGTGCGATAACCGAATTTTGGCGCAACGGAGTTGCGGGCGTTGCATCTAGTGATAAAATACGAGTATATCTGAGATAGCCATACCATAATCAGACTAGATCTAATTATGGTATGGCTGCGATCACTCGATCATGTTATCAGTTATTGATAAACAAAAGACAATAAAAATCTGCTTAAGCATTGAGGAACTACGATCTCACGGACAGATAATTAACGATGATGATAGCCATCAAATTATGGGGGCAAAAAAAATATTCATATTTTAGGGCAGAAATATTTGCTACAATAAAACAGCAATTACAGCAACAGAAAAACTCCCTAATCGACATTAGTTTTAATAATATTATTATTTAATAACAATTTTATAAAAAAATAATAACCAAAATTATGTTTGTCATTTTGAAAGTTAAAAAAATGTAAATGAACTGAAATTCATTAACCACTTTATGTAATACTCACTCCTATACACATAACAGCTATTATTTCAGGTTTAATAATAATTATTATTATTATTTAAACATGATTATTATTAAAATAAGTAAAACTATGTAAAAATAATTTAAAAACAGACACCAAAATTAAAATGCTGGTAGGATTCGACGTTTATAAGATAAACTTTCTGCCGCACACTGTAAAACTCTGGAACAAACTGTCACCAGCAGTATTTCCGGACCTATACGACCTGCAAACCTTCAAGAAAAGAGCGTATTCCCTCTTAAAAGGCCGGCAACGCACCTGCAGCTCTTCTGATTTTGCGAGTGTCCATGGGCGACGGTAGTTGCTTACCATCAGGTGACCCGTTTGCTCGTTTGCCCCCTTATTTTATAAAAAAATGAAAGGATTTATTTTGTACTTAGATATTATATTACAAAATTGCTAACAAAACTGCTTACTAAAATATATTGAATACTAGCTGTTGCCCGCGACTTCGTCCGCGTGGACTTTAGTTTATAGTTTTTCCCGTACATCGATTGAATAGTTAACGCACAAATCATAAAAGTATATTGTGTGGGACAATATACTTTTATGATATGATAGATGTTCCGCGCGGCTTCGCCCGCGTAATTTAGGAATGTCAAGGAAACCGTACATTTTTCCACAAAAAAAGAAACCTGTGACGTTTCACGTGGTCTATTCTTCATGTGTGCCAAATTACATAAAAATTGCTACAGTAGTTTCTTAGCATCTCCGTTTTTTCCACATTTTCCTCTATTTCTTCGCTTCTATTAGTTGTGGCGTGATAAAATATAGCCTTCCTCAATAAATGGGCTATTTAACATCGAAAGAATTTTTCTAATTGGACCAGCAGTTCCTGAGATTAGCGCGTTCAAATAAGCCCTTTAAAATAATTTCCTCCCGTTTTTTCCACACTTTCCACTATTTCTTCGCTCCTATTGGTCGTAGCGTAATAAAGTATAGCCTATAGCCTTTCTCAATACATGAACTATCTAACACTGAAAGAATTTTTCAAATCGGACCAGTAGTTCCTGAGATTAGCGCGTTCAAATAAGCCCTTTCAAATATATTTCCGTTCCGTTTTTTCAACATTTTCCTCTATTTCTTCGCTTTTATTAGTCTTTGCGTGATAAAATATAGCCTATAGCCTTCCTCTACAAAGGGGCTATCTAACACTGAAAGATTTTTTTAAATCGGATCAGTAGTTCCTGAGATTAGCGCGTTCAAACAAACAAACAAACTCTTCCGCTTTATAATATTAGTATAGATTGATTGATCTATACTCCATTCGGGCTAGCTTGTCGCTAGCGGTCATTGACTTCCTGTCAAAAACTTTTTTGTTTGACAGGGAGTCAATGACCGCTAGCGACAAGCTAGCGCGAGTGGAGTATAGTAACATTTTTCAAAGGAGAGAAAAATCAGCACCGCAGAGTAATATGACACTTGTCTACGAAAGAATGGTAATAATGACAGAATGATGCCAAAAATAATGTGTCTTCCGTACGTTCCTATTCTGTCGCAGACAATTATGGTAATTTCTCGTGCAGTCTGACAGTTTTCGACGACGCGTAGAGTGTGGAGTAGGAGTCGGCACGACGTCCGCAGTACCGCGACTACCCGCCTCGCCCACGCTCGTGCACACTCTCACTCTCGGTGCAAATACCAACATGTGGCTCTGTTCGGATCTCTAACTAACATTATTGGATACTCATAAGCACCACCAACGAAACGACCGGTGAGTACTGATATATTTAAAAAAAAAAACCGAAATTGTCTCTAATTGCTTCACATAACGACATAAATTAGAAAGATTCACAAGTTTTTCATTATCCAAACTTATATTATGATGTGAAAGTTGTAATAAAATAAACGTGTGCATAATTATTTCATACTTTTTGTCCGTAAGATCGGTTCGCATCTCGGGCGCATTTCGAATTTTCATAAAGATAACGAGAATTACAGAGCATGAGTTGTTGCATTTCTGATTTTCTCGTCTTACTTTTGGTAAAAAGTGAAAATAAGATTATCATCAAAATATGTAAAGAATTTAAATATGATATTTTCACTAATCTGAAAAGATAAAAAATATTAGTCTAAGGGCCCGTTTCACCGCTTCTTGATAAGTGACAGATAGGCTATCCACCACTTAACTTGACAGATAGGTAAAAGTATGGAGAATCTGAAAGTTGTGAGTAGCCTATCCGGCACTTTATGAGGAAGTGGTGAATCAGGCCCTTAATGTTATTTTTGTTTCGCATTGCACTTCTAAAATTAATACTAATGAATCCCATATTAATTTATTATACAAAACTGATAAAACTGCTACCCTATGCATTATATATGTATAAAAACTTCTAAAATAGCACTCTTTCTCTTATCTTCAGTCGGGTAAAAAGTATAGAAATCCATCCATACTAATATTATAAATGCGAAAGTGTGTCTGTCTGTTACATCTTCACGTCCAAACGGCTGAACCGATTTCGCTGAAATTTGATATGGAGATACTTTGAGTCTCGGGAAAGGACATAGGATACTTTTTATCCCGGAAAAATGTACGGTTCCCGCGCGATAAACTAATTTGGCGCAACGGAGTTGCGGGCGTCATCTAGTATACTATATGGCATAATGTATCAATGTATAATAATTATGCCTAAGCAACAAGCACAGTCATAGCTTTTTATACGGGCTTTAGGTAGACAACTTAAAATGTTTAGTTTTATATTCAGAAACAGCTTCCAAACTAATTTCTAAAGACAGTGTGGTGTCCCTATTGCACCAGCAAGACAAAATAGAAACGACAATTCTAGGCACGAATTTGCCAGTTTAACAGGATTCTTAATCGTATTTAACACGTATTTATAATATAAACATCTAATAAGATACCTGACGCCTAAACTTTAAACCGCTAGTGCATTTTTTGGTCTTCAACCTGTAACTCACATGTTTATTGTGCTTTGGGTACGGAACCAGGGTTCCGTTCCGTTTCGTGACCCGCGACTACAGTAACAATCTTGGTTAAGGAACAATCATCATAATATTGTATGGAAATTAAAAAAAAACTAAAAACATTAGTTTGCTGATGGAGAGTCTACTATTTAGTATATACCTATACTGTAACTTTTTAGCTCAGCGACGCGTTGATGTCTTTGCTATGATGAGACTATGGCTCACTATGGGCCAGGCCACAACAGTGCGTTGCGGCGTCGCATCGCAAAAAACTACATTGCTTTTCAAAGGTTGTTTTTGTGATACGACGCCGCAACGCACTGTTGTGGCCTGGCCCTTTTGGCATCTTTCTATACTTAACGTTAAGGGTTGCTACCCATATCATAATATTATGAGAAGTGTGAATCTTTTTTTTTCTCTTCATAAGATATTATAATTCAACAATGTATATTGTGCTTTGGCTACAGAACCAGGGTTCCGTTCCGTTTCGTGACCCGCGTCCACAGTAACAATCTTGGTTAAGTGACAATCATCATAATGGTTTGTGAAAAATTTTAAAAAATCTAAAAATATTAGTTTGCTGATGGAGAGTCTACTATTTAGTATTTACCTATAGCTGTAAAGGATTGCACAAACCTACGCGACCAAAGCGACTGCGAAGCGGTAGCGTCTACTGCGCGGCGGACGCTGCCCATGCAATCTTATGGCGCTGTGCACACCTGCACGACCGCGACGCGGGATGTTCACGTCGGCAAGCGAAACTTGCGCGTCAAGTTGTCACAATTTTGATGTTCTAAATTTTTAAAATATTGTGATGTCAATATTTTGACGTTTTTACTTTTTAAATTGACTTTTAAAAAGTTCAAACGTGAAAATTGTGATCTTAAGCAATGGAGTTCATGTAAATATTTTTGTTTTGATTTGAAATGTGACAAGTAGCAATTAATTATGACTTGATGATCTAGCGGCCGTCCTCAGAGATATTTAATGATTAACTAGCTGTCCCGGTGAACTTCGTGTCACTTTAAAACCTTCCCTGTACTTCTACGAATATTTTAAGACCAAAATCAGCCCAATCCGTTCAGCCGTTTTCGAGTTTTAGCGCGACTAACACATTTGAAAATCCATTTATATATATAGATTATTATTTGAATAAAATTAAATGAAGAGTGCATAAAAAATTCTAATATCATAATCTCTATAAACTTTGTTCTCTAACTTACAACATAACTGACGTCCAACATCTGGGTTGCACTTACACTCACACTGAGATGCAACACTGTAATTAGGTGTTTCATGTTTACACACATTTAATTGAATTTCTTTTCCATGTTATTCATTAAGGCCGGCTCCGCAATTACAACAACCAATTATTTTAAACCTCATCATTATTAATTATTGTAATTTCATAACCACACAGACACCGCTCGCATCATTATATAATTTTGATACCTATTTCTTTGTTTAACTTACACTATAATTATTAATTAAGATGTAATTATAATATTAGCGTATTAATTGTACGGGCGCGTTCCGTTACTGCCTACTACGGGGCTAAAATGGTCACATTTAGCAATTATTACTCTCAATCAATTCACGAAATGAATTGTCAAAACTGTCAAACTCACGAATGTCAAATTAGTACAAATTTCGTACGAATTTAGACATCTGAATTGCAAACAGAGTGTCAATTTTGCGATTTTTAAAAATGAATCATATTATGATTCATAATATTTGATTCTCTAAAGCATTGATTCCCAAAGTGGTCCAGGTGGACCCCTAGGGGTCCACGGGAGCCCAATAGGGGTCTACGCTTGCGTGAAAAGGCAGATTAAATATTACAGATAGAGGAGATTTAGAAATAAGTAAAAGTGTAAACAAGAAAATATTTTCGTTTACTTTTTACCACTTACACTTACACAGAATACAAAAAAGTTGATCTACTGTTTCGGGGGTCCACCGGATCCAGCAAAATGTTTAAAGTGGTCTATGAGAAAAAAAGGTTTGGGAACCTCTGCCCTAAAGCTACCATTTTAGCCCCGCTGGTCCTAGTATACTGAGCAGTGCTATCTGACATCTCATTATTAACCAATCACATCTTGTAGAATCCATCTAATCAGTAAATTGGGAGAACCTAATGAACTAAAGCCTAATAATTTAAATGAAGAATTTATTTAAATACTAGCTGCCCCGGCAAACGTTGCCTTGCCATAATATATTTGCCATATTATTTTATTGAAGTGACTAAATAAGTATGTCACCATGGCAACGTCGATCGCTATCCCGTCGGCCGTCGCACAAACAATGGTCGCCGTCAGTCTCAGGTTGTAATAATTTACTATTATTTATTCAACAAATGCACTTATCAATATATAAAGTACCGAATAGCCGATTCTCAGACCTACTGAATATGCATATAAAATTTGGTAAAAATCAGTAAAGCCGTTTCGGAGGAGTTCGTGGACTAACATTGTGCACGAGAATTTTATATATAAGAAGATTATACATCGCAAAATTATATTGTGTCAGAATATCAGAATTTAAAATTATTTCAAGTAGCATAAGAATTATTAGTAGAAGTAGTATAAGAATTAGTCAGCACATACAGTCTTGTCAGCAAATGACGACACTCTAGGAAACAGATGATAAGTGGGACAGACATTAAATTTATTTGCAAATTTGCATATTATTTATCTAGTCACTCCAATAGAATTAAAGTGACATGCAAAAACGGTGTTGCTGGTATATTGTTTAGGGTTCCGTAGTCAACAAGGAACCTTTATAGTTTCGGTCTGTCCGTCCGTCTGTCTGTCTGTCTGTCCGCAGTTTTTCTCAGAGGCTATAGGACCTACGAAGCTGTAATTTGGCATGAATGCACATAATATTAATGATGCCGACAAAATGGTACATGAAATCTTAAAAAAATATTTTTTATGGTACCTTCCCTACACATCAAGCGGGGATGAATTTTTTTTTCGCGTCCACCCCATGGTGTGGGGTATCGTTGGATAGGATTTTTAAAAATATTATGAGTATTAATAGATCATTTTCCGATTTAGGGATCCGTTTGTGAAATATTAAGTTTTAAAGTGAAAAAAATCGTTAGAGTCCAGTGTCCCTCCCTTCTACCAGCTAAACGGTTGCTTCTGGAAATGTAAAAAATCCAATTGTAAAAATGTAAAAAATTCTGAATCCAATTTTGCTTTAAAACCGGAGCACAAAGGTTCTGCATATAACCGCAGAAACATTAAAATCCTATACAAATTACTCGTAGTGAACATTTATATACAATACAAATTATTATTTTTATCTAAACGTAATAAAGCCTCTAAAAGCATGATGTATAAAAGATTAATAAAAACTGTGTATAGCTTTTAATTTACAACTCCATACGCCAGTCGCGAATATTTTTTAAACGTGTTTTATTTGATTCTACTTTTAAACCAGTTAATCTAATCTAAAATACAATGTAGAATGCAAGCAGTTAAGAATAATTATTACAACTTAATTATTGCACTTGTGTTAAAACTTCAGAGTTGAAATAAGTCCTCAACATGATGCATTAAGAGATAACTCGTTGGCAGTCGTTGGCTATGACTTCATTTTGCCACATGCTATACAGACCATAAAGATTCACCTGTCATTTGCAGTAGGTATTTTGCATATTGTAATATGTAAACAAAGTAGGTGAAAGGTATATTTTACCTACATAATTAGTGATTAATCCATACTATAAACAATTAAATTGAAGTTAGTGGATTTTTTCTTTTGAGATAATGGATACATATTATACAATCACTGCCAACAATCGAAGTTTAGTAAAAAAAATTAACATATTCTACACATATTATAAAACAAAGTCGCTTTTTTCCCTCATGTCCCTTTGTTCCCTTTAATCTTTAAAACTACGCAACGGATTTTGATGATTCTTTCAGTGTTAGATAGCCCATTTATCGAGGAAGGCTATAGGCTATATATTTTTATCACGCTAAAACTAATAGGAACGAAGAAATAGAGGAAAATGTGGAAAAAACTGGGAAAATTATTTGAAAGGGCTAACTTGAACGCGCTAATCTCAGGAACTACCGGTCCGATTTGAAAAATTCTTTCAGTGTTAGATAGCCCATTTATTGAGGAAGGCTATCTATACTTATAAAATTACATGTCCTGACTGACTGACTGACTGATTCATCATCGCTGTGCAAAAACTATTAAAGTTACAGCCACGAAATTTGGTGAGTATTGTTGTTTTATTAAGTGGACACCCAGTAAGGAAGGAATTTTGAAATTTTTACCCCGAAGGGGGTGAAATAGGGGTTGAAAGTTTGAATGAAAGTCCGTCATTTCTTAAGTTAGGAACATGAAACCCATCTCCGTTATTATACTATGCTAACGCGGACGAAGTCGCGGGCAACAGCTAGTATGCTATATTTTATCACGCTAAGACTAATAGGAGAATGTGGAAAAAACGGGGGAAAATATTTTATACCCGTGCGACGCCGGGGCGGGTCGCTAGTATATTATATTATACGGTCGAATTAACTTTTGACTGGTGACATGTATTTTGCGTAACGTAACTGGTGACGAGCGGTCTGAGAGGCCGCTACCGTTTTAGGGTCTATTGCATAGAAATTAAGTATATTGGCTTACAGCTATGTTCATGAATAGTTTGATAACTTATTGTAGGACAAAATAAAAGCATTTTGTACATTGTGAATCAATTTATTAAAAGGAACTTTGATGTTACAATGAAAATAAATCAAACAGTAACACTTTTTCCATAAAATTAACACAATAATCAATTGAAAAAAAAATAAAACCTTTAATCACAGCTATCATTTCACAAAACTGACAATGGTCAAACTTTACTAATTCTGAAGGCTGATTCTTCTGCCATGGCTCCTGATTTGTTGATCGATGTAACCTTGGTCGTTCTCTTCGGTTCCTGAATCATGATCACTTTGCTCTGGGATGTAATTTTCGGCACTGTTTTCGGCTTCTGGTTCAGTGGAATCCTTGTGCCTACCATTCTCCTATTCTATGAATTTCAGATAATGAAAGCTGTTTTCTACGGTTTAACAATTCATTTCTGACTCCCAATTCCTTTCGCTTCTTGTTCGGATGACCAAAATTATCCATCGTAAATAATAGATGTAAAAAGTGAAAAAAATCAATAAGCGATGTAACGTAAAAATGTTACGCTACTGGTGACGTAAGGTCTCACAGGCCGCTATCGAACTTTGCGTCCATTTAACTTATCGATTTGGGTTAGTCCGACGCAACTGTCTCCTTCTACGGCGCGGGGGCAACCAAACTCGAAGCTACACAGACGTTCAAACCCGGAGGGTGCGGGGAAGTGGGTGAAAAGACGTTTCACTGACGCCATTCGGCCTGTGAGACCGCTTGTCACCAGTTAAAGGTTAAAAAACCTCCTCTTTTTTGGAAGTCGTTTAAAAAGCAAACGAAAATAATGATTGCAATATTTTTATAGAGCAACAGAATTATTTGTTTTTATAGAACAAGTTAATTAAAACTTGCTCTAATAAATAATAAATAATAATTCTGTAGTATAAAAATATATCAAAGCAGCATACTCAGCTATTCTTCCTTGGTTCAGGTGTCACGAATTCTACTTAAATTTGTAAGTACGTATCTGTATTTTCTACTCCATCTTTTACTATGTTTTGCGTTACTTAACAACAATAATTATAGTATTGGTAAAGCAAAAGCCATACCATTATTCAATTGGTACACTTATATAATACTTGTAACGATTACACATAAAATTAGGCCGTTATGGGTAAAGATATAATATGACATAGAACAACAATACGCACTACGCACGCTACATGCGTAAAGCAAACATCGTTACCACAAAATGTGGAGTCAAACAGACGGATAATAATAACAGAGTAGACAGAATAGAGTATGCCGACTTAGAACTAATGTTGAAATTTTTAAATTTGATGTATTATGACGAAAATCGTCCCTAGGGTTGTTAACTTGTTACCTACGAATTTAAAACTATGACATATTCGCTGGACGTGTTCCTCTTTGGTCGTATTGTTGTTTGTGTTTTGGCACATGCGATTAAAATTGTCAGAATCCAATTTTGAAATCTTTATTTTAAATATTTAAAAATAAATTATATCAGCCAGTGCGAGGCACATTCTGTTCATAATCCTAATGAAACCCGACGAATTCGACAGATATTGAAACCTGTCCATTTCTTTGCAGTCGAACTACTGGTAGTTATGTCTATTGTGATAATAATCTGTAAACATAGTAGAAACAATTGTCAGCTACGAATTCGTAACGTTATCAGCTACCCTAGCATACCGTCAGTGGACAAACGAAAGAAACTAAATTTTGACAGTTTTACCGGAAAAACACTGGAGAAAAAGTTTCTTTCGTATCTCGATTTCTTCCGCTTTTGAAAATCTATATGTCAAGCATGACGACCATTTTTATCCGCTTTTGACATTTAGTTTCTTGATTCTTTTTTTTATTATTATGGCACTTCGGCTATAAAACCATGGCCAGTGTCGAGTAAATGGCGGCAAATTAAAAAAATCGATGTAAATAGCAACCCTGTCTATAGCCGGAATTATAGTTTTGATCTACGAACTACGAATAATAAAGTTCTTTAGTTTTTAGGGTTCCGTAGTCAACAAGGAACCCTTATAGTTTCGGTCTATCCATCCGTCTGTCCGTCTGTCTGTCTGTCTGTCTGTCTGTCCGCGGTTTTGCTCAGAGACTATAGGACCTACAAAGCTGTAATTTGGTATGAATACACATATTAATGATGGCAACAAAATGGTACATGAAATCGTAAAAAAATATTTTTTTATGGTACCTCCCCTACATATCAAGCGGGGATGAAATTTTTTTTTTCGCGCACACTCTTTCGTGTGGGGTGTCGTTGAATAAGTTTTTTAAAAATATTGTGAGTATTCCTAGCTCATTTTCCGATTCAGGGATCCGTTTGTGAAATATTAAGTTTTAAAGTGGAAAAAATCGTTAGAGTTCAGTGTCCCCCCCTTCTACCAGCTAAACGGTTGGTTCTGGAAATGTGAAAAAATTCACGGGAGTAGGAAATATGCTGAATTTAAAAGCAAAACTATCACGGCTAAGAAGACTTCATAAGTTATAAAATGTCAAAAACTAGCGGTACTATGGAACCCTGTATTGCGCGTGGCCCGACACGCACTTGGCCGGTTTTATTATTATTCGTATTTCGTAGACCCAAACTATAATTACGGCTATAGACAAGGTTACTACAAGTCGATTTTTTTAATTTGGCGCCATTAACTCGACACTGGCCATGGTTTCATAGCCGAAGTACCAAAATAAAAAATCAAGAAACTAAATGTCAAAAAAAATTGCCGTTGCTATAATGGTTGCTATGGAAAGAGTATTTTGTCTTTGTCCACTGAAACTCGAGTCGATGGATAGCGCCATGCTCGGGAAAAAGATACGTAGACATGGGAAAGAAACTGCCATTACTTTCTTCCGAAGAATCGACTGGGCGACGCCGTGCTAGCTATGCGAAGCGAATTGTATTAAAATTCTAACAGCGCCTTTACAGGGTGTATCAAAACAAAGTGATAATATTAGAGCAGCGGTCTGTGCAGCGGTAGGCAACTGCAAGCGTCGCGCGGAATCTCTGACCGCGAAATATTGTAATGTATTTTATACCAAGTATCAATTAGCACATAAAAAATATATGTTGAATATCATTGATATAAGGTATACCTTACCTTCATTAATTAAAATAATATTTTAAGCTACATAGGACAAACGTGTTTTTTTGTCTGGACCTCGTTAAAATTTTCCCATCGTATCCAGCCCACCTAAAATTACTTGCCGACACCTGCTAAATTTATATTGTATCCCTTATATAGAGTTCACTGCGAAAGTAGCAGCGCTAAAAGAGCATTTTTGTGTTTTGTAAAAGCTCTTTCAGCGCTGATACCTTCACATAGGGCACTCATCTACACCCTAAAGTATTATTACTTTGTTTTAGTAATATTCTGTATTTTTATCATTAATTTTTATCAGGTAACGAATACGTTACCAATTTTCCAAGCCAAAGACACGTCTTTTGAATGACGAATCTTACTGTAAACATTCACAATGAAAAAGTAAAAGTCTGTACTCGGTGTACTTAAAGAAACAAAACGACAAAAATGCAGAACTAAGAAGCAATTGTCACCATTACACCTAATATTCTTGTAACCTTTAGGTTAACATTGAAGAACACGATAAATAAATAGACAATAAACATTAATTTGTCTATTATATAATATTTATAACTTAATTGAATAATTTGAACAAGCGTGAAGGCAAAGTTTAATGGAGATTACTTAAAAATGTTATGCATTCCCTTAAATTCATTGTTTGGCCTTACTCTACACTCTACAGTTTAACTATTAATATCACTAAGATTAATATTAACAAATTATCAATAATAATTTGATTATAATTTAAATTTAAAATTTAAACACACAGAAAATAAAAGTTAATTATAAAATTATTTAATGACATAATAAACTACCTTATAATTTTCTTTAAGACGCTGACAACTGCCAATGACCTTGATCTCGCATCACTCTCGCACCTGTGTCGATTTTCATGCCAGAGAGACAGAGATGTGAAGTGTTCACTCGGTAGCGTGGATATATTTTTCGTTTGTTAGAGGAAAAAATAAATATTATGGGAAATCTAGATGTCAGAAGCGAAAATTAAATCCGGCAATCTTTGGATTTTTGTAAAAGGTATCAAATAAACAAATTAAAGCATAGATTGTATTATTACTTTAGTTAGAACTGTTTAAAGTTCCTGAAAGATGTGACTTTGGTATTTTTTTCATCCAGTAGAAGTACATTACTTTATTTATTAAATTCGACAAGCTTTTCCAAATAAAATCAAAAATCACATATATTTTTTGTGCCAAATGCCAATCAATGAAATACATGGGGGGATCTCGTACGGGGCTTGATGGATTAATTTTACTACTTTTGTTTATAAAAATTCAAAGGCAGTTTCTAGGCCACTTCAAACGGATAACGTGCTATCAGGGAAGTTGATTCCTATGCAGATGACGGACCTAAGTCATGTGGTCGGCTTATGTCAATTCAATGTTAGCTGTGATCGGTCGGCTGGGTTTGACGTAACGCGACCAAATTACTTAGGTCCGCTATCTGCATAGGAATCAACTTCTCTGATTCCTATGCAGATAGGAATCAGAGAAGTTAAATGGCATAATAACATTTGCCGGATCAACCGGTAACGTATAATATTATACAATTTACATATTGTACTTTTTATTATAATACTGTATTGTACAAAATGAGTTGATGAATGTTGCAACGTTGGGCCGCATGTGGTCCTCAATAAAATGTAAATGGGCATCGTAAAGAAAACCGCGATTTTATTAGTTTCCGTGAGCAGTTACGACATATTATGGTCAAATGTAATGCTCAGGTTATATGCCTTGCCGCACATGATAATACAATACCGGTTTCAACTTTCAGTGACTGTGGCAGGTTTCCACCAGGCCAGCGTGTCTGCAGTAATTTATAGTAGAAGAAATTAGGCTTCCGCAGTCAAATGGCAAACAAATGGAAACTTGGTTAAATTTATGTTTGTCTGTCTGTCCGTCCGTATGTCTAAGCCACATTTCTCCGAAACGATATTGTTGGAACTTGGTAAGTAGGTGTATTCGGTGAATAATATCAGGTGTCAATAAACGGTACGGAACCTTTGGTATATATGAAAATAAATCGCCCAATGTCCGATTCGCACTTGAGCGATTTATTTTTATAGAAACGTAGGTATGTCCAAAACGACTTGCAAAAGATCAGTCGGCTTTTACATGTCCAACCGACTGGGACATCCTAACTCGGTACTTGACCTCTACAATACAGTCATAGAAGTCATTAAAACTTATTAATCGGGACTTAACGCGACTTATTCTAGTAGTAATGCTACTACGAATACATACTTTTTCTCGATGTTTAATAAGTTTTAATTATAATGCAACGCGAAAGTTTAAAATGTTAAGTTGTAGAAGTCATTAAAGAGCAATTTCCAAGTTGTGAACCACTATAACATGGCAGCATTGCATAGCACGGTTGGGGCAGCACGAAGGTGTATGTGTTAGAAGCGCCCTCCAGCGCCACCTTTGCGTAATATTCCCTGTATATATTTATATATTCCCGTTTCTTGGGACAGACATCATAATCATAAAGTAATGAATTAAATTAAGTTTTAGGTTTATATCGTGAAGGCTTTTAAGGTCTTTATCTAAAATGTTGTATTAACAAAAATTAAAACAGATTTACAATGTGTTTTGAACTTGTCGCAATATGTAAAAGAAAGTTTCAAGCTTTCGTAACGATTAGTATTTGTGTAAAATTACCTCTTTATGAGTTTCAATCATAAAATCAAATAGAAAATCCACAAACGGGACAGTTATAGCAGGCAGCAGCAGCCTAGAGTTCAATTGTCTATGTACTATAGTCTAAACCAGCCATTTTAAGAGCTCGGGTAACCCTCGAAATTCTCATACATTCGTAATACCAAAATCATTTTGTCATACGAAAATATTTAACATGTTTGAGTTATTTTTCAGTATAAAATAGTAATTACCTAGGTTCCTGAACAAAAATTAACTTCAAAATATTTAAACACTAAAAAATTTTTTTTTGTGTATAAATTTTTTTTATTAAATTTAGTACTAAATATTTAAACACTAAAAAATAGAGTAAAACACTAAAAAATATATAAATAAATAGTAAATTTACTACAAAATATTTCAACTCTAAAAAATATTTTTTAGTATTAAAATATTTTGTAGTAAATTTACTAATTATTTATAAATTTTTGAGTGTTTTACTCTATTTTTTAGTGTTTAAATATTTAGTACTAAATTTAGTAAAAAAAATTTATACACAAAAAAAAATTTTTTTGTGTTTAAATATTTTGAAGTTAATTTTTGTTCAGGAACCTAGGTAATTACTATTTTATACTGAAAAATAACTCAAACATGTTAAATATTTTCGTATGACAAAATGATTTTGGTATTACGAATGTATGAGAATTTCGAGGGTTACCCGGGCTCTTAAGAGTATGCTCTGCGAGCAATACTTAATTAATTTTAGAATTAATGTCATCAGACACGGAGAAAACATGGAGAAAACCATTTCAAAGAGAAAACATTTTTTGGGTTCCGTCTAAAATATAATTTCTTAAAAGGGTTCCGCTACCAAAAAAGTTTGAGAACCGCAGGCCATTTAGCCGAAACTTTTCCGATAGAATCGCCGATCAGAATGTATGGAATTGACAAGTCGAATGTCAACGTCATATTAACGAACGCTTATGTCAATTCCATACATTTTCATCGGCGATTCTACAACGAAGCGACAACGAAAAGATTTTGGCACACCCCCACTACAGGGTAGCTTAAAGTTTATAATATCACTGTGCAATGTGAAGGTCACAGTTTTATTCTATTGACCACGGCACATTTAATTTCTTCCTTTATAGATGCAACATCTTTGATAGCAGTTGTGTGTATTATTAACTCAAAATTCGATTTTATGTGGAATGGAACACCAATGCTAAACAGCAGCCATATAATACACTAACATTATAGATGCAAAACTGTGTCTGTGTGTCTGTTGCCTCTTCAAGCTCAAGCCGCTGAACCGATTTTGATAAAATTTGATATGAAGATAGTTTGAGTCCCGGGAAAGGACTTTTTATCCCTTAAAATGTACGGTTCCCGTGCTATAAACAAATTTCTGCGCAACGGAGGTGCGGGCGTCATCTAGTTAATAATATTAGTATAGACACGGTAACTTGAAGTAAAATATGCGAGGAAATGCTAACGAAGAAGACATAATCACTTTTACCGGTCCGGGTAAACAATACCTCGTGTACACACTACACACGTCCGCTGCAGACCACGTGTCAATAATTTGTCGAATATTGTCACCATCACTTACGGAGAATTTGGGACAATTGCAGAAATATTTTTTTCTTTAAATTCAGGCAACCTATATTGCAATATTGCATCTTGTTTCAGAAAATAGTAATTAGTTATAACAATAAGTCTTAATACAGAGTTCAAAGTATGTCCTTTGAAAAATTCAAAGGACATACTTTGAACTCTGTTTGAGTTTAAAAATAGATACTTTGAACTATGTATTAACCTTCATACGGTCTTCGGGTCAATTTTGACCCATTTTGAGATAGAAATGAAAATTTCTCAGAAAATAAGCGCTTAAGAAGTATAATATTTTATGACTTTTAATTATTTGTTTCAATTTACTTATAAGTGAAATAAGTTTTTAAAAAATAATTTAAATACTTTGCGTATGGATTTTTTTACTCTAACGGTCTTTGGGTCAGAATTGACCGCAACTCATAACAAACGCACAGCGCATTGTCCCAATTGTTTAGGTATCGTATAACTTTTGAATGAGACGTTCTTTTGTTATACCCATACAAGTCTTAGAATCATAATTTGTAACACTAAAACCAAAAAAAATAATATATTTTACAATAAATGACATTCCCGTTTCGACAATACATGCCATCAAAAGCAACTAAATAATAATATGACATCTGTGGTTTATGTGATTCTGCCACCACCTGAGATTGGAGATTGGAATATTCAACTCTACACGGGCAAAGAATCAGGTGTTGATAAATACCTAGGCTTGTATGTAGTCGCGGCCTGAGAGTTCCATCATACGGTGGATAATTATTATTGTTTTTTTATCAAATCTGCACGAACAAAAAACAAATCACTGTAGTTGGAATAAACCTGGAATATCTTCAAAAATAGTAACAACACATAAACGACCTGTATTTTCATCATATTTTGCTCTTACCATAGATACTAACACTTGTTTCGACACCTGAAAAAAATAAGTTGGTGGATAATTTTATTCATTACTTTGCATCACAACTCAGAAGTGAGTTATAGATGTAACAAAAAAAACCTGTGATTATTACTTTGACTACATCGGATATAAAGATGGCCTAGATGCCCTGAATAAAGCTACAAAAGAAAAAAACTTTGGCCTCAAGTGGCCTCAAGTAACATGGTAGATAGATCAGCCTACAATGCTTTCACACTTTTTGCGGCTAAAGAATAGGGTGCCTAGCAAAACCACGACACTATAACTTTGAAAATTTCATCAACTTACTCCTAACAATTACAGCTAAGAAGCTTCCTAAAAGAAGTCGTTGCCAACAATGTGCTGAAACTGTCAATAAAACTTTTGGTGTGAGATTGCAAGACATTCATACGTAAAAAAATCTAATACAGTAGGTAGATAAATGACCTCAATAAGATATACCTAATTAACATTTCTTTTCTTTTACTGCTTTGCCACATTTTATAAAAATATCTATCAAAATTGCCTATTTTCTTTTTATATTATTTTTATTAGACTAGATATTTCGCGCGGCTCCGTCTACGTTAATCAGTAATTTTGCAGGAACTGGGAAACGGGAACCGTACATTTTCTAACAAAAAATAGTTTTTATTATCGTTCCCCGTAGTCTACTCTATAGCTTCGCTAAATTATATAGAAATCCGTCAAGCGTTTTGTGAGATTACCGTGTCCAAACAAACATACTTTTCAGCTTTATAATATCAAGTCTAGGTATAATGAATTATAATTTTTACAAAAAATTAAAGTATTTCTATAGAAATTAATTTAAAAAATGACAAATAATTCCTTTAACTAATTTATATTTATTTTTGTTAGTTTTTTATAATAATTTTACTACTTCGGTCAAATCTGACCCAAAGCACGGCAACGTTTGTAAAATTAAAGACCTTATGAAGGTTAAGGCTTATTTGCAACAATATAATATAGTTGTCCGTATAATTTGTAAGCATTATAGTCGGCGGTTGGGGGCTGCAATTTTATGCAACTAATATGTGAAGTATTGTTTGACTAGTCTCTATATTAAAAAGATTATCAAGCTGCACCTATAAATTACCAAATATATTGTATTATGTAAAAAGGTTACTGTGAAATATTAAACACTGCGTCAACTTAGTTATAAATTAATAGTGTCCTATATTTTGGCTGACATGTGGTCAACGCAACGTACAGTTTTGCGTAACTCAAAATTGACTATTTAGTGCGAGCATCGATCTTTCTCTCGCGATTTCTCGATTGCGCGTCCACCAGTCTTAACTAAATTAGTTAACTTGTTTACGCCAAAACGTCATAACTCATACATCTTGTGTGACCACACTGACCAATGACCATCACACAAAATGTTTGCAAAACATACATAACTACTTCTTAAGAGCCCGGGTAACCCTCGAAATTCTCATACATTCGTAATACCAAAATCATTTTGTCATACGAAAATATTTAACATGTTTGAGTTATTTTTCAGTATAAAATAGTAATTACCTAGGTTCCTGAACAAAAATTAACTTCAAAATATTTAAACACAAAAAAATTTTTTTTTGTGTATAAATTTTTTTTACTAAATTTAGTACTAAATATTTAAACACTAAAAAATAGAGTAAAACACTCAAAAATTTATAAATAATTAGTAAATTTACTACAAAATATTTTAATACTAAAAAATATTTTTTAGAGTTGAAATATTTTGTAGTAAATTTACTATTTATTTATATATTTTTTAGTGTTTTACTCTATTTTTTAGTGTTTAAATATTTAGTACTAAATTTAATAAAAAAAATTTATACACAAAAAAAAATTTTTTAGTGTTTAAATATTTTGAAGTTAATTTTTGTTCAGGAACCTAGGTAATTACTATTTTATACTGAAAAATAACTCAAACATGTTAAATATTTTCGTATGACAAAATGATTTTGGTATTACGAATGTATGAGAATTTCGAGGGTTACCCGAGCTCTTAATGCACAACTATAATATTATCATCTATTATATGTTTAACAACTACATTTTGTAAACATATTGTATGATGATCAGGTTCGTCATCCCTGACCATTTTGTTGGGTGTTTAAACTGAGAAATATATTTTTTAAGAAGATGACGATACTGATAAAATATAGCTTATTAACTATAATAAAAATTATTTAGTATACTAGTGGCAGTTTTCAGAAAATTCTTATGGTAAAAATAATCAAAATCAGTCTAGAAGTTTTAATGTGATGCGGGAAAACATACAAAAGTGCTAGAGCTCTGTAGAGTGTGCAGAGTTTTTTTCGTCAGTTATTTAATAAAATCTAGCTAAGACTAATCTTTACCTTTTCTCATGCTTTTAAATAAACTAACCTGCAAGACGCTACAAGTAAAATCTTAAAAACATTTTTGCCGCAAAAATATAAGAATGAATTTCAAAATAACGCTGTCTAATATTTATAGTATTACTTTCATCAAGTATAAAATTAAAATATCCTTTAAAAATTAAATAAACGGGTAATTAAGTTTGCATGTAAACTCACGCCATCTCTGTGTATAGATCATAACTACAGACGCAGCGCCCTCTCACTACATTACTCGGAACTACTTAGTGTCAGTGACCAGGTAAATGCTGTTTGAGTTATATGTGTGGACATATAACAGTCACTCTATGTTAACAGTAAGTTTAATTGAACCACAAAAGATGGCGCTTTAAGCTAGAAGACTTTATAATAATAACACACACATAACTTATATTTTTATAAATGATGCAAATTATATCATCATAAGATCGACATAAGACTCATAATAAATTAAATTTGAAAAGTTTTTCACTATTTAATTAAGTACAGATAATAAGCTCTACATTGAAATACATATTATTATTAAATATAATATAGATATAATAAAAATTAACAGGTGCCTATGTCTTTGGCACAGGGCAGACTGGGTCAAGTCAAACCGTGTACCGTATAATAATAACATAATATGGCTTTAGTTGTAGTTCTAGATATTTTTCTGTCATCCATACTAATATTATAAATGTGAAAGTGTGTCTGTCTGTCTGTTATCCCTTCACGCCCAAACCACTGCACCGATTTTGCTTGGTATGGAGAATATACTTTGAGACCCAGGAAAGGACATAGGACACTTTTTATCCCGGAAAAATGTACGGTTCCCGCGCGATAAGCTAAATTTGGCGCAACGGAGTTGCGGGCGTCATCTAATAACACATTAAAACTTATGTAGCATACTAATATTGGAAGAAGGTCCCTAGGTCTCGTAGGTTAGTTATTATGTGGAAATAATCAACGACTCCTGCTCGATATATGCGCAGATATTCAGCTATATATGCGCAACAAAATTGCGAGCAACATATTATTTTATACAGGCGCTCAATTTACATACGACGATGTTTTTTTTTATGCAATAAGGGGGCAAACGCGCATACGGGTCACCTGATGAAAAGCAACTTCCGTCGCCCATGGACACTCGCAACATCAGAAGAGCTGCAGGTGCCGGCCTTTTAAGGGGTAATAGGGGAGGGTATGGAAGGAAATAGGGAAGGGTAGGGAAGGGAAAAGGATAGGGGATTGGGCCTCCGGTAAAGTCACTCACTCGGCGAAACACAGCGCAAGCGCTGTTTCACGCCGGTTTTCTTTGAGGACGTGGTATTTCTCCGGTCGAGCCGGCCTATTCGTACAAAATATATCGGATTGATATCGGACAGGCGTGCAGCCACTCGCCAACCACCGCGGCAGTCCAGCGCACGCCTCTCACGAAAGTACCGGACGTGGCTTTCTATCGGTGAACGTTTTATATCGCCGTATTCTAGAACTGTGATTCACATATATTGTGCCGATTGTGTTGTGACCGACTTCATCTCCTTTGGTTTTTTAATTCAGCTGAAAAATGGATATCAGGTAACAAATTTTCATATGTGATACAATATAAAACAAATTTATTTTTTAAATAAGCTCGATATGATCAATATTGGACGCAATCTATTCGTAACAATAAAAAAAAATCTAATCAAAGAAAGCTCAAACTGCTGCTTTCTTTTTAATTTGTCTTACGGAGATTCGAGAGCTTATAACATTGTAACTCGAGGAGTCGAGACTCGAGAACCCCTGTTACACTTCAGGTCACGTAGCTTAGGATCTAGTTGTAATCGTTAGGAATCAAGGAGGTAGACTAATCTTGCCGCAACCTTATTCATATATCATATATCGCAATTCATTAAACCATTTTACCGCTATTAAAAAAAATAATGCACTTTTGTTTCACGTTAATTTCAGACCAATACGGATTAGTGATTAGTAACGAGACAGCCGACAGGTATTAGAAAACAAAATTAAGACACTCTTTTGATTTTTGATATTCTGGTATTATATGGTATCTGGTGGAACTCTTCTAACACTAATGTCAAGACTATAGCTAGAGTTCAAAATCAATGGTATAGGAATCCAATCTATGGCTAGGCATCAGGCGATAGTGATGATGTCTCGTGTAACTGTACATAACCGATGGCAAGCTACCGTGACCACCGCCCGGCTGGATATAGCATTAATCTGACAGCTAGTAACATCATACATAATGTCGTTTGAAAACGGTTCCTGGTTTCCATTATACCATAAACATTCTCGTATTCCATGACTCTTGATATCCAAAATCTCGCTTCAAAAATTTACTCAAGGTAAGTATATAGGCCACATCTTCTTAGGTTTAGATAGATATTTGCCTTATGTTCTATCGTACCCACACTCTGCTTTAAGCGGGGAGTGGAGCATCATGGGGTTTTAGTGGGTAGAGAGTATGCCAGGGAAGTCCCACATACCCGACAGATATCCCCAATCCGCCGAGGATGCGTAAATAATTTCCCCATATTAAAAAGGCCTAGACAAACATAAAAAACTACTACCATAAAGTCAACTACTTTGGCTTCTTTAAGAAGAATATTCCTGTACCCATCAGTAAACCAAACATTTGTTTTCATGGGTTACCTAAGCGAAATATCCCAACCTTATACAAGTCATCGGTAATTAGAAGATTTACATCTAGAAGGCCACGGCTGGTTGCTAACAGCGAGTGGTAAGCGGTTAGACGAGACGATTATATCAGTTCATTAAATTGCATAAGTCGTTGTAATTACTGGTTATAGTTACATTTATAGTCATTTTGAAGTATAACTGGAATTCTAGTTTACGTTGTCGAATTAAGTAGCTGTTTCAGTAGAGTCATTTCGAATCCGTACTTCGTAGAATCTTATATCATTTAAGACGGGTAATCAATCATAATCTAAATTAACAAAGGTCATACGTCGTAAGCCAGCTTCGTCGGCAACTCATACCAATCATATAATATTTGAACCCTCAACCTTATAAGTTATCTCTTTAAAGACAAAAAGTATATATTCGATCATATCCTTTAAGTCCGTAGAAGACTCATATTACAACTTTAAAAATCTTTAAAGTTCCAATGACGCTGAGCCCATCTCAACTCAATATAATTAAAGATCCTTCATAATAATTACAGTCCTACGTATCGCATAGGTACACTAACACAATAGAAAGTAAATTTCACCCTGCCTCCTCACCGGTCCGTCCAGATTCCATGCCCTACGTTTTATTCTCATTGCAATCATACAATTATTAATAGTCATCAAAACAATTTAGGGCTCTATCTTTCTCTGTCCCTCTTTGATCATCACTGACCTAGAGAAGCTTGCATACCTCGGTTACTCAAATGAATGAATATTCTAATATTTGAGACCAACGTTTCTCATGGATAAAAAGGAACCAACCTGAATTTGAACGTTTAGAATATAATAATTTGTGTACTGAACGCGATCACCGTAATATCTAGACATTTTCCAACTCATTATTACGTACAATTTGAATAAAATAACCGTTTAGTATTATTTTTTACTTTCTAATAATTCACTTTATGAGCGCAAACGCAAATTTCAAAATAAAACAGGTTTCACGGCTGCACACTTTCTTGCTCAATCCGTTAAGTGGCGATCTCAGTCGCTCACCTTCTTCGACATATTATATATTAACACATATTTCATGACCATATTTAGACAGGTATTGCACACATCTTAGAGGTCAATTTTGTTTGCCGTTCAACGCGCCTGACGCGTTAAATAAAGACGTAATTTTGGCGAAAAAAATTATTGAAATAATTGTATTGAAAACTACTTGGCATTAATCTTCATCCTACACATATTTTTTTTCTTATTTAATAATAGCAATGTAGTAGATGGGTATCTTTTTAGTAGTAGTTACCGTAGTAATTTAGGTCCAATTTCTAAACAATATAGGTTAAACAATTTTCAATACTTAATATTATTAGTACAAAGTTTATGGCGCCCAAATTCACATCTTTATTTATTTTAAATAGAGCTAGTTTCGTGCACTTGCGGATTTTGGCACGGAGCATTTTTCTATTTCCCGAAGTTTCCGCCACTTTCCAGTGGCCGTCGACAGAAATAGGAAAAGCTTTTAACGTCAAAATCAGCAAGTGCTCTAAACTATGAACAATATTCGTGTAAGCCAAAGAAATATTTATAGGGCTACTTAACGAAATAATCCGCATGCTTAGCCGCACGTCTTCGCACGGAATAGACGAGATTACCAAACGTTTATACAATTATTGAGCAATATGTTTATACTGAATACAAATCAGAGTTGACACTGGTCTAGTAGTGGCGTAATATTTGATGTTCACTTTTATATAATTGTTTAATTGTCTCGTCACATACCTCTGTTATAACTGATGCCACAACTTATTAATATTCTTCAGTAAAATCCGACAATTTTGTAAAACACTTTCTTACCGATATTGTATAAAATTTATTAATTGTTAGATTGTTGTGTGTGGACTTCTTAAAGTCCTGGCCTTTATGAAATCTCTTTAGAAATGTTAGGGTCTCGGTTCAGAATTTATTTAATTTTAGAGCATCAATAAGCTTATTTAACTTAATAATAACTAGTAACTGAATATATTAATTTTTCAAAAAACAAAGTATGGGATGAATTTGTAAACTTTTCTTCGAGAACAGTCCACAACTGAATGTTAAGAACATAAAGTCCTTATATGCGACTTTCTCATGTGAGAGAAAACAATGAGTATATCAATTTAATGTCAATCGCTCGCCCGGTCCACATTGCGCATCAAAGGAATTTAAACTTTATTTTAATGGGATTAGGGTCAAAAATGTGCACCCACGTGAGCTCGCAGAATCGAAGGCAGCGTGCCCGTTGGGCGGTCAGTCCGAATAAAGTCGGTCATGATTTTGATCGGACGCGTCGGACATGCGCCCGCGCACGTACACCTGCTGGCTGCTTTATTTATTATTAATTTAACCCAGATTCAAGCTAGGACTAAACATTAAAAGATGATAAAAGCTGACATTTAAAATATCTGTCATTTTTAAGACTGTGCAGGAATAGGACCAAACATCACCCAATTCTAAATTGAGCTCTCAAAGAAACTGAAGTCGGCACGATAAATACAACGCGACGTCTGAAAATATGACGATACGCTCGGTCAAAAGATTTACCTTGATACCTCCATATTCATATTTTTTTATAATAATTCAAAATTCCCATAAAAGTTTCTGAACATATTTCATTCGCTCTTCTTGAAAAAAAATCATATGAATCCTTACATATGAGGGTTCCGCTTTTTGGGAAAATATTTTTAAATTTGGAACATCAACATTTTATTGAAATACCTAACTGTTTACGTTCCCGTTAAGTTCATACGTTTGCCAAAAACTTGTTATCGATGATCACACTCGTCCTAAAGCTTAAACATAAATTGTTTATAGCAGCACTAATCGCACATTGTAAGCGGTTTATATATTTTCTAAAGTCTAAACAGAAGTTAATATCTTAAAAACCAATAATTAAAATTTCAGTATAACTTAAGCATTTCACAAATTTCTTTACTAATTTTATACAGCTTATAAAATCGCTCAGTTCGTGTTCTGAATATTCATATATCCTATCAGAATGGCTGACATCAAATGTTGACAGTTTAGGGCATCGCACCACTGAAAAAGGACGCCGTATATAAATTTTATAGACATGTTACATACACATGATGTCATTAAGCTTTATTTGCTGGATGAATGTGCTTGGAATGATTTAAACTGGTAAACTTTTACATTTCCTAGGAACTTTGCAATTAACAATGTTTCTTTAGTTAGGCAAGGCTATTCCTAAGAATTCCATATCAATAGGTCTTAGGAATTAAGGATTTCCAGCTTCAAGAATAAAATTTACAAAAATATTAAGACTGAAGGCACATAAAATATCAAAAGTTATTCTCTTGCTCCATTCGAATATAGCTATGTCCTCATTATGCGCTTTCATCTTCAATTTTCGTGATCTTTCTTTCAACATTCGTTTTGGCGCATTCAATAATTGAATGCGTCAAAGAACGTAACGCCAACTGTAATTTTTAATAACAAAGCGAAAGTTTTTGATGGTCAGAGGGCATGCGTCGCGGGCATGCCTCACGTTCGCTGTTGACTGCGCTATAACGCATGCCCTTGACAAACAGAATGAACAAAGCTTATGTGACTCTCCCTTACTTATGAAACACTGGCATTTTAGGTGCTAATTTCAGTATTATGTGAGTGTGTTAGCGCAGCACAATATGCATTTGCATTTAGTTTCTGGTTGGGCAATAAACTATATTTCCATGTCGAGCCAAGAGCCCCATAAACTTAGGAACAACGATTAAATGTAATTACATAATTAATGTTTTGTCATCTATAATTAAATATCTTTGTTTTAAAAGTCAACGCGACTTAAAGTCGCCACATTATTACACCACTCTGCAAGTTTTTTTATCCCCGTAACTAAAGATTACATTAAAAAAATATGCATGCAAATTAGTTAAAAACTTAGGATAAGACAGAAAAAATCTTTATACGCAGACTAGCGACCCGCCCCGGCGTCGCACGGGTATAAAATATACAGCCACAGAAAAAATGATTAAAATCGATAGCCTATGACTCTTCACGTGGTCTACTTCTTATCTGTGCCAAATAACATAAAAACTGCTCCAGTAGTTCGCGAGATAAACCCTTTCAAATAATTTTCCCCGTTTTTTCCACATTTTCCTATTAGTCTTAGCGTGATAAAATATAGCCAATAGTCTTCTTCAATAAATGGGCTATCTAACACTGAAAGAATTTTTCAAATCGGACCAGTTACCAGTAGTTCCTGAGATTAGCGCGTTCAAGTTAGCCCTTTCAAATAATTTTCCCCGTTTTTGCCACATTTTCCTCTATTTCTTAGCTCCTATTCCCTATGAAATTCAGCCCTATGAAATGTCTAGAAAAAAATAACTAGGTACGTGAGCTAGGTACTCGGAGACTGCCGCGGTAAAGCCATTGGATAGCATTTTATCAACTTATGCAATTATAGTTCGCATACGTATAGACGCACGCACACAGACACCGTGCCGAAGTCTGCCGAACTAAAACTGTTATACGATGCACGGCAATGCCGCAAGGTGTTAGGTTTATTTCGTTACGGTATTTCTTGATTCGGTCACCGCGCTCATAGCCCGCGATAAAATCCATGCAATAGCTTAAAAATCTAACATGAATGAATAAAATGGCCATAGTAACGATGGGAATCCCACCCGGATATGTGCATAGCATTTAGCAAACCAAATCTACTGAGTAAGTATTCTGCGCCTGCGCAATGCTAATATGTAATTATTGATGCATTAGGAACATCATATGTATGTGTGTCACGCTACTCCGCCTATGAAAAGTGAATTTGAGTTCCCAACATTGTGTGGACCCACGTAACCATACAACAATGACTTTAAGCTCAAAACATTTGCGGTTTTACCTTTGCGCATGTATCATCAGAGTATTTGTAGAGAGAATGGGTATTTGTAGCATAACGACTTGCAGATTCTGTGAGGAGGAGGATGAAACACCTATTCACCTTCTCGACTGTCCTGCTCTAACTACAGAGCAGGAACAGGCACCTTGGTCGCCACGAATACTCATCCACAGAGGAAATTCGTGGCACCAACCCCAACCATATCTTTCTATTTATGAGCAGTATTAGGTTGGGGATGATTCTCTAGTGCCAAGGAGTCACAATAGATCCTCATGGGTTGCAGTGACGTCAGGGCTATAGCGACCTGCCTTCTTTAAAAAAAATCATCAGAGAAATTTACTCATAGACATAGATAGACGACGGAGCTATATTATTTGGCCGGGTTAAGGCGCTATATTGAAAAAACTGTCCCTTTTGACGTAACACTATAGGACCCTCAGAAACGTTACAAATCTGGTAATGAGACATACATTTTACATGAGACACACAGACATACGATTAATGTATTTTGCCTCGATACATTTCTCGATCGAAATGACCTCTTAAAAATACGAAATTTGAAGATTATTTTTAAACGAAAATAGATGTATTGTAGGAAATTAGTCTAATTGATAGACACCTTTGCAACTCAAAATCGTATAGAAGCATTTTGCTTAAATGCTCCTAGTTATTTTTTAAATAATTAAAATTACGTTTTTCGCATGTTTTCCGAGCGAGCCGATAGCTTCTGGCCGCAGCGTATTCACGACTTTATAATCATACAAATTAAGGCCTCTATATCCGCCAATGACCTTGATCATTGTCTGTCAGTGCGAATATCGACGTAAATGACATTAAAATAACATTCATAACAACGCGCCTTGTACGCGGCGAGCGTCGTAACGCTCGCCGCGTCCATGATAGGGCGAAATAGGAGAAAAAACCTTTTTATTTTTTTTTCCTTTTTAAGGCTTAGTATAATACATATTTCAAAAAAGTAAAAAAACCAAATTATCAACTTATGTATTGCAAAGCAGTAGATATCTTTTATATATTCTTTTGATAAATAATGAAGGAGTAAAGTGGTTTCATTCAACGATTTGGAGGTGATTTGGTTTTTTATTTCTTTATTATGTGATACCGATAGATAAAATATGGCAAAACCACGTTACGTATCATATCATGTAGATTTCTAATTATTTTTTTCAGATATAATTTCTCTGTTAATGCCGATGAAAAGTGGTATCATCTGCACGCTTTTTTCGCGAGAGGAGCCTTAAGTATAAAATTGCCCTTGCGGTAAAATTACTTTCAATATAGCGCCTTATGTCAAGTTTTGATCTGTTGGGTGAGCTTGAAATAACCTGACCAAATAATGTAGGTGGCCCAGCTGCCTATGCCTAACGCAAATTCTCATATCGTACGGGAACCGTACATTTTACCCAGACAAAAAGTATCCTATGTCCTTTCCTGGGACTCAAAGTATCTCCATACCAAATTTCAGCACAATCGGTTCAGCGGTTAGGGTGTGAAGAGGTAAGACAGAAAGACAGACACACTTTCGCATTTATAATATTTGTATGGATGGATAGGTACTAATAAATGTTGATATATTGTAAAAATATTTCTCCAAATGTAAGTTTCTTTTTTTTTTATCTAGACAAGAAAGGACTTTATCGTAAAAATGTAAGTTTCGAATTATGTAACATGCAAGAGACCAAAGGTTAGTTAGCATACAGACGCGAAAATTGCAGTGCAATTATTTCAATACTAGGCCACGACAAGTAAGTCCAGCTTCAGATATGCGGTTTAATATTTCACAACACAAAAAATAAGATATTTAGTCCAAGGCTTTAATAAAAGATCGCTAAAATAAAATATCACAATGTCATTTCGTAACAAAATCATATTAATAAAAAAAAATCACCTAAAACTGGAATGTTAATTCGATTCTAATGTCTTTGTTTCCTGTAATATTCCTCTATATTTCGTAATTTTATGATAATGATTATTTGAAATAGTAGACAGATAGGCCACATTACTACTTCAAAGTTACTGGTGTTAAAATCGAACTAAGTACTGGATTGACGTACTACAATTTTCAATTAAAATTTAAATTCTTGTCAGGGGCTAAATAACAAAATAACAGTCCTTTTAGAATAATTTAACAACTATTTGGCCGCCTAGAACAAGATTCAGACTGGTAAAAACACCGGGGTAAAATAACAGCGAACGGAAAATAACCCCAGCATTGTTATGCGTACAAACATTATGCAATTCCCAATATTGGCACACGACATTTTAGTAGTGAAGTCAGGTGACCTGCCAACAGTGACCTTAAGAGGCTGGTCACTACGACCCATGACTTCCGCAGAATATGTCGAAATGTAGTTACGTAGGTATAGCGCCTATAAACTACTGGCTATATAATCATTGAAACACCAGTCAATGTTTAAACACTCCTAGAAATATTGTGTAAAATCAAAAAAATATATCTATTACTAGATGACGCCCGCGACTCCGTTGCGCCAAAATTCGATTATCGCGCGGGGACCGTGCATTTTCGGGATTAAAAGTATGTTATGTCCTTACACGGGACTCAAAGTATCTCTAAACTACAGGGTGTAACAAAAATAAGTGATAATACTTTAGGGTGTGTATGTGTTCCTTGTAGAGAGTTCACTGTGAAAGTAGCAGCGCTGAAAGACGAAATTTTTTTTTCACTTTTGTATGGGCAAGGGCCCCAGCGTCACGAGTTTCCCCATACAAAAGTGAAAAATTTTTTTGGTCTTTCAGCGCTGCTACTTTCACAGTGAACTCTCTACAGGGAACACGTACACATCCTAAAGTATTATCACTAGTTTTTGTTACACCCTGTATAATTTCAGCGAAATGACAGACACATTTTCGCATAAGGATTATTATGGTATTAGTTAATGCAAAAGACAAATATTTTGAGGATTATGTGTTAAATAATAATTGATATCATTTTTCATCGCACATTTATATAAACAATACGAAATATTATTTAACTGTTTAACGTTACAATTTTATTATACAATCTCTCGCGCACTCCTAAATACCGCGCGTTGATGTCTTTTGTATAAAGACATCAACGCGTTACGTTACATCAAATTTGTTATTTAAAGTAAAATATCAAACTTTTTAAATTTTTTATTGAATGGTTAATTTAATGGTTTTTAAAAAGATAATCGAAGACAATTTAATATTTGTACAAAGTTAAAAATATTATCCTTAATTTGATTTTATTGTAAAAAAATATTTTCTTAGATAAGTATTTAAACTGACGGCGAGCAACGCGACGCGACGCCACAAGAAAGCATAATAAATATTATGGCAAATTAAATCTTTTTAGTGGGTTTGACATGATTTAGTTGTTAACGTATGTATAAAATCTACCTAAGGCAACACTTGATATTATGTCACACCTAATTCCTAAACTCTTTGCTCAATCCCCAAGCGGTACCCAGCTGCCGCATAACAATTGAAAATCTATTGTGTCTGCGATTCCCACGATCGAGGTATTAAACTTTACTAAGTGGGTCCTTAGACGATCAATTTTATTTTGCAATATCATAGAAGAATATTATTGAACAATTTGACAATAAGATTGAAAGGCGGCGCGTTCAATACCAACCCTAGACGGTCGATAATGGTCGATTTACACGGGTGACTAACGGGTCGATTTTAATCGCCCGGCAAGTCACCAGTCGAATCGCCTGTCCAAGTCGAATCGCCACCCTATTTACACATTATACAAAAATCGGCTGTGACTAGTGCCGATAAACTATTGCAGCAAGCGATCGCTTGCGACTGAGCGTTTGCATGGTTGATTTCAGTCACCAGCCGCATGCGGCTATTGGCCGCACGACTTTGGGGCTTGCGGCTTTAGCCGCATGCGGTGTAGTCGAATTGCCATTTAGACGGTCGATTTTCGCCGTGCGGCGTAAATCGTGCGGCTTTAGTCACCCGTGTAACTCCAGCATAATATTGCACAATACGTGATATTTCACAATAAAATTGATCGTCTAGGGGCCCGCTTAAATTGCGCTATACAATTATTTAACGTCAATATTAGTGACAAAGCTAGCACCTGTACAACAGTGTAACTGATGTGATGTCACACATGACCGGTCACTAATTACACGCTATTAGGACGTATGTGAAGCCGAACCGGAGACAATCACAATGGCCATGTGTGTTTGCATGCCTATTTAATTACTATATTTGAATGGGTGTAAATCATACATGTCTGCGAAGCTATTGTTTTCTTGCAATAATTAAGAATGTGCGAAGATCGAATACAAAAATTGAACATGTGATCTTGATCCTTAATGAGACTTTTAATTTATAAAAGAATAGAGATATTTTATTATAGATCTTCTGTGAGAAATAAAAAACTTTCCCACTTTAAAATACTTTTCTTACAATAGTTTTAACTCTAACGTTTATTTTAATTATTTTCAGTCTCTAATTCAAAGCTTCATTCACAAAGTTTTACCAACAAGCATTATTTAGAATTTAGCCCCGAAAATTAGAATGAGTGAAAGTGCGGTATAGTGGCGGTATTACACGGCTCGGTATGGCGGTATTACACAAGTTGTTCACATTAATTAGCACTCGCGCAGTGAGAGTGTAACACGAATTCGTCACCATGTCTATCACATAGGCTACATTTAATTGTTTAGATTACAAGCACACTCACACGTTTCTTCTTCCATACTTCCATATTAAACTTAATCCTTCAATCGCGGATTCTTGGAGATCTATTGTTATATTGTTGTCCGCGGTCACTGGTGTCCTTATCGGGTTTGATGGGTTAATATTATAAATCCGAAAGTTTGACTGTCTGTTACTTCTTCACGCCCAAACCGCTTATGATTTTACTGAATGGTACCTAATGGTGAAAATATATGGTATGGAGGTACTTTGAGTCCCGAGAATGGATATAGGATACTTTTTAACCCGATAACGTAAACGATTTTAGCGCAACGGAATTGCAGGCGTCATTTAGTTAACTATAACGTTATATCTAAACTGCTCTTATAAAGTAATGAAAATAACGATATTTTGGCGGAGAAAGTTTAGACCGCAGTCAATAAACAGAACGACACGAGATCTTTACGTGACCGTCCGAAATATAGCGAGTAGACATCGAACTTTTTATATTACGCAATTAAAATCTATCTAGATATTATTACAATATGAACGTCTTACGAAAAATTACCTACATATTTTTTTGTTATATTGTAACTTAAGTTAGTTCCAGTGTTTTGCTATGATAGTATTAGACCATAGATAAATTAGGACGGAAGTCTTCTTTTCGTGAGTGCGAACATAAAATGCGTTCCTTCCCCTCCCCGCAGGCGAACGCGGGGGATGTTATCCATTCGTCTCGGGAAAAATGTTATTGTGATTTTGCTAACAAAAACTGTTAAGCCACGCCCCTATTCTGTTTTGGAAACATGTTATGATGTTTGCAAACACGAAAACACGGCGCAGCGGACCCGGCTCAACATGTTTTGTTAGAAAATTATCGCTGCGGACCCGGCTTTAGATTCACTGTTAGTACATATGCACACTCATTTGTGTAAAATTGGAACTCTGAAGTAAAAATTTAAATAAATGTAACATTGAAATTTTACACCTTACATTAATTGTTAAGTGTGGTAATTATTTTAATTGCGTGTTTAAAAAATTGTATCGACCCACTTGCAAAACGAAAAAACATTTAACAGCAATTAATAAGCAAGTAACGGTAAAACTGCAAAACAAACTGTTACAAGGCTAGCGACCTTTACTTCTGCAACTCGCACAGATGTCGCTACCACTAAATTGTAGTTATTACAAGAAATCGTCAGCTTCCGTCGGCGTTTTGCTATTTCATAACTTCTTTTCTAAGGGTTGTTTATGTTTTACATACCATTTTCCACCATAATCGTAACTATTGTGTCGATTATAGAAGTAGGTAGATTTAGAGACAGGCACTGCTGCAAGTGTCAATATGAATTACCTGCAACAAAAAACTTCATTGAGCAAATTGTATTTTAAAATGATTCTTATACGCAATTTATATCCTACATGTAAACAAGATCACAATTGAAATGAAAAATTTATTCGTCGCATGGCACCTTCTCAACAGACGCTGCTAACCATGCGTGGAAATATTTATGCTGGGACATATCGCTAGATCTTATCACAATAAAACATATGTCATCAACTCATCATCGAAATTTGTATTACTTGTTTCTTTATGATATTAATGTTTCCCTTGTCTCGTTTCAGAAAACGATTTCAAGAGACAAGAACACTGTCGCGCGGCTCATCATGGGTCAAGAACAGTCCTACAACAGCACCTACTCCAATGTGTCAGTGAAGCGGTACTCGGAGAGGTACGAGGATCCCGTCCAGTACAGAGTCAACAGAAACTACCAGACCAGCGAGCGAGACTCGGAGTACAGGCGCCACAGAGCCCGACGGAGCGCCGACAGCTCCAGAAGCGACAACTCCTCGACCGAGAGCAGCGGATACCGAAGCGGCTCGAGCTCGTACGAGAGGGACTCCGATGCGTCGTACAAGAGCGACTACTACAGTCCGTCGTTGTATAAAAACAAACACTACAAGGGAATAAACAAGGAGCTGTACAAGCTCGTCAAGATCCCGAAGGAGAATCAGTACAAAGTGATACTCTTCGACGACAAGCCCGAAATAAAAAGCGCCCGACTAAAGAGCTACCTCTGCGAGACGAGCAAGGAAAAATATCAGACGGACAAGCTGACGCCGATGAAGACCGGCATCAGAAATTATACACCAAAAATTATATCGGCCGAGGATCACATAAAAAATACAGAGCATTAAATCAAAGACATTTAGTACGTAGATAAGCTGTAAATACGTGTTACTTTTATGCTGTAAGTTAGTAAATGTATTGGGAAACTAAAGATGGAGGCGGCTGGGGCGCTGGCGAGCTTGGCACCATCGCCCATCACCGTACTTGGGCTGATACCGCTGTTGGCGCTAGGGCTCACCTACTTCAGATACCAGCAGTTCGATCCAGAGTCGTTTATCACCGATGCCAATGTTGTAAGTATCAATCATTTACTACTCATCTATCGAATTAAAAATTGAGTAAGTTTGTTTTGTATAAACTAAGTAAAAATGATCAATTAAAATTTAGAATAATTTTATTTTAATCTCTACTTATAATTTGTGACTTACAATTGAATAATACTTTAGATAAAAGATAAACATTTATTTTGTGTCGTCAACTCTCCGTTAATTTTAATTATTTTCAAATTTCAGATCATGCCAATTTACGACTTCGTCATAGTTGGCGGAGGATCGGCGGGTGCAGTGGTAGCGTCACGATTATCAGAAATCGGTAATTGGACGGTGCTGCTTCTGGAGGCTGGGCAGGACGAGAACGAAATATCAGACATCCCCGCGCTGGCTGGTTACACGCAGCTGTCGGAAATGGATTGGAAATTTCAAACCACACCGTCACACAATCGATCGTACTGTCTCGCTATGAACGGGGATCGCTGTAATTGGCCGAGAGGCAAAGTACTAGGCGGAAGTAGCGTCCTGAATGCGATGGTGTACGTGAGAGGCAACCGCAACGATTACGACTTGTGGGAGGCGCTCGGTAATCCCGGCTGGTCGTACGAAGATGTGCTTCCTTACTTCCTAAAGTCTGAGGATAACAGAAACCCGTACTTGTTGAATACACCGTACCATTCATCCGGAGGCTATCTAACAGTACAAGAATCGCCGTGGAGAACACCGCTATCCGTAACGTTTTTACGAGGAGGTATAGAACTAGGTTACGAGTTTCGAGACATAAACGGGGAAAAACAAACAGGGTTTATGCTAACGCAGGCGACCATGCGGCGCGGAAGTCGGTGTAGCACGGCTAAGGCATTTTTAAGGCCAGTTCGGCACAGAAATAACCTGCACGTCGCGCTGGGTTCCCAGGTGACTAGAATTTTAATAAACCCAGTTAAAAAACAAGCGTACGGAGTCGAATTCTATCGTAACGGTGAAAGGCACAAAGTTCGAATAAAACGAGAAGTTATAATGTCGGCCGGAGCATTAGCGACACCGCAATTGATGATGTTGAGCGGAATCGGGCCCGCAGACCATTTAAAAGAACACGGCATTCCATTAGTCGCCAATCTGAAAGTGGGTCACAACTTGCAAGACCATGTCGGACTCGGAGGACTCACCTTTGTCGTTAACAAACCGGTTACATTTAAAAAGGACCGATTTCAAACATTCGCGGTAGCAATGAACTATATTTTATACGAAAAAGGTCCGATGACGACACAAGGAGTGGAAGGCTTAGCTTTCGTAAACACGAAATACGCTCCGCCCTCCGGCGACTGGCCCGACATACAATTCCACTTTGCGCCTAGCTCGGTCAATTCGGACGGCGGCGAGCAAATTCGTAAAATTCTTAACCTACGAGACCGCGTGTACAATACCGTGTACAAGCCCATAGAGAACGCCGAAACCTGGACCATTCTCCCACTGCTGCTACGACCGAAGAGCTCCGGCTGGGTAAAACTAAGAAGCAGAAACCCCTTCCAACCGCCGTCGTTGGAACCGAATTATTTTGCGTTCAAGGAGGATATCCAAGTGCTGACAGAGGGTATAAAGATAGCTTTTGCGTTGTCCAACACGACGGCTTTCCAAGTGTACGGCTCACGACCTCACACCATTCCGTTACCCGGTTGTCAACATTACGTATTGTTTAGCGACGAGTACTGGGAGTGTAGTCTGAAGCATTTCACTTTTACGATATACCATCCGACGGGGACCTGCAAGATGGGTCCCAAGCACGACCAGAGCGCGGTGGTGGACCCCAGGCTGCGGGTGCACGGTGTCGCCAACCTGAGGGTGGTGGACGCCAGTGTGATGCCCACCATCATAAGCGGTAATCCCAATGCACCGGTTATAATGATTGCGGAGAAAGCATCGGACATGATCAAAGAAGATTGGCTCGTATTATGACAGCGTTAGTTTTGTGATGTGAATAGTCATTTGACATTAAGAACTATTTATATAACAAAGTACTTGAAATTGTTTATTGTTAAACAATTACGTTTAAGTATATGATGTATATATGTTAAGATAAATCTATTGTACTTAATATACGTTTCTTTTGTAATATTTCTGTTTGTGTCCCTTGTCTTAAAAATTAAATAGAAACTATGTTTTGTTAAAATAATTTTAGTAAAAAATAGAATTGAGATTTATAAACGTTTCGAATACTTTAACGTAAAAATTATACTTATTTATACAAGATTTCACACATATATTTACAAATAAATGAATTCTTGATCTATCTAAAATTTTTAACAATAAGCCATAAGCGACAATACTGCTAGAAACATTGCAATGACCATTCGAAATAGAGAAATTATAATGCGAAACTCGATCGAGTTGCATCTAAGAGAAATAAACTTTCTAAACTAAAATATGCAGCTACTGTGTACTTTACAGCCTCATTTTAAGCTTTACTTTCTCAACAACAGATGGCGTCGTTTCGCTGTGGTAAAGCGCCATCTGTTTGCTAAATCCAACAACGTTATGAAACCTATGTAACTGTTTATGCGCAGGCGCAGTCAATTGCGAGTGTAAGTTCTCTAGTCCACAGACAGATGTCCAAATAACATTTGCGTTTAAAAAATGTTAAGCAGCTGCTAGGCAGATGCAAATATATTATGCGTGCTTATAAATTGTATGCCTGAAACAAGTTCAAGGCAAAAGCAATACTATGATGAAATATTTTGACATTTCCAGTAATATCATCTCAGTTTTTGGTTGAAATAGATATTGGTTGAATAAATTTCTGAGCAATGAATTTGAAATACACATCATTTTGGCAACACAAACAATATTTTTAGATATAATTTTAAGCGCATTTATGGCGGAATAAAAATGTCAACAGTAACCGTAACGTGAATTTACCACGTCCGTAGAGAAATTCTATAAAAAATTCTACTAACTCTAAACTACATTATACTTACACTGTACTAATGACGTAACATATTAACATTCCACAGAGACGAGATACTATCAAGTTATTTCAACCTTTTATTTGGTTGCCTTTAGAAATAAATAGATAATGATATTCATTTATAACGCAAGAACCGTACATTTTGCCAGGATAAAAAGGCCTATACTTTTACGGGACCTTTTATGTCCAGAACAAATTTCAGCAAAATCGCTTCAGCTGTTGGTGCGTGAAGAGGCAACAGAGACACGTCGTATTAAGTGGAAAGTAAACGTGACTCTCCTCACGCTGCCGCGAAGAACAAATAATCGTCTAATTCGATTGTAATATGAATTAGATAATTGCTGTAACTGAAACCTGCTTGTATGCAACCAACAGGTTCCAAAGCCAGCGGACTGTGCACTTCCTGTATTACACAATTGAAATTTATTGCGATCCATTGATCGGATTCTAATTTTACTCTATGTCTATAGCCTAATTATTTAATTATCTTTTGAATAAAGCCTAATTATATATTATTTAAATTATCTTTAATTAGTACAAAAAATCAGCTACTTCACTATAAAAGCGCCTGATAATGAGTACTTTTGTTTGAGACAGTACATTCCTGTTAACTATTTTACTATATTTTAATCCCGACCGTCTGTATCATAAATTATGTAGCATTATTCTACTGCTGGGTAAAGTACTCCAATGCTTTTTTGCTCTTATCACTCCCGATTATAAGAAGTAAGAACTAAATACATGTATTAAATTCCCTCGTTCCTTTTTCCATTTTTTTTTAAATACTAAAATATATATTCATATAGTAAAATCGGTTTACAAAGTACTAACGAAGCCATAAAGGATCGTGACAAACAGCGAACTTTCAGTAAAAGGACTCCGTCTTAAGCCTTTGGGTACGACACCCTAAAAACCATACTAATATTACAAATGCGAAAGTGTGTCTGTCTGTATGTTACCTCTTCATGCCCAAACCGCTGAGCCGATTATGCTAAAAGTATGGAGATACTTTAAGTCCCGGGTAAAGACATCTAAGGATAATTTTTGTCCCGAATAAATCCCGTGATCTCTAGTACTGTATGAAGTGTAAGCCATCCACAACGCAAAAGCCTAAATATCAATCATAATGTTGATCACGTCACGTCAATATCTATTTGTACAGACACCTGGTATAAACCGATTCACGTTCGCAACACAAAATACTAGCGACCCACATTCGCGCCATAGTACAAGATCAATTATATAACAGTCTGTATGGGTGTACCGCGCCCGGGACCTACGTAAGTGATCTGTGTTATTTAGACTGTGTCTAATTAAATATTGCCTTACTTAGGTGTAAGTAGGAGCACGTGGCGCCACACTTAACAACAATTAAATATTTAAATTATTTATTAATACACATAATAGTATAAAAATAGTACAAAGCAAGGTGATGTACAATATACATATATTGTACATCACCTTGTCTCATCACTAAGTTGTACTTGTGTTATGGCAAATAATGTAAATAATGCACACAGCCAAAGAAATAGGTTGTATGAACTAACATTCCTACTTCATATTAATTACCGTCATGGTTACATATAACATAAGTACCTACTAGAAATATTTTTGGGGACTTTTTTGCGACCCTTGTCCATATTCCATACTTAAATAGCCAATATCCTTGAGTATTTAAGAAACACATACCTGACCATGGCCACGTACAACAAACAGGTTGATACAGGTCAATCTGTCGGCATAATGAACGTAAAACAATGTACAAAAAGCAACGCGCGCCTCGTGAAAGCTCCCGACTGCTGTGACGTAAGCCTGTCACTGAGAACTTTCGGTTTCTGGATAAAATCGAAACCGTTTCCTTACTACTACGAATAGTTTGTGATATCAAATCTAAAATAAAAAAAATGTACTTAAACAGATGGTTAAAATGGCTTAAATGCCTCTGTAATAATTAGTAATGTATATAAAACCTATTATGCCCTTAGTCTTACCAAGGTCGAACTTAAATTTTCTTTTAGAATTATAAGCTTTTACGGTTCTCGTCTACCATGGCCTTTTAAAAATTCGCTCGATTTTTCAGGAGCAAAACTTGCGGAAAAGCTATTTGTCACTAATTAGGCGACTGTGAAACAGGCTCTTCCGGAGTAAATTTAATGATTATTTAACTTTAATTTTATAAATATTTTAACACAAACTTTTAACGATGTGTCAAACTCTTATAAAGTTTAGTTATCATTATATCTTTGAGTGCGACCGTAAGACCAGACACAATTTCACCAACGACTGTTAAAGTAATGCTCGAATTAGTATCACTATCTCTTTCGTTTCTCATATTCAAATGAAAGAGAAGACATGACATTTTTACCATATGTTAACAGCCTAGGCATCGGTGAAATTGAGCCTTAAGATTACGATCAAAATGAGTGTTATATACGTACTAAATATTTAGGTGATGATGATTGATAGACACAATTTGTAACTGCTAACCTCAATCACTCAAATTAAACTTTACTTGTGGGTCTAGCGCGAAACATAACACATTATATCACTGCCAAATCATCTATAGCCAGCAGCAGCTGTTATACGACAAATGCTAATTAGAAGCTGGTTGTAAAAGTGTTATAGGCATTAATCCCTCAAGCCCCAAGCGGTCGCATGCGACCGCGATAACAATAGATTTCCAAGAATCCGCGATCGAGGTAAAGGACGAGGAAGGATGTTTTGGCACGTGGCTGAAATCGTAAAACGTAAAACTTGCCACATTGTAAACTGTTACTAGAGACATAGATATTTCCTACTCACGCACTCCCGTCAATATCATCTAAGTATAATTATTTTCCATGGGGCTGTTATTAACATTAGTAAAAAAAGACGGGTCGCACTCCGGGAGTGCCGGCAGAAGTGAAAACTTGATTATTAACGTTGTGCATTTTTTAAACCCATTTTTTATGAAAATCGACTGTTAAAAAATCGATTTTTTTTAATTAATCGAAACCCTTACAATCAATTCGAGTTCGAGTTCGAGTTCGACACAAAACACTACTCTCCAACCGTCTTACGGTTTTGCCAAGGTTTTTCGATCAGCACGAGAATCTAACGCGAGTTTCACAGTTTTTTCCTATCCCACAAAAGTGATCAACGCCGCTAAAGAAGTTTTCATTTCAATAAGGAGTCAGCTCGGCGCCACTCAAAATGTCACTGGTCATTTTGAGTGGCGTTATTAATTCAGCCAAATTACTATTAACTTTATCCCCTACATCTGTTTTGCATTTACATCATGAAATTCATGACTATGTCATCAACACGCCAAAGTATCTATGTAAGTCTATAGTTAAGACTCAATAAGCATTAAAAGAACTTTAACTATTAAAATGAAAATAACTTTTACTATTAAAATGATACAGCGCATACGCCATTTCCGCTTTTGCTTTACTCGGGAATTTGTGGTCGGCTTAGACAGGAAAAAATCTTAGATTTCACGATGTCCTTATGTAATATACTCGTTAAGTAACACAATATGATCTGGGAGTAACAAGCACAATAGTCCTAATACAATGTTTTCGGTAGCTAAATAGCCTATTGTTAGAAATCGTTGAAATAATAATTATTTACAATCATGATCAATATTTATTTACTCAGTTTAAATCTCAAATGTTAGTTTGATTGTCAACAGTCAAATAAAATGTTAAGCTTAATTAATTATAACTATTATTAAGTATACAATTATTTCATTGTTATAAAATCAAGTTATTATTTTAAAAAATCAATATTTATAAGGTAGTTCTAAAACTGTTATATTATGATTTATTTCCGAAAGGTATAAATATAGGATAGTCGCCATATTGGTATTCTCACTACTGTTCTAAACATCGAACCGACAAGACGTGTAATTAGTTACTAAAGTGTAAGTGTATAATAAAAATACATAATTGATCTGATTTGGGTTTTACTTTTGTACTATTCACTATAATAGATCTCGATGATCTCTATCGATTTTTCGCTTCCTTCCAAGTAAGCCAAATTGTATATTTTTGTCATGTTAAATCAAATTAAATGGTAGTTCCAGGCTTAGTACATTTCTCCCATTGTACTTCAATTTTAAACATTGTATGCCACAAAGAAAATATTTTCACTAAAACACAATTATGTATGCCGAAAAAAAGGAAAAGTTATGAAGCACCCATATTCATTACTATTCGAAACACACGTGACCCACTTCATGTGACTCAGAGTAGTTAACATTTACACCATGTATGTATAATTTACAATCCTCGAAACATGTGTCCGCAGCCGAGGATTTTTCACGACTGGGCTGCCTCATTCCAAAACTTCCTAAGGGACATTTTTTATAAAAAGCGTTTTATTGCGTAAACTTCCTAACCTACTAGGTCCCTATACCGAATACAAAAATATCAGCGTTAAAAACTCACTTAAAAGTAGATATTTAAGCATATAGTAATATATTTTAAATGTTTAAGCATCGAGCACCGAGTAAGTGTACTATATCCACTACTGACTTATATTACGTTTATGCGCTCTCCCTTACTAGGTTTTGAAATGGAGCAGCCGAACTCTTTACCTTGAACGTACAATTTGTAAACCTTGTGAATTATGTCAGAGATCAAAAATTTAGGTAGTCTTAATAATTGCGCTTTAACGTGCAAGAGTTCACCTCTGAGATCAAAATATCAAAACCGACCGCTGCCAATGCCCGCCAAAATAAATTATTTCATCAACCCTCGCCTCGTAACATTATGCAGATGGCGAACCACCCAAAAAAAGTATTTTCTTAAATTTTGAATTACTTTATAACGGAATTAATAATTATTTAGACTAGGGTGATTTCGTGACTATTTTTGTTTACTGACAATATTGCTTCAGCGAAAACGCATTACTTTATGATTTATCTTATTCTCAAGAAAACAGAAACATAACTAATTCCGTAAATTTTACTTTAGAATTAACTGCGCCCAAAAATATCGTGAAAAACATTATGCAAACTAGCAAAGCCCAAAACCTCTAAGCTCACCTGTCGAAACCAAAGTATTTTGTAATGCGATCATACGCGTGAAATTCGCGTCCACTTCCTAGGCGGCTCGGTGTTACAAAACCGTGGCATTCGCGGCGGGCGTCGGGTCCAACCCCGACCCACAGCTCCACATAGACCGTAACACGTTACGTCTCCCGGCGTTGCACCATCGGCGTCGCCTCCGCCGCGCCAGTCGACACCGCGTACTCGCCCGCGTCGCCCGCGATACATACCGATCGCTAATTGCTATTCTAGTAAGTTTGTTTACATACATCCCGAATCAAATTAAAAAAAAAAGTTTTTTTTTAATAAATTCTTTTCGCAGTAATCGGTATTACAGATGTTATGTGCCGATGTTATAATCTTAGCTAACCTAACGTAACGTCTAGATCTGTTACATAAAATCTGGATAACACGCGGACTATGTAACCTCTTTCATTACTTTTCAATTTAAAAGTTAATTAACTTAAAGGTTCAATATTCAAGTTTTCAATATATTCTAAGACGTGTGTGCATAATAATTTTTATTTTTTTTTTAATTTTTAAAGAAAATATTCCGCGAATTAAATTTGTCTTGGTTAGTGGTTACATCATATTAATATTTTGTTAAATAATAAACTTAATGAATAATAAACTCAATGTGACCTCTAAAAAATATGCAACATTCAATATTACTGAAACATTATTTCAAGTCAACGCTCTATTTTAAGAGAACTAAATAATTTCATAAGTAAACTGTTTAAATTTCTTTATCCACTAAATCCTCTGCTATCAGAGAGATTTATTTGTCAGTAAAAACTAAGCTAGTAGCAGCAACAATTACTGATATCGAATAACGAAAGTATATTCAGTATTTAAAACTGATATATTTACTACTATTTTATTTTATTTCACAAAGTTTAGTTTTGAGTTCTATAGAGCGAAATCGAATCGTAAATATTGCTCACTTTGCACCATACTTAAAACTTAAGTAAATAAAGTATAGTTAAACTAAAATATGTAGTAGTTACAAAAACCTAAATGTTATCTAAGACATCAGTGGTTTTAGTAAGAATTTCGAAACAGGATTACCCAATCATCCCACGTAACATCCCTAGTCATATCATCCTACCTTTTCAGCCCCTAGGTCATACAGCAACAGTGACATTTCGTGAGTGTCTTCAACAGTGTCCTCGACATTTAACCGGGCAGCAAGAGTGACGTCACACTTCTCAACCGGGCAGCACTAGTGACGCTTCTCAACCTGGCAGCACCAGTGACGTCACACTTCTCAACGGGGTACCAGTGACGTCAGAGCTCTTAACCGGGCTTACCAGAGTGCACCAGTGGGACATTAATCCACAATCAGTGGATAGTCAGTGACCGCCGGTTATCTAAACGAGCTGACGCAAGAGGACAGCATCAGACATGACTGTGAGTATTACTCAACTGACGCTAATTGTTTCCGTCTGGAACTATCTTAATAATGGTGTCATCAACTCATCAGTGGTTACTTTCGATCTTCAATGATCAACCAACATAAACTGAAAGAATGAAGTAAATGATTCTGATGGTAGTTGAGTCATTAAAGTCCTTTTTATTATAGCTCCTGATGCCAATTTTAGTGTCAGTGGCTGATTTCTTAACAACCAAATCACCTATGCAGGAATTATTTTAAGGTAGCCAAGACTATGCTGCAATACTCCAAGGTCACTCTCTGTTCCTTAGTGTAGGTCAGGTACTCCAACACGACTGATAAAATTTCAAGCGACAGCAGGACTTTTTATTGTAAACAATCAAGTGCCAGCATTGTCCAGGTCACATTCAAAATACTTTGTTTTTCCAACGCGGAAACCGAACCCACGACCTACGTTAGTCGCGTCCAGCTCTAAACCACCAAAGCGTTTGTGATAATAATAATTAACTGACTCACAAATCGAGAGGGATTTGGGCACTGGTGTCATCTGAATAATTTTATTACAACACAAAAGCCTCAAATTGAAAAGTCAAGGACGATTTTTTTGCCAATTAAAGAGGGTAAGGCTCAGATCGGTATCAACGACCTACATACACATGTATACAGTAAAAAGTACCATGAATAAAGCCATAATGCCGAGACTTTCTCGTACACTATTATGTAGACGCAGATTGTTCGTTGATGTCTTTTCTATGGGCGATACATTATTATGAACTGACGTTGACTTAACGTATTTCTTGTGCAGGCAATTACACTCAAATGTTTCATATTAAATCAATATGGTTTCAGTTAACTGTACTTTATATTACATTAGATTAAGCCCGCAACCCCGTTGCGCCAAAATTCGTTGGTGGCAAACGTACATTTTTCGACTTTTCCGTATGTACGTTTGAATTCAAGTCAAGAACACAAAGTATCTACGTATCGAATTTCAGGAAAATCGGTTCAAGATTCGCATTCGGCTTTCGCGGTTATAGTATGAATTGTGTATATATGTCTGACAATTATTTTGTTTACATACCTATTCAACATATTATTCTGATGTAATACATCGGAAAATCGACTCCACCTCACAATATTCCTTATAATTCCTCTTAGCTCGCGCACGAAGTACTCCATTCTAATATTATAAATGCGAAAGTGTGTCTGTCTGTCTGTCTGTTACCTCTTCACGCTCAAACCGCAATTGGCATGGAGATACTTTGAGTCCCGGGAAAGGACATAGGATAGTTTTTATCCTGGAAAAAAGTACGGTTTCCGCGCGATTAACGAATTTTGGCGCAACGGAGTTGCGGGCGTCATCTATAGTCGGGACATTTTAATAGGCCACATTTGACAGCTCATCAAAATTGTTCCAGGTAACCTTATAGCGACGTGCATAAAAAATAAATATTTTCGTTTTTTTATAACTGCACAATTGATTAACTTTTTTCAATTACGATTACTTAATTATTGTAAATATGACCGATACGAATTATTTAACGATTTGCTTTTACTGATAAACAATTCTAAACGTAATAAACAAATTCTGATCTTAATAATTGCAATGTTACGTCAGCTGACCTTTTCTCTTTTTAAACTCTAGGGAAGTTACCCTAAAAATCGAAAGCGAATAAATAGTATCGATGTATTGATTACTTGTAACGAAATATCCCCATAAATTAATAACCACGTTGTGAAAAGTAACACATATTTATCTGAAATGAATAATGATAATACTACATTTAACAGTTTTTATAATTCAAGCGAATATATGCATGTTTTTTTTTTGTAAATTATGTACTTGTCTTATTTTGCTCCTTGAATTTGCAAAAGAAAAAGTAATAATGGGACAGGAGTTTGTTTCAAACGTATAAAATGCAAATATTTTATTTCAAGTCCGTATCGATTTATTCGTTTTGGTCGATGTTTTTACGCAGCTCACCTCACTATGGAGATTAATCTGACAGATGTCAAATGTGGCCTATTAAAATGCCCCGACTGTAGTCTAGTAATATATATATTAGTTACTAGATAACGCCCGCAACTCCGTAACAACTGCCAAATTTCAGCAAAATCAGTTCAGCGGTTTGAGCGTGAAGAGGTAACAGACAGACAGGCAGACAGACAGACAGACAGACACACTTTCGCATTTATAATATTAGTATGGATGTTATATGTAGTTACTTTGGTATTGTAACTTACTGCCTAAACACGTAATTACTGCCTAAACACGTAATTGCTAAAAACCTTAAAACACATATTTTGTTAGGAATACCAGTGTCCAGTAGATATTGCGACATATCGACAGTTTATGACTTATAAAGTTACAAAATAGCACATTAATGTTAAATACGTATTAAATTTTAAATGCTCAGCGCTTGCGCATATCTTTATAAATGTATGTTACAAATATAAGGTTAGGTTTAAGCTGTAGGTGTTACATCAATTATATGAAACACAATTTTCATAATTTGCATAAAAAGTTATGCTATGATGGCGTCTGTCTGTTTTAATTGGTTTGAATTGTTGACAATTGCAAATGTTTATAAATATAGACAACGACAACTGTGACGGAGTACCGCGCAGTTTTAGGTACTTAGCACTTACCATCAACAAATACAATGAATCCCACATGTCCGAGATAATAACAATAATATAGTATCTATGGAAGCTTCACACCACGTCATTCTGGCCCCGTGGTAAGTTCCAGAAGGACTTGTGTTACGGGTACCAGACAACGGAAATATATTTAATACTTTTATAGTATAGGTAACACATATTTAAGATTTTTATTATATGATACACATATTTAATACACGTCCATGACCCAGGAACTTTTGAAAACTTTTTGTTCCGTCGGCGGGATTCGAACCCCGGCTTGAGCTACCAACATGCTCATCCACTGAGCCACGGAGGTCGTCAGATAGAAATGTCCAAACACCAAGAATTGCGAAAAGGCATTTTCTGGCACGTATATACAAATATTAAATGTTATACAATGTAAAATTGACCTAGTAAGACTAAGACTAATTAACGTTGTCGAAAGTTTTGTTAGGCTATGTAACACTAGCTCATTTCTATTTCCTGGAAGACCTGAGCGTGGAAAATAGATTCTACGGTAGCCATGCGCCCGCGCATAATACGAGCTGAAATTATGTAAAGAAAGTGCGTGAAGTTATTCAGATTTCAGACACAATGCTCGCATATTGTTATGCACTCTATATTTTGTTTATACGACGTGACGCGAGCTGTCAGTAAGCACTTTGACAATAAAAATGTGGGAAAAACTTTTACGTCTACCTATTGAAAGGATTTGGTTGACAAAACAGACAAATTGTTTACACAAATACGTGCGCAGAAAATAAAATGGAGGTGTAATGGAGGTGGAGGTGTAAATTTTCCTACGGTGAAAAGTAGCTCGTGGTCAACTTACCGTGTAAGTCAAAATTCATCAAAATCGCTAATTTCGGAACTTATTCGATACAAACCTTTTCATTTTATTGAATTAGTATAGATAAATTATAAGAAAGACTTGAAAAGACTATGGGCGGAATCGTCCCCACCCATCAACACAAATGAAATGTAGCTCAATTGATAGATCTTGGCAAGATGATATTTTTATACTATGGCGACTTTGCCTAAATGCATTTGGTTTACATGATATCTTACGTTTAAACAAATATTTAGTTAACGTATTATTGACGACTAACTCCAAAATACATGCTCAATTATGTATTCATTAGTGCACAGCACCGTGGCAGAGCCATACTTCGGCACGAATGGGCCGGCTTGACCGGAGAAATACCACGGGCTCATAGAAAACCGGCGTGTAACAGCATTTGCGCTGTGTTTCGCCAAGTGAGTGAGTTTAGCGGAGCCCGGAGGCCCAATCCCCTACTCTATTCCCTTCCCTACCCTCCCCTACCCTATTACCATATTATTCCCTCTTAAAAAACTGGCAACGCACCGGCAGCTCTTTTGATGTTGCGGCTGTCCATGGGCAATGGAAGTTGCTTTCCATCAGGTGACCCGTTTGCTCGTTTGCCCCCTTATTTTATAAGTAAAAAAAAACATCAGCCTTTTGAAAATAAAAAAGGATACAAATAGATTTTTTAATGAAAATTGACAACTTGGTATTGAAAAAAAATCCTTGCAAATTTTTTCAATTGTTTAAGTTAAAAACTACATTTAAGTTCATAGTTTCCAAAAGCAACATAGACGTGCTTGATGATATTTTGATTAAACAATAATTATAATTAATAGAATTTAGCATGGTATTAATATACCTAACATGTTATCAAGAAATGTTACACTGTATAAGATTAAGTTTTTGCTTGTATTCTGTATAGTTTACTAGCGAGTAGCGACCCGCCCCGGCGTCGCACGGGTATAAAACATAATATCGCCACTGAAAAATGATTAAAATCGTGAGCCTATGATCCTTCACGTGGTCTACTTCTTATCTGTGCCAAATAACATAAGAATTGCTCCAGTATTTCGCGAGATAAGCCCTTTCAAATAATTTCCTCCGTTTTTTCCCACATTCTCCTATTAGTTTTAGCGTGATAAAATATAGCCTAAAGCCTTCCTCAATAAATGGGCTATCTAACACTGAAATAATTTTTCAAATCGGCCCAGTAGTTCCTTAAATTAGCGCGTTCAAGTTAGCCCTTCCAAATAATTTTCACCGTTTTTTCCACATTTTCTTCTATTTCTTCGCTCCTACTAGTCTCAGCGTGATAAAATATAGCGGATAAAAAAGCGGCTTTGTTTTATCTATACTCTATACTTATTATAAAACAAAGTCGCTTTTTTTTCCCTCATGTCCCTTTGTTCCCTTTAATCTTTAAAACTACGCAACGGATTTTGATGATTCTTTCAGTGTTAGATAGCCCATTTATCGAGGATGGCTATAGGCTATATTTTATCACGCTAAGACTAATAGGAGCGAAGAAATAGAGGAAAATGTGAAAGAAACGGGGAAAATTATTTGAAAGGGCTAACTTGAACGCGCTAATCTCAGGAACTACTGGTCCGATTTGAAAAATTATTTCCGTGTTAGATAGCCCATTTATTGATGAAGGCTATAAGCTATATTTTATCACGCTAAGGCTAATAGGAAAATGTGGAAAAAACGGGGAAAATTATTCGAAAGGGCTTATCTCGCGAACTACTGGAGCAATTTTTATGTTATTTGGCACAGATAAAAAGGACCGCGTGAAGGATCATAGGCTATCGATTTTAATCTTTGAGTATTAATAACAGTTAGTAATTTTAATCATTTTATCAGTGCCCGTAGTATATATTTTATACCCGTGCGACCGGGGCGGGTCGCTAGTAATATTATATGTCATAGATAAAATAAATAAATAAAAAAAATTAAAAAATAGAGCTTTCAATATGTTTTTATGGTCAAGTTAGGGTAACATACCGGTCATTACATAATGACGACTCCTCATAGCGCACCAGCCATGTAGATGTCGGATTATTATATAACAGTTAAGCAAAGCCGAGACTCAACGTGTAAATTTTCGACATTGTTTACAAAATGTTTAATTACTAAAATGCCATTTAATGTTAAATATTATGTTTTTAATTTTTATTGTATCATTTAATAATACCTTTATTCAAAATGTCTTGTCTTCTTGTACAAATGTGTCGTTGCCGTTCTGAGTAACGTTGCGCAGAAATTTTGAAGCACGGAATCGTACATTTTCATTACAACGTAAGGTTCTGAGGTCAAAACAACACCTTTTTACAACAAAATTTATTATTATAACACCCTTCTTTTTGTCGGAGGTTAAAAATTAGTTAAGCCATTTAGTAAAGAGGTATCAAGCAAACTGACACACTTTCGTATTTACAATATTAGTAGGTATCTATTGTACATATCATAAATGTCTTGTTTTTTCTCTGACTTTTTTTGAACTCGGCGAAACAATATTTCTCGCACAAGCATTTTAAGAGGTTTAATTTCGAAATTCTCATACATACGTAATACCAAAATCATTTTGTCATACGAAAATATTTAACATGTTTGAGTTATTTTTCAGCTTAAAATAGTAATAACCTACGTTCCTGCACAAAAATTTACTTCAAAATATTTAAACACTAAGAAATTTCTTTTAGTTTCCAAATATTTTGTAGTAAATTTACTATTTATTTATATATTTTTTAGTGTTTTACTCTATTTTTTAGTGTTTAAATATTTAGTAGTAAATTAAAAAAAAATTATATACTAAAAATTTTTTTAGTGTTTAAATATTTTGAAGTAAATTTTTGTGCAGGAACCTAGGTAATTACTATTTTAAGCTGAAAAATAACTCAAACATGTTAAATATTTTCGTATGACAAAATGATTTTGGTATTACGTATGTATGAGAATTTCGAGGGTACCCCCGGCCTCTTAGCTCCATAATGCCATCACATACATTAAACATCCCCAACTCAATTTTAATCAGATAATCAATTTCACGCGTCATTTTTATTTAAACAAAAATAATAAAAGTCAGTCACACTTTTCAAGATTAGAGCGATTTACCAAAACCAACTAAGTCGAATCACGCCGCGGTATGCCTGTTAGTTATGTAAACATCGATTCTATGGAATTGCGTAAATTATACATTTTTCTATCTGTAGACTCGATATATAAACAATTGTGTAAATTGTGTAACTAAATGTATAGAGATCACCGAAATGCACAAAGCACAACGCTCTTGTACAATAAAAACTATTACTTTATACAAAATTGGCGTAAATAATAGGATGTTCCCACTCTATTATATCTCTAGGTTTCAAATATTTCGACAGACATTAATATTCATTATCATTGTCCTCTTCATCAGTTGATATATACGGAACAGAATATAACATAAAATTCTTAGATATATTCCATAGTAAATCATCTGTATTTAAGTAGATACAAATGATTTAGGGGTCGTATGGAGGCGTTCTTTGGTCGAAAACACTTCCATTGGTTACTATGGAGTATATCCAAGAATTTTATATTATATTCTGTTCCTTACGAATAATAGAGGTTGAGCAGACATAAGTACAAGTTATGTAATTAACACCGGTATTTGCATGCCGTTAAAAACTTATCTTTTTGAACACGCACTTTGTATTGTCTTTTTGTCAACGAGCACGCAACCATCTAGATTCTAGTCTATGTATCACCATCATTGAAATATTTAAAAATATAATTATAATTTTAATAATAGGCCTAAAAGAGATTTATTTATTTATATTTTAGAATAGATTTACTTAATATTATTAGTAACTTTACAAAAATAACAATAGCAATTTAGTTTTGTATATTATTTTAATGATTCGTGTCTAGAGTATAATTTATCATCGGGCTCAACATTTTCCGGGCTCTAGAGTCTACAGAACATAGGTTGAGGAGTTGAGATAACTGAAAATTAGTGTAGGAATTAAAGTACATAATATAGTGTGTACAGTTATTAAGTATATTATGAGTGTTTTGAAACCGTGTCATATAATTTTATATACAAACAGTATCACGGCTTTAATAATAACACAAACGGCGGCATTTAACATGAGAAGCTTCAATTAATATTTATTCAAAAGTGGTAGGATAGAACAGAAAAAAATCAGCCAAGTGCGAGCTGGACTCGCGCACGAAGGGTTCCGTACCATAGTAGAGCAAAAATAGGCTGAAAATAATGTTTTGGTATGGGAGACCCCCTTAATTATTTCATTTATTTAAATTTTATTATAAATTATTGAAGTAAAAATAAAACTGAGTATTCCGTTAATATTTCAAGTGCCTATGTATATTTCCGTTATTGATATCGAGCAAAAAATAGAAAAAAAACACGTTTGTTGTATGGGAGCCCCCCTTAAATATTTAATTTATTTTGTTTTTAGTATTTGTTGTTATAACCGCAACGGATATATACAATCTGTGAAAATTTCAGAAGTCTAGCGATAGCGGTTCTTGAGTTACAGCCTGGAGGCACACAGACAGACAAACGGACAGACATCGAAATCTTAGTAATAGGGTCCCGTTTATACCCTTTGGGTACGGAACCCTAAAAAAGTAGAATATTAATTCTTAAAAAGCAAAATAAGTCAGGATTATTCTCGAAGAATTCGCCGCATACGCGCCAAATGCGGTTAACCAGCGGATGGTCGAGAAGAATACAAATTGTCCTTACATAACTCGCCGGCTAAGTGACGCGCCAATGGTAAACGCTTGTGAAACTTTATGTTAGCGGGTAAAGCCGGCAGTACCGTGGAGTTCTATAACTCTATTTTTGTTTCTGATACTCTTAGGGTTTACATTTACTTTTTTTCACATTTTGAGCACCTTGCTATTGATCTTGGCAATTTTTCTGGTAGATCAGATGCAGCTTTGCCAAAAAAAGCGCTCACGAGAATCACTCGGAATCCGAAATCCGAGATAATCTTTGTAGTTCTTCTATCAAAGCTATACGTTATTGTCTTTATATCAACAAATGCTAACTAAGTCGAAACAATTTCAAATATCCTAAAAATATTGCTTTCACAATACAATAATATCTATTTACCTTTTCGACGACGCGACTTCCCGAACTATTTGGGGTAAGTGGGACCCCAGTACACATTGTGCACGTCGATATCGACTGCCGCCAATCGGTAAGGCAACGTCGTAACTCTAGCTACATAAAGCGTCGAAACCACACGGATTTTTTGACCGACTTCCAAAAAGAAGGAGGTAATATGTTCGGCTATATGTATCTTTTTTTTTTTGTATGTTCCACGATTACTCAGCCGTTTGTGGTCCGATTTTCAAAATTCTTTTTGTGTTGTATAGGGTTTAACTCGAATTTGGTACCATGTTCACAAAAGTGGTGATCTGATGATGGGATCCTTGAGTAATCGAGGGGACTTCTTGAAATTTGTATGGAAACATATAGTGATTTTGATTTTTTCTGAAGCATTCGAGGTAAATGCTACCAAAAAGTAAGACTTCGCACCAAGTTATACCCTGGATCCGAAGGTACCGAACAGAACTTTTGAATGCTTATAGGTACAGGTTCGGGGATTTCGGCGTTGTTTAAACAACCGAAAGCATAAGCTAATACATCAATTTGATTAATCATCATCATCACAACCATAATTATACCATGGATCATCAGTCATCACACTATGACCCAATTATTGGTACTTTTCGTGATATTTTGCATCGAAGCAGACGTTTTTGATAATGATTTCGCTGTTTGTGGACAGATTTTCAAAATTCTCGTTTTGTTGTATAGGATATAATCTTAATTTTGTATAACAATTACGAAAGTGGTGAGCTGATGATGGGATCTATGAGCAATCAAAGAAAATCCTTGAATTTTATCAAAGCACTCAAAGTGGTTAAAATGTTGTTTCTAGTAAGTTAAACATATGTTACGAATAAGAGAAATTTTATACGAAGGTGTCTCTTGGTCCAAAGGCACTGAACAGAACTTCTGAATCTTTAAAGATAAAAGTATGGAAATTGCAGCATCGCTTAGATAACTGCAAGCATTTACCGCAATTTCGCTTACAATGACATAATGTGAATAGTTAACATTCGTATTGGGTATTTACGCATAAAGCCTTGCTTAGCACAAACCAACGCGACCACGCGACTGCGAAGCGGCAGCGTCAATACAAAACACACATTTGACAAGTTGTCAAGCTAAGTATCTACAAAGTTAGGTTTGTGCTAAGCCTAATTTTGTAGATACTTAACTAAAAAGAGTGAAATTATTATTTTTAACAATTATTATTAAAAAAAAATTAAAACCGACTTCCAAGGTAAAACAATAATAACATCCTTATAATATGAACTAAAAAGTATTAAATAATTATTCCTATCTAATAGTGCCTTTTTCCGAATTCGGCTAAAACTCAACTATTTCTGTGCTCAATCTTCATCATTTTGAAGTCGGTACCAGATGAATCTTCTGTTCTCTGACAGAATATTTAAAACTTTTGGAACTGGCACCGACTTCAAAATTATGAAGATTGAGTACAGAAATAGTTGAGTTTTAGCCGAATTCAGAAAAAGGCACTATTAGATAGGAATAATTATTTAATACTTTTTAGTTCAATGTTATTATTGTTTTACCTTGGAAGTCGGTTTTAATTTTTTGTTAAAAATAATAATTTCACTCTTTTTAATTACCTAGTAAGCAAACGCGTACTATACGTAGAATAATACACCTGTATATTATTCTACGTATCTTATTACAGTCACACTTACAAAATATTATAATATCAGCTGCAGCCTGCAGATAATTTTAAACAATACATTAAAAAAAATCGAAGTGAACACGTATGACGTGCTAAGTAGCCGGTCACCGGACTAGTTTCAATAGGCTGGCACTCGCTCGACTTGTCGCACACGCAGCGCACATAGTACCTCCGTGAGTAATTTTTATTCTGTGCATAGTACCCGGCCCGCGCCCGCGCCGCCGCCCCGCTTGCTTGACAGCCCTGGCAGATATGCGATGCGATGCGTTATATACTATGAACGCTAAACGCAATGCAAAAGGTTGAAATTAGGTTGTTTTCCAGAATATCTCGGCGAAGTGAAACAGAATGTTACATTATCGAAGCAACTTTAACTTCTCAGGAGTAATGTCAAATGTGTGCCTTATGCTCTGGAGATAAGGTTGAATTTGGTGACATTGGTGACCCTGACGTGATAATGATGATGATGACGATGATGATGATAAATGTAATTTGCATAGTAGCATATGCTTTCAGTTCTTAAAACAGCGCCCAAACTCCCAAACTTGTATCTATAAGGAATCCGGAGTTCTCTTAGTAGCTTCGGAACCATAGTATACCTCGGTGCAAAATCTTGCGTTTTGGTAGCATATGCTTAGGATGCTTCTCATAAAACCAAAATCACCATATGTTTCCATATAAATTTCGAGGAGTTCGCTCGATTACTCATGGATCCCCTCATCAGGTCACCACTTTTGTGAACATGGTACCAAATTGAAGTGAAACCTAATACAACAAAACAAAAATTTCGAAAATCGGTTCACAAACGGCGGAGTAATCGTTGAACATACAATATATATATATATATATATATATATATATATATATATATATATATATATATATCCACAGCCGAACATAATATAACCTCCTCGTTTTTTGGAAGTCGGTTAAAAAATTATAACCGACTTCCAAGGTAAAAACAATAGTACAATCTTCATTACTTTGAAGTCGGTACCAGTCCCAAAAGTTTCAGATAATCTGACATTACTGAACTCACGATTAAATTAGCTGGTACCGACTTCAAAATAATGAAGACTGTACTATACAGTACGAGTAAGAGTTATTTAATACTTTTTAGTTCATATTACTATTGTTTTTACCTTGTTAAGTAATGAACATGCTTGTATGTCTGGGGTTGTTGAAACCCCACGTGGTTCACGAAGAGTTGAATTTTATGCTAAAGAAAATTTATCTTGATTTATTTAGGGTGTAACAAAACTTAGTGATATTACTTTACACCCTGTATACCTATAGATGACGATGACTGGGCAGTTAGAGACATTGCACATCATATTATGTGTAATCGCTGTCGTCATGTAACGTGTTAAACATTCCTAATATTAGTTGCTAAAACAATGAAGCAAGTGCCAAAATCTATTGTTTATTTCCCAATCGGTTTTCTTTAGTACCTACCAGCTAAATATTTGCGAAGGTTGCGGCAAATGTGGAGTTGTGATTGAAAGTAGTGCTACAGTATATTTAATCATTTTTTATTCCCTCTACTTTAAGAATAATTTGTTATCTTTGCTATTAAACAATAATTATGAATATTTACTTGAAATCTTCGAAAAAGTAATAGTTATAAATATCGTTATACGTAAAAACTACATTTCACTACAAATAACTAAATCGAATTCTTGAGGTTATCAATTTTCTATTACTTAAAAAACTAAATAGTAACAGCGAGTATACATAATCAAAATCGTAGCATGAGCGATCAACTCCAAATAACGTGCAGATAAATATACAACAAAAGCCAACACGCCGTTTTAAATAATAGGAACTGTTTTACCTTACATAACATAATGAAGCAACACATTTTAGTGATCGTTAAGTAGTGACCACGATAACTACCATTCTAAATAACTAAACCTATGCATAATGATTGGGCACTTTCCAATAACAAATTGAATAATTCCCCAGCGTATAGATACCAACAGAGTAACACTCGAGGTGTAACTGATCTTACAAATGCTAAGTCATCATCTGCAAGGACTTCCGACTTGTATTAACATTTTCTTTATAAAATCCATTTAAATGGAAACTAGGATACGATAAATCTGATGGTAAGCGATGATCGTAATATATGCTAGTGACATAACTTGCGTTCCCGGTCCTTGGAAACCCTAGACAAAATGTCTGAAGGTAAGCGGTGACTGTAGTAGAAACTGGTTCTCTATTAAGGCCATCCCCCGAGCAAACGACCTTGACTATACATTGGACGCGTTGCCGAGATCGCACAAAATCCCTATTTTTTTTTACTTATCTTAGTTCAAAATTGAGCTAAAAAAATGTAAAACGGGGAATATGTAGTTAATGAAATTATCTATCTATTGTCGTGTGTTTCAAATAAACGTAATTTTTAAATACTAGGGAGACGCTGAAAGTATACTTCAATATTAATAAATTGGTATTATTTTAGAAGCTAATATCATGAGTATAATAAACTGAGTTAGTATAATAAATAAAAGGTAAAATTTAAAACGGGTAGAGGAATGTTGATATACTGAAGATTATTGCTGTATTTTATTACAACTTTGTAGCTTTCAAATTATGAGTTTATAAGGCTCTAAATACGGTAAATTACGGTATCTCCGTAGGTAGGGGGAAGGGCGTTAACTGGTGGATCTTTGCAATTAAATCCCTATTTCGCTTAGCCACGGCATCACCCTTAAAGGCTGGACAAATATTGGTGGATTTGAAGCAGATAATGTAGAGTCGACCACAGTATTAAACATTACATACGGCATAGGTTACCTAATATATTATCTTATCACAGAAAAATCCACGTCTTCTGTCAGATAGCATGTTACAAGTACTAAAGCTCAGCAAACAACTAATAACATTAGTTTAACTAAAGATTTACTAATCAAAATATTCGGTAGAGAAAAAAAAACAATAAACATCATTTAATCTAAGCTTAGTCCTAGCCGATCATCCAATGAAATTGCAACAACAAAGAAGATCGGTTACATAATGGGGTAAGCGCGGTAGTCAATCGACACTCCGTTCGGAATGTCATCGAACACTGTCATGACATAACAGAGAAATTAACGCGGCGGCCTTCACCGACTGACACCGCTAATCAGGTCAATATATTGTTTAATATAGAACCTTATAGATTTAAAATATTTCCCTAATCCGATAGTATGATAAAACAGTAGCGAAAAAATTTAGGTAGGTAACCCTTTTTTTTTATTAAACAATATTTTACTGCCGCACTCAAAGACGAATATTAATTACTTAACTGTAATTAAATAAAGATTTTTATAGATAATGCATGAGGATTCTGTGAAAATCTTGATTTAGTTTCAGTTATCGGGTTCGCAAATCAATGAACATTGAACAGTGTCCAGTATTTTTACGGCTTTCCTATGTAGGCAGCAAGATACATTGCAGGTAAAATAATGATTAAGACCCGGTCAAAATATCTGTATATATTTTGTATTTTGACCAGCTGGCCGATTCTGTATCTTACATTTTGTGAGTTAATCACTGAGTTAGTAACGAAACGGAGGAGTGAGTAACGGAAAGTCTCACTTTTGTATGCAAGTGAATACAAAAGTGAGACTTTCCGTTACTCACTCCTCCGTTTCGTTACTAATAAAATGTACGATACAGAATCAGCCAGCTGGTTATAAGTGCAAGTTGCATTCACATTCTATTGTAAACACAAAATTATTCTCTATCATTTATTATTTAAAATAATTTTATAAACGTACGTTAAAAGATACGCAAATGAAGCAATGTCACGCTGCATATAACACGAACATTCTGTAGAAAGTTCGACAAACGTCCTTCACCCACAGACACAGATATTAACTCGACAAGCCGCAGAGTGCAGACATCAAATTTGAATAAAATCTCATACGAGGCCGCGCCGCGGTCCGCACGGACGCGTCCGGTGAGCGTATGCAAGGCGTTTTAAGCTGTTTGCAGATTCTTGTTAAAAAAAAGTTTTTACAACATTAAGCACGTTGCGACAGCTACATTTGGACAGTAAAATTTTCGCGAGGGAAAGTTGCGATTTTCTGTCATAAAAACTATTCACAATTTTGCGCCCAGGAAAGGACTAATAGATAACACCTTAAGGTGGTCTTCAAACCAAATTTCATCTTCATTTTCGGCGTTTAAAAAAAGATCACAGGCAGACAAACAGGCAGTCACGTTTCGATACTTAGTACGGATGGTGTGGTTAAAAATATAATTGTTTGACTATACCTTCGATCGGCGATTCTTGGAAATACTATTGTATTCTATTGTTGTCGCGATCACCGGTGCTCGTATTAACCTGATATTTGGAACACTTCAGCTTTTTCCCCATTTGATAATAAACGAACTGGGTCGAATAAATACCAAAGCTGAAATGCTGCATTAAATTTGCAGAATACGGGTACCGAGCTTTCACAAGATACAAAGACGCAAAACGGCTCTTCCGAGTTCCGCTCCTCCAGGAAATAAAACTTACGTAACGCAATTGCCAATCACTCATTACTCTTATTAGTATTGCATTAGCGTTTCATATTCGCCTAATGACGTATGCTAATGATGACAGCCGGTGTCGCAACGTCACAATCATTATCATTATAAACTATTTCCTGTGACCATCACCAAGTGGTGAATGGAATGTGAAAACCTATCATCTCATGGAAGTCCATGAGATGATAGGTTTTAGGGCAAAACACCAATTATGGTGTAAAAGCAATACTTCCATTACAATGTCAGTAAATCATTAAACTGAGTCTAGTTGGACTCATGTTTGTCTGTCTCATCTTATTATAATTCTAAACACTTAAACAACGTGTCACTATGAGATTTTATGAGGCACACTAAGGCCGGTATAAATAGTCAGTACGATGAATCTCGGTCTCAATACGCGGTTCGGCTCTATGATTGGTCCAAATTTTGACAGCCAACCAATCACAGAGCCTGAAACGTGTCTTGACTCTTGAGACCGAGATGCATCTTGAGTACTGAATATTTATACCGGCCAAAGGTTTATTTTAATGAATACATACATGGCATGTTTGCATGTATTGTAATATTTCCAACACATTAGCCAGAAATTATAATAAAATTGAAAAACGTTTCTGCCTTTTGAAAAGTAATGCAACTCTTAATTTAAAAAAGGGCTTAAAGCTACGTAGTACGTACGTAACAAATGTTTGCTATTTTAATCAAGAAGGCACACGGCGTATTAAATTGTTATTGACTCACGTAAGATAATAATAGATACTGGTTTTGTTAAGCCCGTGTTTTGCTACCTCGAGGACGTAGGCGCGCAATGTTTATTTATGAATTTTCAAAATGTACAGCTTAGGCCTGCCTCCTTTGGGACTAAAGAGATGTTTAGAAGGCAAGGACACATTTTTAGGTAAAATAGTTTTATTTTTATTTTATTACATAGTGCAAAACTTTTGACAATGGCTCCACCATAATATTATATTTAGGTCGTAACAGTATACTTAGAGGTGTTTAGAGGCAATAAAAAGTAGCCCAAGTCCTCCCCAGTGGCCTACTCTATATTGACACATAATTGCACTTCGACTTTCACCCTATTTGTTTCCAGGAAAACCTTTTTATGAAATATTTAACACACTACATGTAATTTATTATTTCTTATCTTTAACTATTAGGCAACTTTTTAAAAATAGAACGTCCCAGTTCCTTTTCAAGGGCTTCTTACCTTTCTCCAGCCTATTGCCTCCAAAATGTCGCAATTGTTAACTGACTCCACCACTTTAGTCTTGTTCGTACCTAAAACAAAAAAAGATGCATATTATTACTAAACTTCGTAGTTTATAAAATTATCTTCTCTTATCCTAGATGCTAGTCTAAGGATAAGCATGACCTATACAGGCGCTGAAAGAGCATTTTTTTTTAACTGTCGTATGGGCAAACTCATGCCCCGGTGACGCGCCACCAGGGCATTGACCGTATAAATCACAAAAAAGTTGCTCATTCAGTGCTGCTGCTTTCACAGTGAACTCTACATAAAGGACTCATACACAGCCTAAAATATTATCACCTAGTTTAGATACACCCTGAAGAAGATATAATAATATTTGTTCTCTATTTGCATTGTGTAGGCCCTGAAAATGCAAACCGAGTCCACACTTGGGCACAGACAGATTATAGGACATAGGTACGCTAGGCTATAGTACGCTAGGCTATACCTATTTGACTGCTATTTCTTATGTATTAGATTTTGCTCTATGTGCACGAGAGGCAAAGTATGAATTTTGATGGTTTTATACATTCAACAATAACGAGCTATTTGACCGAGCTTTGCTCGGTATTCGATAAAAATTGAATAAAATGACATTTTCTAAAAATGATTCCTATCTAGATCGATTTATCGCCCCCGAAACCCCCTATACTTATACAAAATTTCATGAAAATCGTTGGAGCCGATTCCGAGATACCAATTATATATATATATAAGAATTGCTCGTTTAAAGATATAAGATACCCAAAGGTATCAATTAATTATCAACTAACTGCTAATTAGCAGTAATTTCAAAGGATTTATTTTATTACTGTTAAAGAATTACAACGTGCTAAGTCAACCACTTGGGTAACTTAATTTACAATTTGTGATGTATCATGCATGCGAATTAAAATACGTCTAACGTGTATTTAAACCGTAATTAGAAATAAGGCACGTGGCGAGAACGTATCACGTTAAAACAGTACTATGTGCTTAGTCAAAATGCATACGTCAGTTGCGATAACGAATATAATATGTCAAATTGATTCCCATGCAGTTGATAGACCAACGTTATTTGGTCGAATATGTCAATTCAATGTTAATTGTGATCTGTCAGCTGGGTTTGACGTAACGCAACCAAACTACGTAGGTCCCCGACCTGCATAGGAATCAACTTCTCTGATAGTACAAGCGCTATGTCAAATCCCATAAATAATTGTTGACATACAATGATATTATATAAAAAAAACTCAAAGCAGATATGTTACTACCGCGCGAGTAGTGAAGCCTCAAATACGGGCCAATTGGCTCGTCTTTTATTTAGTCTGTCTCTTTTATGTAAATGACATTTCGTATCTTTTGTTTCACTTATCTGTCAAATTTGACAATTGAATTTGAAAATTGTTCGGAAGCAATTTAAGCCGGAAAATAGTATGAACGTAACAGGTCTGTATTTAGTAGAATATCATTGTTGCCATAATATAACTTTAGTATTGAAACTAATGCATTTTGGCTACTTCCAGTCCAAATATACTGTCGAGAACAAAGCTACAATATACCCTTTATTTGAAAATAAGGTTCATTAGTAATTTTCTTTGACAATAGATACACATTAAAGGGTACTAGTAAAATAAATAATAATAATAATCGTTCGTAGAACTACAAAAACAACGTGTATCTATATCTATACTTATTATAAAACAAAGTCGCTTTTTTTTCCCTCATGTCCCTTTGTTCCCTTTAATCTTTAGAACTACGCAACGGATTTTGATGATTCTTTTAGTGTTAGGTAGCCCATTTATCGAGGAAGGTTATAGACTATATTTTATCATACTAAGACTAATAGGAGAACGTGGAAATAACGGGGGAAATTATTTGAAAGGGCTTATCTCGCGAACTACTGGAGCAATTTATATGTTATTTGGCACAGATAAGAAGTAGACCACGTGAAGCATCATAGGCTATCGATTTTAATCATTTTTTCAGTGGCAATATATTTTATACCCGTGTGAAGCCGGGGCGGATCGCTAGTTACTTATATAACTATAATTTTATTACAAATTCTATAAAATAGAGTTATTGTCAGTAATTGCACCTTCGTATGTAGTTTTATGTGGATCCCAGAGTTCAAACGATATTTAAATATGTTCATATCCTATAATCATTTAACAATAATTTACTACATATATAAGAAACTAGAAAATATTATGAGAAGGTTTAAATTGTAACTGGTTATAATATTTGTTCAGAAATCAGACTTTGAACTTGACTTTATCTTCAATTTTTTTTAATTCTTCAATTAGAAAGTTAGCTGTTCACTACGTTACATTGAACCCCACAACATTGCCACAATTCATAATATTATGATGCAGACTTTAACCTAAGTTTTTTTTTTCATTCCAGATACAACCGTCGAGGACGCGTATCAGTTCTTATGGTGACTTATAATATGTCGAATCGTCACCCATTAATTGTGATAACGAAAAAAGATATGAAAAGTGAACCGCCTGATCGACGAGAGAGATTTATTTGAGAACCTAGTCAAAACACATTATATTTTATACCAAAAATGGCAATACACGTACTTCTAGCGTCGACCGCACTGAAGACGGTCAGTGTGACCAGTTTATGGTTGATTCCCCTGCTTTTGGGGGCTTTTACGTACCATAACTACAACTCCTACGATCCCGAATCCAGAATACAAGACCGGGAGCCGAAGAAGGAGTATGACTTTATTGTGGTCGGCGGGGGATCGGCTGGCGCCGTCGTCGCAAACCGCTTAACAGAAATAAGCGGCTGGAACACTCTTTTATTGGAAAGTGGTAAATTTTAATTTTGTCTATGCTATTTATGGGTGGGTACGTAGAAGGAAAAAGAAAACAAAAATCGTTACCGATATCATAATCATGCCTGGTTTCTTTTTTTTTTGTATCCATTGCGCACCTCTTCACACAAGAGCGCACAAAAGGCAGCGAACAAAAACTTCAAGATATAAAACTGCTTAACTGCTTGTAAAATTGTAATTTATTATGTGTTGAAACAGCAAAAGTTCACGTAAACCAGTAAGAAAAAACTTAAGAATTTTCCGTATACTGCGTTCAAAAATAATCAATTTCTTGAATATGGAACAATGACAAATAGTTAAATCAAATTATCGATTTTAATGTCATGGCGAACGCCCGAACTATTAATAAAATTTATTCAGGCAATTTTTAACGTCTTTCAGGTCCAGACGAGAACGAGATCACGGACGTCCCAGCTTTGGCCGGCTACCTTCAGCTGACGAAGCTAGACTGGCAGTACAAGACGGAGCCAACGAACTACGCTTGCCTGGGTTTCAAGAAGCGACGGTGTAGTTGGCCGAGAGGAAAGGTATTAAAAATCATTAAAAAATTTTGGGGTCCCTTTTTTTTCATCTAACCTATGCGTGTGGGGTTATTTATGGATAGGTCTTCAAAAATCATATTATTGAGGTTTTTAATATCATTTTTTTCTAACCTGAATAGTTTGCGAGAGAGACTCTTCCAAAGTGGTAAAATTCCCCCCCCCCCCCCCCCCCTCTAACTTCTGAAGTAAGTAGTGAAGGATGATAAGTCTAAAAAAAATATATGATGTACATTACTACAAAAACTACCAACGAAAATTGGTTCGAACGAGATCCAGCCAGTAGTTTTTTTTATACGTCATAAACGGTAAACCTTAATTTAACTTTCATTAAATCAACTGACATATAGAAATAAAACAAAAACCTCTTAATTTCATAAAAATAAACATTATTGCTGCTGCGGAAGCCTTCATGGGCTAGTCCAACTCACACTTGCCGGCCAAGTGCGAGTTGGACTCGCCTAAAGGGTGCCGCTCGCCGCCTGAAGGGTTTTTACTTATCTACAATCTACATAAATATAATATAAAATAATAAAATATAAATATGAATTTAATCCGATTACCTCACTCATATAAAATAGATCATCAAGAAAAAACATAAGTTTTGTCCAAAAGCAGTAAAAATTAAATAAAAATCGTAAACCTAACAGAATTTGAAAGTTAATTTAAAGATTATTACTTACAAATATTTTCCATTTTCAGGTGCTCGGCGGGTCAAGCGTTTTGAACTACATGATTTACGTGAGGGGAAATCGTTACGACTTCGACCAATGGGAATCGTTCGGAAATCCAGGGTGGGCCTATCGAGATGTACTCAAATACTTCATAAAATCCGAGGACAACAGAAATCCATACCTGTCCAAGAATAAATACCACGGTCGGGGTGGATACTTGACAGTGCAAGAAGCTCCGTGGAGGACACCTCTAGTCGCGGCCTTCGTGGAGTCGGGAGTAGAAATCGGCTACGAAAACAGAGACATAAATGGAGCCATCCAAACTGGATTTATGATGGCTCAAGGAACAATAAGAAGAGGGTCGAGATGCAGTACCGCAAAAGCGTTCCTGAGACCTGTACGAACACGAAGGAATTTGGATATATCATTAAACTCACAAGCGACTAGAGTACTCATAAACCCTTTAACTTTAAAAGCTTACGGCGTGGAATACGTGAAGCACGGCGTTAAAAGAGTCGTTTACGCCAAGAAGGAGGTTATATTATCTGCAGGCGCCATCAACAGCCCGCAGCTGCTCATGTTGTCCGGTATCGGACCGAAGGATCACTTGAGGGAAGTCGGGATTCCAGTATTAAAAGATTTGCCCGTCGGAGAGAATCTCCAGGACCACGTTGGTGTAGGCGGTTTAACTTTTCTAGTCGACAAGCCTGTTGCGATCGTGCAAAATCGGCTGCAAGCATTCCCAGTCACGATGAACTACGTCGTCAACGAGAGAGGACCCATGACCGTTCTCGGCGGTTTAGAGGGAATCGCCTTTGTCAACACAAAATACGCGAACAGCTCCGGTTTATGGCCGGATATACAATTTCACATGGCACCAGCGTCGTTTTCGTCGGACAACGGTCAGGTAGTTCGAAAAATATTAGGACTGACTGATGAACTATACAATACAGTCTATAAGCCAATAGTGAATAAGGACGCCTGGACGATAATGCCTCTGCTGTTGCGACCGAACACGAGAGGGTACGTTCGGTTAAAATCGTCGAATCCTTTCGATTACCCGATAATGAACCCTCGATACCACGAGGATCGTCTGGACGTGAATCGGCTAGTCGAGGGCATAAAGATTGCCTTGCAAGTCGCCAACGGGAAAGCTTTCAAGCAGTTCGGTTCCAGGCTCTACATGAAGCCGCTGCCGAACTGTAAGCAGTTCAAATTCATGTCGGACGAGTACATAGAGTGCCAAGTGAGAACGATCAGTATGACGATATACCATCAGTGCGGAACGGCGAAGATGGGGCCGTCCTGGGACCCCGGCGCCGTGGTCGACCCCCGGCTCAGGGTGCACGGTATAGAGGGGCTCAGGGTCATAGACGCTAGCATAATGCCGACCATAGTGAGCGGTAACACCAACGCCGCGGTCATCATGATCGGCGAGAAAGGGAGCGATCTAATAAAACAAGACTGGTTGAATCGAAAAAGATGACAATAGGATCCTTAGATAGATAGGGCCCTTGTGTAAATATTGTAAATAGTGTTGCGTTGTACGTACATTAAAGTAAGGATAACCAAATTGTACATTTAGAGATTTTAGTTATATAAAATCACAGTTAATTTTAGGTCTACTAAAATAAATTATGAAAAATTATAATAGACTCACTATGACAAAAATTATATCGTCATGAAAGACAACTTTATTAAAAAAAAACTTCTTGTTGAATTTAAGAAATCAAAATATTCGTTTAATAGCATTTGTCATTAAGGCGGGGATTAATCTCAATCCAAAACGTTAAACCTTGCACACAACCAAAGACCAAGCGTATACGCATCGCAATAAGATTCATTTTAGCTTAGCATAAAACTGTAGTTACTAGGGGGCGGATCTTCTCTATTTTTCGTGTTTTTTTAAAATATCTTTGGAAATAAATATTAAGAAACAAAATTGTTCGGTTCAGAAGATTTTAATATCGATTTACTAACAATTTCTTCAAATAAAATGTATAATTAATAATTATCCTAGTTAATACTTATATTTCGATGAATTAGATTTTTGTCGGAGGTGAGTTTGTAAATTAATTATAGCCCTTATTCCGTTTAATTAAAATGTTTATGGTTTAAAGTATTTTAAATATTGTACTTTACATCTCATATTTTTTACATTTCGTTATTATATTGGAACTAGGTAAACCGGGGGGTCACGGAATAACAAATTGGGGTTTATCCTCGCCTTAAAGTATGATTTGTTTATATTATGAAAAAAAAAAACTTTAGGTAAAGTTATAGGCATTTGCTTAAAGTTTTTAAATTCGATACAATTAGGTACCTACAGTACTCCCAAATTAATAATGCGCATGGAAATCTTCGCTAATTGTTGTAATCACGAAAACACCCGACTCTATGAAACGTAAGAGCCCCAAACAATGCACTTGCATTTTGCACCTTGTTCAAAGGAAATAGAAGTAAATATCATATAGCCGGTGACTGTCCGCTGTCGCCTGTCCGTCAATAAGTGCTATAATGCTTAGCACAAACCTACGCGACCACGCGACTGCGAAGCGGCAGCGTCAATACAAAACACACATTTGACAAGTTGTCAAATGTGTGTTTTGTATTGACGCTCCCGGTTCGCAGTCGCGTGGTCGCGTAGGTTTGTGCTAAGCATAACTCACCGGGAAGCTATCGCGGCGTAACTTCTAAGCAACGTCAGGCGCCTACGCTTCTACGTCGGTCGCTGCAAAGCGCTGTTTTTTTTTTTTTTAAGTTAGATTTAAAATAGCGCTTGCAGGTCTTCCGACGCTCGGGAAATACGACCGTTGCCGAAAAACTACGAAAATTTCTATGCGCATTATCACTTTGGAAGCTCTTGTATTGTTAAATGGAATGTACCATGCATTTGCCTTGGAAAATATTGAAATTAAATATTGCTCTTGTTGCAAGTACCTACAACCTGGCCAAAATATCTGTAGACTTCGCTGGTTGCAATTTCAGTCCCCTTATTTAGCCTTATTATGAAACTTCGATGAACATGAACTTCATTGTTTATGAACTTTGTAAAAGACAATTTTAGAAACTTTGTTATGTTTATACTTTTTAAATCGACTTTTTAAAATTTTAAACGTCAGAATTCTGACCATAAACAACGAAGTTCATGTTCATCGAAGTTTTATAATATGTACCCTGGGCCGATCTATTTACGACGTCATTTAATCAGGTCTACAGGTATTTTGACTACATTGTAGAATGTAGATGAATGCCTATAAAACCACCGGATGATGTTCACTCTTTTGTTGTTAGCTACATTTGCTACGAAAATGTATGTTAAATATTATCATTAAAACTTAATGTCCTGTTAGTTGTTTAATTTATTAGGAAAGCCCAACTCTATAGCATAAAGTGGATACCGAATATTTGTTCACTGATTGAATTACCTTCTTTCTATAAAAAGATAATTTTATACGACGAAATGACCAAGTATCTACGGGCAGACCACGACCGGGAAAAACCCATGGCCTCACAGCCTTTTTGTATGCGTGTTAAGTAAATCTATCAAAATACAAAAGCAGCTGTGACGTAAAAGTATAAAAAAGTTAATCGTGTATTAAACGTAAAGAATTATTTATGACTGACGAATATTGTCGTGGGGTTTTTGAAAAATTCTTTACAAAACAGTCCCTTTAAAGCAACCATTGGAAGTCTTCAAATTGTATTTACCATAATATAGATCGAGGACATAAATAGTAAGAAACCGGCTTCCAATAGGTAACGAACATTACAAATTGACAATCTAGTAAATTGTTTGAATGAAATGTCGAAACCGACGAACATTCATACAAACATGTAACTTTTTAGGAATTGTCGAATTGAAATGTTAGTTTAATAGAGCCTAGGTTAATTTAATATATCTCGAAATGTGTCGCAGGTATTCTGAAAATGAATACCACCAGGGACCAGGTACGTTCCAGGACTGAAGTGACAACTGTGGACGCTGTGGTCGAGACAACTTAGTATAAAGCAAATGTTTACCCATTTGCTTTATACTAATGCAAAAAACTATTTTTATGCAAAAAAAGAAGTAATTTTATTAAATAACTAGATGTTTAATTAGAATTAGTCCACAAAAAAAGCCTGTGATCCTTCACGTGGTCTACTTCTTATCTGACCCAAATAACAGAAAAATTGCTCTAGAGTAGTTCGTGAGATAAGCCCTTTCAAATAATTTTCCCCGTTTTTTCCACATTTTCCTCTATTTCTTCGCTCCTTTTAGTCTTAACGTGATAAAATATAGCCTATAACCTTCCTAGATAAATGGACTATCTAACACCGAAAGAATTTTTCAAATCGGACCAGTAGTTTCTGAGATTAGCGCGTTCAAACAAACAAACAGACAAACAAACTCTTCCGCTTTACAATATTATAGTATAGATAAATAACCATTTAACATGATAATATATAACATCTGCATAAAATATTTCCATTACAGTAGACTTCGCCCACCTCTACCGACACAATATGAATCTTGAAAAAATTAACTTCCATCATTAGTTTTTTTTTAGTTGTAAATCATTTATCGATACTAATATTATAAAGCGGAAGAGTTTGTTTGTTTGTTTGAACGCGCTTATCTCAGGAACTACTGGTTCGATTTAGATAGACCTTTCAGTGTTAGACCATTTATCGAGCCCAATAGAAGTGAAGAAACAGAGGAAAATGTGGAAAAACCGGAAAATTTACTTGATTCCGCTTATCTCGCGAACTACTGGATGAATTTCTAAGTTATTTGGCACAGATGTAGAGTAGACCAAGTGAAGGGACATATGTAGGCTATTTTTCGCGGAAAATGTACAGTTTCCGTAAAATTCTTAATTTATGCGGGCGAAGTCGCGCGGAACTTCTGGTATAATAATAATGAGTAATGACTAATGACATAATATTCGTGCGTGTTACATCAATTTTTTTGTAAAAAATTATTTATTTATATTTAGAGTCATTACATTGGTAATACAAACATAATCTTAAGTTATAGGCTAGACAGCAACCCAAAAATCGGCCAAGTGCGAGTCGGACTCGCGCACGAAGGGTTCCGTACCGTCATTATATAGGAAAAATAGGCCAAGTTGTGTTTTTATATGGGAGCCCCCCTTTAATTTTTATCTTATTTTAATTTTACTATTAATTATTAAAGTAAGTACATTGAGGATTCTGTGAAAAGACGTGAGTGGAAGAATCGAACAAGTAACATTTTGTAACATTCGGACAATAACTAATTTTTTCCCTAATTATTTTAATAAAACTTGTAACTTATCTACTCCATAACCTAGCTAATGTATTTAGCTAGGTTATGGAGCTAAATACATTAGCTATGTATAATCCATAGTTTTTCTATTTCAAATATTTTTTCCGGCCCTAAAGCCTCCATTTAAGCAAAAAAACGGGAAGTTTTTTCATGTTACTTACCTTATTCTTCCACTCACGTCTTGAATTATTATAAGGTTGTCACTAAAATTAAACTAATAACAAGAAAACTGGTACCTAATACCCACTATGAAACATTGAGTACTAGATGACGCCTGCAACTCCGTTGCGCCAAAATTTTCAGGGATAAAATACGAAGATATTTATAGTATACTAACAGTCCGCCCCGGCGTCACACGGGTATAAAGTATATATCCACTGAAAAAATTATTAAAATCGATAGCCTATGATCCTTCACGTGGTCTACTTCTTATCTGTGCCAAATAACATAAAAATTGCTCCAGTAGTTCGCAAGATAAGCCCTTTCAAATAATTTCTCTTGTTTTTTCCACATTCTCCTATTAGTCTTAGCGTGATAAAATATAGCCTATAGCCTTTCTCAATAAATGGGCTATCTAACACTGAAAGAATTTTTCAAATCGGACCAGTAGGTACTTAGTTACTGAGATTGATCATTAGACCAAGCCTTAAGGAAAATTTTGTCTAGGAAGTTTACTAATCCGCCAATGACCCGGCAATTTTTTATAACAATATATCATCAAACACCTACCTAAAACTACATCATCTCTACCCATTTCAGCGACGCTCACAGGGTCATAAGCTTAAAAAAGCTCAAGATTAAATATAGAATGCCTAAATCACATCTTTAAGCTTTGCTGTAAAAATTCTAACGGAGCTTATTTACTTTGCCTTCTTGTACGGGAACAACTAACAGCTGACACTTGTTTTGTTGCTGACGTTTTTTTAAACTACATTTATTTCTTACAAAACTTAAGATAATATGCGGAAACGTAGGTGATTGAAATTTTGCACAGTTATCTATATTTATACAATCTATACATATTATAAAACAAAGTCGCATTTTTTCCCCTCATGTTCCTTTGTTCCCTTTAATCTTTAAAACTACGCAACAGATTTTCAGTGTTAGATAGCCCATTTATCGAGGAAGGCTATATTTTATCACGCTAATACTAATAGGAGCGAAGAAATAGAGGAAAATGTGGAAAAAACAGGGACAATTATTTGTAAGGGCTAACTTGAACGCGCTAATCTCAGGAACTTCTGGTCCGATTTAAAAAATTCTTTCAGTGTTAGATAGCCCATTTATTGAGGAAGGTTATAGGCTATATTTTATCACGCTAAGACTAATAGGAGAATGTGGTTAAAACGGGGGAAATTATTTGAAAGGGCTCATCTCGCGAACTACTGGAGCAATTTTTATGTTATTTGGCACAGATAAGAAGTAGACAACGTGAAGGATCATAGGCTATCGATTTTAATCATTTTTTCAGTGGCTATATATTTTATACCCGTGCGACGCCGGGGCGGGTCGCTAGTAGTTTATATGGTGAAGTAGTGCAGCGAGCTAATATTATTATTTTGAAATTATGGTTTTATCGTACATTTTTTAACAAATACAACATTACACACACTACAACACACACACACACTATAGGAGATTTTGATTGATTTTGTAATACACACGAATTGTACTCTTTTATTTATTGTTGAAGTCTGTTGTCAAATTGAAAATAGATTTAGTTTTTCACTGTTTGTATGGAGTGTAGATGAAGGGAATTATCTTATATGGGGGATATTTGAAAAAGTGTCCAGCTGTACGCAGTAAATAATAGTTGAAAGTGGCGTTTTTCTGATCAGAAATTCGGATAATGTGCAGCCGGGCTTAATCTGAGACTGTCCCAGGAATTGTGTCTAAAAAATAATAAAGTCAATATTTTGACAATAGAATATCAATAGAAAAGCGTTGAAATTTGAAACTTATAATTTAGTTTTTTATTTGAGGTCGAATTTCGACCATTGGGCGATCTCTAGTTTTGTTTATTTCACCAATGGGCATAATTTATATTTTTTATATATTTTTTTTCATTGAGACATTTTTTTGGTCGTAGTTCAAACGTTATATGCATGAAAACAGCAGGCTCTACATTAATTTAAAACCTCTCTTCGGTGCTCATAGACCTGATACTTCAGCTAAGAAACTTAAACAAAGTAGGTTCTAATGCTTTTTGAACCAACTTCAAAAAACGAGGAGGTTATATGTTCGGCTGTGGATATTCTCTTTTTTTTTGTATGTTCAACGATTACTCCTCCATTTGTGAACCGATTTTCTAAATGTTTGTTTTGTTGTATTAGGTTTCACTCCAATTTGGTACCATGTTCACAAAAGTGGTGACCTGATGATGGGATCCATGAGTAATCGAGGGAACTCCTCGAAATTTATATGGAAACATATGGTGATTTTGGTTTTATGAGAAGCATCCTAAGCATATGCTACCAAAACGCAAGATTTTGCCCGAGGTATACTATGGTTCCGAAGATACTAAGAGAACTCCGGATTCCTTATAGATAAAAGTTTGGGAGTTTAGGCGCTGTTTTAAGAACTGAAAGTATATGCTACTATGCAAATTATATTCATCATTATCATCATCATTACCACGTCAGGGTCACCAATGTCACCAAATTCAACCTTATCTCCAGAGCATAAGGCACACATTTGACATTACTTCTGAGAAGTTTAAGTTGCTTCGATAATGTAACATTCTGTCTCACTTCGCCGAGATATTCTGGAAAACAACCTAATTTCAACCTTTTGCATTGCGTTTAGCGTTCATAGTACAATAACACTCTCTGCAGTCTCACTTCAATCTGCCAGGGCCGCAGGGCTGTCAAGCGAGCGGTGCGGCGGCGCGGGCCGGGTAGGTACTCGTAGGTAGGTCGAGCGAGTGCCAGCCTATTGATACTAGTCCGGTGACCGGCTACTTAGCACGTCACGTCACGTGTTCACTTCGATTTTTTTTAAATGTATTGTTTAAAATTATCTGCAGGCTGCAGCTGATATTATATTTTGTAAGTGTGACTGTAATAAGATACGCAGAATAATATTATACAGGTGTATTATGCTACTAATTATAGTACGCGATGGTTTACTCTGGTAACTAAAAAGAGTAAAATTATTATTTTTTAACAAAAAATTAAAACCGACTTCCAAGGTAAAAACAATAATAACATCGTTATAAAATGAACTAAAAAGCAGACGACCACGAGGTTTTTTTAAAGGATTTACATGTTTTGATACTCAATTATTCATAAAAAAAGTTTTATAAATAAAAGTTTGAGTATCAAAAAATTCTTTCTCTCCGAAAATCCGTATTCTTGCGTCATCTATCAGGGGGCCTCGCAAAATATATTTCAGGGGGCCTCGCAAGATATATTATCTTGCACACATAAAATTTAGGTCTTGCCCCGCCACTGCTAAAAGTATTAAATAATTATTCCTATCTAATAGTGCCTTTTTCCGAATTCGGCTAAAACTCATCATAGTCTTTTCGATCGAGACTCAAGTATGTACAGAAATAGTTGAGATTTAGACGAATTCTGAAAGAGGCACTATTAAAGAGTAAGAATTATTTAATACTTTTTAGTTCATATTATTACTTATTGTTATTACCTTGGAAGTCGGTTTTAATTTTTTGTTAAAAATAATAATGTCGATATTTTTTGTTAAAAATCGTAATGAAATTAGTTTTGTTTGCTTTTACTAATGAGGATAATATTATTCCTATGTTTTTGCTCCATTGTCATGCCAAACAGCAAAAAACTAGGAAGGAACTTTTTAATACCACTAAGGTATAGAATATAACTAAAAGGAAGTGGAAATCTATTATTATTCTATTGTTATCGCGGTCACCGGTGTCCTTATGGGGCTTGATGGGTTAAATATAATTTGAACCCACATAATATTACAGTCGTCACTACACTGCAGCGGGTCGAAGCGACAGGTCACCGTCAAATATTCCTTGTATGACGTTGGAAGAGCGTAATCTTATTGCACGGCAACAGAACTAAGCGACTCAGCTCACACTTAGTGTAGAAATATATCAAAATCAGATAAAAATAGACAACCTTCAATGATAGACAATACAGCATGCTAATATTTTCAATCAATAGCTGTCTTTCATGCGAAATGTTTATCAGTCATTTAGACTTATTGTAAATACTGGCTCCCCACAAGCTCGAAAGGTTGTTTTGCTTGGCTTTAAATATTATATTCATTATTCAGTAATAAATGAAAGTTTTTGTTTATTTTTGCTAGTTTTTATTCCTTTGTATGATATTTTTGTTTATCTTTTTGTGGCCAGATCCCGTGGGAAAGATAACTAAACATTTTGCAGTAGCTGAGTACGCTTCAAACATCTCGGAAAGGGAAAAACGGTACCCTATTACTAAGACTTCGTTGTCTGTCCGTCTGTCTGGCTCCCTGTCTGTCTCCAGGCTACAGCTCACAAGGAACCACTATAGCTAGAGACTTCTTAAATTTTCACAGATTGTGTATTTCTGTTACCGCTATAACAACAAATACTTACTAAAAACAAAATAAAATAAATATTTAAGGGGAGGCTTACGTACAACATATGTAATTTTTTTCGCCTTTTTTGCTCTATATCAATAATGGCAACTGGTAGGCACTTGAAATTTTCACAAAATTTAATAATAAATTAAAATTAAATAAATATCTATATTCTAAGGGCTCCCATACAAAACACAATTTTTGGCCTATTTTCGCTCTATAACGGTACGGAACCCTTCGTGCGCGAGTCCGATTCGCACTTGGCCGATTTTCGATAATAGATATTTATTTTACACTTGACATTACTTTCGAATGCAATGCCAAGGACAGAACAAGTATGTGGTCAAGAACCTGAAATATCAGCACGAACTTGCACTACTAAAGGTACGCTTATACAGGCAACTAAAATTGCTCAATTCCAGCCAATTCTCGGCAACTATGACGTCACAACTACATCAAGCAATTTCCGGCAACAAGTAGCAATATTGGGAAATATAATTGCCTGGAACTTCCAAGCCCATCGGTTATACGTCAATTCGTATCTGCTACATTGAGCGATATGAAATATCTGGAGCAATTATAGAAACGATTATTGCCAAATTACTGCCGCAATTTATTGAAATGCTCCATATTGCTCCACTAATTGCTCCAGATCGGTTCATTCGTGTCGCCGAGCAATTATTGCCCCAATTATTGCTCGTGTAAGCGCATCTTAAGGGTCCGTATACGAAATTTGCCGATTTCACTGATTTAGCAGACGTGATTTAACAGTTAAAATACAGTATTTCTATAGGTTTTAATGCACAACATGTAAGATCATTTCAATTATTATCTAATGTTGGGGCTAGTTTTTTTTTTAAGTATTTTTAAATAATCCAACTCAAACCCGCGACAGTTTTGTGATTTTTGCTGTAAAAGGTTTAGAATATCACCTGTTTATGGATTGTATTGACGCCTTAACGGTATGAAAAAAATACAATGTACTGTTGAGAAAGTCGTCTATAAAATGTTGGAATTACTTTTTACCACTTAGTTGAGTAAAAAAATATGTAACTCGGCAAAATTTTAGAGAAAATGGGCAAAGAATTGCTGTTAATTTCGGCAACTTGGAGCTGTAATTCATAAAAAGAAAACGACAGAAATAATCTATAGATAAAATTCTATCCAATTCGAGAAAAAAGAAAAAAAACAAATTGTGCCAAAAAACACGATTCAAAACAACCTAAATCTCACATTACCTATATATTACTCGCCGCAAGGTTCGAGTATTTAATAATTTAAAAAATTTAAGAAGGATCTTCTGAAACTTGCACATCAACTTCATCAAGGAAGTGAGTGTACATTACATATTTTACTTTAACCTTCAAATCTAGGCTATTAAATCCATAGCAAAACCACGATTCACGATTTTTTAGGAATAAACTAAAAATAAAACATAAAAATTATACCATTATATTATTTGCTTTATAGTAAACAGAAAAAAAATGAATGAACAACTCAAAAAGTTAAAACAGAATATAAGATTTTATTTTATTTTATTTGTACAGAAAAACTTACAGCTAAACAAATCTCAGTAACGACTAACGACTAAGTTAAAAACAGATAGCCATTTACAAGTTTTTACATTTAAGTAACAGTATAGTGAGTATGTTAAAAGAAGGTAATAAATAATAATCAATAGAAGCATAAAAAGTTACAATATATATGCTAAGAAAATTCATTATTACCACGTTAGTACACTTAATATTAATATAATAAGTTTAATAACCCACGGGCCAAACGAACTGGTTTGTTAGTCAATTCAAATCGATGGTATCATATCAGGCATGCAAAACAATTAATAATACCGGCCGTAGGTTCCGTAGTCATAAGCACAGTTTCCCATTCAAGTTTTCCGGTAGGTACATGGACTATGTTATATTTTTATGATAAATATTTTAGTTTTGATTTTTATTTAATAAAATAAAAATAAACTTTTAATATTAATTAAAAGTTTTTATTAAGTATAACAACAATATGCGATTTCCAATAAGTGAAATATCTTAAATCTTTAAACGAGCAATTCTTGTATATAAATATCTTTCTATCTGATATTCTTCTCCTTCCTTTCCTTCTTCCTTTTATATTCATGTAAATTATAATATGTAATTTATTGTACTTGTGTAGGTATTTGCATTAACATATACATTATACGGTCTTACCACAAAAAACTAAACATCTGTTGAACAGTTGTTTTGAGACCATTTTGTACTGAATTTTCTCTAATCAACTGTTCAACAGGTGTTTAAATGTTTTGTAGTAAGACCGACAATATCTATTATATGCTTTGCGTACTTTACACGAATTACGAACCTGTTTATTAAATAAACATACGAAAATATTAATTAAACACTGCATTAATTATATTATTAACTATTACATTTTTTTAACTTAAGTATAGCCTAATGCTACTAAATTTAGCAGTCATAAGAAAAAGTATGTGTCGTAACTCGTAGTAAACATTATCAACAAAAAAAGTGATCATGTTAAAGGTCATTACTATAAAAAAGTCAATAAAAACATAATCCGACTTTAACGAATGCTTTTATAATGACAGAACAATACAATTATTCTGCGATCCTACGACGCGGACGAATAAGTAGTATACCTACGGTTATAAAAGAATAGCACTTACGTCTTACACATTATTTTTAGGGTTCCGTAGTCAACAAGGAACCCTTATAGTTTCGGTCTGTCCGTCCGTCTGTCTGTCTTTCCGCAGTTTTGCTCAGAGACTATAGGACCTACAAAGATGTAATTTGGCATGAATATACATAATAATGATGCCAACAAAATGGTACATAAAATACTAAAAAATATATTTTTATGGTACCTCCCCTACACATCAAGCGTAGCGCCCACCCCATCGTGTGGGGTGTCGTTGGATAGGTTTTTTAAAAATATTATGAGTATTCATAGATCATTTTCCGATTTAGGAATCCATTTGTGAAATATTAAGTTTAAAGTGGAAAATATCTTTAGAGTCCAACTCCTTCCACCAGCTAAACGGTTGCTTCTAGAAATTTTTTCACGCACGCCGAAAACTTCATAAGTTATTGAGTAATAATCAATCAACTTAAAAAAAAGTATTCGGCGAAGTATAAATGAACTTTTTATTCAAATTTCTTTGAAAGCTGAGATGATGTAGTTACTCGAAGTGATTTTAAGAGTCCGTATACGAAATTTTGCCGATGAATATGAAATTGCAAAGGTTCGCTACAGAAATATTATTTGGTTTTTGCCCCTTATTAGATTTAAAAATAGGTATATATATTAATTATTAGATTTAAAAATATATTTAAACGCGGACTGCCGACTCGAGCCTTGCGGCGAGTAATATAATGTGAGATTTAGGTTGTTTTGAATCGTGTTTTTTGGCGCAATTTGTTTTTTTTTTTTCTTTTTTCTCGAATTGGATAGAATTTTATCTATAGATTATTTCTGTCGTTTTCTTTTTATGAATTACAGCTCCAAGTTGCCGAAATTAACAGCAATTCTTTGCCCATTTTCTCTAAAATTTTGCCGAGTTACATATTTTTTTACTCAACTATTTCATATTAAAGTGGTAAAAAGTAATTCCAACATTGTATAGACGACTTTTTCAACAGTACATTGTATTTTTTTCATACCGTTGAGACTTCAATACAATCCATAAACAGGTGATATTCTAAACCATTTAAAGCAAAAATCATAAAACTGTCGCGGGTTTGAGTTGGATTATTTGAATGCTTAAAAAAAATAATCTAGCTCCAACATTAGATTATAATTGAAATGATCTTACATGTTGTGCATTAAAACTTATAGAAATACTGTATTTTAACTATTAAATCACGTCTGTTAAATCAGCGAAATCGGCAAATTTCGTATACGGACTCTTAACCAATACGGCAATAATTCTTATTCAATTAAACACTTTAAATACATTATTGATTTATTATAGATCTATATAGCCCTTTACAGCATATTATTTAAATGAATATTTTCGAAGATATTACAGATTCTAAAATTGCGGGACGTAGCTTTTGCGGCGGTACCGACTAATGCGGGCCACTAAAAATTAAAAAACTACTGAATCGATTTTACTCATTTCTTCAGTGAGTGACATAGGATATACATTTTATACCCGTACGAAGCCGGGGCGGGTCGCTAGTAATGATAATAAATTACAACAAAAAAGAAATAATAGTTTTTTTACTGCATTACACCATATTCTGCAACTGTAAGCATTACTCATCATAACGTGTATTCTCGCCGTCTGCTATTAATTCGATCGTTGTTTTCCAATCATTAACTCATTATTTCAAATGACGTTTACATACGAACGTCAATGCAGTCAAAACTATATAAGTGGGTACAAACTGTGCCTAATATTATCTACAGAGTGTAACAAAACAAAGCGAAAATACTTAGGGTGCGACCTTTACCCTGTACAGAGGTCACTGTGAAAGTAGCAGCGCGCAACGCGCCCATACAATTTACCAAAAAAAAACTCTTCCAGCATTGCTGCATTCACAACACAACCTAAAATATCATCACTTTGTTTGATTACAACCTGTATAAGAATTGTATAATTATACTTGATTATTATTAAACGTTTGACCTAAAACATATACCCCGGTTACAATAAAATGTTGTAGTAGCTGCTTAATTCAATCTTAATAATTTAAATTTTAAACCTGGATGTTAAAAAAAGTAGAAGATTATTCGACCCGTCTAGTCTATATTTTTTGTCCGTAGTATTAGCGAATGACACAACGTATACCACAGCCATAATTAAATAAATAAATAAATAAAGCCTTTATTTCCAGACCAGCTACAAGTTTCGGTTAATTAGTAACTTACACACTTTTCATAAAATATCGCGACGGTCGGTGTGTCTTACGACAAAGGCCTCCTCCAGATCCTTCCACTGCTTTCTGTCGGATGCAATTCTTGGCCATAGCGGGCCCAAGGTTAGCTTTAGGTCATCCTCCCATCTTAGTACTTTACGGTCTCGGCTCCTGAAGCTGTCTCTCGGGATCCAAGTAGTTACCTGTTTACTCCACTTTTCGTTTTTGCATCGAAGCATATGCCTGGTCCATCTCCATTTGAGTTGATCAACACGCCGTAGTATGTCTGTTAGTTTTGTTTTATTTCTAATGTTAATGTTACTGATTTTATCTTTTAATTTTACCCCTAGGATGCTCCTCTCCATGGCTTTTTGACATTTTGACAGTTTATCTCTGTGTTTTTTAGTGAGCGCCCAGGTTTCGCATCCATATGTCATCCAAGGGAGAATGCAAGTATCAAAAGTTTTTTTCTTTATTTGCATACCCAGATCTTTACTCTTCATTGTTTCTTTTAGAGCCCAAAACTTTTTCCATCCGGTGGTAATTCTCTTGTCAATTTCTTTAGACATCTGGTCTACAGGTGATATGATCTGGCCCAGGTAAACAAACTCTTTTACGTATTCTAGCTTTTTGTTCTCAATGATAATGTCGATTTCAGCTGAGTTTGTTATTAATTTCGTTTTTTCAGCGTTCATTGTTAGTCCTACATTTCTGCTACTTTCCACAAATCCAATTTGTATCATTTTTTCCATCTGTTTTGGGTTTTCTTCCATTATGACCAGATCGTCAGCGAATCTTAGGTGGTTCAATCTAGATCCTTTTATGTTTAGACCTAGTTTTTCCCAATCTAGCTTTCTAAAAATTTGTTCTAGCACAGCTGAGAACAGCTTCGGTGATAACGGATCTCCTTGTCTGACTCCTCAGTTGATAGGAAAAGCACACCCGACCGTTTCTAATTTGACTCTGGCTGTGCTTTCGATGTAAATATTTTTAATGATATCAACATAAATCCCTTCTACTCCTTGTTCTAAAAGGCTCTGCCAGACTGCTTCGTGCTGAAGACTATCAAAGGCTTTGGAGTAGTCGATGAAAGCTAGATAAATTTTCTTGTTGTACTCTCTGTATTTCTGTAATATTTGTTTTATGGTGTGTATGTGGTCAATAGTGCTAAAGTTTTTTCTAAAGCCGGCCTGTTCCACTGGTTGGTTCTCATCCAATTTTTTGGTGATCCTATCTAGAATTACCTTTCCGAAGATTTTGTAAACATTTGATATGAGTGATATGGGTCTATAGTTCCCGATGTCATCTTTTGTCCCCTTCTTATAAATTAATATTATGTGTGATTCGGACCACTGACTTGGAATAGTGCCTGTAGTTAGTATCTCGTTAAACAGCTTTGTAAGTACCGGGCTTAGATGCTCGATTGACCCGCGCATTAGCTCATTTGGGATTTTGTCCGGACCAGGTGATTTTTCTGTTTTTTGACTTTTAATAGCCTTTACAACCTCCGAATTTAATATTTCTGGAATATATTCTTTTTCTTTGGCAGTGATAGCCTGGAATAGCGATTTCTCTTGCGATTCGTTATTTTCTTGTGTTGAGTATAACGTTCGGAAATAGTCTGTTGCTATGTTTAGGATTTTAGGTCTTGTTGTGGTTAGTGAGTCCTTAGTTTTTAGTTTCGGTATCCATTCCTTTCCATGTTCGCGAAGTTTTTTCAGAGCTTGGCGTGTACCCCCTGTTTTGTTGATATGATATTCTAGGGTCTTCTTTCTATGCGTTTCTCGGTCCTTCCTCATGTTTTCGCGTATCTTTTTGCTAAGTTCTTCTATTAGTTTGATGTTCTCCTTTCTGCACTTTTTTGCTATTATGGCTTTCCTGTCTTCTATTAGTTTTAAAGTGTCTTTCGTTAGCCAGGGTTTTTTGGTGGTTGTCGTTTGGCTGTTTGTAAACTCTTTAAGTTTGTGCTCTATTTCGTTATATTTTTCTCTTAGGTTTTTGTTGGATTCTGCGATTTTCATCATATATTATGTGTCTTCTTTTCCATCCTTAATAGCGTAGAGCATTTTCAGGTTATTTATCGTTGATTTTGGCCTAGGATTCTTTTGGCTGGACTTGGAGAGGCAGCATCGAACCATTCGATGGTTAGTATTGAAGTTAAAATTTTGTATAACTCCTGTGTTCGTGAAAGATTTAGATTTATTTGTTGTTATGAAGTCAATTTCGTTTTTAACCTTACCATCCGGGGATACCCAGGTCCACTTGGTTTTGTGTTTTTTGCGGAACATAGAGTTTATATATTAGTTCTGTATTCACTTTGATTAGTGATTAAGTGCAGGTGACTAGTACAGGTGATGAGTGATTAGTAGAAAGTAAGTGTGGACAGCGACTAATTAGTGCAAGTGACTAGTCGGCTGCGTAGTAACGTGATTAAAAGCGTGTTCTATTTTTTAACCGACTTCCAAAAACGAGGAGGTTATATGTTCGGCTGTGGATATATTTTTTTTTTTTTTTTTTTTTTTTTTTTGTATGTTCAACGATTACTCCGCCGTTTGTGAACCGATTTTCGAAATTTTTGTTTTGTTGTATTAGGTTTCACTCCAATTTGGTACCATGTTCACAAAAGTGGTGACCTGATGATGGGATCCAGGAGTAATCGAGGGAACTCCTCGAAATTTATATGGAAACATATGGTGATTTTGGTTTTATGTGAAGTGTACTAAGAATATGCTACCAAAAAGTCAAATATTGGGTCAAGGTATACCATGGTTTCGAAGATGCTGAGAGAACTCCTGACTCTTTATAGATACACGTTTGGGAGTTTCGGCGTTGTTTTAAGAACAGAAAGCATATGCTACCATGTAATTCAAATTCATCATCATCATCATCGTCATTACCACGTCGTGTTAAGGTCACCAATGTCTCATGGCACAAAATAGATAATAGTACAAGGCATAGGTATGGATACAATAATAATAATTATGTACATAACAACACCAATTATTATAGGCTGTTTAATATACACGGCGGTCGGCGCCGCAGAGGCAACATCGTACGTAAACATCGTATTCAAGTTCTAACTGGAATGTCAGGGCATGCGGCATGCCGCCAGAGTAGACAGAATGATAGAGTATGCCGACTTAGAACTGATGTAATTTTTTTAAGTTTGACGTATTATGACAAAAGTCGTCGCTAGGGTCGTAACCTACAAATTTAGTTGTTTATATTTTGGCACATGCAAAGAAAACTGTCAGAATTCAATTTCAAAATCTTATTTTTAAAATTAAATTATACCAGCCAGCGCGCCAGCCTTTAACTTATCCTGGCGAAACCCGAAAGAAACGACAGATATTAATACTCGTCAGTCTCTTAGCAGTCGAAGTACTGGTAGTTATGTCTATTGTGATGCCGCGCTGCGAGCATTTTGCAGCACCTGTTCACTTAGATCTTTTTAAATGTATTGTTTAAATTTATCTATCTACCTGATATTTGGGCCTTGGGGTATGCCGTATGACTCATATCAGTCTTAACAAATTGTAATAAGATACGTAGAATATACGCAGTACCACCGACGACCACTTATAAATTCGCGGACTATGACGGAGGTCAAATTAAGGTGAACGCAGATTTGGCCGCACCGCACGCACCGCAGTCGCCGCATTCGGAATTCTTTATATGAAGTTATAGGCAAGCTCGCATACCTACCTACCCGCGCCGCAGTCTTCGCAACTTCATAATAATATGAAGAATTGCGAATGCGGCGACTGCGGTGCGTGCGGTGCGGCCAAATCTGCGTTCACCTTTAATAACAATTATACGAGATCAATTACCACTCAATACTATGATTTATGTTGTCAATTCAATGCTCACTGCTCACACCAAGCTCACTGTTGAGTTGTCAGACGTCAGTTGCTTACAAACTTTCAACAACACAACAAAAATCTGTTACAAGTTACAACTACCTATATAAAACTTCTACGTACAAGCGATAGCGCGACACAGGAGCGCCTCAGTGACATCTAGTGAAGACAATATGAAACTATTTTTTATACAATTTGAATTGGCACTAACAGTTTACCTACTAGGTAACTAAAAAGAGTGAAATTATTATTTTTAACAAAAAATTAAAACCGACTTCCAAGGTAAAAACAATATTAATAGCATCCTTATAATATGAACTAAAAAGTATTAAATAATTTTTCCTATCTAATATGTAGTGCCTTTTCCCGAATTCGGCTAAACTTCAACTATTTCTGTACTCAATCTTCATAATTTTGAAGTCGGTGCCAGTTCCAAAAGTTTCAAATTTTCTGTCAAAGAAATAAAGATTCAGCTATATCTGGTACCGACTTCAAAATGATGAAGATTGAGTACAGAAATAGTTGAAGTTTAGCCGAATTCGGGAAAAGGCACTACATATTAGATAGGAAAAATTATTTAATACTTTTTAGTTCATATTATAAGGATGCTATTAATATTGTTTTTACCTTGGAAGTCGGTTTTAATTTTTTGTTAAAAATAATAATTGCGAGTACAAGTGTGTGACAGATGAAAACCAATTTTGGTTTCGTTTGACAGCTCGAGATTGTTACTATTATTCCGCTAGGTATATTAACCTTATGGGCCAGACGAGGCCACTGACGTGGTGTGCCGTGTGAAGCGTCCATAGATATAGTATATCATTATTATATATACCTATTAAAAGTACAAAAGGACACCCTTTCAATTACTTCCATACTAATCCATACTTATTACTTACTAATATACTAATAATATTATAAATGCGAATGTGTGTCTGTCTGTCTGTTACCTCTTCAGGTTTATACCTCAGAAGTCAGAACCGATTTTGCTGAAATTTGGCATGGAGATAATAATAATAATAATAATAATATCTATGGACGCTTCACACCACGTCAATCTGGCCCCGTGCTAAGTACCTGAAGGACTTGTGTTACGGGTACCAGACAACGGAAATATATTTAATACTTTTATATTATACATATATTTAAGATTTTTATTATATGATACACATATTTAATACACATCCATGACCCAGGAACTTTGAAACACTTTTTGTTCCGTCGGCGGGATTCGAACCTCTATACTTTATACCTAGATACTTTGAGCCCTGGTAAAGGACATATAAAAATACTTCATGGTCAAATACTTTTTAATGAAACCAATATTAAAAATGAAGGACATGTCAAAATGGCAGTTTTATTTTTGAAACTTGGACGCTCGTGTTGACAGCTACTACTGAATTTACTAAATTAAATTACTAAAGAGCCACTAAGCAAGAATTGGACACTACTTGCACTCCACTGCCTCAATTACTAGTCACTTGCACTTGCACTAATCAAAGTGAATACAGGCCTTTACTATTAGGTTGTTTACGTCGTATTTTGCAGTGATATTACTGAGTTTATTATAGAAGTCATCGGTTTCTAGTTGAGTGGCTTTTTCCGTCGGTGAATAAATTTGTATAACTGTCCAATTCCTTGCAAATTAAGGTAAGTTGATATGAATTTCTGCTATTCTGTCAGATATACCTTCAAATCCTACGATTCTATTTTTTAATTTGCTTTTTACTAAAAATCCTACTCCTTTCTGACCAGCAGTTTCTCCTTTATAGTACATAATGTAGTTCCTTTTTTCTTCTATTCCTTCTCCCGTTCTTCGCATCTCACTTATTCCCAATATATCTCATTTTACCGTTTCTAGGGCTAGCTCCAGTTCATGTAGACTTTCCGTTGCTCTTAGGGTTCGAGTATTTAATGTACATATATAAAGGCAGTCAGTCCTTTGTTTTTGTTTGATTTTGTAAGGGTTTGTCTTTTCCTTATATTTGTGGGGTATTTGGAATTTTTGTTGCAGGTGGAGGCTTCTTGGAGGGTTGTGGTCCGCTTCCCCCACGGTGACCAGCCGGCTTGGGGTGCATCTTACAAAAGTTGGTTTTGGTATTGCGGTTTTGGTATTAATTATGTTTCGGTTCCGGATTTCAGTTTGGGATGTTAGTTTTTTGGCAGGATAACGAATGCGATTTTTCTCGTGTCACGTAGTTGAGAAGATTTGGTCTCAGAATTTCACGTGATGTTGTGGCTGAGGATTGGGGAGATTTGTCGTGTTTGGTATTAACTTTCTTTTGCGCAGAGGGATGGCGTGGGCTTGTGTCTTCTCTTATCCTTTTTTTTTTCACGTTTTCACGTTGTTTCTTAACTCTTAATTAGTTGATCATATTTTAAATATGCCCAGTTTCCCTTTTTTCTTTCTTCTTTTAGTTGTGGTTGTAGGTGCTTTCTACGTTCAATTACTTCTCTTGGGAAATCCTCCTTTATATATATGCCGGGTGGTAGTTTTGTTTTGTTTTTCAGTATTATGTGTTTTTTTCATAATGATGTGATGGAAACAACAACTGGTCGGTTTTCGTTACTACGCTTCCCAATTCTGTATATATTGTTTACCTCATAGTTTTCGAATTGTATATCCTTACAGCCATAATTAGTACAAGGCTTATCCCTAGTGAGTGGTGTGTTATTAAAAAAACTGGCCATGTCCGAATTTACAACACAGATTGGGACGCGCGTAGGGATCCATACTTTTTGAAGTGAAAACTTCTTTAGCGGCGTTGAGCACTTTTGTGGGATGGGTAAAAACTGTGAAACTCGCGTCAGATTCTCGTGCTGATCGAAAAACCTTGGAAACACCGTAAGACGGTTGGAGAGTAGTGTTTTGTGTCGAACTCGAACTCGTACTCGAACTCGAACTCGAATTGATTGTAAGGGTTTCGAGTAATTAAAAAAATCGATTTTTTAATAATCGATTTTCATATAAAATGCACAACGTTAATAATCAAGTTTTCACTTCTGCCGGCACTCCCGGAGTGCAACCCGTCTTTTTTTTCTTTGATGCGCAGGGGAAACCCTTTACGAGTATGGGTGCCCCTGGTTGGGGTGTACCAAGGGATCCGCACTTAAATTAATGGTATTTAACTATCTGAAATATCAATGTATTTTAAGTCGTTATAGTATTCCCCCTGGGTTCTTGAAGTTTCATACTTATTATCATTGTAATTTTAATATTTTCGAGTCGGAAGTTTTTTTTAATTTTACTTTTAGAATTTTATTTTGTCTAAAACTGAGGTTTAAGATTGAATTTCACGCGATGTGTGCGATAGCTCTAGCAACTTTATAATATGTTGAAAACTTAAGTAAACTTTATAACTAGATAACATTACTGACTCAAAAGTAGTAAAGGAAGTACCTTGAGTGACGAGTTCGAACAAAACACGAAAATGTAAGTTTCTCGTATACGCGTTCGGAAGGCATTAAAAGACGGCAGACGGACGAACGAAGGTGGATTGCGGAACCATAAAATGGAAAATTTGTAGCTTCGCGTCTTTCTACGCAAATCGAATAAATTATACGCTAAGATAATTGTCGTATCACGAGATATATCTATCCTCGAACGCCGCCGCATAATAATACCCCTAACTGCAACTATATGGTAATAAACTACCGACGAGTCGCACTCAGAATGACAATTGATGTTTTTCTCTGGTTTTAGCATGTATCATTTGATTAGATTTCGTATTATTGTGAGGAATGTAACAAAATTCTGATTTATACGTCGATTTTGGGAACGACCGCTAAACTCTAACATGAGATAAATGTTACAAAATTTTAAGATAGATACTACAACAAATGCAGAAAGAAAAATGCCTGAAGGAGTTAAATTTTAGTGGTTGTTTGTACCCAACTTTTTTGTTTTAACAAACTTTGGCCGTTTTTCATCGTAAAGATGGGAGAACTATATTTTGCGACTAGTTTTTTTTTTTTTATGTAGAGCGCAAATTAATCCTTAATCATCGCACTCTAAGCTCATCATTTTCAATTCTTATCTAGCCAAAGAATCTTTAATAACTTGGCATTTAAAAACTAATATTACGATCGTATTTTGTTTTCAAGGTGACCTATAGTACTTGTAGTATAATTAAACGTACATATTAGTTCAATGAATGATATTGTTTGGTAGGGAGGACCTTCAGTTGCGTGACTTACTATTCTAGCGGCGCACAAGGCTCGCCTTGGCGTCTCCGGAATGATTAAGCAGGGTGATCGGGCTTTCTTTAGAATAGACCTTTGGCCGTGCATAACATTATGTCATCTTCTATTAGGTCAGAGCTAAATAGAGCAAACAATATGGTTTGATGGCATAAAAATTAGCATTTAAAAGTTTAAAACGATACACAAAATCAATTAATGTCAAAATGACCCTATGTAATACCGAAGTGCATTAATTAGAGCACGTTTTTTGCCTCAATATACATACTATCTAGAGCAGGGGTTCCCAAATTTTTTCAGCCTGCGGCGCACTTACAAGTTAATATTTTGTCACGGCGCCCTACTTCATCTATCTATTACAAAAATATACATAAATAAACACATATTTTAATGATTAAGTGTATTAATTAGGTTAAGCAAGTAAATAATAATAAACAAATATTTAATCATCTGCCAGCTTTGTATAATTCATATTATTATAATTTTATTTTGTAATATTTGTGGTTATGGATAATGATGGAGGATCGACTCACGGCGCCCCTCTTGCCTTTCCGCGGCGCACCAGGGCGCCGCGGCGCACAGTTTGGGAACCCCTGATCTAGAGTATTTTTTTGGAAAATTAATTATTTGTAATATAATATTATTTACAGGCAAATAAACTGAAATGGCGGATTATGAATTACGTACACTACAGTGCTGAAATAATTAGTAATATAATGAGTCTCTGTAACTTTTAAGACCCCATTAAGAGACATTTAATGATGACTTAAAGACTCATTATCTTTAATTAACAAGTACTTGCATAAGTATTCATTAAATAACGCTGAATGCGATGGTATGATTGTCAACGATGAATGGAAGTTTGAAAATGATTATTGTAAAAACAGAAAAATATTTTGCGATTTTCAGAATGAAAAATAATTCTATGTCAAGGTGTAGCTACTTTTTTAGCAATTTCATTTGTAATTTTATGAAATACATCTATCTAATTATAATTAAAATCCATTATTAATTCAAGGCAAAAAACAGTTCCACAAATATCAGAAACTAAAACGATTTAAAGTTTTTGAGTTTCGTTCGAAACGGGAGATCTTTTACTCCGAAGTGCACAATTTTTCGGCCGAATGGTCGGTGTATTTCTTACTCCGAAATACTTTCGTTCAAAAGCTCGGGAGTATTCTCATAGAAGTCTACCAAATTATATTTTGAGTATTAAAATATGAAGTCAATCCTTCTTACTCCAACTCATATCAGCTACTATTTCTGCATCACTTACCTATATGATAAAAAAAATGTTTTTATTTTTGTTTGTCTGTCCCGCATCACGCAAAAACTACTGGCCCTTTCTTCATAATCATAAGTATTTATTAAAGTACTTTTGCATTATTTCCATTCGCCATTTTTATCATACAGAAAAATGGTCGGGCCAAGCAGAAAATATATCTAATGAAACATAATAATATGTTTATACTGTTTACACTACGATTTATGATACAATTACATTTTTCCACAAACGTACGTAGCTAATAATAAATAATAGTTAATCTGATAATAATAATTGTGGTTACAATTACCTCAGTTATTTTCCTTGTAATCGCAATACAGGTTTCGGTCCTTCCAAGATCCAACCTAGAATTTTCTACTTGAGCAACAGCAGGATGCGCTACTAAGGGCCTGTTTCACCACTTCCTGATAAAGTGCCTGATAGGCGATCCACCACTTAACTTGACAGATATAGTATGGAGAATCTGTCAAAAAAGTTGTGGATAGCCTATCAGGCACTTTATCAGGAAGTGGTGAAACAGGACCTAAGTCTACCGACTGAAGAGGGTTTGATATTTGCCAAAAGGACCAGACCTGAATCACATCACAAAAAGCATTATCTGGTATACTGGCCGGTTTTCATTTCAACTAGGTTTATAGTTTGACGCTAGCCAATTAGCACTAGTGAATAAGCTCCTGTCGGAAGCCTCAGAATCCGGGCATTGGTGGTTTTGATAATAGACGGAGACAATAATAAGATTTTTCGACGCCCGAGCTCCGCCTGCAGGTTTAACACGGCCACAGTAGAAATGCGAAAGAATAGAAACGCTAACAGTTTTTGCGGACAAACTGACAGATTTCCTTTGTTCATCTATCACTTTGTCTACTTTGCCGTAACAATAAACCTTTCTATGTTGACCATGCTAAGCCTGCTGGTGGTTGTCCACCTGCCGGCCGGAGCTCTGGATCAATCGGGTCACTTGCCAAACATTAACTATCAGAACTGAGATGCCATGAACTTCGAAACCTACATTAAAATGTTTGTTTCGATGCTTCCGCTACAGGGGATTATCTCTAAGTCCTTCCTTATATTGTGGTTTCGGACTCTACGCGTGTCCTAGGGTTTTCCCAATGCATTAACCTTATGTAATGGCAATATAATTATAATATTATCTCCAACTGTATCGACTCAGTCGGCTGTCAGGGTTTTGTAGCGAAATCAAAAAGAAACTGTCATATAACAGTAATGAGTACACTATAATATTATATGGATGCCGCCACGTCAGTCTGGCCCCTAGCTAAATTGTCAAACGATTTTTGTTCAAGCCGATAACGGAAATATACTTATTAACTAACTCCGCTGGCTCAGCGACCCGAATATGATCTTGGCTCAGAAATTGAGCTTCCGCCATTGAGCCCTGTCCAGCGCTACCTTCTGCCAGTTACTGACTTGAAGGTCATGCAGGTCAGCCTCAACAGCATCTCTCCAGCGATACCTGGGGCGCCCAACGACGTCCTGTTGGACGGCCGTTATATACTTAATACTTTTAAATTATATATGCTTTTAAAATATATTAAACATTTTTTACTCGTAGTTAGTACACAATACACATCCACAAAACTTTAGTCCCCTCGGCGGGACCCGAATCCACGAGTCGCGACCTCAAACGCGCTAACCAATTGAGCCACAGGGGTCGTCAATATTCAGGAGTTACTAATCAGTAATCACTAATCACTAAACAATAGCATGCAAATTGGTAGTAGAAAAAGTGCAAAGCGTTCGAAATTGCGTATGTCAAAGACATTTTACATTACGCGACACGGTCAAGGTCAATCGTTACACAATATCTAATTTTAAATATTTATACAATACCAATAATATACACCACACCTTCGGTTTTCAATAGAAATGACAGATGATTTGTATGAAAAACGACGACTTACGAAAGTCATTGTCGTTGTGGTTATAGGTACCTACTCTACAAGTTTGGGTTTTATTCAATTTCCTATAAGTATTCCTATTTATAATTATTCCTTTATACGTGAGAGAGCCATGCTTCGGCACGAATGGGCCGGCTCGACCGGAGAAATACCACGTTCTCACAGAAAACCGGCGTGAAACAGCGCTTGCGCTGTGTTTCGCCGAGTGAGTGAGTTTACCGGAGGCCCAATCCCCTACCCTATTCCTTTCCCTACCCTCCACTATTCCCTTCCCTTCCCTTCCGTTCCCATCCCTACCCTCCCCTATTACCCTATTCCCTCTTAAAAGACCGGCAACGCACCTGCAGTTCTACTGATGCTGCGAGTGTCCATGGGCAACGGAAGTTGTTTTCCATCAGGTGACCTGTTTGCTCGTTTGCCCCCTTATTTCATAAAAAAAAAAGTAGCAGTAGCAAAGCATCTGATAAACTCGATTCATACTTATTACTGCTCCTTCCTTATAACTTGTCTAATACCTTGCGGCGATGATGCGATTATACAGGGTGTAATAATTAAACCTTCCTGCCAAATTTTGATATATTGATCCTTGTTAAAAATAAAAATACATATATTTTTTCTTTTATAGTCACTCAGTACTAAAATGTTGAGAAAAAGCTTCTGAAAGTTATCCTAAAAAACACTAAAATTAATGGGCACGATGCGTCGGCCGCGCGTGACGTGCCCCCGCGCGCGCGCCTCATCCCGCGTCACCCCCTCTCATTCCCCCGCGCCGCGAGTGACCGTTCTGCAACGATTTTAAATGGGTTAAATATGTCATTGAAAAAAAATGACACCCAATTATTTTTTGGTTAAATGGACTCTCCTAATGATACCTAAGCCCTGGAAAAAATTTGGCAGGAAGGTTTAATTGCACCCTGTATACTTATTACTATAAACCAGGGGTCACCAATTAGTTTTGCTCGGGATCCATTTTAAGAAATGAAATGACCTTCGCGGTCCACACATTTTATAAAAAAAATTTTACCAAAATTAACTACCTAACCTATGGATTATAGCCTATATTTATTTACATATTAATGAGAAAAGTGACAATTTTTGTTGCTAATTAATTATTATCTGTCTCAAGTTTGGAGTAAAATTGGTGCAAGCATTAGTGCAATAAACGAAGTTCACCTTCGAAAATGCTTGGTCGGTGGTCCGCACACAATGGGTCGGCGGTCCGGACGCGGACCGCGGTCCGCCATTTGGTGATCCCTGCTATAAACGGTTGAAAACAATAATATTAAGGGCCTGTTTCACCACTTCTTGATAACGTGCCGGATAGACTATCCACAACTTTTTTGACAGATTCTCCATACTTCATCTGTCAAGTGGTGGATAGCCGTTTCGGCACTTATCAGGAAGTGGTGAAACAGGCCCTATATCTGTCAAGTTAACATGTGGATAGCCTATCCGGCACTTATCAGGAAGTGGTGAAAGAGACCCTTAATATTATTGCGTATTTACTTTTATAAAATTTCGGAGCATAATGTCATACTCGTACGTTATACATGCACTTGCCTTAAGAAATATAATATCGCCAATTGTTTTCAATAGACGCCTTAGATCAGTGTTTCCCAAACTTGTCGGGAACGCGATCCATCTACAAGAAAGTTTAAAGTTCGCGGCCCACCTTGTGTCATGAAGACAAATTAAAAAGCAGCGGTATGTCACTGCCGCAGCATTTACCCGTTCATTCTTATCGTAGTTCACCACCATAATATTATCATCATCGTCAGCCTACTGACGTTCACTGCTGGACTTGAGCCTTTTCTTTTAGCTCGTCACCACACCCATTTCAATTAAGAAACGTACGAAAGTACGATCATCGTCCTATAGTTTCAGAGCCCACCCAAAATCTACCCGCGACCCACCAGTGGGTCGCGACCCACACTTTGGGAAATACTGCCTTAGATCTTATAGATATAACTAACCTAACCAAGGTTAGGGAAAATCTATTCGTAGAGAATTATTCCAGGAAAACTTTTATTGAACTTACACATTTTATGGAAAATATACTGTAACAGAGAGGATAATATAAGAACAATATAATTAACAATAGATATTAGATACTTTTGCGACTTAAGTTGTACCTATTTTCAGATCTCTAGTTTCAGATATTTTTCAGCACTTAATTCTTTAGAAAAGTAGACATCACAAAAACGCCGTATCAATGAGTTATTAACAAAATAACAGATACTACGTGTATGAGTAGACAAGTAGCTGCTTATAGATAGGTCATAGGGGGCTGGTACCAAATTAGGAGCACCGAGCAGGTGCTAGACTGCAGCTATCCCCAACCCGCGGCCCGCCGGGACTTTACCTATCTGTGGCCCGCGTGATGTTAAACATTTTGAAATTCACGCCCACCGGCAAAATAATGTAAAGTCTCCGTTAAAGACGTAAAAATTTTCCGTTTCGAAATCGTTAATTTTGAAGAACGTTATTTTTTAACCCCCATTTTTTTTGTTGCGGCCCGTTAGTTACACCAATACCAAGACATGTTTGTGACCCGTATGAAACAAGATTGGGGACCACGGTGCTAGAGGCTTGCCTGATACACTAGAAGAATCCCTCGACTATCAAGGACAAAACGTTGTGCATCTTTATAATGCCTTTACGAGCAGTGAAAATATTTTTAGTAAGGGCCAAAAATTATGTTTTATAGATAAATAATAAAAACGGTAAGTATTTTGGAATCCTAGTCTATTTGCAGCCAGGTAAAGCAGGTGGATGTCGTTTTGCACCCAAAAGCAAAACATGTACTCAAACTTGAAATTTTCAAGGCCTAAGATAAGTAAAAGTCTGTAATTCCCCTCAACGTTGGAGCAAAATTCCAACGCGTATAAAATTATAGTGCAGGTCCACAATCTACATACATACACTCATGCATGATACTACTCTTTTTAGGGTTCCGTAGTCAACAAGGAACCCTTATAGTTTCGGTCTGTCCGTCCGTCTGTCCGCGGTTTTACTCAGAGACTATAGGACCTACAAAGCTGTAATTCGGCATGAATGCCGACAAAATGGTAAGTATATAAATCTTAAAAAGCTTGCCAGCTTGCTGGGCACTGCCAGATGGGGACGACATGGGGAAGTTTTTCTTTTTATAATTTTATATTCTAAGTTTGTATATGTTTGTATATTTTATTTTAGTTTATATTTTTAGTAATTATTTCCTGTAGGTATATTATGTTGATTTTATTATAATTAATATCAAACCAAATATAGAAGTTATTATAATCTTAAAAATATATATTTTTATGGTAAAGGTTCAGGGATCTATTTGTGAAATATGAAGTTTCAAAGCGGAGAAAATCGTTAGAGTATACAGTGCCCCCCCCCCCCTTCCTTCTACCAGCTAAGAAACGGTTGCCTCTGGAAATGTGAAAAAATTCACGGGAGTAGGAAATATGCTGAATTTAAAAGGAAAATTATCACGGCTAAGAAGACTTCATAAGTTATTGAGTAATAATCGATCAACTAAAAAAATATATTCGACGAAGTATTTAAAAAAATTAACTTATGGTTCAAATTCTTTTGAACGTAACTGAGATGATATTGTTACCTAGTATGCAGTATAAAACGCGTTATAAATGTACATTCATTGACCATACAAAAATTATCAAAAACTAGCGGTACTACGGAACCCTATATTGCGCGTGGCCCGACACGCACTTGGCCGGTTTTTGGACGTAAGAACAACAAGGCACAGAATTTTATACCAATTTTAGCATTTATATAAATTTTTATGCCTCTATTCGCCGTTTTTAAAATCTATCATCATCAGACTTTTAACTAAACAGAAGTCACATTCAAATCGTCCTTGCCACAATAAAATAGCTCAGTGATCTTCCGGAGCTACAGACAGGCACACAATAAGTTTCATAACTAGAGGCTCGTCTGCCGTGAATAATGAATGCTAAACACGGCGTTAACCCTAATGTGACCTGAAGCCGAAACGCGACCTTATGCGTTTGTCTCAACACGGCAATGCCGAGGTCAACTTACTTCGTACCGACTAAACCAATCTGTCGATAATCGTTATAACGTCAGACACGTTATAACGATTATCGACAGATTGGTTACTATGCAGTACTCTTAGTCACACGTTACACGGTCAAATTTTCATCAATCTGATCCATCAATCTGGTGTCAATCTGATAGACGGAATATTGATGGTTACAAAAAGCTCATACTAAAAATATGATCAATCCATCAATCCGTGGGTTAGACGATCAAATTTTCGTCAATCCATACCGGATTGATGGATCAGATTGATGAAAATTTGACCGTGTAACCGGCGACTTAGGCGACAGTTCACTTATTGCCATAACCTTAATTCATAAGGATAAGCCCTTATGGTCTAAAATAGTAACTTCATTGTGCTGAAAAATGAAGACGTAAATATATTCGGAAATGGACAAGTAACAATTTGAAAATTGTCGTTGGTTTGCATGAATCAAGGCTTTAGGACGGGGAAAATTATTATTTGAAATAAAAAAATATTGGACTAGGTAATGAAGTAGATAAGTTACAAAGTTTATAACTTATCTAAGTACTCAATTCAAGACGTGAGTGGAAGAATAAGGTAAGTAAAATAAAAAAAACTTCCCGTTTCTTAGGGCCGGAAAATTTATTTGAAATAGAACAACTGTGGATTATATGAGTAGCCAGATATATTAGCTAGGTTATGAAGTAGGTAAGTTAAAAGTTTTATGAAAATAATAAGGGAAAAAATGAGTTATTGTCCGTATGCTACGAAATGTTACTTGTTCGATTCTTCCACTCACGTCTTCAATTATAAAGGAAAAAATAAGTAATTGCCCTACTGTTATACAATGTTAGCAGTCCAATTCATCCACTTACGTCTTCAAAGGATAATAGTAAATAGAACAATACATAAGTTATAACAAGATTTAATATTACCTATATAATAGTTGCGTGTGTACGGTAAATTATACGGCTATTGCTGAACCAAAGATTTCCTTTGGTAGGATTGGTCCTTATGGCCCAAGGATGGATTTAAGATGTGGAGCCACCGCGATTTTTGGTGTAATTTTTTTTTTAATTTTAGCAGCTTCTGCTCTGGAGGAAAATAGAGTGTCAATCTGTATATAGGCATTAATTATGGTAATATTCCAAGTTCGGTACCATATTCGGATGACTTAAGAATGCTTAATTCATTTTAGGACTCATATTTGCACGATAAAGATGTTAAACAACGTAAAAAGAAGAAGAAGAAGAAGCATTATTTAAACGCGCTAATCTTAGTATGAGTCAGTAATTACTGGTCCGATTTGAAAAATTCTTTCAGTGTTAGATAGCCCATTTATCAAGGAAGGCTATAGGCTATATTTTATTACGCTAAGACTAATATAAGCGAAGAAATAGAGGAAAATGTGGAAAAAACGGGGGAAATTATTTGAAAGAGCTTATTTACGAACTACTGGAGTAATTTTTCTGTTATTTGGCACAGATAAAAAGTAGAAACGTGAAGGATCATAGGCTATTTATTGTGGACTAATTTGTCTGTGAAATATCTAATTTACGCGGGCGAAGCAGCGCGGAACGTCTAGTAATATTATAAGGCTGAAGAGTTTGTTTGTTTGAACGCACTAATCTCAGGAGCTACTCGTCTGATTTGAAAGAATCTTTCAGTGTTTGATAGCCTATTTATCGTGGAAGGCTATAACCTATATTTTATCACGCTAAGACCCATAGGAGCAAAGTTACAGAGGAAAATGTGAAAATAAAGCTGAAGAGTTTGTTGGTTAGTTTGTTTGTTTGAACGCACTAATCTCAAGAACTACTGGCCCGATTTGAAAAAATCTTTCAGTGTTTGATAGCCTATTTATCGAGGAAGCCTATGAGCTATATTTTATGATTTATCACGCTAAGACTAATAAGAGCAAAGATACAGAGGTAAATGTAAAAAAACGGGGAAAATTATTTGAAATAAATTGAAAATTATACCAAACTCGACTATATACCTAAATCCCAATCTTGACCTCATACCTTGTTAAAGCTAACCCCACCCCCCCTCCCCCACCTGCATGAAATATTCAGGTGGCTCCACATCGTAAACCCATCTTAGGGATATAAAGATCAATCCTACCAAAGGAAATCTTTGGTTCAGCAAAAGCCGTATTCCTCGTTTTTTTGTCTTGTACGCACACGACTATAAGAAAGCATGTTAAGAATGGATTGGCTAAAAAAATCCTGCAAACGTCCTGTAATCCTGATTCTTGCTCGATAAGGGTCGTCTTAAGTTCGGATCTTCAACTATTGTATTACTTATGGTCGGTTTCGGAGGCTTTTTGTCACTTGTTTATCAATTCGACGTTACATTTTAAGATTAATCAATTTTGCACAACACTCATATGGGACCACTTGTGCATTACAAAATCTATACTAATATTATAAAGCTGAAGAGTTTGTTTGTTTGAACGCGCTAATCTCAGGAACTACTGGTCCGATTTGAAAAATTCTTTCAGCGTTAGATAGCCCATTTATCGAGAAAGGCTATTATAGACTATATTTTATCACACTAAGACTAATAGGAGCGAAGAAACAGGAAAATGTGGAAATAACGGGGAAAATTATATGAAATCGCTTATTATCTTAAGAAAACTACTAGAGCAATTCTTAATATGTGCCAAATCACACATTAAGAATAGACCACGTGAAGGGACATAATATGCTATTTTAGCGGAAAATGTACGGTTTCCGGGAAATTCCCAAATTACGCGAACGAAGCCGCGCGGAACATCTAGTGTATCATAATAACACACGAGTTGTGTACAAATTTAAGCAACCCACTTGAGTTTGATACGTTTTCAATTTTAACACATCCGCTTACATTCATTAAACAAAAGTTCCAAAAAAAAACTACCGGCTTCCGACTTCCTTACATAACAAATAAATATTTAAAAATTCCATACACATCAACGCATTTTTTTTCTCAAACGCTTTTAAAGTTATTATTTATTTTTCCTTGAGACTGTAATTTAAAGCATTGAATTTAATATTTAAAACAGACATTCAGTTTGTAGTCGAAGATGGAACTCAGAAAACTTTTGGAACCCTCAAATAATCAAAAAGAAAAAAAAATGGCCCCTTTTAGCAATTACTTTAATCCTTCGATCGCGGATTCTTGGAAATGCTTTTGTATTCTATTGTCGCGATTACCGGTGCTCGTACGGGGCTTGAAGGATTAATTTAATAATAGGGCTACAAATATTATAATTAGGAGGCTATAACTGTCTTGTTATTATTAATTGCTGTTGAAAAGTCAACAAATGGTTTAAAAATAGAACAAAAGCAGAGCTATAGGATACGAGCTTTTTTGCAATTTTGTATTAAATGTTAGGTGGTTTTAAGCTAAGTGCCAACTACGTTAAAGTCCACTAAATTTTTGGTGTGATACGATGAAACCTCTAGAAATTTTGGTACGATTATAATAATAATTCTGACAGCTACCAGTTCTAAATTGTTTAATTTAAATAAATAGAGTCGAAGTTGAATAGCCTGCTAATAAAAACATAAAAATAAGAAGAGGGCCGTCCATTACTTGCGTAAGGCTTTTTGAGGATTTTTGACCCCCTGTCCCGCCTTGGTGAGATCTCGTAATATTTTCCCGAACTCCCCAACCTAACCTAATCTGACGCGAGAATTTCAAATCTATGTTTTGGCTGTAAACAGGTTGATTATTGATTTATGATCGCCAGATTTGGCCATATTATAATATGTATATATAGTAGTTTTTTTTGCTCGAAAAAAATTTGCCACGACCCCCCCATACCCCCCCAACCCCCTAAGTGACTTTTGAAAGATTTAGCTTGACCCCCTCCCCCTCTATAACACCTCACGTAAATAATGGACGCCCCCCAAACAACCAATTTTTACATATTATTAATATTAATCACATGAATTTGAAGTTTAGATACGAAAGTAAAAAAAATAAAAATATAATCGGCCAAATTAGACTCGCGCAAGAAGGGTTACGTATCGTTATAGAGCAAAAATAGGCCAAAAATTGTGTTTTTGTATGGGAGCCCCCTTAAATCTTTATTTTATTTTAATATTATTGATAATTATTAATAATTTTTGATTACGAGCAAAAAAGGCCGAAAATCACATATTTTGTTGTATGGGGGCCACCTTTAAATATTAATTTTATTTTTAGTATTTGTTGTTATACCGGCAACAGAAATACACAATCTGGGAATATTTCAGACTTCTAGCTATAGCGGTTTTGGAGGTATAGCCTGGAGACAGACAGACAGACAGACGGACGGACAGACAACGAAATCTCAGTAATAGGGTCACGTTTTTACCCTTTGGATACGTAAGTCGTTACTCTAAAAAGAATTAGTGTAGACACAAGTTGTATATTAATCCTTCGATCGCGGATTCTTGGAAATCTATTGTTCTCGCGGCCGTATTGGCCGGTTTACACTTATTAAGAGGCCGGGGTACCCTGGAAATTCTCATACATACGTAATACCAAAATCATTTTCTCATACGAAAATATTTAACATGCTTGAGTTTTTTTTTTCAGCTTAAAATAGTAATTTAGATAATTACTATTTTAAGCTGAAAAAAAAGATTCCTGCACAAAAATTTTCTACAAAATATTTAAACACAAAAAAAATTGTGTTTAAATATTTTGTAGTAAATTTATCCCCCGCCCCTTACCCTGAGGGGTGGTGGGGGATACGTAACGTATTTCCCCTCCTTAAAAGCCCATTTATCGAGAAAGGCTATTATAGACTATATTTTATCACACTAAGACTAATAGGAGCGAAGAAACAGAGGAAAATGTGGAAATAACGGGGAAAATTATATGAAATTGCTTATTATCTTAAGAAAACTACTAGAGCAATTCTTAATGTGTGCCAAATCACACATTAAGAATATTAAGAAGAATATTAAGAATAGAGCACGTGAAGGGACATAATATGCTATTTTAGCGGAAAATGTACGGTTTCCGGAAAATTCCTAAATTACGCGAACGAAGCCGCGCGGAACATCTAGTGTATCATAATAACGCACGAGTTGTGTACAAATTTAAGCAACCCACCAACACCCAAAAAATTGTGTTTAAATATTTTGTAGTAAATTTATCCCCCGCCCCTTACCCTGAGGGGGTGGTGGGGGATACGTAACGTATTTCCCCTCCTTAAAAAAAAGGTATATCAAACACTACTGAACCGATTTCGATGAAATTTGCGGTATTCTTACTTACTATAGTAGTACTTGCAGATTTTTTTGGCCTAGTACAATAGAAAATAATTATACAAATCGGACTTGCAGTTCCGGAGATATGCGAACACAAAAATAAAAACAAGTCGAATTTATTATTTATTAAATATTAAATACTAGCGACCCGCCCCGGTGTTGCACGGGTATAAAATATATAGCCACTGAAAAAAATATTAAAATCGATTAAGCCTATGATCCTTCACGTGGTCTACTTCTTATATGTACCAAAAAACATAAAAATTGATCCAGTAGTTCGCGAGATAAGCCCTTTCAAATGATTTTCCCCGTTTTTTCCACATTCTCCTATTAGTCTTAGAGTGATAAAATATAGCCTATAGCCTTCTTCAATAAATGGGCTACCTAACACTGAAAGAATTTTTCAAATCGGACCAGTAGTTCCTGAGATTAGCGCGTTCAAGTTAGCCCTTTCAAATAATTTTCCCCGTTAAAAACGTTAAAAAAGGTCAGTACTTGTAGCTAATATTAGTAGGTACGAATTGGGAATTTCTGGTAATTTGCGGCCAAACTTAATTGACTATCATATTAAACTAAAACAACATGGACAATCGAGAAATGAGGTTATTTAATATTGTAGTATTACCTACGCGTCTGATAAATGATCAAATCAAATATGAAGTAGAAAACGTTTCTCACCTTTAACTTTAAAACGCCGTACCTACCTGGAAAATAGTGTAGGTACACGATAACTGATAAGGTACTTATTACATAAGTTGCTTACTTGTCAACCTCAACAAAATGCGTAGGCACTTCCCTTGAAATCGTATCTCCAAATTTCGATACATTATCACTGCAAATCGCGCAGTCGCACTGCGTTCTCGTCGCGTGTTTATACAATAAAACAATTCAAAAATTCGGTACATTTATTTTTGATGAAGATGTTTATCACGTGTGCAACGAGGTGGAACTTTTGACATCTTCGCAAATCGTCGACTTCCCTCAGTGGTCCGTGAGTCGGTCCTCCTCGCGGTGTCGAGCATCCACAACAATTAAGGGTCCGTATACGAAATTTGCCGATTTCGCTGATTTTACAGACGTGATTTAACAGTTAAAATACAGTATTTCTATAAGTTTTAATGCACAACATGTAAGATCATTTCAATTATAATATAGTGTTGGAGCTAGATTTTTTTTTTTAAGTATCTTTAAATAATGCAACTCAAACCCGCGACAGTTTTGTGATTTTTGCTGTAAAAGGTTTAGAATATCACCTTTTTATGGATTGTATTGACGTCTTAACGGTATGAAAAAAAATACAATGTATTGTTGAGAAAGTCGTCTATAAAGTGTTGGAATTACTTTTTACCACTTTAATATGAAATAGTTGAGTAAAAAAATATGTAACTGGGGAAAATTTTAGAGAAAATGGGCAAAGAATTGCTGTTAATTTCGGCAGCTTGGAGCTGTAATTCATAAAAAAAAACGAGAGAAATAATCTATAGACAAAATTTTATCCAATTCGAGAAAAAAGAAAAAAGAAAAAAAACAAATTGTGCCAAAAAAACACGATTCAAAACAACCTAAATCTCACATTATGTTACTCCGCAAGTTCGAGTCGGCTTTCCGTGCTTAAATATATTTTAAATCTAATAATTAATATATATATATATATATATATATATATATATATATATATATATATATATATATATATATATATATATTTTTTTTTTTTTTTTTTTTTTGAGTCTAATGCAAACCTTTGCAATTTCGGCAAAATCGGAAAAATTTCGTATACGGACTCTTAAGGATCGATGGGCAACATTAGCCGCCTTCAACTTATATAACTTGCCTTTATTACATTAACAGCACCAGTCCTATTTGGAATGCAGATCCTCCGCACGGCTCCGCGTGCGAAACACTTGCTCGTACGTTGTGTGATAGTGATCGTGTTTAACATAATATATTACACCCTCTGAGAACGTAAGTAATTGTGATTATCCATTAATCTAATTGTTTTTCAAATTAAAACATCGCCAAAGTGTTATTAATTTCTTAAATAAATGGCTCAATATTTTAACGTGATCCGTTCATGGTGTATCAGATGTAAGTATATTGTTATGATGCAAATTGTTTCGACAAAAATAATATCGATAAACTTCATTATAAAATATTTGTCACATGATTAAAAAAAATATATACGTCTGGATCCAAAATAAACTGGCGAAATAGAGCAATAACCTGAGGTTTGGCAGCGCTAAAGGAAATTATTTTTGCTTGATTTTTATTAAAAATACCGAGATCAAAACATGATATTAAACAAAAATAAAATGCAATAAAATAAATCTTGTAAAATATAATATATACGAGTAGGATACACGAAGATTGTCTGGGCTAAGAATGTGTTTTTTTTTCTAATAGCTTATCTACTTAATATACTATGAATATATTTTTAAAAATCTACCTGGCTTTATTCATTATAAACATAAAGTGCCAAAAACTCGTTTTATAGCAATTAGCAACAATAGACACATGATTTACATAATATTATACGAATATAATACAAAAATAATAAATTAAAAAAAAAACAATTTAAGCCTGCCAATAGACTGGCAGACAAATGATTCATAGTAATAATAGGTATGATAGGTACTAGTTTTAACAATAATACTACCAAGTAACAAACAAAAAGACGCTGTCTGTAACAATAACACAACTCAATGATAGTGATGTTCGGTAAGTAGATAATCGGCCAAGTGCGAGTCGGACTCGCGCACAAAGGATTCCGTACCATTATAGAGCAAAATTAGTCCAAAAATTGTGTTTTTTTGTATGGGGGCCTCCCATAAAAAAACCTTTTTTTTTAAATATTATTATTAAATATTAAAGTACACATATAACTAAGGATTTTGTGAAAAGGCGAAGTACCTACTTACCTGTTGCCATTATTGATATAGAGCGAAAAAGGCCAAAAATCACGTATGTTGTATGTGAGCCCCCCTTAAATATTAATTTTATTTTGTTTTTAGTATTTGTTATTATAGCGGCAACAGATATGCATAATCTGTAAAAATGTCAACTCTCTAGCTATTACCGTTCTTGAGTTACAGTCTGGAGACAGACAGACAGACGTACGGACAGACGGACAGACGGACAGACAACGAAGTCTCAGTAATAGGGTTCCGTTTTAACCCTTTGGGTACGGAACCCTAAAAATATTGAACAACACAAAAGTATATTTCCAATTGGTAAGCGTTATCTATTTGAGGTAAGACAAACATTAATTACACAAAACTCTGTCATTTTATAATAATTACTATAAAATACTAGATTAAATTAATTACTTAACTGTATTGGGTCATTTGCGTGTGATCATAATTCAATTTGCCTTTATATCGTTCACACTTGAAGAGAAACTCCCTTTACGTTTTCTTTATAACAACAGTTTTACGATTAATCCTTTACCACAACTTTTATTTAAAAACGGGACCCTATTACTAAGACTTTGTTGTCTGTCCGCATGTCCGTCTATCCGTCTGTCTGTCTGTCTGCCTGCCTGTCTGTCTGTTTCCAGGCTGTCTAATGTCTATAGCGATTCTTGAAATAACTTCTGAAATTTTCACGGATTGTGTATTTCTGTTGCCGCTATAATAACAAATACTAAAGATAAAATAAAATAAATATTTTAATATTAATTATTTATTATATTATATACCCCACCCTTGAAAAAAGGCTCCAAAAGGAGCCTATTTTTGTTCTATAACGAGAATCCTTTGCGCGCGAGTCTAAATTACACTTAACCGATATTTTTAACCGACTTCCAAAAAACGAGGAGGTTATATGTTCGGCTGTGGATATTTTTTTTTCATGTTCAACGATTACTCCGCCGTTTGTGAACCGATTTTCGAAATTTTTGTTGTGTTGTATTAGGTTTCACTCCAATTTGGTACCATATTCACAAAAGTGGTGACCTGATGATGGGATCCATGAGTAATCGAGGGAATTCCTCGAAATTTATATGGAAACATATGGTGATTTTGGTTTTATGAGAAGCATCCTAAGCATATACCTACTACCAAAACGCAAGATTTTGCACCGAGGTATACTATGGTTCCGAAGCTACTAAGAGAACTCCGGATTCCTTATAGATACAAGTTTGGGAGTTTAGGCGCTGTTTTAAAAACTGAAAGCATATGCTACTATGCAAATTACATTCATCATCATCATCATCATCATTACCACGTCAGGGTCACCAATGTCACCAAATTCAACCTTATCTCCAGAGCATAAGGCACAATTTGACATTACTCCTGAGAAGTTAAAGTTGCTTCGATAATGTAACATTCTGTTCCACTTCGCCGAGATATTCTGGAAAACAACCTAATTTCAACCTTTTGCATTGCGTTTAGCGTTCATAGTATAATAACGCATCGCATCGCATATCTGCCAGGGCTATCAAGCAAGCGCGCGGCGGCGCGGGCGCGGGCCGGGTACTATGCACAGAATACAAATTACTCACGGAGGTACTATGTGCGCTGCGTGTGCTTGTCGCACATGTCGAACGAGTGCCAGCCTATTGAAACTAGTCCGGTGACCGGCTACTTAGCACGTCACACATGTTCACTTCGATTTTTTTTAATAATTGTTTAAAATTATCTGCAGGCTGCAGCTGATATTATAAAATTTTGTAAGTGTGACTGTAATAAGATACGTAGAATAATATACACGTGTATTATTCTACGTATAGTACGCGTTTGCTTACTAGGTAACTAAAAAGAGTGAAATTATAATTTTTAACAAAAAATTAAAACCGACTTCCAAGGTAAAACAATAATAACATCCTTATAATATGAACTAAAAAGTATTAAATAATTATTCCTATCTAATAGTGCCTTTTTACGAATTCGGCTAAAACTCAACTATTTCTGTACTCAATCTTCATAATTTTGAAGTCGGTGCCAGTTCCAAAAGTTTCAAATATTCTGTCAGAGAACAGAAGATTCATCTGGTACCGACTTCAAAATGATGAAGATTGAGTACAGAAATAGTTGAGTTTTAGCCGAATTCGTAAAAAGGCACTATTAGATAGGAATAATTATTTAATACTTTTTAGTTCATATTATAAGGATGTTATTATTGTTTTACCTTGGAAGTCGGTTTTAATTTTTTGTTAAAAATAATTCTATTTAAGTATTAAATTTTGGTGTTGAAACTATCTATTTGGCCTTCTATCAAATGAATAACACAAGATACTTAAATTAAAAAAAATAAAAACAACCCCCCGTTCCAATTTTTAGTAAGTGTCAGGACTCAGGAATCAGAATATTGAACTAATAAAATCACTGAATGTCGATTACCAGTTACAACCTATAACGATGATGATAATGATCTGTAGCTAAGAACACTCTCGATTAATAGCTTTAAAACAAAAAAAAATATGGCTACGATGCCACGGACAGGCAGAAACACTAAAAAACAGACAATAATAATATGTCAAACTTATAACGCCCATCTTTTTTGTCGTGAGCTCAAAAGTGTTCATTTCCAAAGTCTGTCGTGAGTTAGGGTCAATTCAGCGACGCGTAGATGTATTTCTAAATTTAAGCTTAAAACAAACCTAAGCGTCAGTGACAGGGGGACGCGGTACGCGATACGGGAGCGTCTGCAACGCGAAACTGGCCGTGCACACCTGCGCGACTACGGTGCGAACCGTCAAACGTTAATATCATGACACAATCTATCAAAACGTATACAAATCAAAAAATCATAAACTAAAGAGTTGTAGAAAATAATATAAAAAAAAGGTTTTAAAAAAGAAGTCTAGTTATGTACACTTCAAAACACGCGTCTAACAACTTGACGCGCACGTTTCGCTTGCCGACGTGAACATCCCGCGTCGCGGTCGTGCAGGTGTGCACAGCGCCATAAGATTACATGGGCAGCGTCCGCCGCGCGGTAGACGCTACCGCTTCGCAGTCGCTTTGGTCGCGTAGGTTTGTGCAATCCTTTATATAGATTTGACAGTCTTGCATTACGTCACACGCAATTGAAATCCGTCAAATTCATACAAATTTAGGAATGCATCTACGCGTCGCGATGCGGTCTGAATTGACCCTTACTCTACTTAAATCAAGGCATTTAGTTTTATTACTCACTAGCTGTGCCCCGCGGTGTTACCCGCGGTTTAAGTGATATATAATAAAAGACTATAAAAAGTTCCAAAAATACGGTCGAAACGGGACGATACATGGTTCTATAATGGATTATGGTAGTGATGATGATGATTAATGTAATTTGCATAGTAGCATATGCTTTCCATTCTTAAAACAACGTCTAAACTCCCAAACTTGTATGTAGAAAGAGTCAGGAGTTCTCTCAGCACCTTCCGAACCATGCCATACCTTGGTGCAAAATCTTACTTGTTGGTAGCATATGCCTAGAATACTGCTCATAAAACCGAAGTTACCACATGTTTCCATATAAATTTTGAGGAGTCCCCTCGATTTCTTATGGATACCTTCATTAGGTCACCACTTATTATTATTATGAATATGGTACCAAATTGGGATGATAACCTATACACCAAAAGAAAAATTGTGAAGATCGGTTCACAAACGGCGGAGTAATCGATGAACATAAAAAAACGAACATTACATCTCCATTTTGAAATTCGGTTAAAATTGTAGCCTATTTGTTATTCTGATGTATAAGCTACTAGCTGTTGCCCGCGACTTCGTCCGCGTGGACTTCAGTTTATAGTTGTCCCCGTACATCGATTGAATAGTTTACGCGCAAATCACAAAGGTACATTGTGTGGGAACCGTCCATTTTTCCGCGACAAAACATATCCTGTTTTCCCGGGACTCAAAGTATCTCTATACCAAATTTCAGCAAAATAGATAGAATAGTTTAGGCGAAAATCGAAAATTTCGTTGTGCGGGAACCGTACATTTTTTGGGACAAAATGTATCTCTTGTCCTTCCCGAGACTCAAAGTATCTCCATTCTCCATACCAAAATACATCAAAATCGATTGAATAGTTTACGCGCAAATCATAAAAGTATAGTGTGCGGTAAGCGTACATTTTTCCGGGACAAAATGTATCCTATGTCCTTTTCCGGGACTCAAAGTACATATATCTATAAGTACCAAATTTCAGCAAAATCGGTCCAGCTGCTTACTGTTATGTTACTACATTTTGTCACTCACTGACATATAGATCATCAAAATTCTAAGGTACTTCTAGCAGACTTAGAACCTTGAAATTTGGTACTCGGATAGGTCTTTATTCACAATGAAAGGAAAAATTATGAAACCGGCCAAGTGCGAGTCGGACTGGCGTACATAGGGTTCCGTGCCGTAAATTTGTATGCGGTGATAACTTATTCACACCAAGAAATAAAGTGTATTAATATATTTTTTATTTGTTTTCTTAGGATACAAAATAATAACAACACTTTAATACATAATAAAACAAAGTTTTTTTGGTTTGAATTATACTGGAGCATTAATGTGCTAATGTGCTAAAAATTAATGTGCTGAATGAGCACGTTTATTTTATTCTCTTTGTTATTTATCCTTACATCATACATTTAATAACTTCAGGCTCTTATGGATAATGGAAGGCTAACAATATTCGATATTATTTGACATTGGCGTTTTCTTCTGACAGTAAAGTTCAAATTCTTTATTTAATTTCGCCGATATTATTTTATCGAAGTGACTAAATAAGTACATATGTCACCATGGCAACGTCCATCGCTTTCCCATCGCACAAACAATTGTCGCCGTCAGTCTCGAGTTGTAATAATTTGCTATTATTAATTCAACAAATGCATTTACCAACATAAAAATTTCAGACCTACTGAAAAAGCAATTCAGTAAAAATCAGTAAAGCCGTTTCGGAGGAGTACGGTAACTAACATTGTAACACGAGAATTTTATATTTAAGGCTGCAGTCTTGCAAAATTCACTCGCTGCGAATTATTTGCGCAAGTTTATATATATATTTACAAACTAATCCATCTTAATCTATATATTTATTATTAATACGCGAGCGAAAATCTTTGGATCCCTTTAGGCGAAAAATGCGAAAACGTAGGTGATTGAAATTTTTTGCACAGAACTATAGTTTATATGGTGAAGGAATGCATCGAGTTAATATTATTTTGAAATTATGCTTTCATCATAAAAAAAATTAACAAATAAAACATTACACACACTACAACACACACACACTAGGTCCTAGGAGATTTTGATTAACAAGCCTTAGATACAAACGAATTGTACTCTTTTATTTATAGTTGAATTCTTTTGGCAAATTAAAAATAGATTTAGTTTTTTTATTGAATCTTAAATACTGTTTGACAATTACCGTAAACTACCAGTCATTGGACAGCTAAGGATTTTTTTTACAGAAACAGCTGTAAAACATTAAACACTTCGCATGAAATAGAAATAGAAATTATATTTGTGTTCATAAATTATCTAACTTAAGATATGCAAACATAAAAATGCGATGGTTTTTCAGTTTATATTGATTTTTTGGTAAAAACTGAATGGTAGGCAAAACACAGTCATGGGACGGAATTACAGTAGTTGGGACACCCAAAACCATTAGTTGGACAAGCAAAGTTTGATTGAAATTTGGTTAAAATTGGTATTGTAAGTAGCAAACATACTTATAAACAAAGTCGCTTTTTTTTCCCTCATGTCCCTTTGTTCCCTTTAATCTTTGAAACTACGCAACGGCAACGTGGTAGGCATCATGTTACATGTAGGACATTCTGAAAATATTTATTTTAAATTTATTCAGAAATAAAACAATTTTGATTTTGATTTTGAACGAATTTTGATGATTCTTTCAGTGTTAGATAGCCCATTTATCGAGGAAGGCTTATAGGCTATATTTTATCACGCTAAGATCCAATTTCACCAACGACTGATAAAGTTAATGCTCTAATTAGTATCACGTCACCTCTCTCACTTTTCATATAAATGAATTATTATTTTTAACAAAAAAATTAAAACCGACTTCCAAGGTAAAAACAATAGTAATATTATGAACTAAAAAGTATTAAATAACTCTTTCTCTTTATTAGTGCCTTTTTCAGAATTCGTCTAAATCTCAACTATTTCTGTACATACTACAGTCTTCATTACTTCGAAGTCGGTACCAGCTAATTTAATCGTGAGTTCAATCAATGTCAGAATATCTGAAACTTTTGGAACTGGTACCGACTTCAAACTAATGAAGACTGTAGTATGTACAGATATAGTTGAGATTTAGACGAATTCTGAAAAAGGCACTATTAAAGAGTAAGAGTTATTTTATACTTTTTAATTCATAATATTACTATTGTTTTTACCTTGGAAGTCGGTTTTAATTTTTTTGTTAAAAATAATAATTTCACTCTTTTTAGTTAAGTATCTACAAAATAAGGCTTTATGCGTAAATAACCAATACGAATGTTAACTATTCACATTATGTTACTGTAAGCGAAATTGTGGTAAATGCTTGCAGTTATCTAAGCGATGTTGCAATTTCCAAACTTTTATCTTTAAAGGTTCAGGAATTATGTTCAGTGCTTTTGGACCAAGAGACACCTTTGTATGAAATTTCTCTTATTCGTAACATAATATTATGTTTGATTTACTAGAAACAACATTTTTACCACTATGAGTATTTTGATAAATATCAAGGATTCCCCTCGATTGCTCGTAGATCCCATCATCAGCTCACCACTTTCGTAATTGTTAAGTATACAAAATTAAGATTATATCCTATACAACAACACGAGAAATTTGAAAATCAGTCCTCAAGCAGCGAAATCATCATCAAAAACATCTGCTTCGATGCAAAATATCACGAAAAGTACCAATAATTGGGTCATAGTGTGATGACCAATGGTATGATTATGGTTGTGATGATGATGACCAATCAAATTGATGTGTTAGCTTATGCTTTTAGTTGTTTAAACAACGCCGAAACCCCCGAACCTGTACCTATAAGCATTCAAAAGTTCTGTTCGGTACCTTTGGATCCAGGGTATAACCTGGTGCAAAATCTTACTTTATTGGTAGCATTGACCTCGAATGCTTCATAAATAATTAAAATCACTATATGTTTCCATACAAATTTCAAGGAGTCCCCGCGATTCCTCAAGGATCCCATCATCGGACCACCACTTTTGTGAACATGGTACCAAATTAGAGTTGAACCCTATACAACACAAAAAGAATTTTGAAAATCGGACGACAAACGGCTGAGTGATCGGTGAACATATATAAAAAAAATACATACAGCCGAACGTATTACCTCCTCCTATTTGGAAGTCGGTCAAAAAGAAGACATGATATTTTAACAAGCTGTTAACACTAACAGGCGTTGGTGAAATTGGGTCTAAGACTAATAGGAGCGAAGAAATAGAGGAAAATGTGGAAAAAACGGGGAAAATTATTTGAAAGGGCTAACTTGAACGCGCTAATCTCAGGAACTACTGGTCCGATTTGAAAAATTATTTCAGTGTTAGATAGCCAATTTATTGAGGAAGGCCGTATGCTATATTTTATCACGCTAAGACTAATAGGAGAATGTGGGAAAAAACGGGGAAAATTATTTGAAAGGGCTTATCTCGCGAACTACTGGATCAATTTTTATGTTATTTGGCACAGATAAGAAGTAGACCACGTGAAGGATCATAGGCTATCGATTTCCATCATTTTTTCAGTGGCTATATATTTTTTTATACCCGTGCGACGCCGGGGCGGGTCGCTAGTTATAAATAATTGTTGTTTTCACATATATTTTTATTATTTATTGCAGAATAAGGTATTTAATTAAATATTTAACAGTAATCGGCCAAGTGCGAGTCGGACTCGCGCACGAAGGGTTCCGTACCAATACAGAGCAAAAATAGGCTAAAAATTGTATTTTTTTGTATGGGAGCCCCCCTTAAATTTTTATTTTATTAAAATATTATTATAAAATATTAAAGTACACATATCGACACCGGAAATATCACTTAACGTAAGGGACATTTTGGCGAAAATGAGTTATATATATCATTGGATTCAGAATTTCGAGCTCTATCGTTTGGCATACTTGAAATTCTTCTATCGTTAAAAAAAATGTCCCTTACAGTGCACATTTTTTAAAGTCAAGACAGGTTTTTTCCTAAAAAAAATGATTTAACGGATGTAAATATTTTTACGTGTTAAAAAAAGTTACGTAAATGCTTTTAAAATAAAATTCAGTCCCTTACGTTAACCTTTAGCTTTACAATTCTCTTAACATGTCCTTCACGTTAAGAATTGATACATAATAATTGTCATACCTTCACTAAAATTTGTCCCTTACCTTAATGTTAAATATCATTTTTCAAGAAGATATTTTTGTTTTTGGCACCTACTCAAAAAGTATTATCCGTAAAAGTTTAAGGTTTTCTATAAAGTTTTAGTGTTTTAGCTAAACCTTTAGCCTTTAGGTATACACATGTAATGCGGTCAATTGTATATAGCTAGCATTAAGGATGACAATACTCTCCTGGCTGCAAATTAAATCGAAATGCAAGAACTGTTTTAGAGAATGAAGCAAATGATCAATAACTTGGGCCTCTCAATTAATAAGGGGAAACCAAAAACATGGTCATAAACAGAAGCAACCCTCTGCCTTTGACTGGCGCGCTAAAATTGGAAGTGGTTAGCAAATTTGTCTTTGATCTTTACGAACGACGGCTCCTGTTAACCAAATATACGTAGAAGAATTGGGATGACTAAGAGCGCCATGTCTCAAATGCATAAAACCTGGCTTGACAGGAAGATTTCGTTAAAAACCAGGAGGAAACTTGTGCACATGCTCATATTCTTCATCTGTCTTTAAGGATCCGAGACATGGACTCTGAAGTCTGCAGACCGCAGACGTATCGACGCCGTCGAGGGTGCTGGAGGAAAATGCTCTGAATTTCATAAACTGCTTTCAGAACCAACTCATTCATTCTGGCTAAACTAAACATAAAAACAAGGCTCTCTACCATCCGTCTATTAACGCATCTAAGAATATTTCAGGCACATTACCAGAAAAAAAGCAGGAAACCTTGAAACCATGGTATGGAAAACTCATGATAATTGGCAAGATTGAGGGGAAAAGACGGCGGAGCCGCTGTCTTATGCGTTGGTCTGATCAAATCCGTACCACACTTGAGTCGACTGTCTGCGACGCTCTTCGAGTGGCCGATAATAGAAATAGCTGGCGTACCACCATAAAAAGGAAGGTCATAGAAGGGAAAGGTCATGACTGGGCACTGGCGAAGCAGCTCTGACAGGTGCGATAAAAGAGAACAGTAGCTCCTGATAAGGTGAAATGAGAAGCTTAATGCCAAGTCAATAACGAACATTTAGACTTGTGGTGTGCGATCGCTAGGTCAGGTTCACAGAAAGAGGCCGCAGAGCGGAACAGGGAGATAGATCCATCTTCCATTCGGCTCAGGATACAGATTTCGGTAAGACAAAAGAGCATATACGTGGTTTTGCAAAGTTCCACCTGGTCTAAAGGGGCTCTGGGTGTAGATGGGAACAGTCCCGGTGCCAAGGGAAATGCTTCAGTCTGTCGAAGTTCCCTTATTTTGCTGGAAATCCTATCCCTTATGTGGTAGACCAGCCAGTCGTGGTGGGCTTATTGTGTTAGATTTTAATATATTACATCAAACTTCCTCCAAAGCATAGTTTTTTATGTCCTTTACAGTACTTTACAGTAGAAGTATATCTTGTTAAATGTTTTTGTGTACAATAAATGGTTAAATAAATAAATAAATAGATTTGTGTCGCAGTTTCATATTAAACTTGGTGCTTACTTTAATATGGCTTTGTTGACATTGAAAAATTCAGTGCTGTATGGGACAAATAAGCAATTTTTTTTTTAAATGTAAGGGACATGCTATTTTCTAAACGCGTAAATTTACGAAAATATTTTTAATAGTTATATAGCTGACAAAATTCTAAGAAACTTTGCCATAAACACCTTTAAAATCGGACTAAATGATAAAAAGTTACAGACGAATTTGTAAAAAAAAAGTTGTTTTTTCGCTCTCCTGAAAAGTCGTGTTTTGTCCCATACATTAAGTGATATTTTCAGTGTCGATATAACAAAAGAGTGTGTGATAAATTCAAGTGCCTACCTGTTGCCATTATTGATTTAGAGCGAAAAAGGCCGAAAAAATCACGTTTGTTGTATGGGAGCCCCCCTTAAATATTAATTTTATTTTGTTTTCAGTATTTTTTGTTATAGCGGCAACAGATATGCATAATCTATGAAAATTTCAGAAGTCTAGCTATAGCGGTTCTTGAGATACAGCCTGGAGACAGACAGACGGACAGACAGACGGACAGACAACGAAGTCTTAGTAATAGGGTCTCGTTTTTACCCTTTGGGTACGGAACCCTAAAAAATGACTTCAAAAAATTAAAATTCTTACCAATATATTATTATATAGTAGGTACTATTGTAACATATCCATACTCATATTATAACTTAATACTTCAGTCGGAATTTCCAGGAATTGCTATTATATTCTATTGTTGTCGCGATCACCGGTGCTCGCGCGGGGCCTGAAGGATTAATAAGTATGAAAGTTTGTTCGTCCATCTGTATGTCAATTACTTCTTCACACTCAAACCACTGAACGGACTTTGCATAAATTTGGTATGGAGACACTTTGAGTTCCGGGAAAGAAAAAATAGTACTTTTTGTCCCGGGAAAATGTACGGTATCCACTATCCACCCAATAAACGGACTTTGACGCAATGGAGTTACGGCCGTCATCTATTAATATTATAGATGTGAAAGGATGTCCGTCTGTTTCTTTATCCAGGTATGTCTGTAATCTGTATATTACATTGTTCAGGTAAAACGTAACTCAAAATATATATTTTAGAGATTTCAGATTGTCCTCATCGAGCCAATCGGCATACTCAGACAATATTTAAATATGGAGCACAATGCATAGCAGCTCATTTGCCAGTCGCTGTGGCCGCACTCTACTTTTAGGCGGCAGTTGGGCATGTCATACCATACACGTAACGATTGTACGCTAACAATATTATATTTTAGGATGTAAATAGATCACACAGGTTGCACATTTTCTTGAGTTTGGATTATACTGATGGGTAGCAAAAATTGTATGGCATTTGTTTAATTTAAATCATTATACACAAAGTCAAGGGATTTCATGAAAATAAAATAATTGAAACGGACTTCACAAATCACAATACAGGGATTTCCTAATAAAACATAAACAAAACCGGTCAAGTGCGTGTCGGGCCACGCGCAATACCGCTAGTTTTTTATTTTTTATTTTTGTATGGTCAATTAATGTACATAATTATATTATAACGTGTTTAACACTACTAACAACATCATCTCAGTTATTTTCAAAGGAATTTGAACGAAAAGTTCCTTAATACTTCGCCGAATACATTTCTTTTAATTGATCGACTATTACTCAATTACTTATGAAGTCTTCTTAGCCATGATAGTTTTCCTTTTAAATTCAGCATATTTCTTACTCCCGTGAATTTTTTCACATTTCCAAAAGCAACCGTTTAGCTGGTAGAAGGGGAAGACACTGGACTAACGATTTTTTCCACTTTAAAACTTAATATTTCACAAACGGATCCCTAAATTGGAAAATAATCTATAAATACTCATAATATTTTTAAAAAAATGACAATGACAATGACACCCCACACGATGGGGTGGACGCGAAAAAAAAATTCATCCCGGTTTGATGTATATAGGGAAGGTATCATAAAAATATATTTTAAAATACAATAAACTGTACGATCGGCTACAGCTAAAGCTTTTATAAAATGATACAAAGGTTCCTTGTCAGTGCAAGCCAAACATTGCCATACTTATTGAAAAAACCATTTATCAATAATAATTTATACGGTGTATATGTCGCAGTCATCTGGTTCAATCTGCGATTCGATTGAATGACTAGCGTATTCATTGAATGACACCATTCAATTGAATGACTCGGCCGAACGTCGATTGAACGATTGTCCCTCAACGTTCAACTAGTTAGCGATTTGTAGCATAGCGTTTTGAAGATAGCGGACATGAAATCAGTCAGGTAATTGAACGTATTTCATTTTCTTCGTACTGTGGCGCTAGTAGTCACTAAAACAAATATGGCGTCAAACATTTCGCACAGCTGATATCACTGTGTTGATATTTTATCGATTACATTTACATTAAAGTGCTTTATTTGTAATAACTAATAAAATAATATGAAAGCGTGGATTTACCTATAACTACCCCGTCAACGGCTACTTGAAAAAAAAATAACATCACATTTAACGACTTCGCTATATTATGACGTTTAGTCAAGACGTTAAACGTTACAGTCAACGTCTTGACGAGTTGTCCTTTAGTCATTCAATGGAATGGTGTCATTCAATGAATGCGCTAGTCAGTCAATCGAATCGCAGATTAAACCAAATGACTGCGACATATACACTATACAGTATACGGTGCTGACAATAATTAATGTGCGATCAGCTTTAAATTTTAATACAATCAAAACGTATAATAAAGCGTACAACTTACGTACATTGTGTCAGTTATATCTAAGTATGCTCTCGCGTCGAATCAATGCACAAAACTTCACATAGAATTTTAAAAATTTAAATGAGATTCTGCGACTCGTTATTTATTAGAGAATAGGCGACTCACACTTTTATGTCCTTGTGTCCTTATAAACTAATGACAACTTTGACACACCTTACAGTATAATGGTCTTCCATCTACCACGTCCGGGTCGAGAAACCTCTGTCCCCTAGCCGCAAGTGTAAACAACGTGACGCACTGCAATTAGAGAATACGGTAAAAACTACAAATAACTTAAACATTGCAACTTTTTTACTTCGCCGAATACATTTTTTTAGTTGATCGACTATTACTCAATAACTTATAAGTCTTCTTAGCCGTGATAGTTTTCCTTTTAAATTCAGCATATTTCCTACTTACGATTTTTAACCGACTTCCAAAAAAAAGGAGGAGGTTATATGTTCGGCTGTGTTTTTTTTATTTTATTTGTGTATGTTCAACGATTACTCCGCCGTTTGAGAATCGATATTCAATTTTTTTCTTTTGTTGCATAGGATTCAACTCCAATTTGGTACCATGTTCACAAAAGTGGTGACCTGATGATGGGATCCATGAGTAATCGAGGGGACTCCTCAAATTTTATATGGAAACATATAGTGATTTTGATTTTATGTGAAGGATCCTAGGCATATGCTACCAAAAAGTAAGATTTTACACCAAGGCATGCTATGGTTCCGAAGATACTAAGAGAACTCCGGATTCCTTATAGATACAAGTTTGGGACTTTCGGCGATGTTTTGAGAACTGAAAGCATATGCTACTATGCAAATTACATTCATCATCATCATCATCATTATCATAATTATCAGTACCATCACACGATGCATCGTTATGAGTTACGACCCTATTATTGGTACTTTTCATAGTATTTTCGATCGAGGCTCGAGTTTGTCGAGTGATTTTGAAAATTGTATCAATGTTGTTACAAAGTAAATGATTTAAACTTGTTGTTGTGGTTGCTAAGTTGGTAATTTGATCTAGGAAACTCCTTGATTGGGACAAAATATATAGTTATATTATTGTAGCTTAAAGTAGTTAAAGCATAATATTTTATTATGTTGAGCTGATGAGTTTACATGCGGAAGTTTACTAGGCTGAATTACGCCGGCGTAGTTTCCGCCGCAAATGTCAAACGCATACAAAATACGACATAATAGTGTGTCACCCCTCGCGTTCGGCCCGTATTTTGTATGCAATTTAAACGCGGCGGAATTTACGGCAGCGTAATTCAGCCTAGTGTGTTTAGACCCATACAACGAAAGTCACTGAACCAGAACTCTAGAGCCTTCAGAGATAGGCGTTTGAACATTTCAGCATTGCTTGATGAACTCGTGTAAGTCCCAAAAGTTTCATATATTCTGACATTGACTGATTAAATTAGCTGGTACCGACTTCAAAATAATGAAGCTATAGTATGTACAGAAGTAGTTGAGATTTAGACGAATTCTGAAAGAGGCACTATTAAAGAGTAAGAATTATTTACTTACTACTTTTTAGTTCATATTAATACTTATTGTTTTTACCTTGGAAGTCGGTTTTAATTTTTTGTTAAAAATAATTTCACATAATATCCAGAAGCCACCGTTTAGCTTGTAGAAGGGGGGGGTCACTGAACTCTAACGATTTTTTCCACTTTAAAACTTAATATTTCACAAACAGATCCCTAAATCGGAAAATGATCTATGAATACTCATAATATTTTTAAAAAACCTATGCAACGACACCCCATACGATGGGGTGGACGCGAAAAAAAATTCATCCCCGCTTGATGTGTAGGGAAGGTACCATAATTTTTTTTTTTAATTTCATATACCATTTTGTCGGCATCACTAATATGTGCATTCATGCCAAATAACAGCTTTGCAGGTCCTATAGTCTCTGAGCAAAACCGCGGACATACAGACAGACGGACAGACGGACAGACGGACAGACGGACAAACGGACAGACGGACAAACGCACAGACGAAAGGACAGACCGAAACTATAAGGGTTCCTTGTTGACTACGGAACCCTTAGATAACACTTAAATAATTACATTCCGGAAATTTACAAAATCACATTAGAAACCCCAAAAATAACAGTATTTCTCCACTAATTAACGAATGTTATTATACTTATAAACCTTCCTCTTTAATCACTCTATCTATTAAAGAAAACCGCATCAAAACCCGTAGCGTAGTTTTAAAGATTAAAGGGAACAAAGGGACATGAGGGAAAAATAAGCGACTTGTTTTATAATATGTAGTGATTTTTCATCGCAGACATGTGCAATTAAACGGCTTTAGCGAAACATTCCAAATGAGATGTTTATAATTTAAATATTCATATTTTTTTAAACTTCCTAAGGACGTTGATCTTTGAAATTTTTATGACCTTTCTCGAAGAAAGTGTAACGGAGGAAAGAAGCGTGACGCGATAACACCCGTTATACAGGATGTCCCAAAACTCAACGATAATCTGGGACCGGATGAATGGCCAAGTTATACCAGTTCCGTGAAAAATAAAATAAAAATTCCATATCACTTAGTTCAGCGATAATAGACAATTTTGTAAAAAAGTCGAAATTCGACACCCTTGGTCGCATTTTCAAGTCCTGTGATCACCAATGTCACAATTTCGCTGTGATTTTTTTAATTTCGAGATCTTTATTAACGATGCTATTAATCGCAACTACGAATTAATGTAAAAAACATTGTTAATTTAATAAAATAAGTTAAGTTTTAGGGAGTCGTGGTTCACAAAAATATTGTTAGTTAACTTTGACACTTCATTTTGAAAAAAAAATGTACTACACTACCCTTGGCAAGTTATTTCAAAAGATGGCGCATTTAATCAAGATTTAAAAATGATGCAACACTAGCCACTTTGCTTGCTACTAAAATTTTTATTTCTCATTTTTTTCAAATTGAGCTTATTTTGAACAACTCAAGATTGGGAATTTTTGTTACTAAAATTTGTTATTTTTTGTTTCTGGTCTTAAATCAAATTATTATTTTTAGTAAAGAGGTAATTCAGTCAGTTAATAACCAATCTTACTGTAAAAAAACATAATAATAATTAATAAAACAATGAAGGAACCGTCGTAAAACTTTTTATTAAATTATTCTCCTTAAACTACAATAAATGTTCGAATTGTTTGCCTCCGGCACGAATACAGGCTCTGCAACGCCTTACAAAAGACCTTTGCACCAGTCGTGCCAAATTTCTTGAATTTATTTCTTCTGACGCTGCAGCAATTTTTTGGCGAAGTTCTGATAGATTTTGTATTTTTTTCGAATATACTTTTTCTTTTATGCATCCCCAGTAAAAAAAATCAACTGGATTTAGATCGGGGGAACGAGGAGGCCATAAAATTGAGCCACCGCGTCCGATCCATCTGTCAGGATAATCAGCGTTTAAATAATCCCTTACAGCTCGAGCATAGTGCGCCGGACAACCATCTTGCTGAAACCACATTTCTCTGCGAATACTGAGCGGTGCGTCTTCTAACAAATTTGGCAAATCGTTTTGAAGAAAATGCAAATAGGTGGCGCCATCTAAATTTTGAGTTAGCTCAAATGGTCCAATTACTCGTCCGTTTAAAATTCCAGTCCACATGTTTACTTTGAATTGGTATTGGGATCGGTCTTCACGCATTAAATGCGGATTTTCGACGTGCCATTCATGAAGGTTGTGTAAGTTCAAATAACCGTCTCTTTTAAATGTAGATTCGTCGGTCCATAAAATTTTGTTTAGGAATTCAGGATCTTCTCGAATTTTCGTTAACATTGTTCTGCAGAAATTAATTCTAGGTGCGTAATCTCGTGGGAGCAAACTCTGGACGCGTTGCACATGATACGGATGAAATTCGTTTCGTTTTAAAATTCGATGAGCGTTACTTTTCGGTACTCCCGTTGCTAGTTCTATCGCACGTACTGAAGTGCTAGGGTCATTTTGAATTTCATTCAAAACTACGTCGTCGTAGTCTCTTTGCGGTCTTCCACCGGACGTACGAACACTGGGCAATCGTCCTTCCGAGTATGACGCGTGCACATTTTGGAATACGCGATAATCTGGGTGACGCTGCACATTGGGGTATCTCTCGCGATACAATCTGGCTGCGGCAGAGGCATTACAACGGCATTCACCGTAGATAAGATGCATATTTGCATATTCTTGTACTGTGTACAGATCCGGCATGTTGTTCACACACTATTGTCACAGCACAAAGTCCAGAAAAGCAAAGCCAATGTCGTCAGTACAAATGCAGTATCAAGTCCAAAGTAACACAAGCCAAAGTCGTCAGTACGGAAGCGGTATCAAGTCCAAAGTAATACAAGCCAAAGTCGTTAGTACGATAGTAACACGAATACGAGAGATGCGCAGTAGACGAAGAAACGATGCGTACTAAATGTTGTGAACGGACGACCCCTCAAGCGTCACTATCCGTCTCGCTCATTCTAAAAGTCGAATGTCGATCTGTCTTGCTCTAGAGTGAGACAGACTGTCAGCGTCACTATCTATCTCATTCTATCACTTTTGTTCATTACACACACTCAATACCCTGATCTTTTAATATAAAAAAGTATCAATTATTATTTTAGAAATGAGTTCAATTTGAAAAAAAATTGAAATAAATTTTTTAATGGTAAGAAAAGTGGCTAGTGTTGCACCATTTTTAAATCTTGATTAAATGCGCCAACTTTTTAAATAACTTGCCAAGGGCAGTGTAGTACAAATTTTTTTCAAAATGAAGTGTCAAAGTTAACTAACAATATTTTTGTGAACCATGACTCACTAAAACTTAACTTATTTTATTAAATTAACAATGTTTTTTGCATTAATTCGTAGTTGCGATCAATAGCATCGTTAATGAAGATCTCGAAATTAAAAAAATCACAGCGAAATTGTGACATTGGTGATCACAGGACTTGAAAATGCGACCAAGGGTGTCGAATTTCGACTTTTTTACAAAATTGTCTATTATCGCTGAACTGAGTGATATGGAATTTTTATTTTATTTTTCACGGAACTGGTATAACTTGGCCATTCATCCGGTCCCAGATTATCGTTGAGTTTTGGGACATCCTGTATATCTACGGGACAAATTTACGGGGGAAGCCATAGAGCATAGCTTTTATAGACAAGAGGACAAGAGTTACTGAACCTTAGAAACCCATCTCGTCTTACCATCGCAAAGTTTATCGTACGAAAAACTGTATGTTTTTCCATGATAAACACTAAAATTCGTTCTACCTTGGGGTTCATAGTATCGCCATACCAAATTTGATCGGAATCGATTCAGTAGTTTAGTAGGCTTCGTTTCAGGCAGATATTACATGGGCTGATAGTCAGCGGACACACTCCTTTTTTCTCATAAAACTCGGCTCGTGCACTTATTGACTCTGATAACTATATTTTATATCATAAGTATTTTAATTTTAATATCATAATAAAATCAGCATATTTTAATAATAAAATACACAGCAGTGTGCAGTTGCCTATAATAACGAACATAAAAACACAATATAGATAGTTAACAGATAACTATAATTGCAGCTCATTGTGCAATAACTATGTATAATAATTATCATAGTTATATTAACCAATATTTCCTGATTGGAGTTTATCTCAGACCGACAAACCGATAAAATGTCATATATAGGTGTAATGAAGCTACTGATATAATTAGAGATAGATATTGTTTTGGATATGACGTCGTCCTGTGAAACACGTAAGCATTACCTTATAAGTTTTTTTTTTTTTAAATATGTAAAGTAAAAAGTTTGGGCGGCTATTATAGCCTATCCATACATAAATGATACGTATTTAGTTGTTTATGTTTAGATCAAATTGAATTGAAACGAATACAATAAGATTTTAAAACAACTTAGACCTAACTGAATAAAAGTCAGTTCATGCGTTGTGCTTTATCTAGTAGAAGAGATATTTCTTACGATATTATTACCAGACGTTTGATATAATAAGGAAGATAGTCAACTGTTATGTTCGAAATGAAACATTAAACTAAAGATAAATGATTTTATTTAGATCTCAGGGTGTATTTTGAGGGGGAAATAAAAATTAAATATATAAAATCGCGCGATAATTCCCTGGGAAACTGCACGTTCTGTTTTAAAATGGTTGGTTCCTCAAGTACTTTTATTAAAATCTACAAAAAAAACAGGCTCGAGGCCTTGTACCATGAAACAGTATTGAGACTCAAACAATCGGTCGAGAATGCCGCGTCCTACTCTAACAAACGTGAAATGACGTTGTTAGAGTAAGACGCGGCATTCTCGTCCAAATGTTTGAGTCTCAAAACAGTTTCGTAGTAGCCCTACTGTTTTTAGCTACGAATAGTTCAGAACGTCAGCCGAGTGCATCAGAATTTTACTAAACGTTTACAAGTGCAAGATCCGAAAACCGGTGACATTGAAAACTTGACATTGACATTAATTCCTTTCTGGCACATTAACGTGACATATACGCGGTATATGGTACATTTTTATGTTTCCCACTTTGGTACCCAACTTTGGAACAACAAAAGTGATTTTTGCAAGTTTATTGTGCCAAAACAACTAAATAAAATAACTACTAAAATATTAAAATTCTGGCGTATGTAAAACTATCTGTTATCTGTTAATTAGACACACTGACGCATTGAACCAGTTAGTTCATGAAATAAAAACAAATATAAATTTAAATATTATTTTACTAGAATTAACTAAAAAGAACTAAAAGAAACTTAACTTAAATTTATTTTACTAAACGTTGTTTTGACACATAAAGTATTTCGCCCATATTATTTTATTGAAGTGACTAAATAGGTTATAGCAAAGTCCAATCTCTATCCCGTCGCACAAACAATGATCGCCGTCAGCCTCGAATTGTAATAATTTACTATTATCCTAGTAAACGAATGATTCTGGTTGCAAAAGTCGAAAGCAGAAATTATGACTACGGAACTTTGTTGGGACTAGTTAGGAGATAAACGTACTAAAAGTCCTGACCCCCTCCGGGGTACGCCGGAGGGGAGGGGGGGAAAAGAAGGACCCATTTTTTGGTTTTTTGACTAATTTACGGAATCGGTACTTCGTACGTAATTTTATTTTACTACATAAGAAAAGTTAATAAAATTCTCTACAACTTTGTCCTTTACACTTTGTATCTATATCCAATCGTTGCCTAGCTATGAGCTTCTAAAAGTGGTAGATTTTCAAATACACGACATCAATACGACCTAAGGATATTTGTATTTTCTGAAATATCAGGAATATTTTAAGACAGTTAATAGATGAACGATAGCATATTTTATGGTCTTTTACAGAAAAAAAAATCTGGATTTTCTTGTCTCTAAGAAAAAAACATAGATTTTTCAATGGCCATAGAAATGTCGTTTACCAACAAATCTTTATACTTCGTTTTATAAAACTGAAAATTTCATTCTGATGAGAAAAAAAAACTTCTACATTTCTATTGCCAATAGTCAAATTAATAATAATGAATCCAAATCTATGGTTAGTGGAGACTATTTTACCTAATAATACATTTTTATAGTCTTTCTGCGGTATGAGGTTAAAAATTCTTTTCTAATTTCAAGTAATAATTTTTCCTGCTATCTAAGTTACTACAAAATCTTTTATATGCCTGTTCTAGTCATAATAGATCGAATTTATGTCAGACCAGCCTGGAGACCAGTCCAAAACCAGAATAATGTTGTCAAATCAACCTAAAATTAAGCTGATGCGATCAATAAAAAGGCTCCAGGAGAGCAACCAGTCTCTAAAAACCGACCAAACCGTGCCGAAGGGTTCCCATTAAGATGGCCCATATGATATCAAAACATAATATTGTTTTCCAGCATCCCGATCTAGAAATTGTGAAAGGTTGCTTTTTCATGAGTTTGGGAGATTGGCCATGGTAACACATTATGACACGAATAATGGCTCTCTAGACCCGGCTGACGATAGTAGTACACCACAAAATTGTTTGAACACGTGATTATAGTAAATCCAGATCAAATTCAAGCAAGTGTTTATATCAGCACCAGCATCAGAGACAATTTCTTAGTGATACCATGGTCAATCTCTCAAACTCATGAAAAAGCAACTTTCCGCATTTTCCAGGTCGGAATGCTGGAAAACAAAATGTTTTGATATCATTTGGACCATCTTAATGGGAACGCTTCGGCACGGTTTGGTCGGTTTCTAGAGACTGGTTGCTCTCCTGGAGCCTTTTTACTGATCACATCGGCTTAATTTTGGTTTGATTTGACAACATTATTCTGGTTTTGGACTGGTCTCCAGGCCGGTCTGACATAAATTCGGTCTATTGTGACTATAACAGGCATTTAAGGGATTTTCTAGTAACTTAGATAGCAGGAGAAATGATTACTTGAAATTACAAAGAATTTTTAACCTCATACCGCAGAAAGACTCAAAAATGTATTTTTAGGTAAAATAGTCTGCACTTATCATAGATTATGATTAATTATTATTAATTTGACTATTGGCAATAAAAATGTAGAAGTTTTTTTCTCATTAGAATGAAATTATCAGTTTTATAAAACGAAGTATAAAGATTTGTTGGTAAACGACATTTCTATGGCCATTGAAAAATCAATGTTTTTTTCTTAGAGACAAGAAAATCCAGAATTTTTTTTCTGTTTTATAAAAGACCATAAAATAAGCTATCGTTCATCTTCTAACTGTCTTAAAAAATTCCTGATATTTCAGAAAATACAAATATCCTTAGGTCGTATTGATGTCGTGTATTTGAAAATCTACCACTTTTAGAAGCTCATAGCTAGGCAACGATTGGATATAGATACAAAGTGTAAAGGACAAAGTTGTAGAGAATTTTATTAACTTTTCTTACGTAGTACAATAAAATTACGTACGAAGTACCGATTCCGTAAATTAGTCAAAAAAACAAAAAATGGGTCCTTATTTTCCCCCCCTCCCCTCCGGCGCACCCCGGAGGGGTCAGGACTTTTAGTATGTTTATCTCCTAACTAGTCCAAACAAAGTTCCGTAGTCAAAATTTCTGCTTTCGACTTTTCCAACCACACCCCCTTTTTGAGCATTCATTTACTAGGCTATATTATGTATTCAACAAATGCACTTATCAATATAAAAAGTAGCCAGTAGCCGATTATCAGACCTACTGAATATCCATATAAAATTTGGTAAAAATAAGTACTCAAAGCCGTTTCGGAGGAGTACGGTAACTAACATTGTGACACGAGAATTTTATATATAATTAAGATGAATTTTCTATTAGTTTACTTTTGCAGTTATATAATAATGAATAGTCCTAACGATTTGCGTCATGTACTTTACATTATTATCTTGAAAGTTTTTTTTAGCAAATTTTCATGGACAACGGAAAAAAATACTTAAATTATCCAATTCAATTCACACAGAATACTTATTAGAATTTGTTTGCATTCTTTAATTACCTCATTAAAAATGTTCTACATTGTAACAACGAAATTAAGGAGTTTTTTAAACGTGTACGTATTTTTTGCAGATGTTAAAACGACCTCGCTCGTCGGCTTACTTCGTGGTGTGGATGCTGCTCGTTTACCCGATCGGGTCGCAATATGCCAATCCGATGTCATCGCTCCTGCAGTTCCTACAGGAAGGTGCGAATCAGATGGACAGCGAACCGCTCGATCAGAACACTCTTCTGAGCGAATATGACTTCATAATCGTGGGAGCGGGTACGGCCGGCTGCGTGCTCGCCAACCGTCTGACAGAAGTGAGAAAATGGAAGGTGCTGCTGTTGGAAGCCGGCACCAACGAAAACTTCTTAATGGACGTTCCGATACTCGCCAACTACTTGCAAGTGACCGCGGCCAATTGGAAGTACAAAACGAAGCCGTCGGACAAATATTGCGCGGGCTTCGAAAACAAGCAGTGCAACTGGCCGCGAGGCAAAGTCATCGGTGGCTCGAGCGTCCTGAACTACATGATCTACACGAGAGGAGCGGCAAACGACTACGACAACTGGGAGGCCATGGGGAACAAAGGGTGGGGGTGGGATGAAGTTCTCCCGTACTTTAAAAAAATAGAGAAGTTCAGTATACCGGCATTCGACAACAAAGAATATCACGGACAGGACGGGTTTCTGAACGTAGAATATGCGCCTTACCGGACGACCAAAGCAAAATCTTGGATCAAGGGCGCGCAGGAAATGGGCTTCAAATACAACGACTACAATGGGAAAAATCCTGCGGGTATATCGTTCCTGCAGTTGTCGATGAAAAACGGCACCAGACACAGTTCCAGTCGAGCGTACTTACATCCTATTGCGAGAAGAAATAATTTGCACGTCAGCAAACTGAGTTACGTTACCAAACTTTTATTTGATGAAACTAATTCTAAGGTCATCGGCGTCGAAATAGAAAAGCGTGGAATTAAGTACAAAGTTTTAGCCAAAAAGGAGGTCATTTTGTCGGCAGGGGCTATCAACTCCCCGCAATTGTTAATGCTATCCGGAATAGGTCCAAAAGAACATCTAAAATCATTTAACATTCCAGTCGTGAAAGATTTAAAAGTGGGGTACAATCTTATGGATCATATAGCAGCCGGTGGTGTTCAGTTCCTTGTCCAACAGCAAAATGTGAAAATTACGTTTGGCTATATGATGAGCCACTTAGATTTAGTATTCAAATGGATGCAAACGCACAAAGGACCATTATCGATTCCTGGAGGCTGCGAAGCTCTCATTTTCATGAATTTAGCAGACAAGTTCAATGTCACCGCTTGGCCGGACATGGAGTTGCTATTTATAACCGGCGGACTAAACTCGGATCCACTATTACCTGTAAACTTCGGATTTGATGACAAACTTTATTCAGCGACCTATGCTCCCTTGGGTGAAAAAGAAGCGTTTATGATTTTTCCCATGTTAATGCGACCGAAATCTAGAGGAAGGGTTATGTTACAAAGTAAAGACCCCAAAGCACATCCAGTCTTAATACCTAATTATTTCGAGGACCCCGAAGATTTGCAAAAGATCGTGGAAGGCATCAAAGTAGCAATCGAAATCTCTAGGCAACCTGGTATGAAAAAAATAGGTGCAAAAATATATGACGTTCCAATAAAAGATTGTCTGAAATATGGTCCTTTCGGAAGCGATGCTTATTTTGCTTGTCAGGCTCAAATGTTTACTTTTACAATTTATCACCAAAGCGGGACATGTAAAATGGGTCCCGAAGAAGATCCTACGGCGGTCGTAGATAGCCGTTTGAGAGTCCACGGTATACCAAACTTACGAGTGATCGATGCGAGTATAATGCCTCAAATCGTGTCAGGTCACACGAATGCTCCGACATTCATGATAGCAGAAAAGGGTGCCGACATGATAAAGAGTGACTGGAAAGAACGAAAATAACGTTATGCGACGGAATAACTTCTTTTAGCGAATTGTTGTGACTTAGTGTGTCCTTGTGAAATGTAGTCAACCCACCTTATATCCTATTTCATAAATCGTTCAATAGCGGTTCCATTTTTGTAATTATGAGGTTTGGGGTGTATGATGCGGATTGAAGAGAAACAGAAACTGCACTAAACAGTTGTGTCAAGCGATCTTTTTAAAGTAGTTCCTATTTACACAATATAGTAAACATAATACGAAGGCAAAGTTTTAGCATTCACAATGGCGTCTATAGTAGTACCTGTATGAATTGAATGACTGCGCAATATTTCTCTATCTGAACGCACTTTGATTCTCCTTATAGTGAGACCTCGCGGCGGTGGTTAAGGCAGATGGAGCAACCTTACCTAGCTTAATTTCGTTTAGTACTAATTGCATTGTCTAGATTTTCGTAATCAAAAATTAATTAATTCAAACTAATTCTCGAAATAGCTAAGTCTACCCCATGTTGTGAATTTCAAACGTATGGACCTCTACATTGAAATTGACTTTTAGTCCATTGAAATGTTACATTTGCTTTGCATTTATTAGAGGACGCAATTTTATTTTTGGAATATTTTGGGAGGCTCAATAGAAGCTTAACCTCAAGTTTGTGGGGTCGCTACTCTTGTCCCCCGGCCGCCATCTTGAAAAAAGGGGTGACAACACTATTTTCGTGATATCTCGGAAACTATACGTCTTACAAAAAATTTGTAAGAACATAATTTGTTGCAAATTATTTTGCCTACAAATATGCTCATATAATGTTTTACCCTAAATTAAAAATTTAAAAAGTTATAAACAAAAAAGTGAGAAAATTGTTGATAAGGTTTATTATCACTTTTTTTACTTTTTTTAACACGTTTTATAAAAAAAATACCTTAGGCCAACCTTGTAGATGATCTTTTGAGAAAAAGATCCCCCGATCCCATAAAATTAATTTTCTGCAGATACAAAGGAAACTGTGGAACCATGTGTGGCTGCAGAAAAGCAGCATGAAATGCTTTATAGCAGGGGTCACCAATTAGTTTCGCTCGGGGTCCGTTTTAAGAAATAAAATGCCCTTCGAGGTCCGCACATAAAAAAAAATTAAACAAAATAATATGTAATTAAGGAAATTACACATTTATTTGGTATCAATGAGAAAAGTGACAATTTTTGTTGGTAATGTTCATCAGTATGTCGAGACTATGTATACTATAATATAGTTTGCATATATTTATGTAGTGTAGTAGGCATACTGTAGACTGTGGCTGCAGAAAAGCAGGCCTGAAAAGCTTTACAGAATAGTAGGCATACTGTAGAGACCTAAATGTCTGCTTTTCTGCAGCCACACACGCTTTCACAGTTTCCTTTGCATCTGCAGAAAATTAATTTTATGAGATCGGGGGGGATTGGGGGATCTTTTTCTCAAAAGATCATTAACAAGGTTGTTCTAAGCTAATTTTTTTGTAAAATGTATTAAAAAAAGTTAAAGAGCGATAGCAAAAACAATTTTAAAAACAATTATCACTTTTTTGCTTATATCTTTTTAAATTTTTAATTTAGGGTAAAAAGTTATAGAAACATATTTGTAGGCAAAATAATTTGCAACAAATTATGTTCTTAAAAATTTCTGTAAGACTTATAGTTTCCGAGATATCACGAAAATAGTGTTGTCACCCCTTTTTTCAAGATGGCGGCCGGGGGACAAAGGTGGCGACCCTACAAACTTGAGGTTAAGCTTCTATTGACCCCCCCAACATATTCCAACAATAAAATTGCGTCCTCTAATAAATGCAATATTCGGTCCTAAGATTGTAACATTTCAATGGACTATTTGCCGATTCGTAATTTAGACATTATGAACCAAAAGCGTGACTGTGATTTATGTCAACAGCTTGCGATATGCTTAATATACCATATTGGATAGACAGTAGATATTTTATTGTGACAATAATAACTTAAAGACTTTAAAAATTGGTAATTTCATGGTTTTCGTTTGATGAGTGAGGCATGCATCTATGCAAAAAAAAAATATGCGTATCACAAACTGTTACTTTTTGGTGATATAAAGTAATTTTATGTTACATCTAGTATTAATTTAGTAGATAATATTTATTGTAAAAATATAAAGAAGGGTATTATAATTTTAAAATGTAGGTTAAGGTGTATAATAATTTACAATACAGTTGCAAAAGTATGTTTCTTTGTTTAATTTGTTCCTACATTAAAAATAAAACAATTTAATATACAAAAAAACTGACAAAATAATATTAAAAAACGGGCAGTGGTAAAACATCTTTATTGTAATTAATTATTATTGTTTTAATTATAACAAGTTATACTAGATATTGATGTTTTGAATAATTTCACGATACACCCTGTTACTTTCAATCATTATCATTTGCTTAATACTCAATAGTAACAATCATAATACTATAATGATTAGCAAAAACTTATTCAGAAGTTATCATTTATTAGTTATTCCTTTTGACAATTATGTAAACATCAGCAAGAGTGGAGGGGTTCTCCAGTAGGTATGATAGAATATATACTTAGCTAGATTGATTTAAAAAATTGTAAGTACATGATTCCGATAAATTATTATCATTTAAGTACAAAATGAACTCGTTTAAGTAAAAGACTAGCTATTTGACCAAGCTTTGCTCGGTATTTGATAAAAAACGAATAAAATGACATTTTCTTAAAATGATTCCTAGCTAGATCTATTTATCGCCCCCGAAACCTATATAATATACAATAATTGCTCGTTTAAAGATATAAGATATAGATAATAATAATAAAATGCCACATTCGATTTGAATTCTAACCGACGGATCACACTACATGCGTCACTACCTACTTATCAATTCTGTATGTGGCTCACCAATATCGACTTGCTTGGCTGTTTTTTTACGTTGTTCAGTCAATAATATTTTTATTTGAGCCACATAAAATACAATCAAAATCTAGGCTGCTAACGGTTTGATCATACCAAAATATTTCCGTTAGATTTTAGTATGTTAATTATTAAGGCCGTCCCCCGAGCAAACGACCTTTACATTTGCCGCGTTGCCGAGATCGCACCAAAACGCTATCTTTTTTACTTATCATAGTTCAAAATTGACCTAAAAAAAATTAAAACGGGGAATATGTAGTTTCTGATATTGGCTATCTATTGTCGTGTGTTTCAAATAAAAGTAATTTGTAAATACTAAGGAGATGCTGAATGTATGCTTGAATTTTAATAAATTGGCTTTACTTTGAAAGCTGATATAATTAGTATAATAAATAAAAATAGAAAATTTAAAACGTGGGAAGGAATGTTGAGATACTGAAGATTATTGCTGTATTTTTATTATAACTCTGTAGCTTTCAAATTATGAGTTTATAAGCCTCTAAATACGGTAAATTACGGAATCTCCGTAGGGAATGCCCTTAATGTATACCGTTTTATTTGTAAAACATTATCTTAACGACTAGAAGATTTTTAAGCTGTGAATAGAATTGAAGTATAAGAATAAACAGTAATATTAATAATTAATTTTGGCAAGCACTGATAATACTTAACTTAGATAAATAGATGTTTTATGAAAAAATCAGCCAAGTGCGAGTTGGACTCGCGCACGAATGGTTTCGTACCATTATAGAACAAAAATAGGAAAAAATTGTGTTTTTTAATTTTTGTTTCTTAATTATTTATTTTATTTAAATTTTATTATCAATTATTAAAGTATAAATACAATTGAGTATTGTGTGGACATATCAGGGAGGAGCAAAAAATGGCAAAAAAATCACGTTTGTTGTATGGGTGTCCCCCTTAAGGGCCCGCTCTAGCCAAATTGCTTTACATGATCGTCTGTAATATCAATATTAATGAAAAACTGAATGTTAAATTAAGATGCAGCAAACTTCAGGACTAACACTAGTGACTATGTTACTCAAAAACACGATAGCATACAATTTTCTCGATTAAAAAAAATGCGAAGTTGCTTCCAAATCACCTATAATTAACACTTTAAACTGCTAATATTATTTATATTCCAGTAATACATTAAAATAAATCTTGAAACTTTTTAGTATAATTACTTTATAGATAAGGCAGGGATTATGTTACATATTTTTTTAAATAACTTAATAGATATCCTTAAAAAAAAAGAATACCTATAACTGCCCGCTAACTTGGCGATGATTCCGCGTCGTCGTATTTCACCTGGCATATGAAAGACGGGCGTGAGTGTGAAGTGAGAAGGACGATGTTTGATTTTTTGGGTTGGGCGCCCCCTTAAATATTTAATTTATTTTGTTTTTAGTATTTGTTGTTATAACGGCAACAGATATACATAATCTGTGAAAATTTCATCTCTCTAGCTATTACCGTTCTTGAGTTACAGCCTGAAGACAGACAGATGGGCAGACAGACATCGAAGTCTTAGTAATAGGGTCCCGTTTTTACCCTTTGGGTACGAAACCCTAATAAATAAATGGAATACGAGTGTACTGCGTAGCACTGGTATCTACGCCGTAGGCGCCTCGTAGGCTTACATAGTCTTCGTCTACGAAATACTTCGAAATCTTAATGAAACAGTTATTTAGACGTTGTATATTTTTTAAAGAGTCAATAGTGAGCCCTTTTTTATATAATATTAGTTTTGTTTGTACTTCACAAAGAGTAAGTTTATAATAAAAACACAACGCCTGCGTTATTTTACATTGCAAAATATTGGACAAACGTAAAAGGATTTTGAATGTTCTTGTTGCTAAATATTTTGGATGAACTAGTAAAAAGTTGTTTTATGATATTACTAGCTGTCCCGGCAAACGTTGTTTTGCCATTTAAAGTATTTCTACTTCATCAGTCATCAGTTAATACAAAATCTTACCCCCTCTTTTGTCCCCTAAGAGGGGTGGGGGGGGAAAATTTTATACACCAGATGTTAAGTTGAAAAACATAGTTTATAATATTATGAAGTAAGTCCATTAAAAAATAAAGTTTGATATAAAATCTGACCCCCTCTTTGGTCCTCTTAGAAGGGCTGGGGGGGGGGAGATTTTTATACACCAGATGTTGAGTTGGAAAAAGACAAATATATCTGTGAAAACCGTATGCAAATCGGATCAGTAATTTTTATGTTAAAGCAAAAGTCTTATACAAAATCTGACCCCCTCTTACATCCCCTTAGACTTTAGAGGGGTGGGGGGAAAAAAATGTATACACCAGATGTTGGGTTGGAAGAAGGCAAATATATCTAAGAAAACCGTATGCAAATCGGTTCAGTAGTTTTCGTGTTAAAGCAAAAGTCTAATACAAAATCTGACCCCCTCTTTCGTCCATTTAGAGGGGTGGGGAGAAACATTTTTATACACCAGATGTTAAGTTGGAAGAAGACAAATATATCTGCGAAAACCGCATTCAAAACGGATCAGTAGTTTTTGTGTGATAGTGGAACAAATATACAGACAGATAGACAGACAGACAGACAGACAGACAGACAGACAGACAAAAAAACTGACCACATTTTTGGCTCCGCTTATTATTTTTTTAATATCTTTAATGTACATAATCTTCATTTCTACAGTTTTATTATATGCATATATTTATTAGACCTTTAGCTAACCTATAAGTGCCGAAGCATCTATAAAACATTCAAACGTGTAACTCATTTAACAATATTCAGATGAACCCCGTGGCAATCGCGTCTAAACCTTTCCACCCTTAATGTGCCCTAAGGGCATTAGTATGGTTTTAGTTAGAAAACGTTTGTATGGGAAAAAGAAAAGGGCTGTTTTTAGGGTTTTTCCGGCAATTATTCGAATTTTTCTCGCCGTAAAAACCATCTTTGAACTTCAACGAACATTTAAAAAAAAAGAATGGGCCAAATTGGTCCAGGCGTTGTTGAGTTATGCGCTTACCAACACATTTTGTGATTCATTTTTATATTATAGATTTAACACTATCTAATCATAAAACAATTAACCCACCAAGCCCCGTACGAGCACCGGTGATCGCGACAACAATAGAATACAATAGCATTTCCAAGAATCCCCGATCGAAGGATATAACGTAGCTAGTAGTAAGAAGTTATATTGTGCGGTGTGCCGCGCCGTTAGTAAATAAAGCCCCTGACAAATTTTTTAGCAAATGTTTTTGAAATCAAATATAATATTAAAGATTGACTATTTTTAAAAATTCAACCACTACAAAATATCGTCAAGAAATAAGTTATATTTCCACAGCAAGATGCTGTTGTAATTGAAAAATAAGTAATAACCCCTAAAATTCTTCTTTAGTCCTTCGATCGCGGATTCTTGGAAATCTATTTGATTTATGTTGATTATAATTTTGTAAAAAGACATTAATCATCTCACTTCTAATTTTCATGATTGTAAAGACTGTTCTCATTGTAACATCAAAGTTCCGTATAGTAAAATGATTCACAATGTACAAAATGCTTTTATTTTGTCCTACACTTAGTTATCAAACTATTCTTGAACATGGCTGTAAGCCACTATAGTTAATTTCCACCAGTTACGTTACGCAAAATACATGTCAACAGTCAAAGGTTAAGGCTCACATTTGTTAATCTGGGTTGAACTTAACCCTGGTTGAAATATTGTACACGAAGCATGTACCTATTATATTAACTATCCCACGGTAAACAAGTTAACTTGGGCCCAGATTTGCCCAAGTGGACCTTATTAAGTAATGTTGAGACTTGAGAGCCTATAAATTTTAAATACTAGGTTAGTAAGTTAAGTACTAAGTTATACAGTTCCTTTCAAAAAAATGTTAGCAATCACTCGAACCCATAATATATAATTTAATGTAACAGATGCAAATATGTAATACAATAATAATACCTACCCAATTATATTGTTATTACAAGAATTTATGTACACCTTGTGTATACTCGAAATTGTTGTAATAAATAGCAACATTCCACCTCAATGATACTGCGAGTTACGACATATAATAATAAATAAATCAAGTCAACTCATCACGTCTCATGGTGAAATTCAGTACGTATTACAGAAAAATTACAAATGGTTTAAAGAATTGTTTAACCAATAACCATGCATTTTGCTAAAAGAGCTAGGAAATCCTCGATTTTCCATGAAATTGGAGATTATATATTAAAAATCTAACATATAAATTAATAATGTTAAACAGAGTAGAAATGTTTCCGTTGGTTTTAAACAAAGAGGTAACTTTTGCGCGCAGAAATAAGCGCGTTAATTCTTTATCAAACGTACAGTGCTATATTTTTTATTTTTTTAGGCTGGTTTTATCGTTAAGACGCTGACAACTGCCAATGACCTTGATCTCGCATCACTCTCGCACCACTGACGATTTTCATGCCAGAGAGACAGAGATGTGAAGTGTTCACTCGGTAGCGTGGATACATTTTTCGTTTGTTAGAGGAAAAAATAAATATTATGGGAAATCCAGATGTCAGAACCGAAAATTAAATCTGGCAATCTTTGGATTTTTGTAAAAGGTATCAAATAAACAAATTTTTAAAGTATAGATTATATTATTACTTTAGTTAGAACTGTTTAAAGTTCCTGAAAGATGTGACTTTGGTAAAATTTTTTTCATTCTGTAGGAGTGCATTATTTTATTATTTAAATTAGACAAGCTTTTCCAAATATAATCAAAAATCACATATATTTTTTGTGCAAATCAATGAAATACATACGTCTAGAAAACTGCACAAAGATGTCGAATTGGCAGCTGTCTTCGCCTTAAGGCGATATATCGAAAATAAATTATACCGCAAGGGCAATTTATACTTAATTTGTATGACTATAAAGCCGTGAATACGCTGCGGCCAGAAGCTATCGGATCACTCGGAAAACATGCGACAAAGCGTAATTATAATTACATATTTAAAAATAAATAAGTTGCAAAGGTGTCTATTAATTAGACTAATTTCCTACAATACATCTATTTTCGTTTAAAAATAATGTTCAAATTTCGTATTTTTAAGAGGTCATTTCGAAAATTAAATGTATCGAGGCAAAATACATTAATGGTGTTTCTAGTTCCTCAAACCTAGATAAGCCTATGAAGATATGTATATCTCATTATCAGATTTGTAACATTTCTGAGGGTCCTTATCACAGATCTCTATCTAATTAGATCCCGCATGTGTATGTACTTCGCGTGCCATCGCGTTCCCAAACGATCACAAACTTTATTGTTTCGAAAGTGTTCTTTAGTCTGCGCTCCACCGTTATCGGAATCGGACGTCAATCGGAATTCTAAAAATGCCTAATCGTGCCGTATTGGGCTGTGGAAATTCGAATAGAAACGTTGGTATAAATAGTGGACACGTTTCTTATCATCGGTAAGTAATTTTATTATTTAATCATGTGTCCTTTATTTTAAAATCAATTATTTAATGTAAATCGTGTGTGGCTGTAGTTTTTACCATGAAATCTACGTAACTGCGTGTGTACCGCATGATTCATAATACATTGCCGCTTTAGTTAGAAAATTATAGAGCCCGTTCTATTTGTCCGCTATTGAGCGCGCAATGGAAATAAAACAATCGATACTTTCACTCACCGCTTAGTTTCGAGGTACAGTCAATATTCTCATTTTTCTGTCAAATGAAGCAAATAGTGTTGTACAATGTACATATTCTCGATTCTAATTAATCGATTTTCGAAACAGACATGAAACAGAGGAATGATAATGTTCGCTTTGGGATATTTTGTGACTCGGTAATAAAACTGTAGAAATAAAAATTCGGTACATTAAAGGTATTAAAAAAATAATAAGCGGGGGGTGTCACTACATCGCTATAGAAGCCAAAACTGTAGTTAGTTTTTTGTCTACTGTCTGTTTGACTGTCTGTCTGTATGTTTGTTCCACTATCACACGAAAACTACTGATCCGATTTGAATGCGGTTTTCGCAGATATATTTGTCTTCTTCCAACTTAACATCTGGTGTATAAAAAAAATTCCCCCCACTCCACTAAGGGGACCAAAAAGGAGATTTTGTATCAACTAATGAAGTACAAATACTTTAAATGGCAAAACAACGTTTGCCGGGACAGCTAGTTATGTAATAATATGTATTTATGTTCCTGTTTAGTGATTTAATTTAGAATAATATAATATATTATTAGCAGTCCTGGCAAGCACGTATCTTAAGATTTATCATTCCTCTGTCTATGAACTCGAATAATAATCGATAAAAAAATCGATATACCTATTAAAATGGCAAAAGAGGCGGGGCGCGGCGATTCCTTTGAATCGATTCCGCGCGTACGGGTATTCCCATCACTAAAGCACTCGCTTGGCGTGGGATACATGTCCCATATTAATACTTCAGTCGGAATTTCCAGGAATTGCTATTGTATTCTATTGTTGTCGCGATCACCGGTGCTCGCGCGGGGCCTGAAGGATTAATCCAGAGCCTAAACTGCTTCTATTCCACGAGAAGATTTTGCGATGAGACATTCATCCATCCCTCTTTACAAACTTACTACATATTTCCCTTTATAAGTATTAAAATTATTAATAAAACATTATTTTTTCTTTTGTTTATATGTACGCGGTCTAAAACCTAATCGGTGAGAAAAATGTAGAGTCACGAATCACCACGTATTTCAGTCGCAAAAAATTTCCATTGCTATAGCAAAAAGCAATCGCGATTTTAAAATGAATCATTCTAATAGCGGATTTTTTGTTACAAAAAAGTGGCTGACTACAGCCAGGTCATAGAACAACCTGACCGACACTGTATAATGATTTTTGAATAATCATACAGTTCATCTGCTGTATGGATACAGGTTTTTGTAAATTCGGATGTACAAAAAAATCGGCCAAGTGCGAGCTGAACTCACGCACGAAGAATTCCGTACCATAATAGAGCAAAAATAGGCAAAAAATTGTGTTTGTTGTATGAGAGCCCCCTTAACTGTTTAATTTATTCTGTTTTTTTTTTTAGAATTTGTTGTTATAGCGGCAACAGATATTCACAATCTGTGAAAATTTTAGAAGTTTAGCTATAGCGGTTCGCCGTTCGTGAGATACGGCCTGGGCACAGACGGACACACAGACATCGAAGTCTCAATAATAGGTTACTGTTCTTACCCTTTGAGTACGGAACTCTAAAACAACCAAGATTAGACACGATATGGAGAGCTCTGTGCACGTCAGTCTAAATAGGAAGTTTTTCTACCCTTTAAGGCTCTATCGATACATATCGATATATATCGATACATTTAATTTTCGAAATGACCTCTTAAAAATACGAAATTTGAAGATTATTTTTAAACGAAAATAGATGTATTGTAGGAAATTAGTCTAATTGATAGACACCTTTGCAACTCAAAATCGTATAGAAGCATTTTGCTTAAATGCTCCTAGTTATTATTTAAATAATTAAAATTACTTTTTTCGCATGTTTTGCGAGCGAACCGATAGCTTCTGGCCGCAGCGTATTCACGACTTTATAGTCATACAAATTAAGTATAAAATTGCCCTTGCGGTAAAATTACTTTCAATATAGCGCCTTAAGGGTGAATATGAATTGCTATATCTATAGAAATCGTAACGTTATCGAAAATTATTTGTATGAGAGTTTGACAGCCTCCATGCATTTGGCAATCAATATCGTAATCGTAACCTTGCATATCGTTATCGTAACCTTGTCGAAGGTTACGATAACGTAGCTGTTAAATATATTCCTGCTTACCATAAAGGGAAAAAACCTATAAAACATCTCAGGTAATCTGTAGTATACGGCTTACGAAAAGGTGTTTCGAGATGGACAAAATTAAAATCGGACTTAGATGCCTTCGCATTCATAATATGAAAAGAACACCGTTTTTCCTGTTTGTGGTATAAACTTTTATCAGATTAAGAAGCAACGGTTCAACAACAGTTAGAATAATTATACAAACTAAGCTTACTATCATCAAGGAATTTTGAACCATAACCGAAAAAGAGAAATAAAGTTCAAAAATCAGCCAAGTGCGAGTCGGACTCGCTCACGAATGGTTCCGTACCGTAATAGAGCGGAGGTGGGCAAAAACTGTATTTTTATATAGAAACTAGATGACGCCCGCAACTCCGTTGCGCCAAAATTCGTTTATCGCGCGGGAACCGTACATTTTTCCGGGATAAAAAGTATCCTATGTCCTTTCCCGGGACTCAAAGTATCTCCATGCCAAATTTCAGCAAAATCGGTTCAGCGGTTTGGGCGTGAAGAGGTGACAGACAGACAGACACACTTTCGCATTTATAATATTAGTATGGATGGATGGATTATTATTATTATTGGAACGAAGTTTCTTATCGCGCGTTCGGCGTAAAGAAGGCTAGAGTCTAGACCGAACGATATTTGACCTTGATTTGACCTCGACACTTTTTTATTAGGAATTAGGATCTGCATGATAGGGGCAGACGGCGTTGATATCCTGTGCGTCAATTAGATGGCGTTTTTTGAGTATAAACAGCAAAGCGTTGTTAGTATTCATGAGCGTCAATAGATGGCGTATTTTTAATAATTTTTTGAGTATATAATATGTATTATGTATACAGGTTTTTTGAACATAAAAAATAACTTCGTTCCATTTGGGTGTCCCTTGACAACTCTCAAGTTTTTTTTAACTTTGGTTATTAATTATTATGTTTAATATTTATTTTATTTTACTTTGGTTATATTAATTATTAAAGTACAAATATATTTCAGGATTTTGTGAATATTTCAATCGCCTACCTGTTGTTGCGATTATTGATAAAGAGCAAAAAAGGCCAAAAACATCACATTTGTTGTATGAGAGGCTACCCCTTAAATATTAAATATTGTTTTTAGCATATTTACTTGTTATTGTGGTAGATTCTATAAAGAGTTTTGTTAAGTTTGTGAATTTTTGTTTTTTCTAATGATACAAGTTCGACATTGTTGCTGATAGATATTTTTCCATATTACAAAAATATGAAAGATAATTTTTTCACGTACTTCAATAAACTATTATTTCACCTAGTCGTGGGTGTTTTAATGCACAGTATAATATAATATTATATATCTGCCGAGCAATGATAGCGTACAAAATGAAAATTTCGAAGTACGAAAGGAAGAATAATAATTGTCATCGCAAATTTACGTTGATAGCCAATAAGATAACCGAATTGTCTAAAAACTTATCATTTAATGCCATGACAGAAATACAGGCATATCTTCTAGCTCTTGAAGAATATTATAAGGACATATGCGTCGCTCAAGAGAAAGTCAACAGGTTGAGGTCGGATGTATAAACATCCGATCTCAACCTGTTGACTTCTCTTGAATAGTGAAGAAGTTACGACTGAAAACTTTGACACGGACTGGAGGCGGAGATCGCGTACAGCTATCGATTTAATAGAATAAAAAAATAATTTTAGTGTATGAGCGTCAGCGCCCCGCCCTCAAGGAAAACATTAATCCGGAACTGGCTAATCAGAGACATTTTCGATTGCCAAAACTTGAATTGGCATTATTCAATGGTGAGGTAAAACAATGGTTTACGTTTTGGTCTCAATTTAAGAAGATCCATAGTGACTCCATTAGCGACAATGGTGACAAACTTCAATATCTTACGCAATGCATGGAAGTTGGATCAAAAGCCAAAGACATGGTCATGGTCAAAATGAAAAATATCAAGCCAAAGACAGAATCGCGTTTTATAGTTTCTTCAGCTCCATGATGGAGAGGACTTCGGGAGCAAATATCCACAACAGTTATTATGGCAACAAAAATACACAATCTGTGAAAATTTCAGAAGCCTAGCTATACCAGTTCTTGAGATGCAGCCTGGAGACAGACAGACAGACATCAAAGTCTCATTAATAGGGTTCCGTTTTTACCCTTTGGATACGGAGCCCTAAAAACGCAAAGCGTTTTTAATTCTGCATTTTAAAAACGGAACCCCAATAAGTTATACAAAACATAACTTGATTTAAATGCTCAACATAAAAGTTATATAAAAAATCTTTTGTCTTCAGCAGTTTATTTTTATCTTTGCAGTTTTAATTTCAGTCATTATTTTTATAATATTAAGCAAAAAAAGACACAAAGCGCATGATAAATACATCGCTACATAAAATAAATAATTAGAAGTAAACTGGTAATATAATGTTTTATCACGTTATCCTAGAATATTGCTAGGATAACGTAATAAAACATCAACTTGACGCCTCCGTGGTCCAGTAGTTTAGAGCGTGGCTCTCGACTCTCGGAGGTCGTGGGTTCGATTCCCGCGTTGGAAACAAGTTATTTCAAAGTTTGGTTAGGACAATGCAGGCTGATTACCTGATTGTCTGACAAGTAAGATGATCCATGCGTCGGATGGGCATGTAAAAAGTTGGTCCTGCGCCTGATCTCTCGCCAGTCGTGTCGGTCGTCCGTCCCATTAGGTTATGAGAGTAAAAGGAATAAAGAGTGCTCTTGTGTACTGCGCACACACTTGGGCACCATAAAAATACTCCTGCGTAACTGGCCTGGTTTCAATGAAACCGGCCACCGTCACCGAAACCGGTGTGGGAGGTATTTTTATTATTATTATTATGAACTCTATCCCAAAATAATTTGTAAAATTCCATCAATTTCCCAGTGACTAATTTTTTGCTTGCGCCAAAATTTTCCGAATACCTAGCAGTAATTATTACTTAAGGCAGGGATTAATCTCAATCCAAAACGATAACCTTGCAAGTTGCACACAGCCAAAGACCAAGCGTATACGCATCGCAATAAGATTCATTTTAGCTTAGCATAAAACTGTAGTTACTGGGGTCTTTTCATGTTTTTTTTAAATATCTTTGGAAATAAATATTAAGAAACAATATTGCTCGGTTCAGAAGATTTTCATATAGATTTACTAACAATTTATTCAAATAAAATGTATAATTATGCTAGTTAATACTAAATATTTCGATGAAATAGATTTTTGTCGGAGGTGAGTTTGTAAATTAATTACAGCCAAAGAACCTATGGTTTAAAGTCTTTTAAATATTGTGTTTTATATCTCATATTTTTTACATTTCGTTATTATATTGGAACTAGGTAAACCGGGAGTCACGGAATAACAAATTGGGGTTTATGCTCGCCTTAAGAAGCCCGCAGTAGCTTTTATGTCGTGCTCAAGTGTGTTTCAAAGCGTTAACCTTTTGGGGCGGACTCTTGCAGTAGTGAACTGAAAGGCGTAAAGTCAACACATGTCTACATAATCTGTATTCACGAACCCTCGCGTGCAATAATGTCAACTACCTCAAAATTAGTTACGATTTATTTATTACTCGTGACTACGGTATGTGAACAGACGGACGATAATAAAATTTCATATGGATCGTACGAGCGAAACCACAGAAAAGGCAAAATGATGATCAATGATATATTAAAGACAGTGCTCAGTGAAAATTTTGATGATATATTCGGCGCCCTGAGAGACACTTATACTTTGCCGGACGGTATGTATTATTTTTTCTCTATAATATTAAGGAACTTCTTTGCTTAAACCTAACATTAGGCATCAATTTGTGGGCATAATTTGCAGTAGCGCAGTCTATACTTAGTAATACATAATTCGTTTATACTTTAGAGCAGCCTTTCCCAAAGTGGGCGATAACGCCCCCTTGTGCTTAAGGCCTAATGGGATCTAGGGTGTGGACTGTAGGATCCAGAAAAAAAATGGGAGCGTTGTGTAGAGGCCTGGGGGGTGATTTGTAATTTCATTTCGTCTGGATGCATTTTAAATTAAATGCACCTATTCCCAACATTAGCTTTGATTTTTGACTAACAAGTTTTGGAAGCGAGTTCTTACATTCTTAGAATATAATATTTTGTTTAACAAAAATCTTGGAATTCCGGGATTGGAGAAAATTGCAAATTAAATCGGTGGTAATGGTAGAAATATGGTTTGCCTGAAACCATGCTTAGCACAGGGCCAGTCTGACGTGGTGTGAAGTGTCCATAGATAAAAAAATATATATAATAATTGGTTAGTTTTTAAGGCTGGATATATTAATATCGGCGTTTGATATCACCTTGGCCGCCTTGATACAATCTAAGCGGGCACTGGGGCAGTGCATTTATCGCAAAACTAGTACTCCAATTTGTGCACATTATCTTGACATTCCTGGTGTTGCAATTAATACCAAAATATGTAAACACTAGAATCTAGATGACGCCCGCAACTCCGTTGCGCCAAAATTCGTTTATGGGAACCGTACATTTTTCCGGGATAAAAAGTATCCTATGTCCTTTCCTGGGACTTAAAGTATCTCCATGCCAAATTTCTACCAAATCGGGCGGTTCGGGCGTGAAGAGGTAACAGACAGACAGACAGATAGACAGACAAACTTTCGCATTTATAATATTAGTAAAGTATGGAAGTATGGATATGGATTTATAATGCAACTAAATACCCGGTGAATTTCGTATTTCTTCCCCCTAACTTATTTTCTCACCGTACAAACCTTCCCTAACTTTCACGATTATTTCAAGACTAAAATTAGCGAACTCGGTTTCGCCGCTTTCGAGGTTAAGCGAGACTAACAATATTGAAAATTCATTTTAGTTCATATAGATGTCATGGGAGCCGGCAGAAATAATTTCCAAGGGGTGCAGATTTTAGTTTTCTTTCTTTTCTTTTCTTTTCTTTTTACCTTTTACGAACAACAGTGACTAGTTACGTCAACAGAATACATTTAGTGCCGAAACGTTACGAACTGTCCTTGTACGGCATGGTAATAGGGTTACGAAATGCTTTTTACTTCAATAATTCCTGTTGATCCCGAGATTCCCAAGGTGATCCCTGGCACCCCCCTGCCGGTGCCCATGATAGATGTCATACAAAAATGTAAACATTTTTGAATACAATGTTAACATTACTATGTGGATTGTAGAGCCTACATAATATGCCGTATTATAATATTTTCACGTTTTGTCTTATACCGTTGGTATCACTTTGAGTGGTAGTTAGTGCTAAAATTCTGTTAGTTTAATTACCTCTTTGTGAACCAAATATGAAACATAACGAAGCAGTGTAACGGTCGGTAGCGTTAAAAAGCATTAACGACCTAACTGTAGATATTTAAAAATGAAAAAAATGCTTGTTTCCTAGAATATTCTTAGTCATTTCTCACTTGAAAATACCTACTGACTTCCTATATTTAGCCGGACGTAAATAAAGAGTCATATTATTTCCTTAAGTAGCTCGCGTCTCGTTAGTGGAAATAGTTAAACTTTAAGACCATCCCCCGAGCAAACGACCTTGGCCATACATTTGCCGCGTTGCCGAGATCGCACCAAAACCCTATTTTTTTACTTATCTTAGTTCAAAATTGATCTAAAACAATTAAAACGTGGAATATTTATTACTAGCTGTGCCCCGCGGTGTTACCCGCGATTGATTAGGTGTGATTAGGTAAACTAAATTGTGTTGTAATAGGTAAATAGTATTAGAGACAAAATAAATTGAGTTTGATCATCGGAAACTTCAATTTTGATGACTGAGAGATGGAAGTTTGATAAAAGACACTGTTTTGTGATAAGCAGCACTCCTAGGATTTGGTAGAAGATGGGACGAAAATTAATCAAATGACAGTCGAAATCTGTTTGTTTAGGTTAGAATAAATTCACTTTTATAATTAATAACTTAGTTTGTTCCTAAAAAGGAGAATTAAAACTCAGCACTAACGACGCGACACTGTTTCGTTAATAGCAACACTTTCAGGAAGAGAGTAGGGGGGTTTGGGGGGGCGTAGCCCCCCCAAGTAGGAGACGGCAAAATTTTGAAAATCGGTTCACAAACGGCGGAGTCATCGTTGAACATAAGTAATTAAAAAAATGAACATAACACCTCCTCCGTTACGGAAGTCGGTTAAAAATGTAGCCTATGTGTTAATCCAGGATGTCAGCTACCTCCTTGTAAAATTTTGTCGAAATCGCTCCAGCCGTTTAGGCGTGAAGAAGTAACAAACATACAAACTCACAAACTCACAAACTCACATACTTTCGCCTTTATAATATTAGTAGGATAACTTTGTAGCTTTCAAATTATGAGTTTATAAGGCCCTAAATACGGTAAATTATGGAATCTCCATATAGGGAACGCCCTGTTCACATCATAGTCACGGCACATATAAACAGCTGGACCGATTTTAATAATTTTTGGCTTAAACTTAGCATAGACCACGGGGAAGGAGTAAGGACATCGAGGGAGAAATGAGAATGCACTGTTCCCAAAACTGTGGCAAAATAAAATGCTACAGATTTCATAAAGCATGTAGACATAGGTTACACGGTCAGTCTGGCATAAGCTTAGTCCATCAGTCTGATCCAAACTGACTGAATAATGATCGTGTAACTCCTACGAAGCCGCTGGGAACAACTAGTTATTAACTGAGTTTTCGATATTTTCAGGCCTCGAAGAACCATTTCGAGAGTACGATTTCATAATAGTCGGTGCCGGGTCCGCGGGGTCTGCCATAGCGGCGAAGCTGACCGAGAATCCGAACGTAACGGTGCTCCTCCTGGAGGCCGGCAAATCCGAAATGCTGCTGACAGATGCGCCGATCGCTGCCCCAATTTTCCAGTCTACCGACTACGCTTGGCCGTATTACATGGAACCACAGGAAGGAGTGTGCTTAGGTAGGTCAATAAGACATTCTCTATTAGGCTGCGTTTCCACCAGAGAATTGTTGTGAGTTATGTGTTTTTGAGAACCAATAGAATCGCTTCATTGACGTCACCTCGCTCAGCGCAGCGATTCTATTGGATCTTAAAAACACATTCCCCGCAACACATCTTTGGTGGAAACGCAGCCTTAGAATGGGCTTTCCCAGTCCATTGCTAAAATAATGACACCGTATATTAGGATCTTATGAGTTCAACCAACCGGAGTCTATAGCAGTCATAATATTCCTTCTTTAGGTTGGGTCATGGTAAATAACCATGATTGCACAGTTTCTATAGAGCTGGTGTGGTGTGTAGTTATGCACAATCAACCACAGCAGTGAAATATGAATGATATTATGTCCTTGCTACAATTTCATAATCACCTTTATTTTTAGTCAATCGGCGAACGTAGAGTACATGATATGAAAGTAATCTAACGTTGTTTGGTTTTCGCCTCAGGCATGGACAACCAACGCTGCTACTGGCCTCGCGGTAAGGCGGTCGGGGGCACGAGCGTGATCAACTACATGATATACACGAGGGGAAGAAAGCAGGATTGGGATCGTATGGAAGCCGCTGGAAATTACGGATGGTAAAGTTTTTTATTAAATAGACCAGAAAATCAGTATACTAATCGCTGATGATAATGACGTGATGATTCATGCTATGACTGTCCAATGTCTTAAATTGACAATACCAAAGTCTTTTGTCAAACATACTGTCGAAATTTGAAAATAAATCCATAGATATAACTTATGACAAATACAAGAATTGAAGTCTGTAGAGCAATAAATAAGTATAATAATTACAGTTAATTACCCAGTGTACGGTAATTACTGTCGCATCTGAATCCTTACTCCTTATAAGTGTGTCATTGTAACAATATTTGTAAAAACTAATAAGTACTTTGTATATCATACCTTCCTGATTGCTAAGGCCACAACAAGTTATAAGAAACCTAATGTTGATAAATGATAATCATGAGCTGTGATATTAAAATAGTCTCTGTTCTTTTTGTTTTACATTTGTGCCGTTGTTTTATTATTTTGACATTTTAATTGTAGGTATTTTGTTTTAGTTGTTTATTTTAGTGGAATCATTTTATTGTATTTTTATTTTTAGACAAATAGAAAATAAATAGCCCTGATAATGTTAGGGGGACGAATAAAAAAAAATGCTAATCATATAAATAGATACCTATAATCTAAATATATGTTTCCAGGTCTTACACGGACATCATTAAGTACTACATAGGCATGGAGCGAGCTGATCTGGGAGGGTACGAGAGACAACCCCACAGAGGACGCGATGGAGAAATACCCATTACCTTCGTACCGTACCAGTGAGTTTCGATACTACAACAGCTGGAAACATTATTTTTAATCACTTAAATTAATTAAGATAATATCACTTTGTTGCGACAACACAAAAAGGTTTTTTACAGTTTATGTTATTTTCAAAGCCTCCAAAGACAAAACTACCAAATCCTATTTCAATTTAATAAAACATACAACTGTTTATTTTTTCAGGACAAAATTACTAAATGCTTTTTTGAAAGCCGGAGAAATGCTCGGGAGTCCCACCGTCGACTACAACGCACCCGAGAGACTCGGCTTCGGGACAGTTCAGTGCACAATGCAAAACGGACATCGATTCAGCGCTGCCAAAGTATACCTACATCCAAATAAAAACAGAAAAAACTTACACATACTCGAACAAACCACAGTTTTGCAAATACTAATCGATCCTTATACGAAAACTGCCTACGGCGTTAAATATCGGCATAGACGTCAAGCTCGAACGGCTATCGCTCGTAAAGAAGTAATTTTATCGGCGGGGCCCATCGCATCTCCCCAACTGCTCATGTTATCCGGAGTGGGCCCGGCAGACCATCTCAACTCGTTGAATATACCCGTGATTCAAGATCTACAAGTCGGGCGTACCCTCTACGACCACATATGTTTTCCCGGTCTCATATTCACTCTCAATGAAACAAATTTGAGCATCGTAGAAAATAGAGCAATAAACGTAAAGTCATTCTCTGATTGGTTTATTTACGGAGATAGCGTATTGGGTACTACGGGCGTCGAAGGCATCGGTTACATCAAGACGAGCGTCTCCGAGGATCCCGATCCGGGAGTACCAGACATCGAACTGATAGCTTTAGGTGGTTCGCTGGCGTCGGACGGAGGGCCGGGGGCGAGCAAAGCTATAAGGCGAGGCATGAGATTGAACGATCGGGTTACGAACGAGGCTTTCGGACGAATCGACGGAACCGACACGTGGTCCGCTTTTCCCATGCTTTTATACCCAAAGTCCTTTGGATATTTGGAACTGAAAGACAAAAATCCTTTCAGCAACCCGCGAATGTACGGCAACTATTTGACCGATCGGAAGGACGTCGACACGTTCATCGCTTCGATTCGCTACATTCAGAAGTTAGTAGCTACTCCGCCATTTCAGCGTTTCGGCGCCAAGGTGCATCCAGCAAAATACAAATTTTGCTCGTCGACGAGATTCGACTCCGACGAGTACTGGGAGTGCGCGCTACGCACGTTGACGGCTACGTTACATCACCAGGTCGGCACCTGCCGAATGGGCCCCGATGGCGATCAGCGAGCTGTCGTCGATCCCGAACTTAGAGTCCGAGGCGTAAGAAATTTGCGTGTGGCCGACTCGAGCGTCATACCGTATCCCCTAGCGGCCCACACTCACGCTCCGGCGACTGTCGTAGGATTAAAAGCTGCAGATTTAATCAAATCAACGTGGAGGATCTAAATGTACTGATTATCGAATAAAGACTTTGTGTTCTTGAAAACGCAGACTCTTGCAAAGACTATTTTAAACTCTATTTATTTTTATCTTTAGTTTTTGTAATATAGGTCATAAGTCATAACTCATAAGTTAAATAAATATCAGCTCCCGCAAAAAATGGTTTCATGTTTATTAACAACCTCATAATAATAAATAACCATATTCAGAACTACATAATTGTGGGTATAGTGGATACAAACTTAACCTTATTTTTACTGATTATTCCGAAATCACGAACTCTCTTTAATGTTGTCTTACGTAAGTTTTGCCCAACTTTTTATCCGTCAGAACGAGTGCGAACCAAGTTTTGAAGGTCACAAAAACATATTGTAAAAGTTAACCCACATGTGTAAACTGTAAAGTCATCTGAAATTTATTTAAGTAACTAGATGACGCCTATAACTCCGTTGCGCCAAAATTCGTTTTATCGCGCGGGAACCGTAAATTCTCCGGGATGAAAAGTATCATATATGCTTTCCCGGGACTCAAAGTATTCCCATGACAAATTTCAGTAAAGTCGGTTAAGCGGTTTGGGCGTGAAGAGGTAACAGACAGACAGACAGACAGACACACTTTCGCATTTATAATATTAAGTATAGATTTAAAACTACCTCTACTTTCCAAATCCAATCGTATGAACAAAATGCCCAGTAAAACCCATAATGTCACAGCATTTTACCGTCTATACGCATGGATAAATTTCCAGAAGAGCTCAAAATGCCCGGACGTCTATGATCACCTGAGACAAATAAATATGAAAGACGGCTTAAAAAAACTCTAAGGGTGGGTTGCACCAACTTAAAATATAACTGTAACTTTAACTATAACTACAGTGCAAAATGTCAAATCTTTGGTTACCGTTAAATATGGCGTCCGACACCATATTTAACCATAACCGCTCATAATTATTAAACTTATATCTAAAATTTTTCGTGTTAATATGTTTCACAGTGTTATATTTTTCCTGTGGATTTTTACGGATAATTAAATTTTTTATACTCTCAATCCCATTACCTTTAGCTTTAAAAGTAAACGCATCAGACATCTGTCAATTTCTGTGGTCAAAGTTAAGGTTAAAGTTAAGGTTAAAGTTAAGTTAGCCTTAACTATAACCATAACTTTAACCTTAACTTTAACTTTAACCACGCCTCTGGTGCAACTCACCCTAAACATTCCATATACGTGCTTCTTGACTTATAATTAGTATTTCATTCATGTCTTCAATTCGTATGACCAAAAATTTTATTTGGTACGCTCTACACATATAAAACTAGTTATTGTTTTCAAACTGCAATACAATGTTATCTTATAAGTCAACGATCTGCCAAATATAATTGCTTCATGAATAATTGGCTTCATTGCAGCAATTGCGACTCCAATTAGTAATAAGCAGTGGTTAAAATAAAATTATTTCATACGGAAAATTTTCCACTTAGGTATGTTTAGAGACAGGTTGGAATAAACTAAATTTAAACATAATAAAAACCGGCCAAGTGCGAGTTGGACTCGCCCATGAAGGGTTCCGCAGCAGCAATGGTTTATTTGTATAAAATTAAAAGGTTTTTGATTTATTTTTATAATATTTTAGTTGATTTAATGAAAGTTAAATAAAGGTTTACCATTTATGATGTATAAAAAAAACTACTTGTTAGATCTCGTTCAAACCAATTTTCGTTGGTAGTTTTTATAATAATGTACATCATATATTTTTTTTAGAATTATCATGCCCTACTTTAGAAGTTAGAGGGGGGGGACACACATTTTACCACTTTGGAAGAGTCTCTCTCGCAAACTATTCAGATTAGAAAAAAATGATATTAGAAACCTCAATATGATTTTTGAAGACCTATCCATAGATGCCCTATACGCATAGGTTAGATGAAAAATTTTTTTTTTTTGTTTCAGTTGTATCTATGGGGACCCCTAACATTTTTAATATTTTTTCCATTTTTGTATCAAAATCTTAATGCGGTTCACAGACTACATCTACTTACTAAGTTTCAATAGTATAGCTCTTATAGTTTCGGAGAAAAGTGGCTGTGACATATGGACGGACAGACAGACAGACAGACAGACAGACATGACGAATCTATAAGGGTTCCGTTTTTTGCCATTTCGGCTACGGAACCCTAAAAAGGCTCTCGAATAATTATGTTGAATACCTACCCACCTGCAGGTAGTTTACGTAACATTTTGCCTTTTGGCACAAACAAAACTTTGTTCACAGTAATATTTATATCTATACTAGCTGTTGCCCGCGACTTCGTCCGCGTGGACTTAAATTTATAGTTGTTCCCGTACATCGATTGAATAGTTTACGCGCAAATCACAAAGGTACATTTTGTGGGAACCGTACATTTTTCCGCGACAAAATATATCCTATGTTCTTTCCCGGGACTCAAAGTATCTCTATACCCAGCAAAATAGATTGAATAGCTTAGGCGAAAATTATAAAACTTTATTGAGCGGGAACCGTACATTTTTTGGGACAAAATGTATCCCTTGTCCTTCCCGAGACTCAAAGTATCTTCATTCTCCATACCAAAATTCATCAAAATCGATTGAATAGTTTACGCGCAAATCATAAAAGTATATCGTGCGGTAATCGTACATTTTTCCGGGACAAAATGTATCCCATGTCCTTTTCTGGGACTCAAGTATCTATACCAAATTTCAGCAAAATCGGTCCAGCTGTTTACGCGTGATGTCGTAACCAAGAGAAGTATATGGATTCATTTTTATTATTAATTAATATATACACGTTCCGCGCGGCTTCGCCCGCGTAAATTAGATATTTCACAGACAAATTAGTCCACAAAAATAGCCTACGATCCTTCGCGTACTCTACTTCCTACCTGACCCAAATAACAGAAAAATTACTCTAGTAGTTCGTAAGATAAGCCCTTTCAAATAATTTCCCCCGTTTTTTCCACATTTTCCTATATTTCTTCGCTCCTATTAATCTCAGCGTGATAAAATATAGCCTATATCCTTTCTCGATAAGTGGGCTAACATTGAAATAATTTTTCAAATCGGACCAGTAGTTCCTGAGATTAGCGCGTTCAAAGAAGCCCTTTCAAATAATTTCCCGCATTTTCCACATTTTCCTCTATTTCTTTGCTCCTATTAGACTTAGCGTAATAAAATATAGCCTATAGCCTTCCTCGATAAATGGGCTATCTATCACTGAAAGAATTTTTCAAATCGTACCAGTAGTTCCTGAGATTAGCGCGTTCAAATAAGACCTTTCAAATAATTTCCCCCGTTTTTTCCCCATTTTCCTCTATTTCTTGGTTCCTATTAGTTTTAGCGTGATAAAATACAGCCTATAGCCTTCCTTGATAAATGGGCTATCTAACGCTGAAAGAATTTTTCAAATCGGACCAGTAGTTCCTGAGGTTAGGGCGTTCAAATAAGCCCCTTCAAATAATTTTCCCCGTTTTTTCCACATTTTCCTCTATTTCTTCGCTCCTATTAGTCTTAGCGTGATAAAATATAGCCTATAGCCTTCCTCGATAAAAGGACTGTCTAACACTGCAAGAATTTTTCAAATCGGACCAGTAGTTCCTGAGATTAGCGCGTTCAAACAAACAAACAAACTAACAAACTCTTCCGCTTTATAATATTAGTATAGATATACGTTCCACGCGGCTTCGCCCGCGTAAATCAGATATTTTACAGACAAATTAGTCCACAAAAAATAGCCCATGATCCTTTACGTGCTCTACTTCCTATCTGACCCAAATAACAGAAAAATTGCTTTAGTAGTTCGTAACATAAGCCCTTTCAAATAATTTCCCCCGTTTTTTCCACATTTTCCTCTATTTCTTCGCTCTTATTAGTCTTAGCGTGATAAAATATAGCTTATAGCCTTCCTCGATAACTGGGCTATCTAACACTGAAATAATTTTTCAAATCGGACTAGTGGTTTCTGAGATTAGCGCATTCAAATAAGACCTTTCAAATAATTTCCCCTATTTTTTCCACATTTTCCTCTATTTCTTCGCTTTTACTAGTCTTAGCGTGATAAAATATAGCTTGTAGCTTTCCTTAATAACTGGGCTATCTAACACTGAAATAATTTTTAAAATCGAACCAGTAGTTCCTGAGATTAGCACGTTCAAATAAGACCTTTCAAATAATTTCCCCCGTTTTTTCCACATTTTCCTCTATTTCTTCGCTCTTTTTAGTCTTAGCGTGATAAAATATAGCTTATAGCCTTCCTCGATAACTAGGCTATCTAATACTGAAAGAATTTTTCAAATCGGACCAGTAGTTCCTGAGATTAGCGCGTTCAAATAAGCCCTTTCAAATAATTTCCCCCCGGATCTTCCACATTGTCCTCTATTTCTTCGCTCCTATTAGTCTCAGCGTGATAAAATATAGCCTATAGCCTGCCTCGATAAATGGACTATATAACACCGAAAGAATTTTTCAAATCGGACCAGTAGTTCCTGAGTATAGCGCGTTCAACCAAACAAACAAACAAACTAACAAACTCTTCCGCTTTATAATATTAGTATAGATGACTCTATATTTTGTGTCTTTGTCAAAGATTGTGATTTTTAAGAGATCAAAAAAAAACTTAAGCGCGCGGCGCCGCATCTACTACCACATCTTAAAATTATAAAATGGCCCCAAAAACCCTTCAGAGAGGTCATTCATTTGACCACTCTTTCTTTTTCCGTATAATATCTGTGACGTCTATTCTGAACAATTACAATGGCAAATTATTTTTGCGGCGACTAAAAACTTATTGGGCGACTAACGACTCGAAAACGCCTGGAAGAGCTAGTGGTCCATGAAGACGCTGATGAAGGGAAATTTGCCGATCTCCCTGAAGCGCAGACTCGTCGACATGTGCATTCTGCCTGTCCTAACCTACGGTGCACAAACTTGGTCATTGACCGATTCACAAAAGTCCCAACTCGGGGTTTGCCAAAGAGCAATGGAGCGCAGTATGTTAGGAGTAAAACTACTAGACAAAATAAGGAACACCACACTGCGCTCCAAAACAGGTATCAAGGATGTAGGTGTCAAGGCTGCCAAGCTGAAGTGGGATTGGGCGGGTCACGTTAGCTTAGCCGTATGCATTCCGACCGCTGGGCAAGGATCTCAACAGAGTGGGCACCTGAGGACGGACGCCGCCGCCGAGGCCGGCCTAGAAAAAGATGGCGTGATGAGCTGGAGGCATGCCAGCCAGGCTGGCCAGCGGTGGCGCAGGAAAGAGACAGATGGAAGTCTTTGGGGGAGGCCTTTGCCCAGCAGTGGGACAGTTTGGGCTTGAAATAGTAATAATAATAATTACTACTTGGTTACAAAAAAATACTTTGGTAGCGTTTAAATATTTTAGCAACAATTATAAATTATAATGAGTTACAAAACCTAAATAACTATAACAAAAAAACCGGCCAAGTGCGAGTTGGACTCGCCCATGAAGGGTTCCGCAGCAGCAATAAGGTTTATTTCTATAAAATTAAAAGGTTTTTGATTTATTTTTATATTTTAGTTGATTTAATAAAATTTAAATTAAGGTTATTTAGGACGTATAAAAAAACTACTTGTTAGATCTCGTTCAAACCAATTTTCGTTGGTAGGTTTTATAATAATGTACATCATATATTTTTTTAGAATTATCATGCCCCTACTTTAGAAGTTAGAGGGGGGATACATTTTATCACTTTGGAAGAGTCTCTCTCGCAAACTATTCAGATTAGAAAAAATGATATTAGAAACCTCAATATTATTTTTGAAGACCTATCCATAGATAGCGATATCCCCCCCACACGCATAGGTTAGACGAATTTTTTTTTGTTTCAGTTCTACAGCTATGGGGACCCCTAAAATGTTTAATATTTTTTCCATTATTTTGTATCAAAATCTTAATGCGGTTTACAGACTACATCTACTTACCAAGTTTCAATAGTATAGCTCTTATAGTTTCGGAGAAAAGTGGCTGTGACATACGGACGGACAGACAGACAGACAGACAGACATGACGAATCTATGAGGGTTCCGTTTTTTGCCATTTTGGCTACGGAACCCTAAAAATCACTAAAATAATCTATAAAAACCAAATAACGGCTGCTGCTTTAAGATAGTAAATATATTAAGCAGGGAAAATGAAATAATAATAGGTGATGTATTAAAAAAAGGCTTGGCAGCTAATATTAAGAGGCCGGGCTACCCTCGAAATTCTCATACATACGTAATACCAAAATCATTTTCTCATACGAAAATATTTAACATGTTTGAGTTACTTTTCAGCTTAAAATAGTAATTACCTAGGTTCCTGTACAAAAATTAACTTCAAAATATTTAAACAGTAAAAAAATTTTTTGTGTAAGTATACATTTTTTTTTTACTAAATTTGCTACAAAATATTAAAACTCTAAAATATTTTTTAGTATTTAAATATTTTGTAGTATATTTATTTATATATTTTAGTGTTTTACTGTATTTTTTAGTGTTTAAATATTTTGTAGTAAATTTTTGTGCAGGAACCTATGTAATTACTATTTTAAGCTGAAAAATAACTGAAACATGTTAAATATTTTCGTATGAGAAAATGATTTTGGTATTACGTATGTATGAGAATTTCGATGGCACCCGGCCTTTTACTTAAGTACCAGGACGTCAGAATATTTGTTCTTCTTAAATAAAAATCTTAAATTAGTGAAAAAGCGACAAATGCGTTGGTTGCATAGAATTTTTTGTATTATTTAGGTACACAAACACACGTAATCGCCTTTTTCTGCGCTCTTATAACGGTTTATGGTAGTGATATGATGGATGAATGAATGATGAATGAATGAATGAATAAATGAATGAATGAAAACTCTTTATTGCACCAAAACAACCATGCCATACAGAATTACAGAACTTCGTAAGAGGTGAGTGGAGGACGATAATTTATCATTCCAAAAGTTTTGTATAAAAACAGAATGTTATAAAAATTCTTAGGTAATTAATAGCAATGCTGGCCCACTACGACTTGATTGGGTTAGGTTAGCTCCCGTCTTTGCCATCGTGGTTATTTTTTTGTGAACCACCCAGAAATAGGTGCCCCGCGTAGCGGGGTTCCGTCTACTTATGATTATTGAACCACAAAAATTCGGGTAAGTTTGTAAACCTTTACCAACATCCATGTACATACATCCAAACTTTCGCCTTTATAAATAATATTAGTAGGATTAATATTTTTACACGCCACAATATGCTTTATTTAGATCTCATAAAAAGTCGCACATAGTATGTTTTTATTACCTTGTATTATATATTTTCTTCCCATCTCATTTCATTTTATAAACGATTTCATTGTATATTTTATAAAAGCCTATTTTCTACATTTTATCCGTCATCAAGCTGTCGCCTAACAATAAATTCAGTTGCTACACCAAAAAATCACTGCCATATTCAATTTAAACAAAGCTTAAAACTCAATATAAAGCTGCTTTTAAAACTTTATGCACTACTTCACTGTTGCTGCCAAACTATTATTTTTTATACCCATTTTAATTATTTTTAAAACCCTAAATCGAATTAGTTTGTCGCCACGATAAGTACATGCCAATTATTATTTTTTTAACCGACTTCCAAAAAGGAGGAGGTTATACGTTCGTCTGTTTATATATATATATATATTGTATGTTCAACCATAACTTCGCCGTTTATGAACCGATTTTCATGATTCTTTTGTTGTTGTACAGGGTTGAATCCGAGGTTGGTACCATGTTCTCAAAAGTGGTGATCTGATGATGGGATCCACGAGGAATCGAGGGGACTCCTTGAAATTTATATGGGAACATATTATGGTTATTTCGATTTCTTCTGAAGTATTTCAGGCATATACTACCAAAAAGTAAGATTTTGCACCAGGATATACCCTGGTTCTGAAGGTACCCATCAGAACTTTTGAATCCTTATAGATACAAGTTTGAGGATTTTGGCTTTATTTAAACTACTCCAAGCAAATCCTACATTATTTGTGCTGAACATAGGCTAAATTGTATTTTGGAAAAAATAGGGTTTCGTAAGATATTTGGGTTTTTCGGACGCCAGGTGAAAAAATTAACTAGAAAAGTTACTTATTTTGCGTACGCTGTCGAAACTATAAAAGATAGAACCATAAAATCTTCTAAGTATTGTAGATCTTATAAATATCTACAAAAAAGTCCGCAACACACTATACTTATCTATGTCGAGTGAGGCACAATAACCATTTTTCATTTAAAAATCTTGAATTTTTTTGGACAACTATTAAACGCGTTTATTTTACTCATGCCATTTATCCTTATCAAAATAAATTATTTCATCACTAAGTACAGTTTATGTAGATAAAATTTGGTCTTTGAATGATTAAAATTGGACGTTTGGTTTTGAAATTATGCCGAAATTAAAATATTACGATAGCGGGCGTCACCAAGCGGGATGCGCTTGTGGGAAGACAATCTGTGCAGTGTGCACTGTTATACACCCTTCGGATAATGACTGCGTCCGCGTCGTCGATGTCAGTGTCGGAGTCTGTGAATTGACCTGGGAATCATTTTGCTGACCGAGTCTTTCCTTGGTAGGCTTTTTGCAGCCGTAACCGACATCCACGCGGGCAGAGCCGCAGGCGACCGCTAGTAATATGTACATATATACATATATATATATATATATATATATATATATATATATATATATATATATATAAGTACCGACTTAAAAAGTACGAAGATTGAGTACAGAAATAGTTGAGGTTTAGGCGAAGTCTGAAGACACCACTATAATAAAGAATAAGAATTATTTGATTCTTTTTAGATTAAGAATAAGTATTACTTTTGTTTTTATCTTGGAAGTCGGTTTTAATTTTTTGTTAAAAAATAATTAATTATGCGAAAGTGTGACTGTCTGTCTGTCTGTTACCTCTTCACGCTCAAACCACTGAACCGATTTTGCTGAAATTTGGCATGGAGATACTTTGAGTCCCGGGAAAGGACAAGGCCGCGTTCGCATTAGGCCTCCCCATAACCAGTGCGTTGGCCACTCAGAGCGGCGGGACTCAGAGCAGTGCCCGCTACGACTGCCCGCCTGTGTAGAAACGAACCCACGAGTAGTACACCCCAAACTCGGTATATATACTCGACGCGACAAAAAAACTTCGATAGCGCGACGCAGACAGGCGCTTTTGTATGGCCAGGATAACAAAAGGTCGTCCTCGCGCAGAGTTTATTATCTTATTACAAAGAATAAGATGTTACGAAAGTTTAATAATACAATGGCACACTATTTTTTTATAAAATAAGAGGGCAAACGAGTAAACGAGACACCTGATGGAAAGCACGTATGGACACTCGCAACATCAGAAGAGCTTCAGGTGCGTTGCCGGCCTTTTAAGAGGGAATACGCTCTCTTCTTGAAGGTTTTCAGGTCGTATAGGTCCAGAAATACTGCTGGTGACAGTTCGTTCTAGAGTTTTACAGTGCGCGGCAGAAAATAACGCGAGAAACGCACAGTGGGAGACTGCCACTCATCAAGGTGATGAGGATGGTATATTTTTCGCGTGGGACGATGGCGAAAAGTTGCAGGAATTCTTATTTATTTTCTGTGAGAAATTTGTCAAATTAAATTAAAATCGAATACACATATTCTATAGATTTTAATTTAATCTGCCTTTAAATTAATAATAGCAATAATATATAATAGCAAGATACAAGAAAGAAGATCCTAAAATAAAAAATAGCAATGTGTTATAATAATAGATATTAATATTATGTTTTTAGTTCCGTGAGAAAATGACACGATTAAAATTAACACATAGGTGTTGCTTAATTGATCTTAAAGGAATTAATTATTTAATATGTTGTTCATTCAGCTGCTTTAACTATTAAGTTTTTCGGTAATTTTTAAAATATTGTCATTAGCCTTGTTTGCGAAATCCATTTTTAATAGGTATGTAATATTTTTAGTTTTTAAATTACTATGAAATAGAATAATATGATCAATGAACATTTTTCGAAGCTACAAAGTTTGTAATTTGTAAAGATTTTTATGGATTGTAACTCTAAGTCGTAACTAGTGGAAATAATAATTCTACGCAGGAACTATGTATGTTGATTCTAAGTTTATTAAGGACAATCCATGGTGATCACCTGATTGTCTGACAAGTAAGATGGTCCATGCGTCGAATGGGCATGTAAAAAGTCGGTACTGCACGATTCATTCGGTTCGGTCCACCCAGTCGCCTCGGTTATTATCAGTCCACGTGGTTAAGAAAGAAAAGAGAGAGCTTTTGTATACCTACTTCCGATTTCGCACAAACTTGACCGCTTTACAAAATTACTCCCAGCTCGCCTGTTTTAAATGCAACCGGCCACCGTTCCCGAAACCTGTTAGGAGGCATTATGAAAAATTTTAAAAGAAAATCATCAAAATATTTATTTTCATTGAATATGAATTTTATAAGAACAAATATATTTGTTTTCTTCGATAAGGAATTGTATAATGTATAGCATACTTTGACATTGATATTCAATGGTGCCTTGCTATGCAGCTCGTGATTCGGACACAACAATGTTTTCGTACGCCGAGTCAGCGACCCTACGGACACAAAACGAGTTCTCGCGCAGTTCTCTAAATAAAGCCGATAAACTTGTAATTACCGTACGAGGAACTTCAATATATTAAGACATTGACACTGAAATATAAAAAAATCGTATCAGAGAGAGAGGGCGATATCGGACGTGATATAAGAGACTCGTTGTCCACCCTAACTCACGCTATTCAACGTGCATATGGTAAACAAAACACAGCGATGAGAGTAGTGCTGTTTACGTTGCTCGTGTGTGTTAAAGTGACGTGTGGAGTGAACAAAAATGAGAAAAGAACAAACCCATATGACTTTGCAACGCCGAAGGAGTGCCGAGGCTTTTGTGGCGAGGAGAGGGACGGTAGAGTCAAAAGGGAGGCGATAAGAAGCAAAATATTAGATGCAATGCTCAGTACTCCTATGTTCAAATTGACTCCTCACACACCCGATGCGCTTTCGTTGTTCGAAGACCAATACACTTTACCTGAAGGTGAGCGCTTCTATAAAAGGTTTTTTTGTAGTGAAAACTTCTTTAGCGGCGTTGAGCACTTTTGTGGGATGGGTAAAAACTGTGAAACTCGCGTCAGATTCTCGTGCTGATCGAAAAACCTTGGAAAAACCGTAAGACGGTTGGAGAGTAGTGTTTTGTGTCGAACTCGAACTCGAATTGATTGTAAGGGTTTCGATTAATTGAAAAAATCGATTTTTTAAAAATCGATTTTCATAAAAATGGGTTAAAAATTTAATCGATTGTAAGGGTTTCGATTAATTAAAAAAATCGATTTTTTAATAATCGATTTTCATAAAAAATGGGTTAAAAAAAATGCACAACGTTAATAATCAAGTTTTCACTTCTGCCGGCACTCCCGTCTTTTTTTTAATTAACGACCTCCGGCACTAGCATGACCACCATAGAAATGGTTTCATTCTACTACTACATAATTTCTATTCCTTTGCATTTCCACTTCGGCCATGCTAAGTGGTCTGGGAATATTACCAACATCTAAACTGTAATTATAGATTAGGCAGAAAAATTATAATAAACTGTGGTCTGTGGTACTCAAAATAAAATCATCTAACATTGCACTAGCGACAATCAGCAAATTGCAAATCGGCAATATAAATATATGTAACTCAAAAGTGACTGACTGACTGACCTACTGGACGGATCGGGCTGAGATTTGGCATGGAGGTAGATGTTATGACGTAGGCATCTGCAAAGAAAACATTTTGATCAATTCTACCCCCAAGGGGTAAAATAGGGGATGAAAGTTTGTATGAAACTTTGTCAATTTTAAACGGGCTGAGTATTTGATACCTAATAATATTTAACTTCTTAACACGAGCGAAGCTGCGGGCAAAAGCTAGTATATTATAATATGATGATTTAATTTAGAGTATGGCAATTATTTTTCCACCTAACACAGGCAGTAGATCATATTATATCCAGCTTGTATGCATTAAATACCACACCGTATTATAATATTATGACAAATTAGAACTTCTTGAAAAAATCCGCATAGGACAGCTCGAGTTAAGGTCGTTACTCGAGGTTAAGGTTGGTTAATTGAAACCTTACTTCCTCGTTTTCGTGTGCTAAGTAGTAAACAATTACATTGAAGAAAATATAATATAATAACAAGCTGTCCCGGCGAACTTCGTGTAAAACCTTGCCTGGACTTCAATGATTATTTCAAGACTAAAATTAGCAGAATCGGTCCAGCCGTTATCGAGTTATATTATATTTACTTATTAGTTATTACTATTAAGTATGGATTTTAACTAACCTTTTGTCATTACTCATTACTGACCGTTTTGATACCATAAAATTAGTACGTTTTTACCATAAAGATATAGAACATAACGTTTAAAATATTCAAGTTTTTTGGTCAAAAGCAAATAAAAACCACGGAAGAATAATAATTACAATATCTATAATATACATTTTGCCAATTATTTTTTGCCTATTAAGTATTCCGGTATGAAGTCTTCCCGTTACATTAATCCTCTACAGTTTAAATTAATGATATATAATAACAGCATAGGCTATTAAAACTAATAGATTAACTGTATTATTTTTAACCGACTTCAAAAAAGAAGGTCTAAAAAGGCAATTCGTCCCCTTTGATTATTATTCGTCGCCAAGGGGGGGGCAGGTAGGGGCAGCTGCCCCCCCCTTTTATCTGAAACTTTTTTTTTACATTAATATTTTTCAACTTATTACTCCCGCAACGGATTTCTAATGCCAAACTACCCCATTGACAGCCATTCCATTATTGGCACCTTAGATTTTTGTTCAAAAAGACAAGGAATGCCAATACTAGGATTTTCAGTAGTGCAAAATGTTCCGTACTAATAATTTCGGTGTTTTAAATAAATAATACGAAGTATTGTACCTATTGTATAATATTATAAATACAATTTTTTTACTAGCCTCCGTGGTCTAGTGGTTTAGAGCGCGACTCTCGACTCGGAGGTCGTGGGTTCGATTCCCGCGATGGAAACATGTTATTTCCAAGTTTGGTTAGAACAATGCGGGCTGATCACCTGATTGTCTGACAAGTAAGATGATCCATGCGTCGGATGGGCATGTAAAAAGTCGGTCCTGCGCCTGATCTCTCGCCAGGTGTGTCGGTCTTCCGTCCCACTGGGTTATGAGAGTAAAGGAATAGAGAGTGCTCATGTGTACTGCGCACACACTTAGGCACTATAAAATTACTCCTACGTAACTGGCCTGCCCCCCTAGACAAGTCAAGCGATTATTGTAAACGCTAACGCCACAAAATGTATGGGATTTGACATTAGTATTCGCTAGCGAAGCGATGCCAAATCGCATAATACATTTTGTGGCGTTAGCGTTTACGATAATCGCTTGCCGCTTATATGGGTCGTTCTATTTTTTTCGGTCCCATTTGCTTTCAAGGTCAAAATTTGATATTTACGAAATAAATTTCTTCGATCAAATACTTTTAAAATGTTAAGTCTACAGTGTTCTACTTTACCACGTATTGTGTATTTCCGTAAGATAATTAATCAAAAAGATATTTAACATCAAATAGCCAAAATTTCATTTCCCACGCCCGTACGTTCCCAGATTGCTTAGCTTAAAAACAATTTTCTTAGAGTTTTCGTAATTAATCGTATCATGTTTTGTAGTGGAACATTAGCTTAAATACTCATATTAACCATTTTAAACATAAGAATGAACTCGTGCATGTGCAACATTGAGAGAACGTAGGTTTTAATTTTGTCACGCGAAATTTTTCATATCGTTCCGAGCAAATGGTTTTTATGTTTTTGACCAAATCTGCATCTGTAGATCTACGTACAAACATGTTTCGCAACCCCCGTGCCCATGTCTGCCATCCATTATAGGTGAGATAAGATGTGGGCATTGTTTCTCGGAGAAAATTTAATTTTTAGTTGCAAATTCTCGTTTTGTCACGGGTAAGCCTTCATTACCATCCATTGCCTATTTAAATGACTTTTGTTGCTAGTGATTTTTTTAATACATTATGATAAAGGCTATTGAAATACCTTCTAAAGATATGTTGCATGGCTTTTGAAAAATATAAGAATGCAACAAAAATTTAAATTAAATGCCAAAACTTCATTTCCATCCACTTCATTCCCATCCATTCCTTCCGATTTTTAAACCAATTTTCCGATTTTTTTTGGTATTATTTACTATTTTATAACAGATTTTGTCCAAATTCTATCTATATATTACATTCCATTTTTAATATTTCTTGCTGCGAGTCATTTTGTACAAAATTACCGCTAATCTCAAAAACAGAGAATGGATTGCTTCATCATCAGTTGGTTCACTTGAACGGTTCTATTTAGTATTTTGGGGGTTCATTGTCTGTCTCATCACTGTTATCTGCCATTAGATAGAAAAGGGGGGCTTAATTACGTCTGAGACAATATTTACTTAGGAGAAGTCACTGACGTTCAAAGCAAAGATTTTTACCTAGCTTGTGGATTGTGGAACTCTATATCGATATTGTAGATTTACGCCCTGTCAAAGACATGCTTCTGGAGCCTTCAATGAACCGACGAGCACACATTTCTGACAAATAAATATGGAAAATATATCTTCGAATAGTATTATTCATGTTAATCTCATAATGAAACTAAATATGTGATTATTTTCAAATAACTAGTATTTTTAGTAACACACGGATAACCCTGTATATTTTCCTTTTAATAAGTACCTATCCATGTAGTACTAATCTAGCTAGTACTTCATAATTAAGTGATTAAACATAATATTTAAGATTTTAAACTGTTTTTTAAGAATTTAAGATTTTATTAGTTACAGGAACATAATACATATTTTTGTTGCTAAACATCAGTATATCTAATGCCTGTTAATGTATAAAGTGGTGTGTAACAAATTGGGATATTATTTTCAAGAGTTTACTAAAGTTTACTAAACTAGTCGGCGCTAAATTGCATAGAACTGCGATTTGTGAAACTATTTCTTAAAATAGTGTTTTCCTTAAAGGTAAAGTACAGTAGCGAGGTAAAGTACATGGAATGTTGATTGTATACGATTATTATAGTAGAACTAAAGATTGGTTGCATTTTTTTAAATAAAATAATAATGTCTGACCTGTTTCCTACTTTTTAACAAAAGTCTTATATTTTTGTTAATTTTTTAGTAGAGGAGATTTAAATAACTAACACTGGTCTTATCACTCATAAAAATAAAACAATAATATTAAGTATTCTGTTTATCTAACATGAAATTCCTTAATTTTTTTCGCTTTCACATAACTATTTTTCATTTCCATGATGATCCATGATCCATGATTCTACAAAAATGGCCAAATGGGACCGAAAAAATAGAACGACCCTTATCTAGGGGGGCTGGTTTCAATAAAACCGGCCACCGTCACCGAATCCGGTGTGGGAGTTATTATTAAATACGAGTATAATATACACAACCCGTTAAGGGTGTCCCGTCCCTAATATGACAAAAAAAAATGTTTTTTCGAATTTCAAAATGCATAGCCTGTATATTTTTTACTAATGTTTTAAGATGCTCAAATATAAAATTTTGTCCTAGCACAATTGCAACCCGTGCCGACCGAGCCTCAAAGTTTAGTAAAAAACTGCTACCGGTCGGTCCAATTAAATCATTAGATCTGCAATAAATTCAAGTGAAAATGGAACAATTAAATAAAATCAGCATTAATCTTTATATTAATAACATACATTTGTAACAATCAGACAGGGCAACATTTTTCTCGGAGTCGGAGGAAGAAGTGTCTCGTTTGTTAAAATTTGCGATTCTGTCCCCGTTGAAGTTGACAATCATCTACTTCTTAGCTTGGTTACCAACATTCATCATCAAACAGTGATATAATTACTGTCTCCTCACATAAATACCATAAATTATGACTAAACTTTCTAATAGAGGCTTTAAAAGTAGTTAAATCAATTTTTTCGTACTTACTTTTTTCTTCCTCAAGAAGCACAAATCTTAGTAATAAGAAGCACAAATCTTAGTAATTATATGCTTTAGTTAGCACAGTGCGTTCGAAACGTAACTAAAAATCTTGTAGAGCTTTTTTGTCCTTCGCAGTTATTGTGAATAGTAACTATAGTAAACAAAATTTTAACGATAATTTCCTTTTTCTGCCACTCTCTCCAAACATGATATAAATCAATAAATTTCTTCACGCAGTTAGAAGTTAATAAGCCGACATGTTTGCGCACTAAATAATATTACACTAAAATTATCAAAAAACACGTGTAAAATGCAAAAAAAAACATTTACTTACAAGTCACATAACGCAGTACTAACTCGAACGTAACTTGTATGAAGAAGTTAAATCTCAAGTCGGCACGGGTTATAATTTAGGAATCGAACTTATATTTTTTTCTAGACAATATAGGTTCATCACAAAACTTTTGAGACGGTATGCGTTAAAATATATCGAACTTGAAATTTAAGGGACACCCGGCGTATGCACACGGGGAGTTCATGCACTTTACACATTCATATGCGAAGTATGCGTGCACTCACTCATTTGGGTAAAGACTAAAGGTAGCACATAATTTATTACCTGTCTCACCTATCAAATTACTTTGCAGAACGTAGAGAATTCCAGACGGTTTCTACTTTTTTTAAAGAGTAATTGCTTAGATTCATCATTATATTTCATTGGATTGTAATATTAAAGAATAACGACTTAATTAATATTTCAAATTTATGAAAAATAAAAATACAAAACTCGTTCGCATTACGATAATGGCGGTAACAAAAAAAGTTGAACAGGTTTTGAAGGTCCGCTGAAGAAGTACGACTTCATAGTGGTGGGTGCGGGTTCCGCGGGCAGCGTGCTGGCGGCGAGACTCAGCGAGGACCATGACGCCTCAGTCCTGCTGTTGGAGGCGGGCACCGGGGAGCCCTACCTGGCGGGCGTGCCGCTCCTGTCCCCCATCTTCCAGCAGACCAAATACGTTTGGCACTACCTGATGGAGCCCCAGCCGGGCGTTTGTACCGGTGAGTTGGATTGTACAGAGACGGCTTTGAATCTCAATAGCGACTTATAGTTATTTTATGTCATGAATATATTATATTTTATCATAGGAGTTGCGAATAAAATACTAACAGAATACAAGATGTATCCGATATCATTACATTAGTTACTGAAAAGTACTAGGGATCGTAATTAACCCATCAAGCCCCATAAGGACACCGGTGACCGCGATAACAATAGAATAACAATAGATTTCCAAGAATCCGCGATCGAAGGATTAAGTTTGAATTTGGAGTCTCGATTTAAAAAGGTTTTTAATCAAAAATAAGAATCCATGAAGACAGACACTTGCTGATTTAATAAGTAAACTTTTAATAGAAGTTACTAACACAATTCACTTTGCTTTTCAGGTATGGACGATGAAAGGTGTTTTTGGCCGAGGGGTAAGGCGGTGGGTGGGTCCAGCGTCGTCAACTACATGATATACACCAGGGGCATGAAGGAGGACTGGGACAGAATTGCCGCTGACGGTAACTATGGATGGTAAAGTTTTATTTACCCACACAATACTATGCTCTCTTGCAATTTCCTTCCAGGCATTTAAGGAAGCTTAGACACGAGCTGCCACATACCTGTAACAAACAAATATTTCGTCAGTAACAAATAGATACGTACAGTAAAACTAATTTGCTAAAAGTTGTCGGCAATCAAGCAAAAGTTTCGATTGAAACGCAATAGCTTTAATAGGGAGTGGTCATTTCTCGAAAAGAACGAATTCCACCAAAAAACATTTTCATGTAAAAATTCTGCCAAGATGAGAACATAATAGTTCGTGGTGTCAAAAAGTAGTGAGATCTCATGTAGAGCCAAGTTTCAAACCTTACACACTCAGCTCTAAATCTAAAAACCTTAATTTTACACATAAATCGCGGCAAAATACTTGATATAATGTGTCAGCCGCACGAGAAGAATCTAAAAACTCTACACATTAGTCAAAATCGGTGGCCTGGCCATTTTGTTGCGGTTAATATAAAAGTTATTAAGTACAACAGAAGAGTAGTTCAAAGCTCATAGCATGACCAATAACAAAATGGCCAAGCCACCCATTTTAACCTAACCTAACCTAAAAATATGACATTTTATTTAACTTACTGCATATACGAGTAAATATATAGAGTATTATCTAGTACGTGTATAAAATGTAAAAATTGTTTAAATGACTAGATCTTCAGGTGATCAACGAGGAAAAGTAATATTACCTAAACATATTTTTAGGTCATATGACGACGTGATTCCTTACTACATGAAGTCGGAAAGAGCATCTCTTCGTGGTCGGAAAAATACATCCACGTGGCATGGGAAAGATGGCGAATTAAATGTGGAATATCCTCCTTTCAGGTATTTATTAATTTCATATTAGTTTGAATCAAGTTGTTTATTGAAAGCTGACGAAACTACTTTTTTTGTAGATCGAGACTCGCTAAAACATTTTTAGACGCCACGAAAGTTTTAGGACATAGACGAGTCGACTATAACACTGCGGACGGCTTCGGATTTGACTACATACAAGCCACCATGAGCGACGGCAGACGAACTAGCGCCGGTAAAGCCTTCCTCCATAGCAAGAAGAAGAGGAAAAACTTGCACGTCCTGACGATGACTAGGGTGACCAAAATTTTAATAGACCCCTACACGAAAACTGCCGTGGGGGTATCGTTTCAGCACAACAAAAGAGTGTACGACGTGTACGCCGCCAAAGAAGTTATTCTCTCCGCTGGACCCATAGAATCTCCTCACCTGTTGATGCTCTCGGGAGTCGGGCCCAGGAAGCACTTAGAATCGATGGGCATCAACGTTATACAGGACTTGCAAGTAGGAAGGACGCTCTATGACCACATTTCGTTTCCGGGCCTGACGTTCACACTAAATACTACGGGATTGACTATGCGCGAGGACAACGTGGCTACACTCGAAAATGCCATAAAGTTTACTCAGTTCGGAGACGGTCCGATGTCCTCGCTCACCGGTGTCGAAACCATCGGCTACATCAAAACGGACGTATCCGAGGAGCACGGGAACTACCCCGACATAGAGTTGCTGGGAACGTGCGCGGCTTTCTCGACGGACAGGGGCACTCTCGTAGCGAAAGGAATACACATGTCAGATTGGCTCTACAGGGACGTGTACAAGCCGCTCGAAAATACCGAAAACTTTTCGATACTATTCATGCTGCTGCACCCAAAATCGAAAGGTTACATGAAGTTAAAATCGCTCAATCCCTTCGACCAGCCCAGGCTCTACGGCAACTACTTGACTCATCCGAAGGACGTCGCGACCATGATCGCAGCGATAAGGTACATCATAAAGCTGATTGATACCCCGCCGTTCCAGAAGTACGGCGCGAGGCTGTACGAGAGGCCCTACCCGAACTGCAGGCAGTACAGATTCAACTCCGACGCCTACTGGGAGTGCGCCGTAAGGACGCTCACTTCGACGCTTCATCACCAGATCGCTACGTGTAAGATGGGCCCGGCGTCGGACCCCACTGCTGTTGTGGACCCGGAGCTACGGGTACATGGGATTAACAACCTACGCGTTGTTGACAGCAGCATTATACCGAGGACCATAGCGGCCCATACAAACGCACCGGCCATCATGATTGGGGAAAAGGCTGCGGCTATGATCAAAAACAATTGGCAGATGTATTAGGTAGTATAGCTTTTCTTCTATATCACGAAGGTTCCTACCAAAACATTAATCTTTAGTTATGTACCAATCAATTAATTTATGTTAGTTACCCTTATGTTTTGAGTTTAGAGTTAAATTAATAATAAACTTAGATGATAAAATTCTGTTTTTATTGTAAAAGGCGAAAGATCTGCATTGACAAATTCGTAATCTGACCATAACCTTACCACTACGCGGGCAACTGCTAGTTAAGTAATAATTAAAGTAATCAAATGTAAAAAAACCCTATAAATAACTATAAAACTGAAGTGGGATTGGGCGCGTCACGTTGGCCGTATGCATTCCGACCGTTGGGAAAGGATCTCAACAGAGTGGGCACCTGAAGACGGACGCCGCCGCCGAGGCCGGTCTAGAAAAAGATGGCGTGATGAGCTGGAGGCGTACCAGCCAGGCTGGCCAGCGGTGGCGCAGGAGAGAGACAGATGGAAGTCTTTGGGGGAAGCCTTTGCCCAGCAGTAGGACAGTTTAGGCTTGTAATAATAAAATAACTATAACTATAGCCATACTCGTGTTTATGTCTGTTCAAAAAGCTTCACAAAGATGAGTGTTCCTGAAGGTAATAGTAATAAAATAAATAAATAAAATATATTTTTATTCAAAATGTGTATCATGATACACTTTTTGAAAGTCGTAGAGAGAACGAAGAGCAGGTACAAGGTACAATATACATCACAAGAGCAACTAGGATATACTATAGATAGAACTCATTATGAATGAATTACTTATTATGATTATCTTCCCTAATTCTGATTCTGATGAATGATTTGCGGCCACAAAAAATGTGGTTGACCTTTAAACATTGTCCTACAAATAGAATTATCCATATTTTAGTACTGTCAAAGCAAAGTATGAAATCCTTTCTATCTCTATTTTCTACCACTTTCAAGATTTTTCGCAGCTATACAAATGTTGTTTGTCTTTTCAAAATGAAGCTACTCACAAAAAATTAGCTTGATAGCAATAAAAAAATTTGTTCTAGGGTTCCCGTACTAGACTTTGCGGAAACTGGAAAGCTTGAAAATTTAAATAATACTTATAATAAATTATTATGAACTATAAATGATTTTAATACATACAGATATATAAGTAAAGAATACCAAATTATTTTAACAACATACATATAGGTAGTTCAAAGTAGATAGTTACTGTGAAGCTGTTAAAAGCTATTAAAGTTACTTGGTGACAAAGCTAAACATCAAAGTAAATGGGACTGAACTGACATAGACTACTTTTTACAATGGATAAAATTATTACGATGCGAGATTTCATTTGGCGTGTATGAAGTTACATAGAAATGAAATTAGCACGAAAATTATTCAATATTCAGGAGAACCGGTGTAAAAATCATTTACTATTTTAAAGAAGGAAAACTCCATAATAATGGTAAAATTGGGCTAAGTGCTAGTGAATAGTGATACAGACAGTGTACATTATACAATATATATACAATATAATAAGTTCGACTTTTGTGCATCATCTGGAATATTATGTTGTTATAAGTAAAATTGTTTCATTTTGTATTTTTGGTGTACAATAAAGTGTTGTTGTATTGTATTGTAATATGGGACATTGTTCACAATAAATGTACATTCTAGAAATTATTTCAAATTTTGTTTTTACAGCACAAAGATGTTGCTAACGGTTATTTATTAGAGGCAGTTGAGGAAATTTTTAAAATTTTACTTATAATCCGCTCAAATCATTTCTCCGGGATGAAAAGTATCCTATGTCCTTTCCCGGGAGTCAAAGTATGTATCTCCATTCTAATTTTCAGCAAAAATTGGTTCAGTGGTTTGGGTGTGAAAAGTAACCTACAGACAGACACAGTTTTACATTTATAATATTAATCCTTCGATCGGAGGTTCCAAGAATTGCTATTGTATTCTATTGTTATTGCGATCACCGGTGCTCATAGAGGGTTTGATGGGTTAAGTTTGGATTATTGTAGGATATTTAGAGTGAATGTGCTAGCAGAATAATATTTTGTTTATAATCAGAATTAGAGTAGAGCAGCTGTCACACATTGTCACCAAGTTATTTTACGTATGTTACTTATGTATTCTGTGCCTATGTTTAGTTTTATACTTTTATTATTAAGCTGAGAACAAATTTAGGACGAGCATCCGTGGACGTTTTCATCGGATGCGGCTTGTTTCTATCTGATCAATACAAAATACACTAAACTGTGCACATTGTCTGACATAAGTCGCGGACGCGACCTTGAGCGTTCGGACGTCCGAACAGAATCTGGCTGGCCGGATGTTTTTGCATCCGCAGACGTCTACCATTGACATATAGGTTAGGTCTTTGACGTCCACGGATGAACCATGCACATTGTTAAGCCGCATCCATCAGCCGCGACTTATGGATGCGTCCGATAATTTGTTTCCAGCTTTATTTTAGGTACAATAAAAGATTACGTCATGCATAAATCATAATCAAGGACGAAGTAATTTAATTTACATTTTTTGTGCATTCATCTTGACACGAACACTTAAATGTTTTTTGTAAATACGTCCAATGTTGTGTTTTAAACCCCTCCGAACATATTTTTACACTGCATTCGATAAATTCATCGTCATAATCTTATTAGACTCCTAAGCACCGTGTTAGGAGTATCGATATTTTTTTTTTGAGTGACGTATTGTGTGTAGTTTGTGTTTTACATACCTGATACTATTAACGCTTCATTAGGTCCCACGGTGTGTACATTTCCCATCTTCTTTAGATTTTAAATATAAAGCACTAAAAATAAAATACACTGCTCAATCTGATGGAAAGACGTGCACACTTTGAGCGTTTAAACAAAAACACGACACGATGCAATTAAAGTTTTCTATTGTGATTATAGATTACGTTAAACTGATTTAAAGCACTTTATTTTATTGATAATATCATGGAAATTTGATTGAAAAATAGGGTTTGTTTATAAACTGCGAACAAACCACCAACTAGAACCCGGTGACAGAGTTGTCAGATGACAGTTTAGTATTTATCTTCCTGACAGACAACGAATCACAATCCGTATTTATTTACAATATGCCAATGAACTGGGAGTCTTGAGACATGCTTGAGGCAAATGACCAATCATAATGGCTGTCTCTGTGAAGATCATCTTCATCTTTTTTCAACGTAATTAGTTGAAAAATGCCCCTTGCCAATACTGTGTATTTTAAACTTAGGGATATATTTAAGTATCGCGCACGAAAAAACATGACGCAATATGCGGCGTTACCTCGCTGATCGCTCTGAGGCGTTCCATTTATCCTCTCAAGTCTCTCAACAACCGTAAGACCCACCTGGGCCGCGCTCTTTGTTTCGATTATATTACGTATTTCGATGATTTAGAGAATACTTTTGTATGAAGAAGTTTGGTTAGTTATGACCTTTGATACATTGACCACACTCTGAATGAAAAATAAATAAACAATCTGTGAGCTATTAGTATTATTTCGGCTATTCAAAATTGTGCTCTATTTCCTACGTGTCAAGATATGACTTGTGCTTTGTTCGAAGATTTTACTGGATTTCACAAATGTATGTAGCGTTTTGTATTGCGAATAGTTTATTTTACTCATTATAAATATTTTTAGACAATCATTTGAAAGAAATACATCGAAATAACTTTAGGTTACACTCCAAAAAGTTAGTTTCTATTTATAGAGATTCGGAAGCGAGGGTTAAGGGGTTAAGGATAGTTGAACGTGACAACGTCATACGTTGTCACGTTCAACTATCGTCAGTAAACCGACTTTACAGACAACCGATTTTCATTACAGCTCCTAGATTCTAAGAGCGAAGCATCAGGTAACCCATCGTGTGAGACCTCCTGCTTTGTATGGGGAGGGATCGATACTCGTCTCTGAGTGCGGCCGTTAGCTAGGTAGTTACCCTTTATTTGATACGCATATAAAATGTATGTTAAATAAATATGTTAATGATTGAATTATTGCGTTTTTATTTATTGGCCAGATTTTACCCGCGGGTTTGCCCACGTAAAATTCTAATTGATTGCTAGTCTTTAACGCAATAAATCATATTATACTTAAAAACTGGACCTCATAATTCAAACTTGTAAGTTTGAAGTAGTTTACGACCGGAAAAATGTCACAATATATATATTTTCCTAATAAACCGCGCGTAACACCGCGGGCCACTGCTAGTATTAATTAATAAATGTTGAATAATAATATTAAAAAAGAATTATTCACATGATTAAACTATTCAGTGTATCACATTTTACAATTATTACTAATAAGTGAGGGAGTAATTATTACCTAACGTAAGTTATTAAAAAGTAAAACATCAAAAGCTTTTAGTTTTGGATAGATGATGATACTGAATGCATCCGTTAGACGTCAACAGTATGTAATAGGCCTTAATATACGCAGCTGTAGTTGCGGTAAGTAGCTAGTTTATAATATGAGATCCGTGGGTAATTTTTTCATATTTCTCGTTACTGGTAACACTAACTACTTTTCTTCCTATCCCTTTCAGTGACACGCTGACTTGAGGGCCCCCGAGACGATCAAACGGTTTGACTCAAACACGTAAATTTTGGTTTGACTCAAACTATTTTGATCGTTTACAAAGCTAGTTTGAACGGTTTGTCAAACATTGACGTGTTTGAAGCTCGTTTGATGAAATTTCATATTTTTGTTGTGATTGACGCGCCGTTTGATCGTGTTCCGATGCGTTTGAACAAACTTCATACCATTCTTTGGAGTAGGTACATTATTTTTAACCGACTAAAAGAGGTTATCAATTCGATGCGTATGTATGTAATATTTCCAGAACTGCCCAGTTTTCGTATATAATGTTAGTCTATATCAGCATCTGAACAAATGTGCAAAATTTCAAAAGTGTATGTATGTTTTTATGTTTGTGTTCTCATACCTCCGGAACTACAAGTCCGATTTAAATATTTTTGTTGTACTATAATAGGTATTGTTTAACTTGGGAGACTTCTGCAAGTTTCATCAAAATAGGTTTAGTAGTTTTTGAGATAGGGAATTTAACTCTCAATTTCGTACAATTTTTAAGTCGGTTTTAAAAAATAATATTTTTTCGTCACAAGCGCGTATCTTTTATCTTTTAAAAAATAATATTTTTTCGTCACAAGCGCGTATTAAATCAAACTGTGCAGTTTCGTTTGACAAACCGTTCAAACTGACATCAAACGATTGCATCAAACACGTAAGATTTGAATCAAACCGTTTGATCGTCTCGGGGGCCCTTTAGATTGGTTTGAAAGGGATGACACTACGATGTTGCCACTTTTTAATTTCATGACTTTTATGACAGACTGTACGTATAAATAACCAATACTAATAACAGATTATAAAAATATATATGTCGCAGGGAAAAGAGGATATCAGGGATTTCACGATATCCCGGTAGATGCCGAATATTCTTGTTTGTTACGTCTTCTTACTAAAAATATCTAGTGATATGTCATTTCACTAAACTAAATCTAGTGAAACGTCAGAAAAGCGGACACTGCCGAATAAAAATCAAGCCACGTATTTCTCTCGCTTGCTCTAGTATGTAACACTAGGGGTCGCAATACCGGATCATTTAAGCAAAACCGGTATTTTAGGTATTGGCTCCAGACGAATACCGGTATTCCGGTATTTTCGATATTTCCGGGATTTAAGCTAATAAATATTTCGATTTTGTATAGAACTTGGCACTTATTTAGATCTCAATTCTTTTTGCAGCGAAGCCCACAGCTAGGCTTAATTTTTATATTGAACTTGACTCTCCTTTTTAATTTTTTTAAATATAAAATAAGGTCGCAAACGAGCAAACGGATTACCTGTTGGAAAGCAACTACCGTAGAGTTGTAGGCGTTGGTCCGAACCGAAATACTGTCGCTTTGTTAAGAACACCAAGCTTCTTCGAGGCTAACTTGGCCTTACCCTCTAGAATACTCTAGATGATATCGGAACTGGACTTCGCTCGATATGTTTATGCCAAGAATTTCAATGCTAGAAGAGATTGTTAAAGAGAACCCTCGTCTCTATTGATGACTTTTTTAGTGGTAAACGCGCAGACTTGTGTCTTGGCGGGGTTCAATTGGACTAAGTTACGTCTACCTTTTTTTCTTTCTCCAATGAATTCTCTATTTTAGACACAAGTTCGTTTTGACTCTCAATGACGGAGAAATATGAGATATCAACATCAACATACTGTTTCCAAGCATTCATCGTCAACTACGACCTTTATGCTTCTATCTGCTAAGAAACTTTTGACCCACTTGCATAATATCTCGGGGAGCCCGTATAATAGCAGCACTTTATGCCAAACCCGAACTTCGCAATGTTCAAACAAAGTCCATCTAGGGTCGAGTCTAACGCAAAGAGCTTACTCAGAAGATCGGCTTTGTCTTTTGCGTCGTGGGCCAACGATCCTTTCCTACGTGTAAGTAGGGATGATAGAGATGGCTTGCAGAAATTTCCTTCAATAGCTTTGGCCAACGACCAGAATGTACGGGTTCCCGAGGGGAGGCACTTGAGTCTCTTAATAATTTAACTGACGTGCTGTTTCTTTGCCCGAGTGATCTCTCTCTTGAGAGACCTAGAGGCAAGGTTGTAATCCATTTTATATGTGCTGGTATTTAAATCCCGAACAGACACTGCATTGGCCCAGGATTGGTAAGACTTCTGGTACCGGCCAGCTTTTTTTGGAGGATGAACCAAACCAGTGACGAAATCTGCCACCGGTTGACACTACAGAGGACGGAATGAAAAGTTCCATCATCATTGGCAACAGAGTTGGCAGTGTTGTCGCGATCATCGGGATGCAAAAAATGACCACATCCCAACCCAGTGTGATAACTTGCACACACGACGGTAATTAACAGTACGCTATCGCAATACCACAGTTCTATGCCACTGCTAAAACTCCTAATAAAGCAATGATCCGATGAACCAAGTGGTGCGGTCACGGATACTTAGTAGCTATCAGGATTTAAGGTCAGCAGAAGGTCCAACAGGGAAGGATTCTGACCGTCTACATCTGGAATTCGCGTAGGCGTAGCAACCAGTTGTGTTACGTCGTTCGCAAGGACAAAGTCGCAGACAGATCTCCCCACATGATCAGTTTTCAGGAACTGGATCACTTATGTTTTTGGTAGAATATCATAGCTTTTTCGATAGGCGTTCTGAAAAATAGAATCTTTTAAGATAAGCGTTATAAAAATTTTGGCGCTCCGTATAATTACGTATAATAATTGCAAGCATTTGAATTTTATGAGTTCAAGAGTTGTTAATAAATCCGAAGTTATGAACATAACTCTTGAGCCTTTCGAGATAGACACGAGAAAATTTCGGCACTTGGGGACGTAAAATGTGGTGTTTTAAGTAGTATAAAGCTATGGCTGATAAAAGGTCCACTTAATGTGAATATTTTTGAAACATACTTAAGTATTAAGTGAATACTTATTTAATAATAATTATAGTGATATAATATCACTAAAAAGGGCGCAACTTTGTCTATTTGTATCTGTTTTACATTTATTTTACTAAAACCGAAAATACCGAAAATCCCGGTTTTCGTAAAATGAATACCGGTATTGAGAAGACCTAAATTTGGCCCGGTATCCCGGTATTTTCGAAATTCAGGATCCCGGTTTGCGACCCCTAGTATACACACGGGTACTTTGATAGGATCATCTAACATCTGATTCTGGCAAGTAAGATGTTAGATGATCCCTGCGTCGGATGGGCGTGTAAAAAGTCGGTCCTGTGCCTAATCTCTCGCCAGTCATGTCAGTCTTCCGTCCCACCGGGTTATGCGAGTAAAGGAATATAAAGATTGCTCTTGTGTACTGCGCACACACTTGGGCACTATAAAATTACTCTTGGCCTGGTTTCAATGCAATTTTTGACGTGGGAGAGCCATGCTTCGGCACGAATGGGCCGGCTCGACCGGAGAAATACCACGTCCTCACAGAAAACCGGTGTGAAACAGCGCTTGCGCTGTGTTTCGTCGAGTGAGTGAGTTTACCGGAGGCCCAATCAACCAAAGGTCAACAGAGTGGGAGTTATTATTATTATTATCACACGTGTAATGCAACTGTAGAAAATCTGAGGGGGCATCACCATATCTCTGAATCAGTACAGTTGAAACCAACTGAGGGTTCTTCATCAGATACTTCAGACCTTTGATTTTTGACGTCAAATAAAGTGACCGACCAAGTTGAATATTTTTTGTAAAGGTGGCATGTGAATCTCTAGTTTGGTTAGTCTCTGGTACAGGTTCCGTACCCAAAGGGTTAGTCTGTCTGTCTGTCTCCAGGCTAGACGAACCGCGTCAGCTCGAGCGACGCATTTGTTTCACTCCCACTAGTGCCCGTGTCACGTGTGGGAACTAGAGCGAGCAAGAGAAATGAGTGGCTCGATTTTTATTCGGCGGTATCCACGTTTCTGACATTTCACTAGATGAACGCATCGGAACACGATCAAACGGCGCGTCAAACACAACAAAAATATGAAATTTCATCAAACGAGCTTCAAACACGTAAATGTTTGACAAACCGTTCAAACTAGCTTTGTAAACGATCAAAATGGTTTGAGTCAAACCAAAATTTACGTGTTTGAGTCAAACCGTTTGATCGTCTCGGGGGACCTTTAGGCAAATACTACATCATGGAGGTATACTACACGGTCGTTGAAAATTTAAATCGGTTATTTACGTTTGAAATTCATTCGATAGAGTGAGTTGTCGGGACGGTTGCTTTGCATAGTTCGTGTTGCGGTCGGCGGAAAGGTCTACTGACTAAGGGCCGGGACACAAGGGTTTTTGTGTCCCGGTCCTGAGTAGTGACTACAGCTAAAAGGGCTCCCTTAAGTTGACGGGGGAAAGTAAATTTTTTGCAACTTTTTTTTGCTAATTCGGTTGTTCGTCGTTTGTACTTGATTGTTCAAACAAAAATAATGTTTGTTCGTTTTTGATTTTTTTTATTTTAATGTTTGAAAATTTGACCTAAACCTAGCGCCGACAATTATAGTATCAAGACTTTTTTTTCTTTTTGTCAATCAATCTAAGGTAGTAATCGTTTGTTCGATCAAAAGAAATGTTTGTTCGATCTTATTTACGCTGATAAATGATAATTAATTTTTTGACGGGGGAAAGTCAATTTTTTGCAACTTTTTTTCGCTAATTTGATTGTTCGTCGTTTGTTCGTGATTGTTCGAACAAAAATAATGTTTGTTCGTTTTTGGTTTTTTTATTTTAATGTTCGAAAATTTGACCTAAACCTAGCGCCAACAATTATAGTATCTAGACTTTTTTTTTCTTTTTGTCAATCAATCTAAGCTAGTAATCGTTTGTTCGATCAAAAGAAATGTTTGTTCGATCTTATTTACGCTGATAAATAATAATTAATTTGTTCGCGGGGGAAAGTCAATTTTTTGCAACTTTTTTTCGCTAATTTGATTGTTTGTCGTTTGTTCGTGATTGTTTGAACAAAAATAATGTTTGCTCGTTTTTGTTTTTTTTATTTTAATTTTCAAAAATTTGACCTAACCTTATTTTCTTTTTTTCAATCAATCTAAGCTAGTTATCGTTTGTTTGATAAAAAAAAGTGTTCGTTCGATCTTATTTTCGCTGATAAATGATAAATGATTTTTTGGCGGGGGAAAGTCAATTTTTCGCAACTTTTTTTCGCTATTGATTTTAACAATGATTGATACTTTGGCTTACGTGCTTTGCGTAATTATGTATCTTAGTCTGCTTAGATGTATATAAAATTCTCGTGTCACAATGTAGGTGCTTAACTCCTTTAACACTTTGATGCAGCGTAATATAATATATATTCTGTAACTACACAATATAAGCTGTGGTCCCAGGAAAAATACAATACGATTCGATGAGTTTTTAATATAAAACAAGTGTGCGAAAAGTATGTCGACAATGGCGTAAAAATTTATGAAATGTAATCGCTTATATTTTTTAGTGTGTAAATATTTTGAAGTTAATTTTTGTTCAGGAACCTAGGTAATTACTATTTTAAGCTGAAAAATAACTCAAACATGTTAAATATTTTCGTATGACAAAATGATTTTGGTATTACGTTTGTATGAGAATTTCGAGGGTAACCCGGCCCCTTAAGTAATATCTTAAACAAAACACTGCTCCGCACACTAGGATTCCCTGTGGCTTGGAGAGAAGTCTCTTCCATCATGCACATAGATACCTACATACAAATATTTGTGATAACTAACATAAAGTTACATGAAGTCTTTTTAACAGAACCACATGTTTTACAACGTGTTTTTTAAGCTGTGCCCATATCCATACTTTACAACCACCAATTTACAACGTGTTTTTTAAGCTGTGCCCATATCCATACTTCCATGAAAGTGTGTCTGTCTGTCTATCTGTCTGTCTGTCTGTCCGTCTCTCTGTCTGTCTGTTACCTCTTCACGCTCGAACCGCTGAACCGATTTCTTTGATTCCCGAGAAAGGACATAGGATAGTTTTATCAAGGAAAAATGTACGGTTCTCGCGCGATAAAATAATTTTGGCGCAACGAAGTTGCGGGCATCATCTAGTTTAATGTAAAGTATATGCGTTAGCATTCTATATAGTTTGTGATAAAGTATCGAAATCTTTTATAGTGACTGGATAAGTGTGGCCATAAGAAGTCACGCCGGAAACAAGTGGCGACTCTATTAATGTCGTGACTTTTTTGACGGACTATCTTAGATTGATTGAAAAAAAAAGAAAAAAGTCTAGATAAGTACTATAATTGTCGACGCTAGGTTTAGGTCAAATTTTCGAAAAGGAAAAGAAAAAAAAACGAACAAAACTTATTTTTGTTCAAACAATCACGAACAAACGACGAACAATCAAATTAGCGAAAAAAAAATTGCAAAAAATTGACTTTCCCCCGCAAAAAAAAATTAATTATCATTTATCAGCGCAAATAAGATCGAACGAACATTTTTTTTGATCAAACAAAAGATAACTAGCTTAGATTGATTGAAAAAAAAAAACTTAGATAAAAATTTCTAAAATTAAAATAAAAAAAAAAACAAAAACGAGCAAACATTATTTTTGTTCAAACAATCACGAACAAACGACGAACAATCAAATTAGCGAAAAAAAAATTGCAAAAAATTGACTTTCCCCCGCAAAAAAAAATTAATTATCATTTATCAGCGCAAATAAGATCGAACGAACATTTTTTTTTGATCAAACAAAAGATAACTAGCTTAGATTGATTGAAAAAAAAAAACTTAGATAAAAATTTCTAAAATTAAAATAAAAAAAAACAAAAACGAGCAAACATTATTTTTGTTCAAACAATCACGAACAAACAACGAACAATCAAATTAGCGAAAAAAAGTTGCAAAAAATTGACTTATTAGCTGAGAGAAGCTCACTCCTGTTTTATTAAGGAACTACTTATTTAAAAAAATACAAAAAAATAAATGAAAAACAGGGTTTTGTTATTTTAATAAAATATGATCATCCAGATAGTATTCTACAATGCAGTCGGAAACAGAATCATCGCCACTTTCTAGGTCCATGTGTGTCCACAGTGGTGTCACAACTCAGTGGTGTCAATGAAGACGCACTTTCATCTTCAATTATCAGCTCTTCAATCTATACTAATATTATAATTGGGAAGAGTTTGTTTGTTTGTTTGTTTGAACGCGCTAATCTCAGGAACTACTGGTCCGATTTGAAAAATTCTTTCAATGTTAGATAGCCTGTTTATTGAGGAAGGCTATAGGCTATATTTTATTACGCTAAGATAAATAGGAGCGAAGAAATAGAAGAAAGTGTACAAAAACGGGGGGAAATTATTTGAAAGGGCTTATTTGAACGCCCTAATCTCAGGAACCACTGGTCCGATTGAAAAAATATTTCAGTGTTAAATAGCCTATTTATTGAAAAAGGTTATAGGCTATATTTTATTACGCTAAAACTAATAGCAGCGAAGAAATAGAGGAAAGTGTGGAAAAAACGGGAGAAATTATTTGAAATGGCTTATTTAAACGTGCTAATCTCAGGAACTACTGGTCCGATTTGAAAAATTCTTTCAGTGTTAGATGGCCTATTTATCGAGAAAGGCTATAGGCTATACTTTATTGCACTATAACAAATAGGAGCGAAGAAATAGAGGAAAGTATGGAAAAAACGGGGGAAATTATTTGAAAGGGCTTATTTGAACATACTGCAGCAATTTTTGTGTTATTTGGCACACATAAAGAATAGACCACGTGAAAGAAAATAGGTCTCTTTTTTTGCGGAAAAATGTACGGCTTCCGTTACATTCCTAAAGTAAGTGGGCGAAGCCGCGCGGAACATATATAAATAACATATAAAAGTATATTATCCCACACAATATACTTTTATGATTTGCGCGTTAACTATTCAATCGATGTACGGGAACAACTATAAACTAAAGTCCACGCGGACGAAGTCGCGGGCAATAGCTAGTATCCTAATAAAGGGTTAATTCCCACTCCTTGTATTTATTTTCAGTTTTTTTCTTTCAAAATGATAGCATAAATTCTCCCACTCATTTCGGATATTTCTTTAAACGCTTTTTCTGCTACCTGTAAATGTATATTTTATTACGCTGCATCAAAGTGTTAAAGGAATTAAGCACCTACACTGTGACACGAGAATTTTATATACATCTGAAGGCAGCTAGGGCCTAGGAGCTACCTAGCTACTTCCGATAATATTAATTTAATAGAAACGTACTATTGACTCTAATTTAATTAAACTGTAGAAAAACTACGAAAACTCAAAATTAGCTAATTTAGATTTAAAAGGAATTAAAAGAAAGATGCCGAAAAACAAACACTCGATTTATTCGCTATTTAACAATTAATCGCGGTACGGACACAAAGTTAATCAGCAGACCTAAAAATAGCGAATGTCTAATTACATTTCAAAATTCGTCAATTTATAACACAAAATAATTAATAATAATTACGACTCCCACTTGACCATTTCTATGTCGGAGCGGGGGTGCGCAGGAACATGGCGGCAACGCGTAGGCAAATAGGCGATCGTTACGCATGCGGCCATATTTACGTGGGCGGAGCTAACGCAATGCGTAGTGTCATCCCCTAAAATCAGGTGATCGTGACGTCAGGTGGCGTGATTCTTATGCCTCGTTTACGTGCAAGTTGCAACTTGCCTCGCAACTTGCACGACGACTCGCCACACTACTCCCCCGCTGAGACCGTGACTACGGGCGGAAAAAATCTGGAAACCGGACCGTGCGTCCACTCCTCGTCTTCTTGACCGCCGTCTGGTCTTCGGCTGGTGGACTGTCCAGGGTTGATGAAGGCGTCTCTCTCGCGACGAAAGCTGGTTTCACGCGGTCTATCGTGACCTTCTGTGTCTTCCCTTTAATATCCAAGTCCAACGTCTTCTTGTCTCGCTGGAGCACCTTGTAAGGTCCAAGGTACGGGGCTTCAAGTGGTCTTCGTGCAGGACCCTGACGGAGGAAGACGTGTGATGCCTTGTCCAGGTCTTTTGGCACATAGAACGGACGACTGGAGCTAGTGTGCCAAGACGTGGGTTGAGGTGTCAGCTTCTGCATGTGGGAACGAAGTCTGCTCACCAAGCTGCTCATGTCTACGGGCTCGTTGACAGTGGAAGTGAAGAACTGCCCAGGTAGACGTAGCGGTTCACCGAAGACTAGTTCTGCTGCCGATGCCTGAAGGTCTTCTTTCCACGCGCTGCGGATGCCAAGGAGCACCCAGGGCAGCACCTCGGTCCAGCTCGTAGTGGCGTGGCAGGTGATGGCGGCCTTGAGCTGGCGATGCAAACGCTCAACCAGGCCGTTGGCAGCGGGATGGTAGGAGGTGGTCAGGTGGTGAGAGGCCCCGACTAGGGCAGCGAGTTCCTTGAAGGTGTGGCACTCGAACTGCCTGCCACGGTCGGTGGTGATGTGCTCGGGGCAGCCGAACCGCGCGATCCACCCAGAGGTTAGGGCGGCTGCGCAGGTCTCGGCAGTGATGTCCTGGAGCGGGTACGCCTCAGGCCAACGGGTGACGCGATCGACGACTGTGAGGCAGTACCTGAAGCCAGAAGATAAAGGTAAGGGACCAATAATATCAAGGTGGATGTGGCGAAAGCGTGCTGATGGAGTCTTAAATGCTGACAAAGGTGCTGTCGTATGCCTCGTCACTTTGCTTCTCTGGCATGCTTGACACTCCTTAGCCCATTGTCGACATTCCCTGCGCATTCCAGGCCAGACGAACCTTTCTGATACAAGGCGAACTGTTCCCTTCACGCCTGGATGGCTCAGGCCATGAAGAGAGTCAAAAACTTGCCTGCGAAAAGATCTCGTTATAAAAGGTCGTGTACCTGCAGCGGTGTCGCAATATACCTCGACACCTGACTCTGGCATCCTCAGCTTCTCCAACTTGAGACTCGAGCCATTCTGGAGCAAATCCTGCAACTCGGAGTCCGTTGCTTGTTCGCGGGCCAGGGAATGGTAATCTAGGGGCAAACAAACTTCATTAATGCGTGACAAGGTATCGGCCACAACGTTGTCCTTACCAGCCACGAATCTAATGTCAGTAGTGAACTGGCTGATGAAGTCCAGATATCGGAACTGACGAGGAGAACAGTTCTCTCTAGGTGAGGCAAAAGCAAATGTTAGTGGCTTGTGGTCAGTAATCACCGAGAAGGTTCTTGCTTCAACCATGTAACGAAAATACCTGATCGCTTCGTAAATAGCCAGGAGCTCTCGATCATAAGGGCTGTACTTCCTCTGAGAAGGTCTGAGCTTCCTGGAGAAGAAAGCGAGCGGCTGCCAGTCTTTATCCTTCCTCTGCTGCAGAACAGCTCCGATCGCTGAGTCAGAAGCATCGGTCTGGATTGCAAGCTCGGCCTGAGGGTCTGGGTGAACCAAGAGTGCTGCCTGTGAAAGACTCTGCTTACATTTATTAAAAGCTTCTTGCAGCTCCGGCGTCATGGTGACTGGATGAGAACCTTTAACTTTCGGTCCTGCCAAAAGGTTGTTAAGGGGTGCCTGCAAGGAAGCTGCGGAAGGTAAAAAGCGACGATAGAAATTGATCATTCCCAGGAAACGCCTTAAATCCTTAATTGTCTTGGGTGCTGGGAAGTCCAGGATTGCTTGCACTTTGGTCTCAAGAGGTCGAATACCTGCGGCAGAAACTCTGTAACCCAGAAACTTCACCTCAGACTGACCGAAATTGCATTTGTTGGTGTTGATCAGAACTCCATACTCTGCTAGCCTTCTAAAAAGAGTCTTTAAGTGCTCCTGATGCTCCTCATCATCACGGCTGAAGACCAGAATATCGTCCAAGTACCCGTAGCAAAAATCTAACCCTCGGAGAACCTCATCCATGAAACGCTGGAAGGTTTGCGCAGCGTTACGAAGCCCGAACGTCATATACGGGAATTCGTATAGTCCGAAGGGTGTCGTGATGGCAGTCTTGGGTATATCCTCCTCAGCAACAGGGATCTGGTTGTAGGCCTTGATCAAGTCCACGGTGGAAAACATGGTGCTACCTACAAGCTGGTCAGCAAAATCCTGAACGTGCCTGATGGGGTATCTGTCTGGAACTGTGCGAGCGTTCAGCGCTCTGTAGTCCCCACAGGGTCTCCAGCTGTCATCCTTCTTGCGGACTAGGTGAAGAGGCGAAGACCAAGCGCTCTCTGATCTGCGCGCTGTACCACTCAGCAGCATCTCGTCGAATTCCTGTTTTGCGATTTTCATCCGCGCAGGATCGAGACGACGAGGGCGGCTGGACGTTGGAGGACCTGGAGTAGTGCGAATATGATGCACTGTATTGTGCTTGGGAGTACCTGGTCTACCAGCAGGGCGCGTTATTTCGGGGAACTCTCTCAGCAGTCTATCGTAGTCCGTATTCCCCAGGGTTGTGCGAACTGAAGAAATATTCTCAGCAGCCTTGACACGAGGTGCGGCAACTGTAATTGATGTGACACCGTCGATTAAACGTTGGTTGCGACAGTCGACAAGTAGGTTGTAGAAACCTAGAAAATCGACGCCGATGATAGGCTTGGAGACGTCTGCAACTATAAATCGCCAAGTGAATGCGCGACGCAGGCCTAAGTCCAATGTAAGCGGCAAATAACCATAAGTGGCAATAACTGTTCCATTTGCAGCGAACAGCTCGTACTTGGTCTTGATGCGTGGCTCCCGTACAGCGGATCGCGGGAATACACACAGGTCTGAACCCGTATCTACTAAGTATTGTACCTTAGTTTTACGATCCGTGATGAACAGGCGGCTCGAAATAGCTAGGCAGTCGTTCGCCGCCACTAATGGCTGCCCAAGGTGTTTCCCGAACTACCAGGCTTCTTCTTGTAGCTGCAGGGCTGGATACATTTTAGAGCCCGGTCGCCAAACCGGTGGTGGTACCAGCAGAAGGGGCGATCTCTAGACTGGGAACGAGAGCGAGAACGAAAGCGTGACCTCCATGGACCTCTGGATCGGGAGCGATGGCGTTCACGGAGCTCCATGCTCATTGTCTCCAACCTTCTGCTCAAGTCGGCTACTGTCCGGGTCAACATCTCGATGGATTGATGAGTAGAAGTCGAAGCAGGTGAAAAATCAACCATCGGTGGCATCGGGGGTGCACTGGCGCCAGCTACTTGCCCGTTCACTGTCACGATGTCGTTTATTCTGTCCGCCAATTCAGCAACGTTCTCAAGGCTCATGTTCACCTGTGATGCGACTACGGTTTGCAAGTTGGTTGGTAGTCTACTGGACCATATCGTACGTATGAGATCTTCAGGTACGGTGGGACCGGCCAGTTGTTGCAGGTAGCGGAGAAACTGCGAGGGTTTTCTATCACCCAACTCCTCATGCAAGACGAACTGCTTTAACTTCCGCTCCTGTGATGCTGAGAGTCTCTTAATCAGCTCGGTCTTCAGCTTCTCGTACTTTCCTGAAGCTGGTGGAGAAACGACCAGGTCCCGAACTGCCATGGTATGCTGGGGGTCCAGTTGAGACAGTACGTAGTAGAATTTGGTGGTATCCGCTGTAATATTTGATAAAACAAACTGACCTTCCAACTGTGCAAACCATAGCATAGGGTCTTCTGCATTGAAAGTTCGTGTCCGTACTCCAACACGGCATGCTTCTTGCAGCACGTCTTTGGCAGGTGCAGGTTCGGCAGCAGGCGCGCAGACTGGTGCAGCGGCAGGTGCAGCGGCTGGTGCAGCAGTTGGTGCAGCCGGAAGTGTCCTACCTTGGTCCGCCATTTGGTCACCTGTGCTGATGCTGATGCTGATGAACCGAAGGGGCGTGTGCTGACAGGGGTCACCAGTGAAGGCAGCTAGGGCCTAGGAGCTACCTAGCTACTTCCGATAATATTAATTTAATAGAAACGTACTATTGACTCTAATTTAATTAAACTGTAGAAAAACTACGAAAACTCAAAATTAGCTAATTTAGATTTAAAAGGAATTAAAAGAAAGATGCCGAAAAACAAACACTCGATTTATTCGCTATTTAACAATTAATCGCGGTACGGACACAAAGTTAATCAGCAGACCTAAAAATAGCGAATGTCTAATTACATTTCAAAATTCGTCAATTTATAACACAAAATAATTAATAATAATTACGACTCCCACTTGACCATTTCTATGTCGGAGCGGGGGTGCGCAGGAACATGGCGGCAACGCGTAGGCAAATAGGCGATCGTTACGCATGCGGCCATATTTACGTGGGCGGAGCTAACGCAATGCGTAGTGTCATCCCCTAAAATCAGGTGATCGTGACGTCAGGTGGCGTGATTCTTATGCCTCGTTTACGTGCAAGTTGCAACTTGCCTCGCAACTTGCACGACGACTCGCCACACATCTAAGCAGACTAAAATACATAATTACGCAAAGCACCTAAGCCAAAGTATCAATCATTGTTAAGATCAATAGCGAAAAAAAGTTGCAAAAAATTGACTTTCCCCCGCCAAAAAATTAATTATCATTTATCAGCGCAAATAAGATCGAACGAACATTTTTTGACGTGATAACGTCTTATAATTCGATATGGGGTGCGCGCACGAAAAACATGACAGTTCATGCGGCGTTACCTCACTCTGAGGCGTTTCATTTAAGGCTTGAAGTGCAAGCGAGAGCGCAGAACGAGCGACAAAGAGGCACGTTGTCTCTCAACAACCGTAAGACTCTTTGTTTCGATTATATTACGTATTTCGATGACTTAGAGAATACTTTTGTATGAAGAAGTTTGGTTAGTTATGACCTTTGATACATTGACCACACTCTGAATGAAAAATAAACAATCTGTGAGCTATTAGTATTACTTCAGCTATTCAAAATTGTGTCTATTTCCTACGTGTCAAGGTATGACTTGTGCTTTGTTCGAAGATTTTACTGGATTTCACGAATATATACAGTAGCGTTTTGTATTGCGAATAGTTTAATTTACTCATAAATATTTTTAGACAATCATTTGAAAGAAATACATCGAAATAACTTTAGGTTACACTCGAAAAAGTTTGTTTCTATTTATAGAGATTCGGAAGCGAGGGTTAAGGGGTTAAGGATAGTTGAACATGACAACGTCATACGTTGTCACGTTCAACTATCGTCAGTAAACCGACTTTACAGACAACCGATTTTTTTTTTTATAAAACAAACGATAACTAGCTTAGATTAATTGAAAAGAAGAAAAAAAGTTAGGTCAAATTTTTGAAAATTAAAAAAAAAGGAAAAAAAAATGAGCAAACATTATTTTTGTTCAAACAATCACGAACAAACGACAAACAATCAAATAACGAAAAAAAGTTGCAAAAAATTGACTTTCCCCCACCAACAAATTAATTATCATTTATCAGCGTAAATAAGATCGAACAAACATTTCTTTTGATCGAACAAACGATTACTAGCTTAGATTGATTGACAAAAAGAAAAAAAGTCTAGATACTATAATTGTCGGCGCTAGGTTTAGGTCAAATTTTCGAACATTAAAATAAAAAAAACCAAAAACGAACAAACATTATTTTTTTTCGAACAATCACTAACAAACAACGAACAATCAAATTAGCGAAAAAAAGTTTTATCATTTATCAGCGTAAATAAGATCGAACAAACATTTCTTTTGATCGAACAAACGATTACTACCTTAGATTGATTGACAAAAAGAAAAAAAAGTCTAGATACTAGGTATAATTGTCGGCGCTAGGTTTAGGTCAAATTTTCGGACATTAAAATAAAAAAAAACAAAAACGAACAAACATTATTTTTGTTCGAACAATTAAGAACAAACGACGAACAATCGAATTAGCAAAAAAAAGTTGCAAAAAATTGACTTTCCACCGCCAACTTTAGGGAGCCAGCTAAAAGTATTTTTTAAATTATTTTAATACACCGCACCGTTTACGGTCCGTTTAAAGATGTATATAATATTTATAAATTCAAAGATTCTGACCTTAATTCGAAATAGGTATATAGTAGAATAAAACATCCTGCATCGATTGATACCAAAAAATCAATATCTTACCCACAAGTTAAGTGAAATAATTCATTTTAAAATTTCCATGAATCATACGTATTTTTTGCCGAAAGTGGTACAATTTTTGAGAATTCGGTGATTCTGCTGAAATATTTCAAATTGAAATTGATGAAAACTTTCCTTCGAAAAGTAATGGCGATACACAAAGAATAGGATTGGGTAGAACTTTAAAGGCCCCCCGAGACGATCAAACGGTTTGATTCAAACCTTACGTGTTTGATGCAACCGTTTGATGTCGGTTTGAACGGTTTGTCAAACGACACTGCGCAGTTTGGTTCAATACGCGCTGTGGAGTACACGTCTTGTGACGAATAAATATTATTTTTTAAAAGATAAAACCGACTTAAAAATTGTACGAAATTGAGAATTAAATTCCCTATCTCAAAAACTATTAAACCTATTTTGATGAAACTTGCAGAAGTCTCCCAAGTTAAACAATACCTATTATAGTACAACAAAAAAAATTTAAATCGGACTTGCAGTTTCGGAGATATGTGAACACAAATATAAAAACATACATACACTTCTGCAATTTTGCACATTTGTTCAGATGGTGATATAAACTAACATATACTAAAACTGTGCAGTTCTGGAAATATTACATACATACGCGTCGAATTGATAGCCTCCTCTTTTTTAGTCGGTTAAAAATAATGTACCTACTCCAAAGAATGGTCAATGGTACAAAGTTTGTTCAAACGCATCGGAACACGATCAAACGGCGCGTCAAACACAACAAAAATATGAAATTTCATCAAACGAGCTTCAAACACGTAAATGTTTGACAAACCGTTCAAACTAGCTTTGTAAACGATCAAAATGGTTTGAGTCAAACCAAAATTTACGTGTTTGAGTCAAACCGTTTGATCGTCTCGGGGGCCCTTAAGAAAAAAGGGATGACACTACAATGTTGCCACTTTTTAATTTCATGACTTTTTTGACAGACTGTATGACTAGTATCCGTAGTCTGTACTCTGTGCATCAAATAAAAAAAAAGTCTCACCCGCGTAGCTCAATGGCATTTTGCAATTTGTCATTTTCATAATTAGTGATGTGTTTGTACTTTGTGATTGTTTGTATGGTAATTCTTGTGGTTTATTAGTTTAAATTAGGATTATTATTATTTAAAAATAATACCTTTCATAGTGATAATCATAGAGAAGGTAAGTAACGTTCATAATATTGTATATTTCGTTCATTACTCCCGTTATTGTCCGCTTTGCCAATGTGGATGCTAGGAATACGAAAACACTATTGAATACTTTTCTTTGCAGATCGACTCGTTTTTCCTAATATGTCTGAGACTAGTGACTTAGACAGACAAATAGAACAACTTAAGAGATGTGAGATTATTAAAGAATCTGAAGTAAAAGCACTATGTGCGAAAGCTAGAGAGATCCTTGTCGAAGAAAGCAATGTTCAGCGAGTTGATTCTCCTGTTACGGTATTTATTTGGTTCCCTGTATTATAAAACATTATTTGACTCCCGGTGTGTAATAAGATCACAATAAAATATATTAAAATAGACTTTACACGCGTGGCGATCTGTCAACTACCCTCGCCTTCAAGAGGTCATTCCAAAGTTGGATCATTTACAAAGCTAAATGTTATTAACTAAATGTTAAACGTATTTCGTGACAACAAAGTCCAAGGTTTAAGTGTAGTACTTATTTTGAGCTTTGAGACTAAGAGAAAAAGAAAACCTCTTCCTAAAGCTTTTCAACCACCCAAATGATATACATTTTAGGTGTGTGGTGATATACATGGTCAGTTTTATGACCTGAAGGAGCTGTTTAAAGTAGGAGGCGATGTTCCTGAAACTAATTACTTGTTTATGGGTGATTTTGTAGACAGAGGATTCTATTCTGTGGAAACATTTTTGTTACTTCTTGCTTTAAAGGTAACAGTTACATCATTCATATTGTTATTTAGTCTCCTCAGCAGTATATAAGTAAATTAATATTATTGTTTTTCAGGTTCGGTATCCAGACCGTATCACTTTAATCAGAGGTAATCATGAGTCGAGGCAGATAACTCAAGTTTATGGTTTCTATGATGAATGTTTAAGGAAATATGGATCTGTTACTGTATGGAGGTAAATATATTTCTGTAGATGATTTCAGTTGCTACATACATATTATTATATTATTATGTGTATGTACACACTTTGACACTTTGTCAATTGCCTAATAATAGGTCAGTCTCAACTACTAAGGTTATAATTACAGTTATGGTCAAAGTTATGGTTATAGTTTAGGCTAACTTAATCCTTTGATGGCATATTCTTGAAAATATATTGTTGTTGCGATCACCGGTGATCTTATAGGGCTTGATAAGTTAACTTTAATCTTAATTTTGACCATAGACTGACAGATGTGGCATCCATTATTGACTTTAACCAAAGATTTGTCATTTTTCATTGTAGTTAAAGTTACAGTTTAGTAACTTGGTGCAACCCACCCTTAGTCAAAATATTTGTATAAGGTTGGTATGTTGATCTGCTATCTTATTACATTAATATATTTTACTTTTAGGTACTGCACTGAGATATTTGATTATTTATCATTGTCAGCTATTATTGATGGCCGAATATTTTGTGTACATGGTGGACTGAGTCCTTCCATACAAACACTGGACCAGATTCGCACAATAGACCGAAAACAGGAAGTACCACACGATGGGCCAATGTGTGATTTACTTTGGAGTGACCCTGAAGGTAAGTTAGAGTTATTATGATACAGGTAGAAGTTGGAAGTTATGAATTAATACTTCAGTCGGAATTTCCAGGAATTGCTATTGTATTCTATTGTTGTCGCAATCACCGGTGCTCGCGCGGGGCCTGAAGGATTATTACTATCTGTCACCTGATATAGTTTTTAAACAATAAGCCCTAATTAACCGATTCGTTGCGATGCCTAATTTTGCTAACTTCTAACTGTGGCATTGAACAAAATTAAATTTTTTACATGTTTAAAGCTCCAGTTTACCAGATATGGGGTTCTTCGGCTTGTTCTTCCTGGATTTTTCCTCTCTATATGATCGTGTAGTAACTTTCGTGTGTGCGCAACACACACGACCAATTATGCAAGAGTAATTTTATAGTGCCCAAATGTGTGCGCAACACACAAAACCACTCTGGTTTTAATAAAACCAGGCCAGTTACGCAGGAGTAATTTTGTGTCGTGTCGGGCCTAGGTCACAATGACCCGTCGCCTTTATATATAAAAAAACTAGCCACGTGACTGACGTGAGTCTTTGTAAAATATTGAGAAGTAAGCCTTTTTTAATATGCAAACGAGAACCAAGCCGAATGATTCTACTTGCCTAATTTAAAAAAAATCAAGGGACTCTGCAGCTTGGATCTTTTTAAAAAAAAACAATACTCATTATTTTGTTAGTTTGTAACTTTGTTGTGAAAATGTTTTGTTCTGCCAAAATTGTTAGATTTGCATGATCTTCATAGGGTCGATAAAAGGTCCATTTTGGAATACTTCTGCATTATTAACTCAATTTTGGCAATTGTGTGGATTGGACTCATTTTGCATAAATAGGGTCATTTGACCACCAGTCATTCATTTTTCGAAAGCACACACAGACATGATACTACGTACGTATAGCACGTCTGTTCGCTTACAGAGCATCGACAAGAATGAACGCGCACAAACGTGTGGACGAGAGGCAAACGCTTGCGGCAAATTCTCTTTGATTTGCGTTCAAAAACCGACACTGGGTCGGATCGGCTACAAGTCTTTGCAACACTAATCAAAGGGAATTTGCCGCAAGCGTTTGCCACCCGTCCACACGTTTGTGCGCGTTCATTCTTGTCGATGCTCTGTAAGCGAACAGACGTGCTATACGTACGTAGTAAGTATGTCTGTGTGTGCTTTCGAAAAATGAATGACTGGTGGTCAAATGAAAACGTATTAAATTATATTAATTAAATAGTTTTCTTATATTTATAACTAGCTGTTGCCCGCGACTTCGCCCGCGTCAAAGTAAAATATATGCTCCTTTTTGGAAGTCGGTTGGAAAGTAGCCTAAGTTACTCCTTACTACATAAGCAATCTACCAAAAAAAGTCTCGTCAAAATAGCTCCAGCTGTTTCAGAGATTAGCCGGAACAAACAGACAGACAAACAGATAGACATACAGATAATTTTTTTAAAAAATGTTGTTTTGGTGTATGTAGAGTTTATAATATATTCTTTCAATATTACAAACAGCCACTCTAATTGTATTTATATGTATAGATAAAAATAACTGCCAAATGTTTATAGCAGATACAGCAACTTCGACGTCCGTCATGCTTGCCGCGTTAGAACAAACTAACTCACTCGCAAGCGTGTGCAGTGTTGTCACACCGAATTTTCGAAAATCAGTAGACGTCATGCCAAAAATTGGTAGAATTAGGTAGATGTTAGAACCAAAAGTTGGTAGATCTACCACCCTCATATCAGCAAATTTCTTAGAATGAAAAATGATAGTTTATCCATAAAGAGAGTTTTGTTGATAGTGTTTATACATATTTTTATTGAATAACTATGAGCGTGTGGATGGATTTCGAAATCAAGCCAAACGTTTGTGTCCATTTGTGGCGATTTGGAGTTTGTAGCAAACGCCAAACGTGCGGACGTAGCTTAAACAAACCAAGCCAAACTCCCTATCCACACGTTTGTTTTTGTGACCGTTTGTGACGATTTGTTGAGGTTTGGCAAACGTGCGGACGAGTCTTTAAAGCTTAATTGAAGGAATTATCATTGATTTTAAAGCTACGTCCGCACGTTTGGCGTTTGCTACAAACTCCAAATCGCCACAAATGGACACAAACGTTTGGCTTGATTTCGAAATCCATCCACACGCTTGCGAGTGAATTAGTATGTTCTGACGCGGCAAGCATGACGGACGTCGAAGTTGCTGTATCTGCTATAAACATTTGGCAGTTATTTTTATCTATACATATAAATAAAATTAGAGTGTCTGTTTGTAATATTGAAAGAATATATTATATACTCTACAATCTACATACTTACACCAAAACAACATTTTTTAAAAAATTTATCTGTATGTCTGTCTGTCTGTCTGTTTGTTCCGGCTAATCTCTGAAACAGCTGGAGCTATTTTGACGGGCCTTTTTTTGGTAGATAGCTTATGTAGTAAGGAGTAACTTAGGCTACTTTTCAACCGACTTCCAAAAAGGAGCATATATTTTACTTTGACGCGGGCGAAGTCGCGGGCAACAGCTAGTTATAAATATAAGAAAACTATTTAATTAATATAATTTAATACGTTTTCATTTGACCACCAGTCATTCATTTTTCGAAAGCACACACAGACATACTACGTACGTATAGCACGTATGTTCGCTTACAGAGCATCGACAAGAATGAACGCGCACAAACGTGTGGACGAGTGGCAAACGCTTGCGGCAAATTCTCTTTGATTTGTGTTCAAAAACCGACACTGAGTCGGATCGGCTACAAGTCTTTGCAAACCTAAACAAACCAAGCCAAACACTCTATCCACACGTTTGTTTTTGTGACCGTTTGTGACGATTTGTTGAAATTTGGCAAACGTGCGGATGGGTCTTAAAATAACACACTGCACACTTCGTCGCTTAGCTAACAATACCGCGCAAGTTAAATTTGACAAGTTTTCAGGAGAGACAGAAAACTGATCATTTTCTTTAAAATACTTCAGACATGTGTACTGAAGACATAAATAGGTATAAAATAGGTACAATTATGATGTCACAAATTAAAATAAGTGTATTTAATACTGTATCAGTATTAAAATTGACTTAGGCGGTATTAGTTCAACAAAAGAAAGACTTAAGTATGCGGTATTTAAACTTCTTTTTATTACATTTTTTTTTAATTTTAATTAAATTAAATGCATTTTTTACATCAACGTGCTTGACTACAAACGACACAAATCACTAAGCACCCCCATCACTCAATTACTTAATTTTGTTTTGTCCTGTAGATAAAATTGGTCAAATTTTATCGATCCTGTTTTGTCTTGATTTTTATTGATTTATTGTTCGCTTAACTTCATTTTGGACGTAATTTCTCTGTGATAATATCGATAGTACTTCAAATAAAGCCTCTGATTTTGATTTGTGGCTAGAAGTATTAAATTTAAGTCGATCTTCGGTTAGAAGTTTTTTAGAGACTCTAAACTTTACCAGGCGACCAGGTTCAGGATGACATCGGGCTACATCTAACAGGATGAGTTACAGTAAGTGAGTGGACTGTATGACGAAGACTTGCAGACAGTTGTTTGACTTCACAAAAAATCGCTAACAGCCCAAAGTTTGCCCCAGCACACCGTCAAGCGCAGCTTAATTTCGCCCGTTCTTGCGTTGATTGGTCGTTGGAGTAATGGCGGGTCGTACTCTTCTCTGATGAGTACAAAATCAATATTTATGGTAGCAATGGTCACAGGAAAGTATACCTTAGAAAATAGAACGATTTGCGGGGGTGTGCATTGACGAAATGGTTCCATTTGGCAGGGGTTCCGGGACTGTTTGGGGCGGTATTTCTTTTGGTGCAAAAACCAATCTTGAGTTCGAAACCGGGCCATGCCTTGGCACTTTGAATGCCCATCGCTACATCGAGGGCGTGCTAGGATATCATGCGGTGCCATACGACGTTTGTTGGTAAAGGTTTCACATTGATGCAGGACAATGGTCGACCGCACGTTGCTGCGATAGTTCGTCAATATCTCTCCGAGGTCGGAATTTCGGTTACGCATTGGCCAGCAAGAAGCCCAGACCATAATCCTATAGAGAAGCCATGGGGCGAACTCCAAAGGAGGGTCAGGGCCAGGACTCCTGCCGCAGATACCCTTCAAAACCTCTGTGGTGGCTGGCCGGATGGCTATACAAGAAGAGTAGGGCAGCATCCCTCAGGAGTTCATCATAACTTTTATAAGGTCAATGAAAAACGGGATGGAAGCCTCAATTAGGGTAATGGGTAGCAGTACGAGCTATTGCAACTAAATTGTTAGGGCTTTTTAGAAGAAAGATGTCATGTGCCCACCATAAAATAGTTAACAATACCGCCTAATGAACATTACATTGAAAAACCGCCGATCTATAATTTAAGTTAACATATCTAAAATAGCAGTAATTAAGTACACTCTATTAATCCTTCAGGCCCCGCGCGAGCACCGGTGATCGCGACAATAGAATACAATAGCAATTCCTGGAAATTCCGACTGAAGTATTAAACTACAAAATAATAAATAATCGAGTTGGTTTTCCTTTTAAGTGTCTGTCTCTCTGATAAAACTGTAATAGACAAAAATATACCATTAAAAAAAACCCAGAGCGAACAGATACAGGATGTAGCTCAGAATTTCAGTCATATCAAATGAAATAATTCTGTATATTATATATCATTGTAAGATTTGATGGCTAAATGGGAGATATTACTATTAACTTTTGTTAATAGCAATATCTCCCGTTAATTTTTTTTTTTTTATTTATGTTATTTTGCGACATTTTAGAGCTGAATTGTAGTTAGATTAATAATAATATCTATGAACGCTTCACACCACGTCAGTCTGGCCCCGTGCTAAGTACCTGAAGGACTTGTGTTATGACAGACAACGGAGATATATTTAATACTTTTTATACTATAATAAGTATATTTAAGATTTTTATTATATTATGATACACATTTAACACACATCCATGACCCAGGAACTTGAAAACCTTTTGTTCCGTCGGCGGGATTCAAACCCGCAACCCCTGGCTTGAGCTACCTACGCACTCATCCACTGAGCCACAGACGTCGTCATACAGAATGCAGTGCATTATCGTTTTATAATAATTACAAATCTCCGTTATAAAAACGATCTATTAATGGGCAACTAGATATTATTGCGTAATAATAACACCGTTTAAAGTAACACAAAATATATTTCAAATAGTTTATTTAATAATTACACATTACCTACCTTCTACATCTAATGTGACATTATCTTTAAGCACTCGCTTTTATTTTCTTTTTATTTTATTCCCTCGGTTAACTCATGCGGATTTGATTTTCTTTGCATTGGGAACGTACCATGTCAAAATCGCCCGTTACTATTGCAGCGAGCATATTAAGAGAACGGGTGTATATAAAATCGGAGTTTTTAGACATCCGGAGCGCGTTCAACTACAAGAGCCACAAGAAAATAATATTATATTGATTAGATGTAGAATACAATCAGGCATGTCAGGAGCAGGACGATACATACATTTTATGACCGACGAGCCATACTTGAGCATTACTGCTCCTGCATACATGGCAGAAGAACTTTGGGAAGTTGTGCCCATATAATAAGTGTAATGTTTTTCTTCATCATTCTTCATCTTTTTGGGCCCTTGGGGTGGGCCAGACATCAGTCCGATTTTTACACCCCGCTCTTATGTTAGAAAATGTCACATTAGTTGTAGATAATATGTAAACTGTTTAAGGCGCTATATCGAAAGTAATTTTACCGCAAGGGCAACTTTATACTTAATTTGTATGACTATAAAGTCGTGAATACGCTGCGGCCAGAAGCTATCGGCTCGCTCGAAAAACATGCGAAAAAACGTAATTATAATCATTTAAAAAATAACTAGGAGCATTTAAGCAAAATGCTTCTATACGATTTTGAGTTGCAAAGGTGTCTATCAATTGACTAATTTCCTACAATACATCTATTTTCGTTTAAAAATAATCTTCAAATTTTGTGTTTTTAAGAGGTCATTTCGAAAATTAAATGTATCGAGGCAAAATACATTAATCGTGTTTCTAGTTCTTCTCAAATTTAGATAAGGCTATGAAGATATGTATATCTCAGTACCAGATTTGTAACATTTCTGAGGGTCCTATAGTATTACGTCAAAAAGGACAGTTTTTTTCAATATAGCGCCTTAAAAATATATTTTGTGTTACTATAAACGATGTTTTTTATCACAAAACCTAAAATAGTTACCTATTTTTATGGTCCGCTTTAATTACGGAGATTTATAATTATTGTAATAAAACAATAAAAGATGAACTGCATTCTAACAACAATTCAGCTGCTGCAAGTACAGCAAAAAACATTAAAAAACAACATTAAATAAAGTAAAAAATACGACCCCTGACGAAATGTTAATAGCAATATCTTCTATTTAGCCATCAAATGTTGAAAACCAGTTGAAATATATACAGAATAATTTCATTTAATATCACTGAAATTATGAGCTATATCCTGTATCTGTTCGCTCTGGGTTTTTTTTTAGCTTTGTCCTTTGCTGCGTGGTCACACATCAACACAAGATAGTAAGGCGGATTGACGACTTACGCGGTTGTGACACAACAAACGACTTGCGCGGTGCCAGGACTACTTGAATAACGCGCTGCGATTGGACAATTTAAACAAAATTCTAACATCATTCTAACATCATTGGATGCGCGCCGACAAAATCTATCCAATGAAGTATAAAAGTCAAAATGACCAATTTTCGACTTAGGCCCGTATTTTTGGTCAGTACTTAAGATGCATCTCGGTCTCAAGACACGGTTCAGGCTCTGTGATTGGTTGGCTGTCAAAATTTGGACCAATCACAGAGCCGAACCGCGTATTGAGACCGGGTCGCATCTTAAGTACTGACCAAAAATACGGGCCTTAGAGATTAACTACGATAACTTGGCGCGCCCCTCCAAAATTCAAAACTTTTGAAGTGCGTTGTGTTGCGCGGTAGGCTAGTTATGATTAGTTGACCAACAAATATTGGTAATGAGTGACATTAAGTGAAATATTACGTGTACTGTGATTGGTTGAATACTTACTACATACAAACTCTTTCATAAGGATGTGACTACACACATTGAAACAGTCATTTGGAGGGGCGCGCCAAGTTATTGTAGTTGATCTTTACGCGGTATTGTTAGCTAAGCGACGACATCCGTTCCTAACGCCACACGCAAAAAAAAAAAGTGGTGGCACTGAAACGTGCCATCCGCAACGAATCGGTTAAGCACTCTTCTTTACATTGAAGGTAGCCTTTCGAAGCGAGCGTCTATAGCGTCAGTGACGCCGCGACTGTGAAAAATGTATGGTTTGAGGTCGAGCGCAGTGACGCTAACGCGGTAACTATAACGACACTTACGTCACTTACATACATTTTCACAGTCGCGGCGTCACTGACGCTCACTTTGAAAGTTCACCTTTACAAGAAATTAGATCTAGAGTTATCTTAGGGCCAACCCACACGTACCACAACCACACGACATCGCAACGACAAAATGTCGTCAGCAGTGATAATACGTGTGAATGGTGTCGCTGCAGCTTTTTGTAGTTGCGTTGTGGTACCGACAAAATGCCGACGTGGTTGCGTTGTCGCCAGTGGTTGCGATGTGGTTAGAGATCAACTACGATAACATGGCGCGCCCCTCCAAAATCCAAAACGTTTGAAGTACGTTGTCAAAACGTATGAAGTGCGTTGTCTTGCGCGGTAATCTAGTTATGATTAGTTGACCAACAAAATTGTGACATTCTGAAATATTACGTGTACTGTGATTGGTTGAATACTTACTACATACAAACTCTTTCATAAAGATGTGACTACACACATTGAGACAGTCATTTGGAGAGGCGCGCCATGTTATCGTAGTTGATCTCTACGTACGAAAGTCAATGAAACGAAGGGGGGGGGAAAGACTGCGGGCGGTGCGCGCGCACTGTCATTGCATCGACGCAACGCTGTGGTTGCGACGTGGTTGCGATGTGGTTGCGATGTGGTCGGCCGTGGTTGCGTCTGACAAGTTATCTGACAAGTGGTCGACAACGACTGCAAAATGTGTTATGTGTGAATGGTCCAGTTCATTTACAATACGAAATATATAAGTTGTAACTAATATAAGTTGTGGTTGTCGTGTGGTTGTGGTACGTGTGGGTTGGCCCTTAGACCCAGTTTTATAAAAGTGAGCCTAAATGATAGTTTAAACTTAAACAGTGTTGTCTATTTTCAGATACACAGGGCTGGGGTGTGTCTCCACGTGGTGCGGGATACTTGTTTGGATCAGATGTAGTAGCTCAGTTTAATGTTTCAAATGACATTGACATGATATGCCGAGCGCATCAACTTGTTATGGAAGGTTACAAATGGCACTTTAATGAGACTGTGTTGACTGTCTGGTCTGCTCCTAATTACTGCTACAGGTTGGTTACAGATATATTTTACTATGCTGTTTCAAATATTTGTCATAAAGGCAGGCAACACACCTGCAGATCTTATGTTGCAAGTTCGACACTGGGCGGCGGTAGTTGCTTTCCATCAGGTGACCCGTCTGCTCTTTTGCCCCCTTATTTAATAAAAATTATTATGAGAGATGTTAATAATATATATTTTGCAGATGTGGCAATGTAGCAGCTATTTTAGAATTAAATGAAAACCTCCAACGAGAATTCACAATATTCGAAGCGGCTCCGCAGGAGTCAAGAGGGGTACCTTCCAAGAAGCCACAAGCTGATTACTTTTTATAATATTTAAGCCTTAGAGACAATTAAAAAGTAATGTATTGACACAATGTTTTCTTCAGTATAATGTTAAGACTGTTGTATGATTTACATTAGTATTGTGTTCAAGACTCCACAACCCCATAGGTTAATTCTTGTACGGTACCAAACCATCATGTCATTTGTGCCTGTAATGTCTGTGTACACTGCCATTACATTTATGTAAAGTGGACAAAACACATGGTTGGAAATCAATTGAAAATTAAAAATGTAGCTATCAACATCAACATCTCCTAACTTTATCTTGACTTAAAGTAAGTAGAATAAGGCTAGAGGATTTTTCATTTTGCCATTTAATACTAAGCAGTTTCTCAAAGAATAAAAATGAGAATTTTAGTCCTATATTATAATAGGGACTGGAGAAGCAGTTTTATGAAATAATCTTTTCAAAAAAGGGGTTTGAGAAACTGTTTAATGTTTTTATAACTGCTTCAATATTTATTGACTAATTTGTTATTCTTAATTCAACTTCATACTATTATTTACTACATAAGAAAATTGATAAATGGAAAAACGATTTATGATTTGATGACTAGGACCTTTTAACCTCATTTTCAGTCTTGTGTTAAGGTATTAATTTTAGTGTTCTGAGATTAACAATTTCAGGTTTTTTGTTGTGAGATAAGATTTCAGGCCACTTCCTAAGGCCTAATTAGGATTTAAATGCTACATTCAAAAAGTTTCAAACATTTTTTGATGAGATATGATATGAATTCTTGTAATGAATAATTAATACTTAGAATGTTATATTATTATGGTCATTAAATTTTGATTCTATATTGAATAGTTTCATTGAACCACTATTTGAGACCAGCTGGGCTAAAATGGTCGCTTTGTTGAATCATGATATGAATCATATGATTCAATTCTTTAAAATCGCAAAATGCAACTCTGCTTGAAATTCATTTCTGTATTTTTGTACTGATTTGACATTGTCAATTTTGAAAATTCATTTGCTGAATTGATTGAGAGGAATTGCTAAATGTTAGCATTTTAGCCCCGCTGGTGATTTGAATTAAGGGAGGCTATAATCATAAAATTTATATTTATTGGGATAAAATATTACCAATACCAACAAGTAATTTTACAAGTTTTATAGAATTTTTGCTATAATATAGAATTATTACATATATCCATTAATATATCTCCACATTTGGTTGAAATTTTCAAATCTGCTAACTCATCTGCTCGAGTTGGTCCTATATTTAGTATGACAACTTTCTTATTTTCCTCTTTTGCTTGCAAAATTATTCTATAACTTGAATATACTGTTAGGCTCGAGCCTAGGACAAACACAGCATCACTTCTGGAAACATGACTTCTGACTAACTCCACCCTTGGTTTTGGAACATTGTCACCGAAGAATACAATATCAGGTTTCAAAGGTCCTCTGCAGTCTGGGCAAGTTGGGGGCTGGAACTTTTCTACATCTTCCTGAAAATGATATATTCAATTATAAGCCTCTGTACTCTTTAATTTTAAATTATAACAAACTTTAATCTCATTTTTAGAAAATGTAATTTTATCTATGTTTCATCGAATACCGAGCAAAGCTCGGTCAAACAGCTAGTTTTAAATTACAACAGAAACATTATAAGTGTATAATAGTTAAATTACTATTTCTATGGAAGATATTTCACAAATTCTTAATACAGTTCAAAGACAATTCTTTAGAACATTTACAATGGAAAAACATATCATACTTTAGATAATTCAACATCTCCATCTGGTCTGATCATTGACAAATTTTTTTTTATGTCGGGATTTCTTGTATCTAATATTTCTTGCAATTTATGCCTGCATATTTCATAGGAACAACTGAGACATTTAACAAGATATCCGGAGCCATGAAGCTCAACAACATTCTCCGAACCAGCCTTCTGATGAAGTCTATCCACATTTTGTGTTACTATGGCTGTAACCTTGCCCTTCTGAAATTTAAAGTTTAATGGTAAATCTTCATAATCATTTCAATATTATTTGACCAATATTGAAAAAACTTTTGGGATACTTTCTTCTTACCCAAAGCGTTTCCAACATAATTCATAAGTTTTAATATAAAACATTAAAAACAATGTGCGATTGTAGCTCATGGTCCACAAATCTTTACTCTTCTTTATCTCTTTACCTTTTCTAGTTCTCTTATTGCAAAGTGATTATTATTTGGTTGTATAGAACTAAATCGCGGCCAACCGACAAAGTTTCGTGCCCAGTACCTCTGTCTGACTTTGGAAGACTTGACAAACTCCTGGTATTGTACTGGTTTGTGATTACTGCGAGCGTATAAACCAACCCCTTCGGATCTGTAATCTGGTATACCTGCAATCATATTATCAAAGCTTAACATTTTTATTGTTTAAAAAACAAATTGTAAAAGAAGTTTGATCAACATACTGCATGTCTAGTTAGGTACAGAGAGAAAATGTTCCGGTCAGTATGTGAGACGTTCATTTACCAGACTCTGTAGAGATTCCTGCGCCTGTTAATACAAGAAGTTTCTCATGACTGCTAATAAATTCGCGTAATTTTCTTGCATCTTGTATGTCAGGAGGGTTATATGCAGGGACATAATATGCGAATTTCCGTATACATTCCTTGAAAGTAGTCATTTTATTGATCATGTTGACTTCTCGTTTTATATAAAAATATTTTATTCCAAATACTACGATTACGGAAATAAAAATTGCGCGGATTACGTATTGTTTTCACTACTTCTTTTTGTTTTTTCTTAATATGGCGCTCGGCTTTTTAATCACGGCCAGTGTCGAGTAAAAAATGGCGGGGGAAAAAAACGTAAGAAGATTACAAAAATTAGGTCATTTTTTCAGATTATCGTCAAGTCGAAAGTCTAGTAAAAGTCTAAAAAAGTAGTCATAAGTCAGTAAAGTCAACGAGTCAAGACTCAAGTCAGATGTTAGTAAAGTGGTAGTCTGGTAGACCCTTTACTAAAACTTTCGATGGAGTTTTGGAGGGAACACAAAATGGCACGTTTCTTGAAGTTGTATCACTTGCCCACACTTGTGCACGACATCGAATATTTAATGGTTAATATTCTACCAACATTACAAATTAAAAACTGAATTATCACAATTTTAGGAAAAGTAATACAAATAATACAGCCATTTCCAAACAGTAGACCTAGTTCCAAGTTCCAAGTAGGTACACCTAGCACTCACGGGTCACGGGATAGCGATGGACGTTGCCATGGTGACATACTTATATTTTAGTCACTAATTCAATAAAATAAAACGGGCGATATACTTAATATAATATGGCAAAGAAACGTTTGCCGGGACAGCTAGTATTTGTATTAAAGATTACAGACTTCCTCTCCGTAATTTAGATAGGCATAATAAATTAGCAACGATTTCATACGTATATAACGTGAAGTAGCAGTACCTACCTATAATCCATTTATTTTTACCAGTTAGCACTACGAAAAACTAAAAACAAAACTGAAGACAAGCTTCTAACAAAAACTTTATTAGAAGCTTATCTTCAATTTTGTTTTTAGTTTTTCGTACCGCGTGGAACATCTAGTAATAATATAAAAGTTCCCTCTTTATTTATGGATCTAGCAAGCCAATTTTTATCGATTTACTTTATCTCATTTGATTTTCGCCATTTTGGCGCTGATTCATGATTGCAGAAGTGCGAGGGAAATTAACTAATTGGATAATGCGATCCATAAATAAATGTGGAACGTTTGAATACATTTTTTATTGGGGTGGAGTAGGTAAGGTCTTTATAAATAATAAAAATATATGTGCGATACTTTAACATTATATTTTATTAGTTACCGTTACACAGTTACAGTCTGTCAAGAAAGAGTAGACGCTGAAATAAATTTTCGAAACATAATCACGATCAAATGGTAGTTTTTGTGCCTTGTATTTTCACAGAGAACGTTTGTACACTTCAAATAGTAACGGCAAGCGGTAGTAGCAATTTTCGGACGCCAACCAGGCTTTTCAATTTTTTATCAACCATAATTCCAGTTTTCCTTCGTCAGACGGAAACCTGCCAATAATTTTGCTATTAGTATGCTAAATGCTAACTTATTTATATAAAATTATAAATATTAACAGTGAAATAGGAGCATGAAATTATTGATACGAAAATATTTGAAAAATGTCAGATGCATGAAACGGAACTTATGCCGATAGAGATTGACACTGTTGAATCGAAATCAAATCGATAAAAAGGGCGGCCATCTTAATCGCTGGCGCCACTCTGAAACGTCAGTACGAACTATGAAATCGATAATTTCGATTGCAATTCCTTTACGAAGTGATTCGATATTTCTAAATTATCGATTAAAATTTTTACGTAACTTCCCTACAATTGTCAATTATAATGTGTCACCCATATCCACAGAGTACTTTATTATATACTGGAACCCATATCATCTTAAAACGCACAAACTATAGTTACTTATATTTTTGAACAAATATGTTTAACCTTAGTTTGACCTTCAATGGCGTTAAATTAGCAATAAATTAGACCAACATTACGTTTCGAACTTTTGGTAAGCTTCTCGTATCAGCTTTCATATAATGAGAACTTGCATTTGACGAACCAGCCATTATAATTTATAAGTAAGATTGAAAGGAAATTTTAAACATACTGCAGAGGTCAATTGGCCGCCGATGATGACGTCAGAGCGAAACTTTAAAAATTTATTGAGAAAAAACTAGCCAATGAATTTCAAAATTATTTAATTTGTATTCTTAAAATATCCTATTTTAACGAAAAAAAATATAAAAAGTACATGTGATTTTTTTTTGGACAATGCTCATTGGTCATATTTGTCAAATAGGCAAATAAGGCCAATATTTGTCAAACATACCGTCTACACATGGTGATTGTTTGGCAAATACATCAAATATACGCAAATTTACAAATAGCCATGTGAAGTGCCTCCATCAAACGTGGTGTGTGGGTATGGCAAGGGTGTGGCTTGAGTTTTGACCATAAAGGTATATTAACTTTATGGTTTTGACTTGAGAAGTAATTGAGGTCTGGACTCTGGTCTCTGGAGTCTGGACTCTGGAGATGCTCTGGAGTTTCTTATGTCAATGGTCTGGACTCTGGACTGGAGTCTGGTCAGGTTGAGCCATGATTGAGAGTTAAGACTTGAGCCTGTGAATGGCCTGTTTAGAGATCTTTGGAATGGCCCTACTCAAATGATAGAATATACTGGATGGCCATTGCAATTGACGAGATTTGATTGGCCAGTGGCCACCAAAGAGAATATAATCACTACGTGTTGGCCACTGAAAGTCTGAAACAGTGCTGAAACAGCAGATGGCACAAGCCACGCACAAGCCAATGAATTGAAGCAAGTTCTACAATACCTGTGTACTTACTATAATGCGTTTCATCGAATAGTTCCTTTGCCGTCATGTTGGTATTCCTGACTGTCAATAATGTAAACAAGGTTGACATGCTCTGCGAGTTTTCATAATTTTACTGTGATTTCGTGAGAAAATCATGCCGAAAACATTAAATAGTGGTGAAAGAATGATGGTGCTGTGAAGAGTGAAAGAGTTTTGTGAACGTGAAAAACGTAACTAGGTCCCAATAATTTCATTAGACTCGGGTTGCCGCCATTATGGCTTAGTAAAATAGGGCTACCAGCGTCAGTTTAATCACCCTTAAACACAGTAAAACTTATAAATACATGCAGAGCGTGTCTACCGTGTTTACGTTATTAAGGTGACGCCGCGTTAAAGTAAGAAACCGTGTTGGATATGTTTTAGATTGCTTGTTTTCTATGAGAGGCCGGCCCGGCCTCTCATAGAAAACAAGCAATGGAACAGCAAAAAATGGAAAGGGCGTAAGCGACAAAATGGTTTTTGTCGCGTAATTTAAAAACCATAAATACATTTCATATAAGCTACGCACATATTAAAGTGTATGCTTCAACCAATTTATGTACAAATGTTGGAACCTTAAATCACTCTCCTCTGTTGGAAAAATAGGAATCCCTTTTTTACAGAGGTCTTTTCGATTGATAATTCTGTGTTATAAAAGTTGTCCAATTGTGTTATGCTATGGGCAATTCAAAGACAAAGACATGATGAATACTGACAATGAACTTTAGTTTCTTAGCTTTAGTCATTGCTGAGAAAAATCGGCATCGCTACAGCCAAATTATCAAGGCGTCGCCTTAACAGAGAATGCCAACATGATGGCAAAGGAACTATTTGATGAAACGCACTTCTAGTAACGAAAACCACATACACGCGAACGAAGGCGCAGGTAAAAGCTAGTACAATAATATTATCAGAGCGACCGAAGCGAGCCCTAGTACTTCTCACAACCTGTACATTTTGTGGTACACTTTATGGACAAACTATCACGCCTATTGATTTGTGCTTTAACATAGTATATAAATGTAATTATGTGTTATCATCAATCAGTGCAGGTGTGATGACGCGAGCCCTCACAAAGCTCGGCTTTTAGCTAGTAAATGCGAAAGTGACTTTGCTGGTTACGCCTTCACACATAAAGTACTAAGCGGATCATCATAAAACTTTTATAGGTACACATTGTCTGGAACTCTGGAGTATGGAGAAGGACACAGGGTAATAATAATAATAATAATAATAAATATTCTTTATTGTGCACACAATTATAAGGAGTAAAAATACAACAATTATCAATTACTTATAACTAGTGTACCACAATGGCGGCCTTATTACTAATAATTAATTTATCCCGGGTACCTTTTATCCCGGGAAAAAGAACGGTCCCCGAGGGATAGACATTAACGTAGGCAGAGCCGCGGGCGAAAGCTGTTAGAATTATGTACAATTTTCTTTAAGTGCATTTTGTGATAACATATTATCTCCCCTAATTTAAGGTAGCACAATAAGGGTAATGTGGCAATATTAATTTGCATTAGTGCCAACATGACGGCAAAGGAACTATTTGATGAAACGCACCATAGTAATCTGTGAAGCTCAAAATATGTCAACTGTCAAGTGTCAACGGGGGTTTTGGCGGGCATGTGAAAGAGTGCTGTTGTGTTTTTGTATTATTTTCCTAAAATTGTGTTAGCTGGGTTTTTAATGTGTAATATTGGTAGAATATTAACCATTATATATTCGTGTTCATGCACAAGTGTAGGAAAGTGATGTAATATCCAGAAACGTGCTATTTTGTGTTCCCTCCAAAACTCCATCGAAAGTTTCAGTAAAGCGTCTACCACTTTACTGAATCGACCGACTTGACTCCTTGACTGTATTGACTTTTACTTAGACTTTGACTAGACTTTAGACCTGACGATACATGAAAACGATGATGAAAATTATAATAGGAGGAATATGGTTTTCCCGCCATATTCCTTACCTTTTTACCTTGTCTGTGGCACAACATACACATCCTTTGTGTCAAGTTGCCAAAAAAGAAGAAAAAGAAAGAAGTGTCAACGTGCTATTGACATAAATATAACCTCAAAAACTCAAAAAGTAAAAACAAAGTTTATTTCGGTATTTTCTAATATCTTATTTATTATTTAATGTTATTTATAAACCTTTAGTAAAATGACTCTTTTTAAACTAAATGCAGTTTCAACCGTTTTAGTTGAGGATGACTATAATAAAAATACAATTCCGCTTGTTATCGATATGATTCAAAGAACTAAAAGTAATTTCATAAACATAATATGTTATGAACAGTCTACAGAAACTTGGAAGAAAGTTTTTCAAGAACTTAGTGGAAAATCTCAAATTATATATTCAGAAAAAATACCAATAAACTTTTCCGATGTGAGAAGTGAAGGTTCCTTACATTTTATAGATTCTGTCAATCAAATGGCACTGGATATGGGGTGGCATAAAAGTTTACAGTACCTAAAGAAGCTCCAAACCGATTCATCAAGTAAAACTATTTTAATATTACACAAAGATTGTCTCTCTCTTACATCAAAATTACAAATCCATCTTAACCACATGGCAAATGCAATTATATCTTATGATAATAGAGATCCATGTAAAGTTGACATTCAAATTAAAAAAGGAGGAAAGATAATCAAAAGTCAAGAAACAGTCTCATATGATAGTACAACAAGAACCTTGAAATTAGTACTAGTTCCTCAGATAAGCAAGAAAACAGAAGAACCCGAAAAAGTGTTGCCTAGCAATCTATCTACATTTAAAATTGAAACTGACCAAATTCAGCAATTGGAGAAAAACAAATTAAAGTTACCTTATATGAGTAAAATTAACGAGGGCCAGAGCAAAGTTTATTATGAACCAGACGCAGTTGACGATTGGGACGAGGAAGACCCTGATGATGACCTTGAAATATAGTCATTAAAAATATAGCATGTTGAAAATATCTGTATTATCCTTTAGTATAAAATTAAGGGCCTGTTTCACCACTTCCTGATAAAGTGCCACATCCACAACTTATTTGACAGACTCTCCATACTATCTGTCAAGTTAGCCCAGCCCGCCAGGACTTTATATTTTGTGACCCGCGTGATGTTAAACCATTTTGAAATTCAAGCCCACCGACAAAATAATGTAAAGTCATCGTGATTTTGAACTTTTAAGGCGATGTATCGAAAATAAATTATACCGCAAGCGGCAAGGGCAATTTTATACTTAATTTGTATGACAATAAAGTCGTGAATACGCTGCGGCCAGAAGCTATGGCTTTCTCGGAAAACATGCAACATAATTATTTAAAAAATAACTAGGAGCATTTAAGCAAAATGCTTCTATACGATTTTGAGTTGCAAAGGTGTCTATTAATTAGACTAATTTCCTACAATACATCTATTTTCGTTTAAAAATAATCTTCAAATTTCGTATTTTTAAGGTCATTTCCAAAATTAAATGTATCGAGGCAAAATACATTAATTGTGTTTCTAGTTCTTTTCAAACCTAGATAAGGCTATGAAAATAATATCTTCATAGCTAGTAGCTATAATCTGGTAATGAGATATACATATTATGTATATCTCATTACCAGATTTGTAACATTTCTGAGGGTCCTATAGTATTACGTCAAAAAGGACAGTTTTTTCAATTTCAAAAAAGCGCCTTAAGTCGTTAATTTTGAAGAATGTTATTTTTTAACCATAAAAATTAAAAAAATTTGTTGCGGCCCGCGATACCAAGACCAAAACATGTTTGTGGCCCGCATGAAAAAAAAGTTGAGGGTGGTCCTCAACCTTTTGAGTTGAGTTTTGAGTTAGCCTATACAGCACTTATCAGGAAGTGGTGAAACAGGCCCTACGTAATGAAGTTAAGTTACAAACTTTAGTTTTAGGTAAACTATGATATATTTTGTAGGTAAACTAAAAAAACTGTAAATATTATGTCATAGTATTGTCATTAATTTATACTATGTAAGTACTATGTGTTAATATAAAAATTAAATTAAGAAATTTAAAAAACCCCCGCCAAACAACTTAAAAAAGTAATGAAATAATATTTACTGCCTTTAAGTTCAAATAATTACTAACTTGTGTAAAGTAATATTTTAGTCCATAATTATTGTTGTCACGGTGTGTCGGGGGACCGCCAAGTCGCTGATTATCTCGATTCAGTTCGCTGTGAATTGATCCATAAACTTGTTAGGTATGTAAAATCAAACATCTACATTAACTTTTTGTATGTTTTGTATTGTTTCAGATTTATAATAGGGAGATTGATTAGACGAGTTTAAACTTGAGCCCGCTCCATACCTACGTTTTTTTTTTTAGTTTGGTTTCTTTTTTCACACTTATACTTTCACAAAGGCCAAAAATTCTAGAGCAAAGTTATTACCACTGGCAACAAAGTCTTTTTATAACTCATCAAATTACTGACACTGGCTATTCCTTAAGGGAGGCCATTTTTAAAGAAGAAGAAGAAGCGGTTCCCCGACACACCTTGACAAAAATTATGGACTAAAATATTACTTTACACAAGTTAGGAATTATTTGAACTTAAAGGCAGTAAATATTATTTCATTACTTTTTAAAGTGGTTTGTTTAAATTTCTTAATTTAATTTTATTTCAAACTTTTTAAACTTGTGTTCCATCCCATCCATCCGTCCACCTTCTATCAATGACCTTTTCGATGAAGCCGTTAATATGAGCCCAAACATGAAACCTCCACTTTGGGTTCATACGAAGGCGGCCGAATCTCAGTTCCCATAGAATCCAGGTGATGCTGCAGCAGCAGCATGTAAATATTTACTGTTTATCTACTTCTTACTGGTTTTTGCAATTAAAATGAGCCCAAACACGAAACCTCTGCTCTAAGTTGGCAAGGAGTTGGATATCCTATTGATTACCAGGTGATGCTGCAGCACCAGGTCAACTTTCCATTATTATGTGTATGCGTATATATGTATTGTATATTCACAAATGTCACGAACTAGAATGAAATATAAAACCCATCAAACGACTACAAGCTGCTAACGGCCTTTCATGAACCAGATAAACCCTGATTGTCCAGCACTGAGCAGGCTGATGATGATGAATTATAGCTAAGAACACTCTCGAATATGTCAGCTTCCAAACAAAAAAAACTAGATCAAAATTGGTCCACCCGTTTGGATGCTACGATGCCACGGACAGATAGACAGACAGACAGACAGACACGTCAAACATAATATAACACCCCTCTTTTTTTGTCGGGGGTTAAAAATAGAATAGGATCATCTGCCAATATGCTGCAAGCAAATCACCTACAGTCCTTTCATTATCACAATATAACATAAACTAGAAGTGTTTTTGACAGACTTAACTCCTATACACACTACATAAAGAGATACTATAGCCGCGTACTGACACTACTGACCCAAGCGAGCCGCCTCGCCACAGATTAATATAATATGTAGCAAGCTACGCGGTACGCCTCTCGCGGCAGTTGCTCGGTCGGTCAGTAGCGGTCAGTAGGTAGGTACGTGTTAGTGCGCGGCAAATGTACCGAGGCGCCAGTATAGCCAGCCTCACAGTTTTAAATGTAGATCTACAGTTTTTTGGAAATCCTCTCAGTTTTCAGTTTAGGCCTCGAAATCTACAATTTTTATGAGCTCAATCTATTTTATTACATTAAACATAATATTTAAATCGAAACACATATTGTAACGGTAATTAATCGATTTAATAGATGGTATTAGTTGCAGACAGTCGTAGCAAGCTAGAATCCTAATTAGCGTACTAAATCAGAAGGATAGGGGCTTGCGGTTGGTGCAATCAGAAGTATTCAGAAGCTTCTAATGCTAATAATAGTCTTCTTTTTAGGATCCTAGTTAGGACCTCTAAATTTAGTTAGGTGAAATAAGGGCTTTTTCACATTATCCGATATGATATCGGTGTCGGACGCCGATCCGATACCGGGGTAAAGTAAAATGTATTAAGCCGATATCCGATATCGGACCGGACAATATGAAAGACAGGTAGATATTTCATACATTTTACTTACGCTCGTATAAATAGTCAGTACTCAAGATGCGACCCGGTCTCAAGACGCGGTTCGGCTCTGTGATTGGTCCAAATTTTGACAGCCAACCAATCACAGAACCTGAACCGTGTCTTGAGACCGAGATGCATCTTGAGTACTGACTATTTATACGGGCCTTACTCCGATATCGGATCGGCTACTGTGAAAATGCTCTAAGGTCGATCGATGGCTATTTTTCCCACTTTAATGCGCTTTAATGTCAGTAAAACAGGCATATTTTATGATATTTCTGGTTTTTAATTCCCGGCTTTCTAAACTATATTCTATTTATTACCATTATTAAATAATAAAAAAATCATAAAAGAAAAATCTGTAGATTTACTGTTTTTCAATTTGATATTTACAATTTTCTACAGTTTTTTTCTACCATATCTACATTCTACAGCTTAGCTCTGTGATGTGGTTGGCAACACTGCGAGGCGCCTTTGAGCATCGACAAAAACCGACAACTCTCGGCTCGGGCCGCGCACGCTCGGGCGAGGCAGCGAGGCTGCTCGCTTGGTCAGTACGCGGCTTATGACGTATCCCCTTGTATAATAAACTAGCTGTCCCGGCAAATGTTGTTTTGCCATTTAAAGTATAATGCTTAGCACAAACCTACGCGACAACGCGACTGCGAAGCGGGAGCGTCAATACAAAACACACATTTGACAACTTGTCAAATGTGTGTTTTGTATTGACGCTCCCGCTTCGCAGTCGCGTGGTCGCGTAGGTTTGGCCTAAGCCTAATAAGTATACAAAATCTGACCCCCTCTTTGCTCCCCTTAGAGGGGTGGGGTGATTTTTGTACACCAGATTTTGAGTTGGAAGAGGACAAAAATATCTGCGAAAACCGTATGCAAATCGGATAGTTTTCGTGTTAAAGCAAGTCTTATACAAAATCTGACCCCCTCTTTCGTCCCCTAGAGGGGTGGGGAGATTTTTTTTTATACTTACACCAGATGTTAAGTTGGAAGAAGACAAATATATCTGCGAAAACCGCATTCAAATCGGATCAGTAGTTTTCGTGTGATAGTGGAACAAACATACAGACAGACAGACAGACAAAAAAACTAACCACATTTTTGGCTTCTATAGCGATGTAGTACACCCCTCGCTTATTATTTTTTGAATAACTTTAATGTGCAGAATTTTCATTTCTACAGTTTTATCATCTTCTCATAAATATAAAAATGGATTTTCGAATGTGTTAGTCGCGCAAAAACTCGAAAACGGCTGAACGGATTGGGCTGATTTTAGTCTTAAAATATTCATAGAAGTCCAGGGAAGGTTTTAGGGCCAACGCTCAAACTCGCGCGGGCGCACGCTCGCGTGTGTACAAACGGAAAATAGTATGAGCAGCGCAGGAGCGTGCGACGGATGGCGGACGCTTTTCGCAATCGAAGTTGTTTCCGTTGACGTCTTTTTGCCAAATAATAAATTAGTAAATAATACACGGTAATCTACTGGACACAACTGTGCACGCTCGAGATAAATATTATATTAGCAGCGCTAAATGAGATGGGCGCACGCGACGGGTGCCCGCTCGCACGCGGCGGTCTTCCGACGCGTGCGCCCGCGTCCGCGTCCGCCTGTGTTTTAGCGTGTACTTTAAAGTGACACGAAGTTCACCGGGACAACTAGTATATGTATAGATTTTTATGCATTTCACCATTGCTTTTGGAATTGGGAACAGAGCACCCCCGTACACGCTGATTAAATTCTGGTGTACCTCCAAAAATTTTCATTTTTCTAGATGAACTAATTAATCGTGAACACAAAAATTTTGCGTAACACTGGCCTACAGTATTCTGTACTTATTACATTAAAATCGGAAGTTCACAAGCACTTATGTAGTAGATTGTGGCCATTATTATGGCTGTGAAGTACCTACTGATAATAAAACTTTATAATAACATCTATGTGTAGAAAAGGTTTATAAATAATAAATACGAAGAGTTCACTTTTTATTAATTTTTTCTATGATTTGTTACAATTTTGCGATTTTTTTTTTGCCATGGAACTTACAATATTACACAATATCTAATGAAATAGAAATCGACTTAAATCACTGGATTATTTTTACAATGATAATATATAATCATATCAATATTATCATCACCTTAAATTACTTTGTGAATATTACAGTTTGTAAATTGACATAAATAAAAAATAACCCATTTTTTGATAATATTATGCAAATATTCTATAACAATTTGAAAAAATAATGGAAAAAGCTTTAAATAATTACATAAGCTCAACAAACAAACAAGCTGACATATAATGCAAGCGATTTATTATTATTATTATACCTTATATGCTTTACTTTTAACAAGTTAAAAGTTAGGTGTCGGTAAAATCGGCCGAAAGATCATACATATTTTAATTACGCAATAATAAAATATAATAAAATGATTAACAACCTCACAACCTAACAAAAAGCATTTAAATGATTTACCGCATAATTCACCATTTTGATTAATATCGAAAATACATAACATACTGGTATCGGGACGATACATTTACACACAGGGAGAGGGAATAGTCGGTAAAAGTATTGTTGCGGGGTGAGATTTGAAATTTATTCCCCAGCGAGCTCCTTGAGTCTTTCCTCGCGCGGCCTTGCGCCTCCGAATATTGAAGACGCCTGGCTCGTCGACGCAAGGGAGTTCACTGGCTCCTTCACTGTTCTCGGCTCTAATTTTAATTTTGGCCTGCCAGAAGTTTCTGTAACATAAATTTTAAAAAATTTGTCCTTGTTTCAACTTTCTGACACCGCTATGCACTAATAGACAAATGCTGTTGTGGTTGAGTTTTTAATAAATTAAAAATGCAGTATGGTGGCAAATCTTTTTACGTATGAACTGAGACTTTTTAATTTATTGATAAGTCAATCAATCATTCAATAAAATAGTTTATTGTCCACCCCTAACGATTGATTAAATACACATAGGTCATAGAGGTTTTGGCAAGCGCAATGGCGATATATTAATGTGTTTAACATTACGAGCAATAGCGCACTAGCGACTAGGCCGCAGCGGCCAGTTCGCGTCGGCCATCGAGATAATATAATTATGTAAATGTCGCAGTCGACTGGTTAAAAAAGCCATTCAATCAAACCCTTTGACTGAACAACGCCATTCAATCACACGGCTATATGTCGTTTAACCGACTTGTCGAGCAATTTGCAACGTTCAACACTACAGCTAGATGACGCTTAGCCAACTGGTAAAATGGTAAATTAACTATGGTGACCATTAGTTTAGTGCTATTATTACACAAGCATAATGATAACATGCAGATTAATTGAATTCTAACTCATTTTGAACACAATTGCAATAAATACTTTGGTGATGCATTTCATAATCCTGTAATTTCTCCACGAATATTAGTTTAAATTTTGATTCACTCGTATGTGCCCCCATAATTTCTGTTTCTTTAATAATACTTGTAACGTATATTTATGAAAAATATCTTATTACAACCACAAAACACAGGTTAGTTGTAAACAAACGGACATAGCGCCGCGGTGGTGGGCGATGAACTAATTCAATCAAATGGCGGCTTTAGAATCAGCTGCCGTGTTGAACGTTTTGAGCGACTTAAATATTCAATTAAAAAGCTAGACGTGTGATTGAATGGAGTTGTTTAGTCAAAAAGCTAGCTGTTTGATTGAACGCCTATTTAAACCAGTTGGCTGCGACATACACGTTAGTATGAAACCGCCATAGACCACGCGCATCTGGCCGCCACGCGGCTAGCGGCCACACCGAGCTCTTGATGGCCGCCGCGACCTGGCCGCTGCGGCCTAGCCGCTAGTGCGCTATTGCTCTACATTGCTACAACTTCTGGATTCTATTACTAACCTGTAGCGGGTCGTGCTGGGGGCATATCGTCGAAGCGTCGTGGCGCGGGTCTCTGGGAGGGCGGAGCGCCAGAGCCCGAGCGGCCCATGCGTCCCCAGTCGCCAGGAGGGCGCGGCTCCTCGGAGCCTCCGCGGCCACCGCGGCCGCCCTCGCTCCACCGGTCTCCGCCGCGTTCGCTCCACCGTTCGCCACCCCCGCCGCCTGCCCCACCGGCCCCGCCGGCCCCTCGCTCGCGGTCTGAAAAACATCACAAATATACAAATTATAAAAATGATAGATAGATAACTCTTGCCCACAAATTGGTAGTACTATAACTAGTTTGACTAACTTAACAATATGTTTACAGTAAAATGTGGGCAAGCCGGCCTTATCGCTTTCAAGTTTAAGAGATCTTTTCCAGGCAACCCTGTGGCTATAGAGAAGAAAAATGTTAATTTTTCTTCTCTATAGCCGCAGGGCTATAGAGAAGAATAAAATAATAAGAATAATATTTATATATTAATATAAAGTATTTCGAGCATATTATTATTATTTTATTGAAGTGACTAAATAAGTATGTTACCATGGTAAAGTCCCGTCCCGTCCCGTCGCACAAACAATGGTCGTCGTCAGTCTCAGGTTGTAATAATTTACTATTATTTATTCAACAAATGCAGTTGTCTGTTATCAATATACATATTAAGTACCCAGTAGCCGATTCCCAGACCTACTGAATATGCATATAAAATTTGATAAAAATCAGTAAAGCCATTTCGGAGGAGTTCGTGGACTAACATTGTGACAAGAGAATTTTATATATATAATAAGAAGATATAAAATTCTCGTGTCACAATGTTAGGCCGCGTATGTGTCACTTTAAAACCTTCCCTGGACTTCTACGTATTTGTAGAAGTCCAGGGAAGGTCCAGGAAGGTTTTAAAGTGACACGAAGTTCACCATGACAGCCAGTCTTATATATAAAAATGGATTTCCAATTGTGTTAGTAACGCTATAACTCAATAACGGCTAAACGGATTCTGCTAATTTTGGTCTTAAAATAATCCTTGAAGTCCAGGGAAGGTTTTTAAGTGCAACGAAGTTCACCGGGACAGCTAGTATCAAATAAAAAGAAATAAAAACAAGGACACCACATACCACTCCATTCTGCAGAGAAAGAGAGAAAAAAAGATTTCTTTCACAACTCATCAGTACATCAGATCAGGTAGCATTAAGAAAAATAAGGTACCATTGAATGATGAAAAATAGAAGTTTTTAATATAAATCATAGCCTAACATGCTGTGAGTAAGACATAGAATATTATGAACAATTTATATGATGACATTTTAAATCCTTTAACTATTAAAAGTTTTATAATACATATTATGAGCAATCTTATAAATTGAGATGAATTTAAAATACAGTAAAGTGTCCATTGTCTGGGTATCAAGGTTTTTTATATTATTTTATTTTAAGCTTTAAGAATTTGTAATTGGATTATATTGTTTCTTGTTGGAAGTATTACATAAAGCTGAATCGCAAATCATTTTGAATTTTACTGTCACAGAATGTGACTGAGTAAAATTTTGCAAATTGTGTTTTGCTAATCTGGTAGATAGACATTCTAATAACCAACACTATACTGCAATATAGGTGAAGCAAATAATAAAATATACAGCAAGTTATTGTAATATATTTTTTAATTTAGTTAGTGCTGTAAAACTAATGAGATGAAGCCTGTTAGATGTAAATGCATTAACACAAAAGTACTTGTCGAGAAAAGCAATAATTTTATTTATCAATATTATGATATTTGTACATTACATTAATGATTAATGCGTAGCTAACAATTTTTTATTACCTTTTTTACAGCCTTCAACCAGCCAACTATTAAAACTCCTACTAGTAACTTAAAGAAGTTATTTACTTCTATAGTTACACTGTACACATATTACTGGAATTATTTTCATTTTTCTTTGTTTTCTAACAAGTCCTTTTGTGGGAATGTCCATTGATAACATGACATTCATATTTTATTACAATCGTCGTCTCCATTTTTTATTGCAATAAATAAAGCGTCCATCATATTTTCTTAGATAATAATTTGAACACGAGTGCTACATCAGGATAAAACATTACTATGTATTACATCATTATCATCACTTGAAATTTTCACAACTATAAAAATAGCAATTTTTTTGTTATGTTATCAACAGACATATTTGAGTTAATGTTAGTGATGTTACCCTGTGTAAACCCTCCAGTAGGACGGGGAGCACGTCGGTCTCCCTCGAAGTGATCGTACATACCACGACCACCATCTCGCTTGAAACCACCACCGCCACCGCCGCCGCCACCGCCGCGCCCGCCGTCCCGTCCGCCGTCTCGCCGTCCACGGTCAAAGCCACCCCCTCTGTATAACACCAATAAATCACTACAGATACATACTAAATGTCAGCTCAACAATACTTTTATGTATGCCTTCCTTTTTAGATATTATATTGATGAATGATGAAGTGTGTATTTGCAAATTCGGTAAACTATAAAATGTAAGAAGAACAGTTAATTTAATAATTAAATATGTACTTTATCTTCTTATATTATGGTTTACATACTTAATTAATTCTGGAACCAAAATCTTCATTCATTTACTTTACTTATTAATGCTAAGCTGCATAGCAGATTAATACCTCGATTGTGGGAAATCCAGACACAATAGCTATCATGGCCTGATTCAGGCCGCTAGGAAGTTGAAGTGCTAACATAATATAGTTAATGTTACTATATGTTATTACAATTATGATTTGAAATATATATTTAGCTTATATATAACTATTTGTTATTCAGCTGTTATTTTTTTTTCAAATGTATGTTTATTTTATTTGGTCAAATTACCTGTCACTCCTTTTTTCTTCAGCAACATCAATTTTGATAAAGCTACCATTAACATTTAAAATTCCATTCATATCTATAGCTCTAATCAAGTCTTCAATAGTCTCAAATTCAACATAGCAAAATCCTTTGAATTTATCTGTTTCTTTATCCATAACAAGTCGTACATTTTTGATACCAAATCCCTGAAATAAAATGCATGTTATGTTAGATATATTATTCATTGGTGAGTTGGTGAGAGAGTGGAATCAGAGTTGGTTATTGTTAAATTGTCAGTATGCAACAATAATCTAACCCAGTGTTTATATAACCATAATTTTGACATCAATATAGAGGCAAGTACAAATTATATCTTTTATTCTTCTTGTTAATTATTAAAATGGTAAGATTTCAAACTATTTCAAGGAACATTCAAAGTATATAGTAAAGTTATATTTGACTTACTGGGAATATTCTGTTTATATCTCCTTGAATCATTCCGGAAGGTAAATTGCCAACGTATGCTTTGTAGGGAGGCTCTGAAGGGAGAGGACGACCACCTGCGGTCCTTCTGGGACCATCAAAGTCCCTATGAAATTAAAACATACATTGATTAGATATCCTAACCTATAAAAATAGTTGAGTATATTTTTTCTTACCTAAAGTGAATCAGGAAATAAAAAATAAACAATAATTAGTTCTCTCAATTTATAAATTAAATGAGAATTGCATTATCAGCAAAAATACCGCTTTCAGTCAACAACTACATCGTACTACCAGGGTATGATGTACCATGATTTTATGACGAGTTACGTCGTATTTATTATTATAGATTTTAATAAAACATTGTTTATAATATTTAGATGAAATATAGAAAGTAATTCTATAAATATAAATAATAAATACCTCGGATTTCCATCATCAAACCCACTTCTACCTGCCATGTTTAGAAACATAGAATAATAAATGCGCGCGCATCAAATTCATCAATGCATTTTTTTTAAGCACAGTATAAAAATTTCAATTTTATTAATAATCAATATGAAATGATTATTGATTATTATTAGTCAATATCATCAATTAATAATAATATCCTATTATTAAGGCAAAAATTTAATAAAAATTAGAATAAATTGAAATTATTTGCCGGGACTGGATCACTTTGGTTTGGTTCATCGATTTTTGGTTAAAATCATAAAAACGACGTTCTGTCAATATGTGACACTTTTGTTGCTACTTTTGACACTTGACATTTGCATGTGAAATTAATAGAAATGTGGTGTGTCAAAACTCAAACATGTGGAAATAATTTGTAATTTTTGTGGTTGCTTATAATAAAATAAGAATACAAACCACTTTGTACGAATATTTAGTTAGTTAAGTTATTGAGGATGGCCGAGGAAACTAAATCGAGTTTGTCGAAGGAGTCGGCAGTCTCGTTATTTGATGCTTTTGATTTGCTTAAATCCTCTACCGAAAATGCTAAGGTTAACGGTGCGGCTAAAATTGTTGCACAATTGCACGGAACCGAGGTTAGTTTCAATGTTATCGTGTTTATCATTGCTATTTAATAAAGATATCTGTGCATGGAATAACCTAATTATTATATTGAATGTGTACCAGGTTCAAAAAGACGTCACTTATGCCTTGAGAAGATTGATACGAAGTTTAGGTGCTAATGTAGCAGAAATGCGTATTGGTTATTTTGGGACACTTGTCAGTCTATTTAATAGACTAGAAGAGGTATCAGTGAAAGAAATATTGAGTATAGCGCACAAGGAGTTACATGCTAATGGCTCTACAAAAAGTGTAAGTATCTTTTGTATTATGATTGCACTAGTCGATGCCCGCAACTCCGTTGCGACTAAACTCGTTTATCGCGCGGGAACCGTACATTTTCCTGGGTCAAAAAGTATCCTATGTACTTTCTCGGGACTCAAAGTATCTCCATACTAAATTTCAGCAAAATGGTTAAGCGGTTTGGGCGTGAAGAGGTAATAGACAGACACACTTTCGCATTTATAATATTAGTATGGATGTTGAAAATAACTATATCATGTTAACGCTAGGAGCATAAGCATATTATTTTATTATTATAATAGTATCATAAGCAGGGTTCTAGTAGACAATAAGAAATTAAAGTTTCTTGTTAATCCGTTGATTGCCAATTCCTGGAAATCTTTTGTTATCACGGCCCATATGGGCCTTACGGAGCTTGATGGGGATAATTGTTTAAATACTGTGCACTTATTACAAATAGTACATTCAAATAAGTAGAGCTTTGAACATATTGTCTGATTTTTATATTATTTTTTAGGAAATTGGAGATGTTGCCCTTGGACAAATATTGGTTTGTGGTGCAATATTTCGATCCAAATTAATTTTTAAGTGTGATGCTGATGAACAAAAACAAATAATTCAACTTCTTCTGTCATCCGGAAATAAAAAATCTTATCTAAGTGTGATAGCTTACAACTTGTTGTTAGACTTGTCTAACAGAGTAAGTATTTTTTCATATTGCTGTTTTTTATAATATTTTAAATGATTCTATGTAGTTGTAGATTTAATTTGTATTGCAGGTAAATGAAGAACAGTTTTCTGCATTTATATGGCCAAATATAAAGCAAGGTTTCAAAAAAGAAATAAAAGAACTTAGCTTAGATTCAATTTACTTTTTGTTAGTTGTTGGAGCAAAATTTCCTAACACAGTAAAATTAAGAAAGCTTATTGGGGCACCCTCCTTGCTGCATGAAGACTTTATTCCTGATATATGTGAAAAGTTAATGGTAAATACTCAAACAATTTATTTATGTTTATTACAATATCATAGAGTTTAAATAAATACATTTCATTTTCTTTGTTTTTCAGTCTGGTATCGATTTACAAACATCTGGTCACCCTATATATGCACAGATTGGAAAAGATATTGCAACATGTCCACAATTAGTTTCATTTTGGACCAAAATAGATAGTTATCTTGTAAAACATAACAGAAACAGGGAATTGGCTGCTTTAAACATTTTAAATGCAGTTTTGAACAACCTGCAGGATGGTTCAGCATTGCCCACTTTGCTCGGAGATAACTTCTTGAAATTGCTTATGGATTGGTTTAAAGGCCTCCAAACTGCAAGTAAAATACGAAACAAGAAGGATGATGAAGATGATCATAAAATAATGGTCAAAAAGGGGAAAGAGGTTTTGGTGTCATTAACCAAAGCATTAAAATTGCCTTCGGTCGATAACCATATTAGAGTGATAGTATTGAAGAAGCTTCTATTGTCACCAGGAGAAATTAACTTTACAGAGATTACAGGTTCTAGTGTAATAAAAACTTTGATAGCTGATTTAGACGTAGAAGGGTTGAAGAAAATGTCTAAGATATTCAAAAAGATCCTACTGAACACATCACAAAAGTCTGTAAAGGAGAATGTTGAAAGAAAGTGGTATAACAATGAGAGAGTTAAAGCTGCAGAACTTCTGTCTTACATTGTTTGCCATGAAAAAGTCAAGGATGATGTTGAATTTAAAATTTCTAATATGCAGCTGTTAATGTGTTTAGCATTTTTCAAAACTGGTGGTGATGATAATATTGCTGTTAGCTCAGAATTGGCAGGTATGTGTTATTTTTCATTTTTTATGCACGAGACAATAGTAATGTTTAGCTCAACACTTAAATAAAAATTAACCCCTTCAAGTATTAAGAATTATTGAGTTATACACTGTACATTATTTTTTTTAAATGTTGAAGTTACAGATGTAGGATTTTGTAAGTCAAAAACAATAAATAAACATAAATAATTATATTATTAATTATTATTTAAGTTAAAGAAGAAAATCCTTCATTTTACTCACATAACTATTTTTTTCTTGTAATTCTATTAAAATTAAGTTTTATTCATTTTCAGGGTCCATAAAAACTTGTTTCTACAGATGCTTTACTACTCGCTTTTCAAATGTGGATAACTTAGTTACGGTTCTATCATCACTTAGCAGCTTCATATCCAAGATAATGAAAAAAGAGCAAATATTAGAAAAGTTAGAAAAACAATTTTCAAAGGAAAACATGGAGTGTTGGAATGCGCATTTAGAAATTTGCAATAAAATAGAAGAAAGCAATTCCAACAGTAAGGTTGATAAGGTCTTTTTGATTTTGCTTCATCAATTAGGTCTATTTTTATTTTCTGAGCCCACTCATGTTAAAATATCTCAAAGTTGTATCATGGAATTAAAAAGTTGTTATGAACATTATAAAAAAGGAAAGAAGAAACAGAAAAATAAAAAAAAATATAGTATATCAGAGGAGGAGCCCGAGTGGATTGAGGTAGTTATAGAAGTTCTGCTATCAATTCTTTCTGTGGATTCAAGTGTTCTTCGCTCTGTTGTTCAATGTGTGTTTCGACTTCTCTGTGAAAACTTAACACCGACATGCATGGAACAAATTGTATCAGTTCTGGATCCAGAGAGTGAATCTAATCCTCTGACAAATGATAGTGACAGTGATGAGGAATCAGAAGATGATTCAGAAACTAAAGAGATAAAACCAGTTGAAAATGGAAATGCTTCAGACTCAAATGATGAAGATGATAATAACGAAAGTGATTCTGAAATAGAAGATGAAGATGAGGAAATGAAAACACCAGAACAGCTTCGTCTAGCTGTGCAAAAAGCATTGGGAAGTGCAGTAATGCCAGATTCTGATACAGAAAGTTTGGATGCCGATATGATCACAGAGGAGGAAGGACAGAAACTGGATGAGGCTTTAGCAGAAGCATTCAGGCAATTTCATCAGGGAAAGAATAAAAAGTCAAAGATGGAACGTAAAGGCAAGAAAGCCTTGTCAGATTTCAGAATCAGAGTTTTAGATCTGATTGAAATTTATTTAGAAAAGGATCCACAAATGGATATATGTTTGGCTATGATTTCACCTCTGACCAAAGCACTGGAATTTTGCCTAATGGATAATCAATTTACTGAACTTCAAAATAAAATAAGGAAAACTCTTAAAAGTTTTTCAAAAATCAAAAAGTTTTCTTCAACTGGGGATTTATCTGCAGAAACCTTAGCAAATTTCCTCCAATCGATTATTGAAAAACGCGAGAGATCACAATTCTTGTACCAAGCACTCGGTGACGTCATTACGAGCTCTGCCACGTTTATTATAAATTGCTATCAAAAAATTCAAGCTGAAGAATCAAAATCATCTAAAACTAAAAAGAAGTCTCCTCTTTTAACAGTTTTAAGGACTGCAATGGATAATTTCTTTATGAGTAGAAGTTGCTTACTGCCAATAATATTCTTCCATAAGATATTACAAATACAATGGGAAGGCACTTATGATCTTATGGAAATTATTGTAGATAATATTTTTAATGAGAATGTAAGACATTTCCGCCGTAATGAAGGTCTGGAGTTGATGATAGGCTACTATCGTGCACTTTGTAGAAATAAACCCAGTACCAAGAATGATATAGTTCAAATATTAAATATAGAAAAAATGTTTCTTGATAAATTTAACGTAGCATTTACTGAGAACAGGGATACAGAAGTAAAGAAGAATTTCTTGGTGACTCTAAGAAAATTAATTAATATCATAAGATCCTACCATGAGTGTAGTAAAGTTACAACAAACCTAGATTTTAAGTCAATGACCGTAACATTGAGCTCAGTTAACACCACAAGAGCAAAAGCTCAGCCACAAAATCATAACAATAATAATAATCAAAAGAAGAAAAACAAAAAACGCAAGATTGTTAATGGAGACAGTTCACCAGCAAAAAAAGTTAAGAATGATTAATGTTAATATAAGACATACTTACATTAGAAATAAACAATATTTCTATAATACTTATATTACTTTTGTTTTGTTAACTTCTATCTTATATCTTTAAACGAGCAATTCTTGTATATATGTCGCAGGGAAAAGGGGATATCAGGGATTTCACGATATCCCTAGGGATATCACGAACTCCCGGTAGATGCCGAATATTCTTGTTTGTTACGTCTTCTTACTAAAAATATCTAGTGATATGTCATTTCACTAAACTAAATCTAGTGAAATGTCAGAAACGCGCATACCGCCGAATAAAAATCGAGCCACTCATTTCTCTCGCTCGCTCAAGTTCCCACACGTGACACGGGAAGTAGTGGGAGTGAAACAAATGCGTCGCTCGAGCTGGCGCGGCACGTCTAGCCTGGAGACAGACAGACAGACTAACCCTTTGGGTACGGAACCGTAAAAACTAGGATAATTGAAGAGCTGGAGTACCTGTAATAAAGTCTTTTTATTTGGTCTGAGAGTCTTGTCTAAGCTAGAGCTTTTCAACCTTTTTTATGATGCGACGCCCCTGTCCACTGCACTGGTATTAAAAAAATATTTCGCCCTCCGGGCTACTCGGGCCACTGCAACACCGATAAAATCCCGCCGGGTCGCAGGTTGAGTTCTCCCAATCTTTTTCAGCATGCGACGCAGTTACACGTCACAATATTTTGTCACGGTGCCCTACTTTAACTAGCTAGGGAGCATACCCATACTACGTGACCTACTTTGTAAGATTTTTTGACCCCCTCCCTCCCCCTGGTGACCACGCGTAGTATATGCCATGACCCCCCCCCCCCCATCAATTGCTCACGTGGTATTGACAAGAATAATTTTTAATCATTTTGTAAGTAGAAGTAGATAGCAAATGAAAATAATTTGACTCATATTTGTGTATAATAGATAAGTTATTTAGGATGTGCACGTGTCGCCTTATAATGGTTTATTGTGAAAGAAGCAGCACTGAATGACCAAAATTTTTGGTGTTAGTGTTGAAAAAAAATTTTGATCTTTCAACGCCTGCCACTTCCACAGTGAACTCTATGTAAGGAACACATACACACCCTAAAGTATTATTAGATTTATGTTTAATATAATATATAATACATAATAGTCTAAAATTACAATAGAAAAATCAGAGAAATTAATTTCTAGGCAGATGGTGGACCTAAGTAATTTGGTCGCGTTTAAAGTATAAACCCAACCGACAGATCACAATTGACATTGAATTGACAATGTCAATTCCATGTTAATTGTGATCCGTAACGTACGTCATGAACGTCATGTAGTCGGATCATGTCATGATCCGACTACATGACGTTGGTCTGTCAACTACCTACGAATTAATTTCCTCGGTGGTACATACTAGCTATTTTAGTCACGACTGTAGTTCAAATTGTAATCAAACACCAAATATAGAAAACTAGATGTCACGCGCGGCTTCGCCCGCGTAAATTAGGAATTTCACGGAAACCGTACATTTTCCCGCAAAAAAATAAATTATGTCCCTTTACGTGGTCTTCTCTATATCTGTGCCAAATAACATAAAAATTGCTCCAGTAGTTCGTGAGATAGACTTTTTCTAATAATTTTCCCCGTTTTTTCCACATTTTTCTCTGCTTCTTCGGGCCTAGCGTGATAATATATAGACCTCGCCTCGGCCTTCCTCAATAAATGACCTATATAGCTCGATAAATCTAAAACTGAAAGATTTTTTAAAACGGACCAGTACTTCTTGAGATTAGTGCGTTTAAGCAAACAAACTCTTCAGGTTTATAATATTAGTATAGATTTTTTTAAACAGAGTCGAACTCCAGTCTCGATCTAAAAGACTATAAAAAGCACCAATAATAGGGTCATAGTAGGTATTATATGGCAGTGATGAAGATGATTATGATGAATGTAATTTGCATAGTAGCATAATATACTTTCCGTTCTTAAAACAATGCCAAAACTCCCAAACTTGTATCTATAAAGAATCAGGAGTTCTCTCAGCACCTTCCGAACCATGGTATACCTCGGTGCAAAATCTTACTTGTTGGTAGCATATACACATGCTTAGAATACTTCTCACGAAACCGAAGTCACCACATGTTTCAATATAAATTTTGAGGAGTTCCCTCGATTACTTATGGATTCCTTCATCAGATCACCACTTTTGTGAATATAGTACCAAATTGGGACGATACCCTATACAGCAAAAGAAAAATTTTGAAAATCGGTTCACAAACGGCGCAATAACACCTCCCCCATTTTGAAAGTTGGTTAAAATTGTAGCCTATATGTTATTCTGATGTATATACCTATAAGCTATATTATTGTAAAGTTTCATTAAAATCCATTCAGTAGTTTTTGCGTGAAAGAGTAACAAACATCCATACATCCAAACTTTCGCCTTTATACTAGAGGATGATTTTTTTTTTTTTTTTTTTGCGATTTTGGCACTGACACTGGGGTGTACTTTGCCATAAACAAAGGTAGGGAATAGGCGGTGGAAAAGCAAAGTACGGAATTTAGGATTTTGGATCTAGTTAGAAAGTTTCATATAATAAGTTAAATAGATTTAAATATTAATTGAATTGTAACATAAATATTGGGATAAAAAAGAATAAATTAATTTATTACATGAACTTAATAATATTGGAACAGAAGTAGGAAAGGGTATAGATATAGAGGAGAGGTTATCATATAGACAGGAGTGATCATACAGTGGACAGGAAAGAATAATATGATTTAAATCACCCACTTCCAAACCGCAATCGCAAGCATCATCGTTGCGAATCCGAATTCTTTTCAAGTGCGCCGGTGTGGTGACATGTCCCAACCTCATTCTAATTATAGAAGAGGTTGTACTTTTCGATAGATTTATTTTGAAGAACCAAGGCTTAAACTGAATCTCAGTTTGTATGTACTTATAATGAACACCTTTTCTTTGACTACTTACTGCCCAGTCCTTACTCCAATCCTGTTGGAGAAAGTTCTTGGCAAGAGACGGCAAGTCGTGACAATAATTCACATATGGAAAAACATCTCCACTGGAAACTGCATCTTTGGCCAGTCTATCTGCTTCCTCGTTTCCAAGAATGCCGCAATGACTTGGAATCCAGACAAATGTAACAGACAAATTACCGAGAATACATTTGTACAAAAGATTTCTGATTTGTATGATTATGGGAAAACATTTTGATCTAAACGTAAATCTATTCAATGCTTGGAGGGCACTTAAAGAGTCAGTAAAAATTACAGTTTTTTTAAGCTTTGCTAGTAGGATGTAGTCAACTGCTTTAAAAAGACCAAAGCATTCGCCAGTAAAAACAGAAGTTTGTGGTGGAAATTTTACTTTTTGAACTATATTGTATTGGAGATGGTAAATACCTACTCCAACACAATTATAATAATTATTTACTGACATTTTAGAGGCATCCGTGTAAATGTGATGCCAACCTTGCCAATTGTTCGTTGTTAAATAATTAAAAAAAGGCTTTGCATAATATTTATCAGATTTTTTAATACCTATGTCATAGCGGATATCAGGATTTAAAACAAGGGATTCAAAGGATGAATTAAAAAGCGGGAAAACAGGTAATCTATGTGTAGGGGCATCAAGCGACAAATATCGGATATAACTATTAACTAAGCAAGGGCGAGATTTGTGCAACCAAAATTGATTATTATTTACTAAATCTAACAGTTTTTTTAATTTTGGAATAAGGGGATGGTTTGAAAATTGCAAACAGCGAATAAAAAACTTGTCAGCCAGGTATTGCCGCCTTAGATAGAGCGGCGGTTCACCGCATTCTACCTGCAATGCATTTATTGGCGATGATGCCATGGCTCCACAAATTATCCTCATAGCTTTTGCCTGTATCTTATCCAACTGTTTAAAACCAGCTACGTTACAAGGTTCTAAAAGGAATGTACCATAGTCTAAAACACTTCTTATTAAAGCGTTATACAGCAATTTTAGGTTAAACGGGTGAGATCCCCACCACACTCCCGATAAACATCTGATTATGTTTAACGTACGTTCACATTTCGACGCAATATACTCGTTATGGGCATTGCCATTAAGTTTCGAATCTAAAATTACTCCTAAAAATTTGGCCTCCTTATCAACTGGAATTTGTAATCCATTATATTTTACCAGCACTGGAGGAGGATATCGCATACGGGTAAAAAGAACAGCGGAACTTTTATTAACTGAAAGATCTAATCCATTCTCATCTAACCATACCTTTAGACGTGCTAGGGCTCGCGATAGTCTAATGGAGGCTCTTTCAATAGATTGATCTATTACATAAATTGTTAAATCATCGGCGTATTGCAGAAGATACAATTCACCATCTATATCTGTTAACATATTATATGATTCCAAATCTGAAGTCACGCCAGTCACTACATCCTCTATATCTGACGAATAAATATTATACAAGGGTGGACTTATCGGTGAGCCTTGGGGCAGCCCTTTATCAACAACCCGCACTTCCGTCGACGTTGCATCTTGTAAAGGCAGAGTAATAAATCTTTCCATTAATACGTTTATAATAAAATTACTTAAAATTTCCGGAACACCTAATAAATTTAACTTTCGTTTGAGTATATCTATCCTTACATTATCATATGCTGCGTTTATGTCTAAAAAAGCTGCTAAAACTGATTTATTTTCTGTAAAAGCAATGCGAACGTCAGTGGTAAAAAGAGCTATATTATCTATAGTACCTTTTCCTTTTCGGAATCCATATTGACTTTGTGCTAGGAGGTTATGTTTTTCAATATACCATTCCAAACGATTCTTTACGAGATGCTCTGCAATCTTTATTAACACTGATGATAAGACTATGGGGCGATAGGAAGAAGCTGAAGACGGAGGTTTTCCAGGTTTTAAAATGGGGATAACCTTCTGTGTTTTCCATGAAATTGGAATATTACCCGTTATTAACATTGAATTAACCAAATCCAAATAATAAGTTAAAATTTCATCTGAAGCATGTTTAAAAAAAGAGTATGGGATTCCATCAATGCCCGGAGCCGAGTCGTTTAAATTTGCAACAACTCCTTTTAACTCTTGTAGAGTAAAAAGCGAGTTAAGGTCTTTAAGGCTAACTTCACCTAAAGGTGATGGACGGAGAAGTGACACAGAATGAGGTGCTAATCTATTTAAAAAATCGTTGGCTAGAGAATCTGGCATAGGATGAAAAGGAGGTTTGTATGCAGACCTGTACCTTCTGATATTATTCCAAACTATAGAAGCATGTGTATCTGGACAGATAGACTCACAAAACTTTTTCCAGCTTGCAGACTTCTTTTTCTTAAAAACTTTTTTTGCATCACTAACAGATTTACAATAAATATCGTAGTTTTCAAATGTAGAATTATTATTATATTCTCTTTCAGCCTGTTTTCTTTTATTTATAGCGACTGAACAGTCATCATCCCACCAAGGAGGTGATGGAATGTAATGTTTAGGTGTTTTCTTATTAGGAAGGGTTTCATCAGCTGATTCGATCAAAGCAGATGCTAGAGCATCAGCACAAACAGATTCATTACCTGGTGATATACTAGGAAGATGGGGTAGTTTATTTTTTAGTGCATGATAAAACTTTTCCCATTCTGCATTTTTTAAGTTATATTTTAATGATGATGAATTAGTAGAATGATTTTGTTTTTTATTTTTACAGGGAAGAGACAGGAGAATTGGGAAATGATCACTACCATGACTAGATGATAGAACTGACCAGTGTAAAAGAGAAGATAAATTTGAAGTACAAATAGACAAATCAGGGGCACTATAACCCTCGTTAGGTGCAGTTTGCCGTGTTGGAAACCCTGTGTTGAGAATACATAACTTATGGTAATCTAATAAATCCAATACTTCAAAACCCCACTGATTGTTATTACTACTACCCCAAGACAAATGTTGGGCATTAAAATCCCCAAGTATTACAAAAGGTTTTGGCAAAAGGCTAATTATATTCTTAATTTCTAAAAATATTGAATAGGATGGATGTGGAATATACAATGAGACAAAACAGATGTTATTTACAGATGCTGCTATTATAGAAATATTTGGATTATGTGATGGAAGTGAAATATGTACAAATGAATGATGATGATTGATGAGTAAGGCAGCACCGCCATACCCATCAGATCTGTCCTCTCTTAAACAAGCATAGCCAGGAATCTTAAAAAGAGATTCTGGCTTAAGCCATGTTTCTTGGAGAGCAAAGACAAGAGGGTGATATTTGTTTATTAAATAAATGATTTCATTTTTTTTGCTGACTGCACTGCGACAATTCCACTGGATCAGATAATCCATAGTGGGAGTTAGTTTGAGGTGTGTTACTTACAGAGGCTACGTTGGACGGTGAAACTGATGATTGTAGAATATTTGACTGGGTTAGATAGTTAATTATAGCTGTAATTAATTCGGGCATTGAAATATTACTATCACCATTTGTAGGCAAAGCAGTGCCATTTGAACCCATTGGGGGATTGTAATCTTTAATTAAGTTTAAATGAGCAGTTTTATCATACCCACCTACTGACTTTGGTGGTGTCCTAGGTTGTCGGAAGACTGTTTTTTTATATGACTCTGTGGTTGTCCTCTTTGCGGAATTTTTGATGACTGATGAGAAATTTTGTTTTTGAGAGTCTATAAAAGAAGGGGATGGACTAGAAGAGGTTAAAACTGTTGAGTATAATTTAGAAATAGGAGGGTGGAGTTTTGATGCTTCGGCATAGGATACGTTTTTGTGAGCCATGGACTCTTTAATTAATTTTTGTCGTTGGAACTCAGGGCAATTCTTACTTGTGGCTATATGGGAAGCCTGGCAAAGACAACAGAAAACAGAATCTTCATCTACAGAACATTTCTCACCAGAATGACTCTGACCACAACGGAAACATCTGGGAGTTGATCTGCACTGTGACTTAACATGCCCATACCTGCAGCAATTGTAACACTGTATGGTAGGATAAATGTACAAGTCAACAGGCAAGGAGTTATAGCACATAAAAATTCTTTTAGGTAATACTTGGCCGTCAAAAGTAAAAACAACTGACTCTGTATTTACAAACTGTACAGTATTATTTACAATGTTTTTTTTCTTTAAGCGTCTTACTTTCAAAATGTCCCCACAACCATATGGTAAAGTAATATTGGCTAAAATGTCATCATCAGACCAATCGGCTGGAATACCTCGAACCAAGCCAACACGACAAACTTGAAAAGATGGAAGAAAAACTTTGTAGTTGTTCTGTTTTAGATTTTCATTAGTAATAAAATTATTTGCATCAGAAAATACAGAGAAAGATAATGACAATCTATTCCTGCCAATTCTCTTAAGGCTACCGTTTTCTATATTCTTAATATTATGGTTTTTAAGGAAGCGACCAAATTCAACGGGATGTAAAGTGCAGTTTCCATTAGGAGATGATATTTCTTTTTGCACATGTACTACATAAGGTGTAGAGTCAGTGTCGGTGTACAGCAAACGACTAACACGAGGATTCACCAAGCCCTGATGTTTCTCCATGACACCAGCTGTATGTACTTCTTGGATATTATTCAGGTTTTCTTTATTTTCCGAGTCACTCAAGCACATACAGTTGATGTCAGGTTTTGTTTTGTCGGGATTTTTCCTAATCTTTTTATTGCATTTTCTGCATACTCGCCTTGATGCTGCAGGACGTTTGCGGTTTGTAGATTTGTTATTAACGGACGAATCTGTGTCCATACTTGAGTCATTTATATTTTCAGTAGTATGAATAGTAATAAATTGGCCTACAGGGGGGCCTCCCAGCCCCCCCGAGTCCTCATCCATATTTACAGAATAATATATACAAAAAACTTACCAAATAGTATGCACAAATAAAATAAAAATTAAAAGAAACTAAAAATAAGATAAAAAGAAAACTAACTAACGAAGATATTTACAATAAATAAAACAAAAATTAAAAATTTCCAGAAAACACGACCGCCCTTTTCGAAGATTCCCGCGCTTTTTCTAGAGGATGATTACCAAGCTTGACAGCTTCGCCAAACTTTTTTTTTTTTTTTTTTGGCACTGACACCGGCGGTGTACTTTGCCATATGCAAAGGTAGGGAATAGGCGGTGGAAAAGTAAAGTAAGTACGGAATTTAGGATTTCGGATCTAGTTAGGAAGTTTCACTACAAGGTTTAGTATATTAATTAAAGGTTAATTGAATTGCTACGTAAATATTGAGATAAAGACGAATAAACTAATTTGTTACATAAATTTAATAAAGTTGGTACGGAAGTAGGAAAGGGAATAGACATAGAGGAGAGACTATCATAAAGACAGGAGTGATCATACAGAGGACAGGAAAGAATAATATGATTCAAATCACCCACCTCCAAACCGCAATCACAAGCATCATTGTTGCGAATTCGTATCTTTTTTAGGTGGGCCGGGGTGAGGACATGTCCTAACCTCATTCTTATTAAAGAAGAAGTTGTGCTTTTTGATAATTTAATTTTGAAAAACCAAGGTCTGAACTGAATCTCTGGTTGTATTAGCCTATACTGAACACCTTTTTTAAGACTCGTTCGTGCCCAGTCCTTACTCCAATCCTGTTGGAGTAAGTCCTTAGCAAGGGAAGGCAAGTCATGACAGTAATTCATATACGGGAAAACATCTCCACTAAAAGCAGCGTCTTTGGCTAAAGCATCTGCTTTTTCATTTCCAAGAATGCCGCAATGACTCGGTATCCAGACAAACGTAACAGATAAGTTAGCAACAATACATTTCTGCAAAAGATTTCTAATTTGAATGATTATAGGAAAACATTTTGACTTAAACGTAAATCTATTTAATGCTTGAAGGGCACTTAAAGAATCAGTAAAAATGACAGTTTTATTAAGTTTCGCTAGTAAAATGTAGTCTACCGCTTTAAATAGGCCATAACATTCTCCAGTGAATACGGAAGTTTGCGGCGGAAATTTGACTTTTTGGACTATGTTGTATTGGAGATGGTATATACCAACTCCAACACACTTATTATTAACTATTGACATTTTAGAGGCATCTGTGTATATGTGATGCCAACCTTCCCAATTATTGGTTGTTAAATAATTGAAAAATGGTTTTGCATAATACTTATCAGATTTTTTTATACCTATATCGTAACGGATATCCGGATTCAAAATAAGGGAATCAAAAGAAGATTCGCCTATTATGGCGAAGCCAAACGAGCGTAATTTGTGAGACGCAGAATTTCTGCCGGGCAGAATTTTTTTCATACAAATGACAACTTATTTTGAGTCGCCGTGTGAATCAAACATGACTCACAAAATTATGCTCGTTTGGCTTCGCTCTTAAATGGCGAGAAAAAAAAATCGTATGACGTTTCTCTCGGCAAAATTGACTACGTGACAAAACTCTAGACCCCCTCCCCCCCTCTTGTGACCTAGCGTAGTATTTTGAAGACCCCCCTCCCCCCTAAATGGGTCACGTAGTATGGGTTAGGTTAAGCTGGTAAATGAGGTCAATAAGAAGAACAAAATATATAATCATCTATCTGCTTTACATAAATAATAAATAATAATATAATAAATTTTTTTATAATATTTATGGATGGAGGATAGACTCACCGCGCCCCTCTTGTAAGTGGGAAAAATTTGACGTCTTTATCGAAGACTACATTATTTTGCCGGTGGGTGTGAAATTCAAAATGTTTTAACATCACGCGGGCCACAGATAGTGTCCCGGCGCGGTGGGCCGCGAGTTGGGGATAGCTGTATTGTAGGGGCTTCGCTAGTTGTTGCAAGCGCCTAGCTCAGCTATACTCAACCTGTGACCCGCCAGGACTTTGTCAGTGGCCCGTGAGAATCGATCATTTTGGACAACGCTATTTTTTACCCCTGTGGTTGCGACCTACGACCGCGACACCAGGACTATAACTCAGACTACTAAGGGGATACTACGTATGACTAAAATAATATTATGTTTGTGGGACCGTATAAAACAAGGTTGAAAACCACTAGCCTAGCTAGCTGAAAAGTGAGGAACAAAAGACCTTAGCACACTCGATGTAGAACGTTACCAAATAACAGGGCACCATCATTACCATCATCATCAGCTCTGATAAGCAGAGAGATATCAGTTATTACTTTGTTGAGTTGTTACTTTAATGTATATCTTATGTTTAATTCGTCTCTTTTTGCTTTAATGTGGAGTTTGCATGTAAAACGACGGCCATAGCAAGGTATTTTACTGAGTCAGCATCATGGAGTGGTGGCACGCCGCCAGCTGATAGTGAAAATTATTTGTCCTTAATTATGGTGAAAGTGGTCTGTGTGGACTAAAAGGGTCCATTCACTATCCTGCATGGAGTCCGCCGCAGCCCGCACTGTGCCGTCCGCCGGCTTATGCAGGATAGTGAATGGTGTTGCTGGTTGCAGGCCTGCATGGCTGCACTCATGACTCACTCACTGCAGGCCTGCAACACCATTCATTATCCTGCATTAAGCCGGCGGACTGCAAAGTGCAATGCAGGATAGTGAATGGGCCTATAGCTGTACTCGCCGATGCGCCACATCACAGTATAATAGGTATATTATGCTCATTATTTCTTATTCAATGTTTTATAAAAGGTACTTTATAAAAAAGGCGAAGTGTTTTTGTTCTAGGTCAATAATATTTTAAAAAATAATAAATGACGTTGACATTGACATTGACATTAAATAAAGCAAGACATTTTTCTAATGACAATGATAGACAACACGAGAAATATCTATGAAAAATGTTGCTCGTTTATTAAATTTAATTAATGTTTATTAACTTCAACCGCTGTAAAGCTGTATTATATTGTATAATATAGTCAGGGCTTCATAACATTATCGAATAACAGAAAAAATATCGTTACATACCGTTATTTTCATAATGGTAGCCAGATAACGTTTTTTTTAACGATATTTAGTAAAATAACGTTATATTTACCGTTATTATTTTAACGATATTTTTTCGTTATGTTATATGTCGCAGGGAAAAGAGGATTTCAGGGATTTCACGATATCCCTAGGGATATCACGAACTCCCGGTAGATGCCGAATATTCTTGTTTGTTACGTCTTCTTACTAAAAATATCTAGTGAAATGACATTTCACTAAACTAAATCTAGTGAAACGTCAGAAAAGCGGACACCACCGAATAAAAATCAAGCCACGCATTTCTCTCGCTTGCTCTAGTATACACACGGGTATTTTGATAGGATCATCTAACATCTGAATCTGACAAGTAAGATGTTAGATGATCCATGCGTCGGATAGGCACGTAAAAAGTCGGTCCTGCGCCTGATTTCTCGCCGGTCGTGTCAGTCTTCCGTCCCACCGGATTATGCGAGTAAAGGAATATAGAGATTGCTCTTATATAGGGGAGCGGGGGGCACGTTGTTGGCAGGGGTAAGAAGTTACACGCGTTTTTTACCGGGATTTTAAACTCTTTGGTAGACATGATTGGACTCAATTATTTCCTTATATCATCGTGCATTATATAAAAACAATCAGTGACCCGCCAAGCGCTGAGCTGCTAGGTTGTGAGCATGTGTTCCGATTTCAATCAAGTAAGTAAAAAAAACCCTTACGAAATGTTTGATTCCTGATTACTATATTTTTTATTTTGTCAATTTTTTTAACCTTGAAAGTTCATAATATATCTACCTTCAATTTACAATATTGTTTTATTCTACTATCGATATCCATTAATAATTACTTCAATTTATATTTAAAAAAACGTGCCATGTGGCAAGTAGTTACAATTGTTTGGGGTGAGTTGTTACATACAAATATGTTATCCCAAAAATATTAGCATATCTGGTATTTTACCGTTCGTTTTCTTATTTTAAAAACTCGTCATATTCTTTGTTTTTTCCAGAATGAAAAACTATAAAAGAAAAACAGAACGAGATACAACTAGTAAAGAAGATTATGAATCTACTTCAGCAGAAAAGCTCAAATAATTACCATAATAGATATTATAATTACTCATAAATGTTAGAAGACTGTATAAAGTGATCTCTATTGTTTATATCGTTTTGAAATACTAATAAAAAAATATGTATCACTGATGGTTTTGTTTATTTGTCTACCGTAACATCGTGCCCCGATGATGTAACAACTAGCCCCAATCCCAGGGTAAGATCTTCTTGTTTTGTTAAATTGCCCATTGTGAAAAAACTACATAAATTTTAATAATTTTTCAGTCATAATTTTATAACTAAATAGACATACTGACATTAAAAGTAATCAAATGTATAATTTATTTGATAGCTTTTGTCATATTAACAACTATCTAAAAATTGTAACAACGTGCCCCCCGCTCCCCTACTGCGCACATACTTGGGCACTATAAAATTACTCTTGGCCTGGTGTCAATGAAACCGGCCACCGTCATCAAAACCAGAGTGGGAGTTATTATAATTATTATCATTCCATATTATTATCACACGTGTAATGCAACTATAGCAGATCTGATATCTATAACTATAGCATCAAAATATCTCTGAATCATATAGTTGAAACCAACTGAGGGTTCTTCATCAGATACTTCAGATCTTTGATTTTTGACGTCAAATGAAGCGGCCGTCCAAGTTGAACATTTTTTGTAAAGGTGGCATGTCGATCTCTAGTTTGGTTAGGCTCTTGTACAGGCACAGGTACTACAGGTACTACATCTCTTCGATTATCCTAGTTTTTACGGTTCCGTACCCAAAGGGTTAGTCTGTATGTCTGTCTCCAGGCTAGACGAGCCGCGCCAGCTCGAGCGACGCATTTGTTTCACTCCCATTAGTGCTCGTGTCACGTGTGGGAACTAGAGCGAGCGAGAGAAATGAGTGGCTCGATTTTTATTCGGCGGTATCCGCGTTTCTGACATTTCACTAGATTTAGTTTAGTGAAACGACATATCACTAGATATTTTTAGTAAGAAGACGTAACAAACAAGAATATTCGGCATCTACCGGGAGTTCGTGATATCCCTAGGGATATCATGAAATCCCTGATATCCTCTTTTCCCTGCGACATATATAAACGAACAAATATCGTTATAATAATAACGGTAAATATAACGTTATTTTCTGGTATCAGGTATGCGATCGTGCACGGTGCACTAAATTTCACTCGCAGCCCACTTTTTTTGCGAGATTTGTGTGAAAATACAAAGAAAAAATACACCTTTGCGTGATTACGTTTAGAAAATTTTCCTGCCTGTCATGACTTTCTTGACGGACTATAACGTTATCAAAGAACATATATTTACCGTTATAAATCCTATATAACGTTATAATATTAACCGTTATTAATATAAATTTTTAACGTTATTTTTAATATCGGGTAAATTTTCATAACGTTGTCTATGCCTTTGAAGCAGTAACGTTACGAAGCAGTAAAAAATAACGTTATTTGAAGCCCTGGATATAGTTCATTTAGGAGCTTATTACTTATATTAGAAATTCGATCCAACAAATTAATAATTTTTAATTTATTTAGCTAAATTTACGAATTACGTCCCTTCACTGAGTTCACTCTCCAGGTTAACGATTTTATAATAAAATGGTAACATTGACCTACCGGAAACAAGATACCTACACTCAAATGTTTCACAACCTGTAAAATTTTGCCAGCCATCTTTTGTTGAAAAACCAATTGTTTCGTGTCGTCAGGGTTAATTTTATAATTGTAATTAATGTCAGAACCACAGTCTTCTCTTTTGTTAAAGAAACAACTAGCTGGTAAGTATTATATTTCAATAGAAACAGTTACAAAAACTTGTCCGTCATCGGTCGAAGCGTCTATCTTCCATGAACAATTGAAAGCAATGACTGACCTAAACGAATTTAACTTATTATAACGCTGTATTTAACAGCCTGATCTTCTGCCGAGTAGCACATTTCATCTATCTAGTATACTCTCAAAACTTATTTCAAGAAACAATAATCAATATTGCACTAGAAGTCACGGATTTATAGATTTTGAAATATTTCAAACTCATTTTTTCTATTGATAAATTATCTATGTAATTCATTTTCAGAGCTTAACAAAAATCCAGTAGAAGGATTCTCTGCTGGTCTTATAGATGACAATGATATTTATAGATGGGAAGTTCTTATCATTGGGCCTCCAGACACATTATAGTAAGTCATTGTAATAATATTGATGAAATCATATTTTATTAATAATATAATAATAATAATACTAGGTGTGTAATTATTTATCCTATGTATGTGTAAATAATAGGATTTCGTACATGTAATAATTTTGGTGATGTTCAATCACTTCAAATCGGAAGAAAAGGTTTTGTATAGCTAAAGGCTAAGGTAAAGACACCCTATATCTATGCAAATATTTATTTTGTTTGTGTCTTTTATTACTTGAGAAAACGAAATTTTTCTGATCTCAATTATAATGTCGAGTCTTAGGACTCAGATCATATAATGAGTTGGAGGTTATTTGCCTCTTGACATGTGAAGATTAAACATATCTGTTGTTAAGGCATATTGTATATAATTTATAAGTACTAGAGAAAAAATATTAAAAACTTTTGTTTTTTATTTCAGTGAGGGAGGATTTTTCAAAGCACATCTTCATTTTCCAAAAGAGTATCCTTTAAGGCCACCAAGAATGAAATTTGTTACAGAAATATGGCATCCAAATAGTAAGTTCTCAGAAAATTAAATCATTACTAGTATGTTTGTGTCAATCTCTTTATCTATGTAGTCAGAACCCAAAGTGAAATGTTTTCAAACAGTTGCAATTTGAATTTTATGTTTCAGTTGAAAAAAATGGAGATGTATGCATATCAATATTACATGAGCCGGGTGATGACAAATGGGGATACGAGAAGGCCTCGGAAAGGTGGTTACCTGTACACACAGTAGAGACTATACTCATTAGTGTTATATCCATGCTAGCTGATCCTAATGATGAAAGTCCTGCTAATGTGGATGCTGCTGTAAGTATTACCTAATCAATATTTTATCACTTAAAAAAGGGGTGTTATTGATACTTAGTATTAATTTATTTGCTGTACCACACACAGTATATCTAAACAGTAATTGTCGCAATGTTATCACCCATAACAAAGACTTTTTTATCACCCATATTTAAAATAATTCATATGACTACATATTTGTTAGTCTTACTTATCAGAGAAAAAGTTGGTTTTTCAAGAAGATTCAGATACTTGTTTCTATTGGCTATTCGATTTCTTTCATAATTGTTTGTAGTAGTTACTATTATCATACAATTATTATTACAATTTAAATTTATAATCCATGTAACAGACTACAAGTACATGCAGGAGAAATAAATTTTATGTAACTTTAGTATTTTTAGGGTTCCATACCCAAAGGGATAAATGGGACCCTATTACTGAGACTTCGATGTCTGTCCGTCTGTCTGTCGTATAGCCAGACTTCTAAAATTTTCATAGATTATGTATTTCTGTTGCAGCTATGGCAACAAATACTATAAACAAAATAAAATTAATATTTAAGAGGGGTCCCATACACTAAAAGGGCCCATTCACGGCAGTCCGCCGTGCAGGACTCCAAATGGACATAGCTCACTGATTGGTTCACACTTGGTGTTTTAGGTCGTGTGAACCAATCAGTGAGCTATGTCCATTTGCAGTCCTGCACGGCGGACTGTCGTGAATGAGCCCTTTCAATGTGATTTTTTTGGCTTTTTTTTTGTTCATAACTAATGATGACAACAGCTAGGCACTTGAAATTTTGTCAAGATCCAAAATTATATATTGCCTTAATTAATTTATAATAAAATTAAAATAAAATATGTTTAAGGAGGGCTCCTTTACAAAAAACACAATACTTTCCCTCTATCTCTTTCGTTCCCAAGCGGTCGCATGCGACTGCGAGAACAAAAGATTTCCAAGAATCCGCAATCGAGGTATCGTACAGAACCCTTCATGCGCAAGTCCGACTCGCACTTGGCTGATTTTTAAAATAAATCATAATATTGGTCAATGATAATTTTGCATGTAATATTTGCATTAGAAAGTTTTTGTTTTAGACACAAAAATATATTATGTATTAAAACTATATTGTATTCTCCTCTTCAGTCTTTACTAATAAAAAATTTACCAATAAATACACATTTTGTGAGTATTGTGTTTGTCAGTTAAGCAATATTTGATTTTTTATGAATAAAGAGGCTTAAATAAATATATTTAATTTTTTTATTTATAATTATTTTTTAAAAATCATGTTGATAGTTATACTTAATGTAATGTATTTGTATTCACAGAAAGAATGGAGAGAGAGGTACTCCGATTTCAAAAAGAAAGTTGCCAGATGTGTTAGGAAAAGTCAAGAAGATTGTTTTTAGGAACGAGAATCATTCATTTAAAGAAACAAAACATTGAAAAAGGGCCATCCATCATCAATGAAATACCAATACACAAATAATATTTACCCTTAGGTTGCACACACCACCATGACAACACAAAATTCTGAAATTAATGGTTGTGTGCTCATTTTGCTTCTTTTTGCAGAAAGAATGGAGAGAATCATATTCGGAGTTTAAAAGAAAAGTAGCTCAGTGTGTGAGAAAGAGCCAAGAGGATTGTTCCTAATTATTACAGTGCCCTTTTTCATTTTATTTATTTGGATAGTGAGTGTTGGGTGATGTAGGTTCGAGAATCTTAACATTTGTGAGGCAAAGCCACAACTCGGTGCCGGCTAGAACATCGAGGCCAGAGACGTTATTGAAATTTAGTTTAAACTAAATAATAATAATTGTAAAGGAATCGCTGCCGTATTTTATAAATAGTAAATTTAAAAGTAGAATTCAAGGTCATTAATGAAACTTTTTCAAGACATGTTAGCTAGCTATTGTTATGATTCATGTATTATATTTTTTTTATATTTTTATTAGAAGAATAAATCTGCAAGTTTAATATGCTAGAAGACAAAACAAAACTTTTTCTAAATTTAATATGCTGTTCTAATATTGTTTTATAAATTATATTACCTAATTTTGAAATGACAGTAAAGAGTAGTCCTACACATATTATGTATACGTATAGGTACTTGAATGTGGGGCAACTCTCACTTTTTTTTGTGCGGATAAAAATGTAATAATATCAGTTAGCAATAATAATATATAATATTTTTGCATGTCAAACAACAAGAAAAGTAAAAAACATGAGCATAAAATGCTTTTTGCTAATACATTTTTATTAATGCAATTTATGAAATGTGAAGAATTGTTGCAATTGTGTATATTCGTTTTTGCCTTTAGTAATTTATCTTTTTTGTGAATAATAATAATATTGTCATAAGTGCAAAAACAATACGTTTTTTTATTTTTAAACATTATAGTTATTATTAGATAATCTATTGACTGTGTACTCCGTGAATTATATGAATATAAGAGTAAATACTTTCGGCACTGTATGTTTGTCTTCTAGACATTATATTTTTCCCAAAAATATGATCTCTGTAGAGGAAACCAAATTCAAAGTAAAACAGTGATTCTATTAAATTGATACAATACCTCTATAAATTCTTAGTTACCACAAGAAACAATAATATGAATAATAATAATAAGCTATGAAGATGGATTTATAGAATAAAATATAACCATAGTGTAGAACGAAGTAGTCATTAATCATAATATTAGTTTACTTCCTTGCTCCATTACAGTCTACCTACTTTTATACAAAACTTGTGTAATTTCAATTCATAGTACCCACATCACAGACATATATCAAGATAGATACCGCATGTCGCTTCATTTGTATGAAAACGAGCGTGCCGATTCCGATAGCAGACTTTTGAAAGACTAGCATTGCTCGTCGTTTGGGAACGCGATATGGCACGCGAAGTACCATCGAAGAAATTGATTCATAGGCAATTGATGGACCTACCTAGTTTGGTCAGATTATGTCAACTTAATATAAGTCGTCATCTGTCGGCTGGGTTTGACATAACATACCCAAATTACGTTGATCCACCATCTGCCTGTGAATAAACTCTGATAGTACATACACATGCGGTATCTATCTTGTTCTATGTCTGTGGCCCACATATTATTTCTATTTACCAAGCATAATAATAGCTACTTAATAAAGGAACATCAATTATTATTATTGTACTTATGTATATTGTGATTAGATTCACTGTGTGCTACATGAACATCTGATATAGTGTAATCGTAATAGAACGCTTTTGTATCTGTTAACCATTATGATGAACTGATGCACTTGGTTTTATCACAGAAGTTATAAACAGTATAGTTCAGAAAGCAGCGCGCACTGGCGACAAAACTGTCTCAGACACCCAAGGCTACTTGACTTACTTTTTTTCTTCTTGCTAATCGCTTGTTAATGATTCATTTTCACAAAAAAAAACCACTAATATTTTAATATTTTACACAGTAGAAACCCATAAAAATGTTTATTGAAAAATACGCCTCTTATATGGCGCCGAAAACACTGTCCGCCATAGTGTGACGTCATACGCTTTGTATTTTAAACTCTTTATTGAACATTTTTTTATGTGCTATATGTACGAGTCTAAAAGTGCCCAAAAATTATAAAAGAATTAAATAAGAAATTAGAAATCATTTGTAATGTTGATAACTTTTGGAGAAAAGTTTTGGCCATTTCATTTCCCGTCTACAATAAATGGAGATAATATATAAAACGGATGTTTTCAGCGAATTATTCAATAAAATATATTTTACAAATCTTTCTAGGCTTATTCTTATAAACTTACATATAACGAGCGCGATAAATAAAAGATATTAAATTACTATGAGGATGACGTCACATCCAAATCGGAAGTACCGCGAAAGCGTTTTCGTCAGTACAAATCCTATTTTCATTAAATCATATTTTCAAATCGACTTTATTGATCAATCATAAGCTTTTATTTAATGATAAGGGTGAAATACGATTTCCCAGGCCAAGTTCTACTAGAAATATGCATTTGTTCAATGAAATTGAATATAGGTCAAGTAGCCTAATGGTATAGCTCACAGTCGATAGATTGCTCTCTCAAAAGCTTTGCCGTATAGAAAAATCATGTTATATGGAGAGTTAGAACTTATTTAGTTTGAGCTAAAGTCGATTATCGCAGGCAAATGGTGAGCAACTGCTCCTATTTTGTCGATAGTGCGCGTGCTTTTATTGCAGACAGTTAAATATTGAGGTAATAGCAGATCCACCACCACTACTTCTCGTCGAAGCATATTCCAAAGTTGTTAATTTGCAGCTAATGTAATATTGCTAGAGGTATTGTGCAAGCCAATGTTTATATATTTCTAAATACTAATTTTGTGATGTGTGTACAAATTATTGCCTGTATCTATATTTTCTACTATAAAAAGAAACAGTAAGTACTAATGTTATTTCATTTTACCTTTTCAAAATAAAATATATAATATTATACAGCTGAATTAAAATCTTACATAAAACAATAATGCTTTTATTTGAATTAAATTAAAATTACTTAGTCACTATCTGAGTTCTCTGCGAGCACTGTGCCCCACAAGCTTTTTGGATCGAAGGTACTTTCAAAGCACCTTTTAAATACATTTTTAATTTTAGAAGTAGGTGATGGTGGAATGAAATCATCTGGTAATTCAACTCCACATTTTGCTACTATCGTTTTTAAAGTAGCATTTGATTTTTGGACGCACATATCTTCATCCGGTATATCAATATAATTAAATAAATGTGAGTCCTCATCTAAACATTTGGACACATTGTTGACATCATCGTCTAAGTGTATTTTTTTTGCAGCAACTTCCGAAACAGACTTTTCCTTTCTTTTTCTTTCAATATAGGAGTTTTGTGTGGAATGAGTTACTTGTGTAGCAGAGTCTGGCTTAGAGGTTGCTAATACAAAATGTGCCTCAAAAGTATTTCCATTATGTACAATGAAAACTGCCGGCTTGCCTGTTGTTTCAAAATGTAGTTGAATCGGCAAACTCAATGCTTCTGCAAAAGCAAGTAATGCCCTGAACTCTTTCAATGTAAATGTTATGACAGTTTCAGCACTAATATTATAAACATCAAACTCTGTGGGCTTTAAACTTATTTGTGTCCTTATTATTTTGGACACATCCACATTTTTATCAATGTAATTACGTAGAACCAGAACTTGTCCTGTAGCATCTAGTGTCACCTGGTCATCAGAAGTTTGAAAATTGCTGAGTGCTTCTGAAAGAACTCTTTGAGACGACGTCAACCTGGAAATCAAAACTTATATTTAGATTTATACTTTTGATTGATTCCTTGGAAGAATAATAATAATATTTGATGTTTCTCCATCAAGTTAAAAACAAAATAATATTAATACTCATAAAATAGGCATATAGGTGTCGCAGGCGGATTGTAAAATCCGCCGTTTTACATTACGGCTTGCTGTTTAGAAAAACAGGTGTGCGCATTGAGATGTATGGAGTTGCTATTGCCAACAAAAAACATGTCGCACTTCAATGAGCGGAGTGAGAGGCGGAGCGGTTATGGCTATAGATCAGTACCGCAGAAGTGACAAAGTTTTGTGCCTACACTCGAATGAACGCAGACTCTATTTGAAAGTGGATAAAATAAAACAAATATTTTTACTAAACATTATAAAAAGCTTTTATTTAACTTGCTCTGTATATTATTATTTAGTTATTTACATTATTATGTAAGTTCGGGTGGAATTTTTGAACTCAATTTCGAAGTAAGTATATGTATGTACATTGTACTGTATATAATATTTTAACCGATTGAGCTGAAATTTTGTATACACGTTTGGTTTGAATGGCAATGCACGATACAGTATGTGACATCACTATAAATAAAATATAAAATGGCCGACCATCCAAGATAGCGGAATAGTTATTTTCTATGCCGTCCTATAATAACAGTATGGATATTAAATGAAAGAACTTTTTGAGAATAACTCTAAAACGAATGTAATGTCATTCTACAATGTAGAATGACATTACATTCTTAGATGAGCCGCCATATTGGATGTAGAATCTACATCCAATATGGCTCATCTAAGATAGGGAAATACAAACAAAGTTTCGTTTATTTCTGCATGACTAAAGAATTGGATTTCAGTTAAAAATAGTTAAGTGAAATCCAACTTTTAAGTCATGCGGAAATAAACGAAATAATAATATTATAACAAGTCACTAAATATAGGCACGGCTTTTTCACTAATCAACATCAAGTACGATTTCTCAAGGACATAGAAGTTAATTAGATTTTTTATATAAGTAAAATAACGGGGCAAACGGGTCACCTGATGGAAAGCAACAACTGTCGCCCATGTGCACTCGTAACGTTAGAAGAGCTGCAGATGCATGGGAGTATGCCTTCTTCTTAAAATGCTTCTGGCGATAGTTCGTTCCACAGTTTTGCAGTGCGGAAGAAAATTACGCGAAAAATGCACGGTGGAAGACCGCCACTTATCAAGGTGATGGGATGGTCCTCAGAGCACTCCCCGTGATACAACTGATAGAGGATGCATACAGCCAAATGTATTACCTCCTTTTTGGTAGTCGGTCAAAAACCAAAGTATTACATACCAAAATTTTGCAAAGCCGTTACAGCGGCTTAGGCGTGAAGAGGTAACAGACACAGAGAGAGACAGACAGATAGACGGACGGTCAGACAGACGGACAGACAGACAGATAGACGGACAAACCGACAGACGGACGGATAGACAGAGAGACACTCTTTCGCATTTATAATAAATAAATTATAATAAGTATGGATCCAAAGTCCACTACATACTTACTAAATTCAAATTACTTATATATTTATAAATACAATTATAATGTACGCATGTACATAATGTATACGTAATACCGTATTTATATTATTACCAAAATACAAACTTGTCTACGTCAATACTTCATTCATCGTCGTCTTCTCACTACATTCCCCTCTGAATCTACTACTCTATGACAATGCGAAATGGCGCGCGTCTTCGCCTAGTAATTGAATGTTCGTATTTTAATTGAAAATAATTAAATAAGAATACTAACCGATGAAATGTTATGCCGTCGCATTTGGAAGTGTTTTTGGAATTATTTTTACAATATCCTAAGACACACCAAGGCATTTTTGTGACTTTTATTTTGTTTTTTTTATAATTGTCATATGTCAAGTGCGCAGAAGATTGCGGCCGACTAAGTGCACTGCGGCTATATAGCGTATCTTGAATGTGACAAGCACTGCATTGCGGTGTCAACTCCATACATCTCAATGGGTGTGTGTAATTATACAATCTGCCTGCGACATTATAGGTATTCAGATTTTTTTTTGATATAAGATTAGTTATGGGAAGCAAATAAGCAAAAACCCACCTATTTGGCACTTGGTCTTTTGTGTATACAGCTTGCATAGTCTTGCAGTCAATAACTGACACAAAATGAGTCTTAATAATACCATGTTTACACTTAAGCTGGAAAATTAATTTACAAGACTCGGGGTCTAATTTAATTTCTAAATTTTCTACTTGCTTATCCATATGCATGGGAGATTTAAATGTATTTAATGCGGATTTCATGGATATTTTGCATTTGAGACCATCTGTATCTTCAGTAGAATAATAATTATAGTTAAAATATGAGAAAAAGTTTTTGTTAAATTTAACAATGGCATAAGCTGATTCTGCTGCATTGAGTGTTCTTAACAGTATAGAGTCTGGTAGAGACTCTAAGCAAAGTTCGTCACCAAATTTTGCTAAAGCATGAATAGTCCTGCCTAGAACTAAAAAAAATATATATTGTTCAATGTGGTCTGGTCAGCAGTCAGCTTTGAATTATATTTTTGAAAGTGGCTATACTCTTTACAATAAACTAGATGACGCCCGCAACTCCGTTGCGCCAAAATTAGTTTATCGCGGCGGAACTGTACATTTTTCAGGGAAAAAAAGAACCCGAGAAAGGACATATTATGATACCTATGTCCTTTCTCGGGTCTCAAAGTATCTTCATACCGAATTTCAGCAAAATCGGTTCAGGGGTTTGGGCGTGAAGAGGTAGCAGACAGACAGACACACTTTCGTATTTATAATAGTAGTTATAATATTATGTAAGTATGTAAAAGTATGTACATTTTATTACGTTCTCTAATTTGGAAATTGGAACAAGGAATACTTTAGACACGGAATATAGTAATAAATTACATAAAATATATTAAAATTATTACAAAATTATACCTTTTACGTTTGGACCCGGTATATGACATTTCATAATTTATTCTCACACGTAGAAAAGTATATTTATGAACAAGAATACTGCTGCTAATGCTGTAAAGAATTGTGAATTTGTGGCTATATTTTTTTGAATGTAAATAAACTGTTTAGTACCTAATTCATAAAATAAAACATAAATTTCACGAAATCCCGATTCCAATCAATTCCAAATTCCATCTTCTTGTTTTCCTCTTAGGTGTCAGTGTCAACTAATTCTAAAGTGTCAACTGTCAAAGAAATATTAGACGGTTTTATTTTTTTAGCCTTTTGTCGAGTAGTGAAGTCTGTACTAGGGCTTCAAATAACGTTATTTTTTCATAACGTTACTGCTTCAAGGGCATAGATAACGTTATGAAAATTTACCCGATATTAAAAATAACGTTAAAAATTGATATTAATAACGGTTAATGTTATAACGTTACATAGGATTTATAACGGTAAATATATGTTCTTTGATAACGTTATAGTCCGCCAAGAAAGTCATGACAGGCGGGAAAATTATGTAAACGTAATCATGCTTATAAGGTGTACTTTTTCTTTGTATTTTCACACGAATCTCGCAAAAAAAGTGGGCTGCGAGTGAGATTTAGTGCACCGTGCACGATCGCATACTTGATACCAGAAAATAACGTTATATTTACCGTTATTATTATAACGATATTTTTTCGTTCATACATAACGAAAAAATATCGTTATAATAATAACGGTAAATATAACGTTATTTTACTAAATATCGTTAAAAATAACGTTATCTGCCTACCATTATGAAAATAACGGTACGTAACGATATTTTTTCTGTTATTCGATAACGTTATGAAGCCCTGGTCTGTACTCTGTAGTGTATGATGCATCATGCAGGGCTTCATAACGTTATCGAATAACAGTATATTTTGAAAAATAAAACCTAAAATAGCTGAAATAAGCTGCTAAATGATTTAAAATTTACCCTGTTGCTACTGTAGCGCCACCCTGATTTAACCATAATTTATACTGTCCGACCGAAGCTTCGGCTTCGGCTTCGGCCGCCTTCGGCCAAAAAAAACACCTTCGGCGAAACCTTCGGCTTCGGCCTAAAACCCGGCCGAAGCCGAAGCTTTGCTGAAGGTCCGAGCAACCGTTGAAATTAAACGAACTGTAAACTGTTACGAAAGACTGAGTGAGTCGTGAGAGAGCGACGGATCGGTCGTGTATGCAGAGGCCGCTGGGAGACACTTTCAAATACAATAAACAAACACTAACTTCTTATTAAATTATTTAATTATTTATTAAGAAGAAGTGTTTGTTTATTTTATTTATTAGTCTAGTTTCGATCTAGTCTAGTCAAATAAAGATTGATTGATTGGTCTAAATTATTGTTATTTGTGAACTAATAAAGAAATTATTATTTTTTTACAATAGTTCAGTCAGTAAAGTAGTTGTAGAATGCCTGAGTCATGACTCAGTGGGAACCTAAGAGATTTCTGCTAGAACTTATTCAGGGTGCTTAGGGATAAAACATACTAAAAGTCCTGAAGTCTAGGAGGTAAGCCCGAGTGAGGGAAGAGTTTTTGGCTAGTAACTAAAAAACGATGCGTTGTAGCATTCTACGATGAAAAAAAAACGTATTAAATGCTCTATAATTTTGTATATCTGTTACGCTCAAAGACCGAAATCGCTCAATGAGCGAAAAAAGGCTCACAACGCGTTGTGGTCACAGTGAAACAGCCACGATGCGAAATTCGCGTCGTGGCTCTAATGAAAACGGCCACGACGCGTTCTGACAATCGCAAAAAGTCCACAACGCGAAATTCGTGTCGTGGCTCTAATGAAAACGGCCACGACGCGTTCTGGCAATCGCAAAAAGTCCACAACGCGAAATTCGTGTCGTGGCTGATATGCTATTCGTTTTTCTTGATTGAATAAATCATCCATAGGTATGGAAGATTATATTTGAATGACCACGCGTACTAAAAATATTTTTCTATTAAAATATTAGGTGCCATTTGGTGCAATAGATATTGTAATAAATAAAAGGAGATAACATTTGCAAAAATCTTTTACAGATGTTTTGGAGTCTGGAAAAGGCGATTCCCAGTACTGTCCTTGAAAATAAGGCTTTGCTTAGAAACTACTCAGGCTAGTCTAGTACTACTAGTCATCACAACAGCAAGTGCTACACAATATTTGCAGAAAAATGAGTTTGGATTTGAGCCGGAGCCTGAAATTGACATTCCATGCCATAATGCAAATATAACGTACGAGAATATCCCGGAATCACATTCCATACATGAGATCCAGGAAAGACGATCCTTAATTGAGAATTATTTTAATGTTAATAGGCTATAGGTTTCAGTGAGATAGTTATTATGTAGGTACCTACTAACATAGTTTGTAAGGTCAAATATACCTACTAACAAAATTATGGAGAAATCTGAAATAAATGAATTAAGTACTTATAATAATAGTGTGAATTAAAAAAAAAACAAAATTTCTGTTAATCATTTTTATTTAAACTAGCATCTTAACATAGAACTTATCAACCTATCATTATAATTATTTACTATTATCCTCGTCCCATATAAGTATTATTAGGACAAACTTTCTTCTCCAACTCAATTTCCATTTCCAATTTTTTTTTAGAGCAGCTAAAATTTAGCAGCTATCGCCAAGTGGACTCGCCCATTAAAGTTTCCGCACTCTGTCAGCAGCAAATAGGTAACGTGTTTAGGAAATCAGAAGTATTTTTAGGGTTCCGTAGCCAAATGGCAAAAACGGAACCCTTATAGATTCGTCATGTCTGTCTGTATGTCTGTCCGTCCGTACATCATAAATCACAACCACTTTTCTCCGAAACTATAAGAACTATACTATTAGTCCAATAAAATTACGGCTCAAAATGGGTTAAATAAACATGAACGAACACAGTTTGGGGATTTTAAGGATCGATAGGGGGGTGTATTCTGAGCATAAATTCCAATTTGAAGGGTTCTACTGAGGTCAGCACAAGGTCATTTCGATGGAAACGCGTTTAATTCGATATCTCGAGAATGATCAGTGCTAGGCAAAAAATTGTAGAGACCTTTTCTCTTCCAAATTAAATTTACTAACTTATTTATCTGAAACGTTTTTTTTTTAACATTAATATTTTTCAACTTATTACTTCCGCAAGGCAAAAATTTTACTTTTTTTTGTTTTTTTCGTCGTTTTATCCCCAACCGTTCAATTTTATTAAATTTTACCGATCATCAAAGTCTAGATATTTTAATTATGAACAATTTTTTTCTTCAACTTTTTTCTGTAATGCCAATACCTTCGGAGTTATACATTACTTTACCTAATATAAGCTACATATAGCCCATACTGCCTCAAACCGATATATGGGCCGAATGCCGCAAAAAACCTTTTATTCTTGCACGCGATTAGTGGTTGCGACGCAACTTCGGCTCCTTACAACCTAGGCAAGATCAAAACAATGACCGTATTCAAAAAATCTCCGGATTTGGTTTCTTTATCTGCAGTTTTTCTACAAGACAAAGCAGATAAAACAACGCTCGCTTCAAACGGCGAACAATTCATTTTGAATTTGTATCACAAGGCAGATGACACGAATTGCACGAATCTCAACGAGCTCCGATATAAGGGATATAAAAAAATGGCCGGCAGTGGGAGGGTTAAATTAGAATCCCTTTCTCCTACCTCTGGTGTTAAATCTGCTATGAGAGCATCTAAATCTGTGTTGTCTTTAGTTTGACCGATGCCTGAGCTATAAAAAGATGATTGATTTTACTTTTAGCCTTCCATAGTTTACAGCGTAGGTAAATGCAATTGTAGCAAAAAACTTAGTACTTAAGTACTCACTAATGATGCTGCAGTGGCGTCACCACTCAGATACCTACAGAGAATAAAATGTTATTGATTATAATAAGTAAGTATAAAATAAGAATTTATTAATATGTACTTAGATATTATAAGATTGGATTGAAACAGCACATCGCAGATCTTTTTGTATGGCCCCCCTCAATTTTTTATTTTATTTGCATATTATTATTAATTATTAAAGAACACATACTTACAATCAAGGATTTTGTGAAAATTTCAAGTGTCTACTTGGCGGGGACACTGCCCCCGCCAAGTAGAGCGCGAAGCAAACACTGCAGTACCATCATTTACAGGAACCATTTCACCACATTTTAGGCGCCTATTTGAGAACCTCTAGAGGTCATTAAGTTTCGAATTTAAGCTAAAGCTAAGTTTCTCATTTATGACACTCACTCACTCACTCAAGATCATCAAAATAGAACTAGTACTTCCACAGAAATAAGAAGTACTTCCCATAGACTCAGAGAGCTGAAATTTAGCACAGTTTAGGGCTTAATGGCCATTTATAGGGAAAACCATAAAAATTAGCCACGTGCGAGTTGGACTCGAAATTAGGTTTTTTGTATGGGAGCCCCCCTTAAATTTTAATTTCAAATGAATCCTGATCAAAGGTGATCAACCTGCATTGTCCTAACCAAACTTAGAAATAATAGGTACGTTTCCAACTCGGGAATCGAACTTACGACCTCCGAGTCAAGAGCCACGCACTAAACCACTAGACCACGGAGGTGTATGTAACACGTGTGATGCTGATGGTTACGTTTACACGAGCGCGCAATCCTACACGAGCGATATGATGAAACCCACTACTTACGGCTCAGCTTAAAAAATCAATATGTTTCTAAAAAAAGAAGTGAAATTCCACCAAAAACATTCTGTAAAAAAACTAGCCAAGTCTCGAATCTCGATGGAGCTGATTATTTATCTCTAATAAGGGTTCCTTGTTGACTACGGAACCCTATTAAAAAGTAATGAAATCTAGACAAAGTCGTGCCAAGTCCGAGGTTTCTTTATTTTTATAAAGAAATCTCAGAAATATAATTAAATAATGAAAAATATAATTAAATAAATATTTAAATAAAATAAAAAATAAAATAAAAATAAAAAATTATGTTACAACTACGAAATTAATAGTATTTTTGTATCTTCTTTTAACTTTATTACTAAAAATGTAACGACCGACATAAGGTCCCTTTTAATATTTATGATATGGTAACTATGAGAAATTACACGTTTTTGGTACACGTCTTGTTACTAAAGGATAATTAAAGTTATTTAAAAAATAAGAACTTCGATGTTAATAAAAATGTACATTTATTTTTATGATATTACTAAACTTTTAATCACCGACAATAAGGTCCCTTTTGAAAAGTGTTAAGTGTTTGTACCAGCTTTTTACTAAACTTTACCTTGAATTTTAAGACAGAAAAAAGTTACTTTTTAAATAGAAGTTTATATATTTGATCTCATTTGACTATGTTTAACTGTAGTAAATATATATTTTTGTTTATTTTGACTGATTAATAAGATTAGTAGAAGCACAATGTTTATTTGTTAAAAAAAAAAAAATTATACAATAAACAATGTTGTTTAATATCGAAGACGTCTCTATTTAGTAAAAACTGATTCGTTTTATATTATTCTTTTATAAAAGCCAATAGAAAACATAGTATAAGTGAAATATTTAGTAAAAACCATCTTGGGCATTTTCATTACATCATGATCTTTGGCGTGGTAAATAACAGGAATAGAGTTATAAAATTATATAATTGAAGTTAAAATCTAAAAGACCATATAATGTACTTCTCAAAAAACATAATATCTATGTAACTTCCCACAATAACATACTTTTTTTGGGTTTCGAAGTTTAAATGCGATTTTCTCAATATCACCTTTTACGACTTTCAAGTTTCAACATTTTTTAAAAAAATATTTGCCAGGCCTACATGCATGTTATTTACATGGTTCGATAGCTTATTAAATGTAGATTATGGGGTTGCTAATAACTCAATACCGACAATAAGGTCCCTTCACGCTGATAACGTCACATTTAAAAACAATTATTATTTTTAACAAAAAATTAAAACCGACTTCCAAGGTAAAAACAATAGTAATATGAACTAAAAAGTATTAAATAACTCTTACTCTTTAATAGCGCCTTTTTCAGAATTCGTCTAAATCTCAACTATTTCTGTACACACTACAGTCTTCATTATTTTGAAGTCGGTACCAGCTAATTTATTCGTGAGTTCAGTAATGTCAGAACTTAGAATATCTGAAACTTTTGGGACTGGTACCGACTTCAAAGTAATGAAGACTGTAGTATGTACAGAAATAGTTGAGATTTAGACGAATTCTGAAAAAGGCACTATTAAAGAGTAAGAGTTATTTAATACTTTTTAGTTCATATTACTATTGTTTTTACCTTGGAAGTCGGTTTTAATTTTTTGTTAAAAATAATAATTTCACCCTTTTTAGTTATCTACAAAATAAGGCTTTATGCGTAAATAACCAATACGAATGTTAACTATTCATATTATGTTACTGTAAGCGAAATTGTGGTAAATGCTTGCAGTTATCTAAGCGATGCTGCAATTTCCAAACTTTTATCTTTAAAGGTTCAGGAGTTCTATTCAGTGACTTTGGACCTTCGTATGAAATTTCCCTTATTCGTAACATATGTTTAACTTACTAGAAACAATATTTTAACCACTATGAGTGTTTTGATAAATTTCAAGGATTTCCCTCGATTGCTCATAGATCCCATCATCAGCTCACCACTTTCGTAATTGTTATACAAAATTAAGATTATATCATATACAACAACACGAGAATTTTGAAAATCGGTCCACAAACAGCGAAATCATCATCAAAAACAACTGATTCGATGCAAAATATCGCGAAAAGTACCAATAATTGGGTCATAGCGTGATGACCCCTGGTATAATTATGGTTGTGATGATGATGATCAATCAAATTGATGTGTTGGCTTATGCTTTCAGTTGTTTAAACAACGCCGAAATCCCCGAACCTGTACCTATAAGCATTCAAAAGTTCTGTTCGGTACCTTCGGATCCAGGATATAACCTGGTGCGAAGTCTTACTTTTTGGTAGCGTTTACCTCGAATGCTTCAGAAAAAATCAAAATCACTATATGTTTCCATACAAATTTCTAGGAGTCCTCTCAATTACTCATGGATCCCATCATCAGATCACCACTTTTATGAACATGGTACCAAATTCGAATCAAACCCTATACAACACAAGAAGAATTTTGAAAATCGGACCACAAACGGCTGAGTAATTGTTGAACATACATAAAAAAATACATAACACAGCCGAACGTATTACCTCCTCCTTTTTGGGAGTCGGTCAAAAATAAATAGACACATGCGTAATAAATTCATTTTGTTAAAAACAAATTATTTATAGCACAGACTTCCACAGCTGACAGCACTAGCTGGCTATACCTAGTGATTAACAATTTAATAGATCAAGTGAACTTGCACTGTGAAATTAGCTATTTTTAACCGACTTCCAAAAAACGAGGAGGTGATATGTTCGGCTGTGGATATATTTTTTATTTTTTTTTGTATGTTCAACGATTACTCCGCCGTTTGTGAACCGATTTTCGAAATTTTTGTTTTGTTGTATTAAGTTTCACTCCAATTTGGTACCATGTTCACAAAAGTGGTGACCTGATGATGGGAACCATAAGTAATCGAGGGAACTCCTCGAAATTTATATGGAAACATATGACGATTTTGGTTTTATGAGAAGCATCCTAAGCATATGCTACCAAAACGCAAGATTTTGCACCGAGGTATGCTATGGTTCCGAAGCTACTAAGAGAACTCCGGATTCCTTATAGATACAAGTTTGGGAGTTTAGGCACTGTTTTAAGAACTGAAAGCATATGCTACTATGCAAATTACATTCATCATCATCATCATCATCATTACCACGTCAGGGTCACCAATGTCACCAAATTCAACCTTTTTTTTTTCTCTCAGGGTGGTATGCTATCGCCTACCCTATTCATACTGCATAACAATGACATGTTACAGACCACCGGCATTCATTGCTATGCGGATAATAGTACAAAAGCCGGCCAAGTGCGTGTCGGGCCTCGCGCAATATAGTGTTCCGTAGTATCGCTGGTTTTTGATAAATTTTGTATAGTTAATGAATGTACATTTTTTATACGGGCTTTGGCCCACCACACATTTCCACCAGTCCTGTGTCGCCAGGATCGACAGAATAATGAATGTACATACATTTATAACGTGTTTTACACTACTAACAACACCATCTCAGTTACGTTCAAAGGAAATTTTAACGAAAATTTCCTTTACACTTACTCCGAAATCCGAATACAATTTTTTTACTTGATCGACTATTACCCATAGTTGCGTGTGTACGGTAAATTATACGGCTATTGCTGAACCAAAGATTTCCTTTGGTAGGATTGGTCCTTATGGCCCAAGGATGGATTTAAGATGTGGAGCCACCGCGATTTTTGATGTAATTTTTTTAAAATTTTAGCAGCTTATGCTCTGGAGGAAAAAAGAGTCTCAATCTGTATATAGGCATTAATTATGGTAATATTCCAAGTTCGGTACCATATTCGGATAACTTAAAAATGCTTAATTCATTTTAGGACTCATATTTGCACGATAAAGATGTTAAACAACGTAAAAATAATAAGAAGAAGAAGCATTATTTAAACGCGCTAATCTTAGTATGAGTCAGTAATTACTGATCCGATTTGAAAAATTCTTTCAGTGTTAGATAGCCCATTTATCAAGGAAGGCTATAGGCTATATTTTATTACGCTAAGACTAATATAAGCGAAGAAATAGAGAAAATGTGGAAAAAATTGGGGAAATTATTTGAAAGGGCTTATTTCACGAACTACTGGAGTATTTTTTCTGTTTTTCGGCACAGATAAAAAGTAGAAACGTGAAGGATCATAGGCTATTTATTGTGGACCAATTTTTCTGTGAAATATCTAATTTACCTCGTTTTATTACTTAAGCCCTGTCAACAGCGTTTTCGTTGGTTGAAAATCATATATTATTCTAAATTTTTTATTTTGTTTTATTTTATTTTTACTATCTTTTATCTAAATATTATTCTAAAATTGGCATTTAAACATTCGATTCAATCGAAAATGATACCAAACTCGACCATATGTACCTAAACCCCACGCAGTTATTGACCTCATACCTTGTTCAAGCTAAAAAAAAAACCCCTCCTGCAGGTGGGCATGAAATATTTAGGTGGCTCCACATCGTAAACCCATCTTAGGGATATAAAGATCAATCCTACCAAAGGAAATCTTTGGTTCAGCAAAAGCCGTATTCTTCGTTTTTTTGTCTTGTACGCACACGACTACCAATAACTTATGTCTATGTGATAAGTTGAAAATGGCGAAATATAGAGATAAGGCTCTTAATTATTATTTTTAACAAAAAATTAAAACCGACTTCCAAGGTAAAAACAACATTAATAGCATCCTTATAATATGAACTAAAAAGCTCAGACCAATAAAAAAAGATAGACAGAGCCATCCATGCTACGCGGTGAGGCAGGCAATAGGAAGCCGATACGGCCATAGGAAGCCGGCCGCCCGCCATTCCGGTTTCAACGCACTCGTTGAACGACATGCGCCGTCACTACGGCGCATGTCGTTTTCATCTGTGTCAAGAAATATCAAAATATGCCGTCCTGCATCGTTAAATGGTGCAAAAACAATTCTTGTGCTCAAAAGAAACCTTGTGGGATTACGTTTCACAAGTAATTAGTTGAATATTTATGTATTACCACCGAAATAACGAATTTAATTTATTAGTTTTAAAAATTGTCTCGGGAGTCTCGGAACACAGAACCTCACCAGTGCTGCATGCTGGTCGCAAGATATTTTTCCCCATAATAGGGGAAAAATATTATTACGTGCTGTATTATCCTGACAAATGTTTATTTTTAACCTAAAATTCGTTATTTATTTAAAATATATTAATATAAATAAAATTGAAGTGTCTGTTTGTAGTATTGAAAGATTTTTTTACTATTTGCATATTAATGTATACGATACATACTGCATACACCAAACAACATTCTTTACAATTTTTGTCTGTATGTATGTCTGTCTGTCTGTCTGTTCTTAGTTGAAACACATAATTTATTAGATATAGATATTTAAGTATTTACTTTTTTCAGCAATTACTAATGAATGATGATTAACAATCTAGTTTGATAGCAACTTTTGTAGTCATTACTTAGTAGTTTAATAAGACTGCAACAGGATGGGAGTTTGACAATCTGAAACCCTGAGTTGGCAACATTATTTTTTTGCACACAAGCGCACGCCTAGCGTATTTATGCTAGGCGTGACGCACACATTGATCGACAGCGACTTCACGCTATTATTTGTAAATACTCCGTCTTTCTTTTTTTATTGGTCTGAGCTAAAAAGTATTAAATAATTTTTCCTGTCTAATATGTACCAGATATAGCTGAATCGTTATTTCTTTGACAGAAAATTTGAAACTTTTGAAACTGGCACCGACTTCAAAATTATGAAGATTGAGTACAGAAATAGTTGAGGTTTAGCCGAATTCGAGAAAAGGCACTACATATTAGATATGAAAAATTATGTCGGAATATCTTGGAAGTCGGTTTTAATTTTTTGTTAAAAATAATAATGTTACTCTTTTTAGTTACCTAGTAGGTAAACTGTTAGTGCCAATTCAAATTGTATGAAAAATAGTTTCATATTGTCTTCACTAGATGTCACTGCGGCGCTCCTGTGTCGCGCTATCGCTTGTACGTAGAAGTTTTATATAGGTAGTTGTAACTTGTAATAGATTTCTGTTGTGTTGTTGAAAGTTTGTAAGCAACTGACGTCTGACAACTCAACAGTGAGCTTGGTGTGAGCAGTGAGCATTGAATTGACAACATAGTCACAGGCTACACGGTCAAATTCTCATCAATCTGATCCATCAATCTGATCGACGGAATATTGATGGTTATAAAAAGTTCATATTAAAAATACGATCAATCCATCAATCCGAGTCTTAAGGCCCGTATTCACTTTCATTAGTAATAAGTGCAAGTGATTAGGGCAGGTGATTAGTTATTAGGAAAAAGTAAGTGTGGACAACGACTGTTTAGTGCAAGTGATTAGCCGGCTGCATAGTAACGTGATTAGTTCTGTATTCACTTTGATTAGTGATTAAGTGCAGGTGACTAGTACAGGTGATGAGTGATTAGTAGAAAGTAAGTGTGGACAGCGACTAATTAGTGCAAGTGACTAGTCGGCTGAGTAGTAACGTGATTAAAAGCGTGTTCTATTTTTTGCGAGTGCAAGTCCGTGACAGATGAAAGCCAATTTTGGTATCGTTTGACAGCTCGAGATTGTTACTATTATTCCGCTAGGTATATTAACTTTATGGGCCAGACTGACGTGGTGTGCTGTGTGAAGCGTCCATAGATACAGTATGTCATTATTATATATACCCACTAGCTGTCCTGGTGAACTTCGTGTCACAGGTCACTTTAAAACCTTCCCTGGACTTCTACGAATATTTTAAGACTAAAATCAGCCCAATCCGTTCAGCCGTTTTCGAGTTTTAGCGCGACTAACACATTTGAAAATCCATTTTTATATATATAGATTAAAAGTACAAAAGGACACATTTTCAATTACTTCCATACTAATTTCCATACTTCTTACTTACTAATATACAAATAATATTATAAAGGCGGATGTGTGTCTGTCTGTCTGTTACCTCTTCACGTTTATACCTCAGAAGTCAGAACCGATTTTGCTGAAATTTGGCATGGAGATACTTTGAGTCCTGGGAAATGGGAAATACTTCATGGTCAAATAGTTTTTAATAAAACCAATATTCAAAATGAAGGACATGTCAAAATGGCAGTTTTATTTTTGAAACTTGGACGCTCGTGTTGACAACTACTACTGAATTTACTAAATTAAATTACTAAAGAGCCACTAAACAAGAATTGGACACTACTTGCACTACACACCTGCACTCCACTGCCTCAATTACTAGTCACTTGCACTTGCACTAATCAAAGTGAATACAGGCCTTTACACGATCAAATTTTCGTCAATCCGTACCGGATTGATGGATCAGATTGATAAAAAATTGACCGTGTAGCCGGTGACATAAATCATAATATTGAGTGATAATTGATCTCGTATAATTGTTAATAAGTTGACTTCCGTCATAGTCCACGAATTTATAAGTGGTCGTCGGTGGTACTGCGTATATTCTACGTATCTTATTACAATTTGTTAAGACTGTTAAAAGTCATACGGGCATACCCCAAGGCCCAAATATCAGGTAGATAGATAAATTTAAACAATACTTAAAAAAAATCTAAGTGAACACGTGCTGCAAAATGCTCGCAGCGCGGCATGCATGCCCTAACATTCCGGTTAGTGCTGTGCCGCCAATTTGTTTTTAACTTTTGCAATTTATGGTGTGCTAATAGGTACATGCTTCCGATACATTTTTCTAGACGTCATTCCGGATCTAATGAGCTATCGCACCGTGTATTTTTAAGAGCCTTATTTCTATATTTCGCCATTTTCAACTTATCACTTAGACTATGAAGTCTTCTTAGCCGTCTTTAGCCGTGATAGTTTTCCTTTTAAATTCAGCACATTTCCTACCCCTGTGAATTTTTTACATTTCCAGAAGCAACCGTTTAGCCCACAGGCCACAGGTTTAGCCGGTAGAAGGGTACACTGGACTCTAACGATTTTTTCCACTTTGAAACTTCATATTACACAAATGGATCCCTAATTAGGAAAATGGTCTTTTAATACTCATAATATTTTAGAAAACCTATCCAACGACACCCCACACGTTGGGGTGGACGCGGAAAAAATAAATCAACCCCGCTTGATGTATATGGGACTTGGGAGATACCATAATTGTTTTTTAAAGATTTTATATACTATTTTGTCGGCTTCATTAAGAATTAAGATGTACATTCATGCTGAATTACAGCTCTGTAGGTCCTATAGTATCTGGGCGAAACCGCGGACAGACAGACAGACAGACGGACGAACAGACCGAAGCTATAAGGGTTCCTTGTTGACTACGGAACCCTAAAAATGAGCTTATATTTTATAGAAGGATAAGTGGACCATCCTTCTATAAAATATAAGCTCATATATAATGTGATAGGTGGACCATCCTTCTATAAAATATAAGCTCATTTTTAGGGTTCCGTAGTCAACAAGGAACCCTTATAGCTTCGGTTTGTTCGTCCGTCTGTCTGTCTGTCCGCGGTTTCAGAACTGGAGACCTCCTCAAGTAACCGCAACCGAAACTCCATAGTTGCTGGTCGTTCTAACCTATATATCTATAGGGATCATAAACAAGAAAACTTGCAGCTTTTATTACATGACGAAAGTCTGGCTGTCGCTGGCCCTAGGGCCATAATATATATAATAAGGGGAACTAATTTTTTGAGCAGTTATTTAAATATTTGAGATGTTATTATGATCAGTTGAAAAAAATATTGAGCAGTTATTTAATTTTATGGCGGTTAATTAATTATTGTGACTTTAAAACATGGACAGTAATAAAACAATTGAGCGGTAAAAATGATGGAATGAGCAGTTCGATAAATGAATGAGCGGTAAAAATGATGGAACGAGCGGTTCGATAACGACTTAACAGAAGGCCTACTTAAGGCCCTGTATTCCCAGAAGCGGATGATTTTCAAGATTTAAAAGTGACAAGGAGACATAAAAATATTGTAATTTAAATTCTGAAAAAAATATATGTGTTAGTTAAGGATCTAGCACAGTGAAATTTATATTCCATAACACAATATCATGAACTTCACTCGATAGAAAAAAATCCCGAAGTTACCTCTTCTTTTAACAAAATTTCCATACTATGTCCAAATCACTTGGAATTTTCAGGTAATTTTTAGACTGAATTAAAGACAAAGAATATATCTAGTATGGATCGTCAACTTGACTCGATTTAATTGATGTATAAAATAACGACGATCAAAAAACTATAAAATTGGAGGCGCAAAGGCTCGGCTGGTGCTTTCAGTTGAACACACTTTGCGCCTGCAATATTATAGTTTTTTGATCGTCGTTATTTTATACATCAATTAAATTCCAATGTGTTAGAATTTAGATCCTTAACTATCACATATATTTTTTTCATAATTTAAATTACTATATTTTTACGTCTCGTGTCCCGTTTAAAACTTGAAAATCGACCGTTTCTTGACCTAGAGCCCCTTAACTACGGATACCGAAGCGGGGGGACAGGAAAGAAACAAAAACAAACACAATTCAGAAAGTCCATTTTTTTATATTTTACCGCCTCATTGTTTAAAGAACTTCTTAGAATGAGATTTCTTACTGACAAATTCCGATTTGTTACTGCCCACACGTAACCGCTCATTCATTAATTTTTACTGACCATTTAATTATTTTACTGTTCAATAGTGTTTTCAATTATCCATTTCATTATTTTTTACTACTCATTTTTGTTTACTTTGCTGCTTAGTTTTAACTGCTAAACTAGTTATTAAACGTGCCATTTATAATTTTTTACTTACCAAGAATGGCTACATTATCTGCGAGCAACATAGGCTACTTTTTATTTTAGAAAATATAGGATTCCGTAAGATATTTGGGTTTTTCTGACACGAGGTGAAAAAAATCAACCAGAAAAGTTACTTATATTGCGTACGCTGCCTAAACTATAAAAGATAGAACCATACAATGTTCCAAGTAATGTAGATCTTATAAATATCTACAAAAAAGTCTGCGGCACACTATACCTATCTATGTCAAGTGAGGCAAAACAACCATTTTTTTATTTAAAAAATCTTGATTTTTTTGGACTACATTTAAACGCATTTATTTTATTCATACTGACAATCTTTATCAAAATAAATTGTTTCATCACTAAGTACAGTTTGTGTAGATAATATTTGGTCTTTGAATGATTAAAATTGGACGTTTGATTTAGGAGTTATGGCGAAGTTAAAAATTGCGATTCACGCCCGTTTCGAAGTGGGCGCTACCAAGGCGGGGGTCACAGTAGCGAAGATTATGACCGGCCCTGCAGCTGGTGAAGTAGCTCATACATACCAAGAATACCAATGATCCCTACTGATTTGCCTATAAGTACCTACCCTTTAAAAGCCTCCAATTTCCTGTAAAAAATTCTTTTGCACTAATCTATACATACATATAATAAAACTGTAGAAATGAAAATACTGTACATTGAAGATATTAAAAAAATAATAATAAATAATAAGCGGAGGTGTTACTACATCGCTATAGAAACCAAAAATGTGGTCAGTTTTTTGTCTGTCTGTCTTTCTGTCTGTCTGTCAGTATGTTTGTTCCACTATCACACGAAAACTACTGATCCGATTTGAATGCGGTTTTCGCAGATATATTTGTCTTCTTTCAACTTAACATCTGGTCTATAAAAAAATTCCCCCCACCCCTCTAAAGGGACGAAAGAGGGGGTCAGATTTTGTATAAGACTGGCTTTAACACGAAAACTACTAATCCGATTTGCACACGGTTTTCGCAGATTGTCTTTTCCAACTCAAAATCTGGTGCATAAAAATACCCCCCCCCCCCTCACCCTCTAAGGGGAGCAAAGAGAAGGTCAGATTTTGTATAAATTTTTTTTCTTTAATGGACTTACTTCATATTATTAATTGTTTTTTCCAACATGACATCTGGTGTAAGTATAAATTTTTCCCCCAACCCTCTTAGGGGACAAAAGAGGGGATAAGATTTTGTATCAACTGATGAAGTAGAAATACTTTGAATGGCAAAACAACGTTTGCCGGGACAGCTTCAGCTAGTATAATATATAATAGTTGATCTGCCTCTACCCTACCTCTATCTCACAACACTCTCGTTTTAAAGATCTCACCTTTTACCCTCAGACCAAATCTGAGCTTTTACCCGACTGCGATTTTTGCAGCTTTTTTATTTTCTGTGTAGGATAAGTATTAAGTATAACTACTCACAAATTTTTTCAAATACATATTTCTATCCTATCGAGGAACGGTCAAAAATGGGAAGTGATAAGAAGAAACCACAATACATAGCGTCAAAGTCAAAGTGACTCGATAATTTTTCTGTTTAGCATCTACATATTATAAATTATCGTGTTTATTTATAAGATAAATATAAAATAAAAATTAAATAGTATCCTTCGAACCAAATAACTATTATAGATCAAAAATGTACCAAAACAATAAAATATGTAGAGTATGAGTACAGTGGTGACATGTGAGTCAGAGTGGACGAATAATGACATTGATCGCAGGAAATTGTTCTACTATTTGATTTGTATACTACTTACTATTATTGATTTAGAATTCCACGTAGCTTTTGAATAAGTAAAAGCATTTAGTCGTAACAGGCGTAATAGCTTTCGATGGTTTTGTAAACGTGGCGTAGTAATAAGTGAATGATACCTTTACTTATTCGTCCCCAATCCTACCGAGCTGTTCAATATTTGACATAAAACTTTCAAGGCATGTTCTAGGGCTCGAGATTCTCTCAGCAGACTCTCAATAAAATAGTTAGTTAGCCTGGGATGAACTTGACCGCTAAGCAGAGTGTTCGCAGTAGCGAAGGCCGAGGGGACCGCTAACCGCCTACCGCTCGCGGCTCGTCAGTCGTCCCAGTTTAGAAATACCCAGCCGTTGGAACAGTCGCGTGCCGAGTCAATATTATTTTACAAACAGTTATTATTGTAACGTGTAATTTGCGTGCGCAACGCAAAAATCATGTCTGCGTAGAGGTCTATAATAGTTTGATATTTGACTAAAGTTACATATAGAGTAGCTTATAGAGCCGAATATGGATTTGACTGGTAAGTAGGAGATGTGATATTTATATTAATTTATGAGCTCTCTCCGTCGATGTATACAGTTTATGTTTGCTAAACGTAGAGATTTTGTCATTGATTTACATACTTAGATCGGTGGACACTACACACATATAGATAATATTTAGTATGGTAAGATTTAAGAAAAAAAGTCCACTTTGTAGTCTATGTTATGGTTATAATCAACGTTATAATATATTTTTATTTACTTATAGAAAATTATTTTTTTGTTAATTTAAATTTGATCGTTTAATTTTTGCATTTGATGCATCTTGGTTTTTAAACAGTCTTTTGTGGTTCTTAGCAAATATTTTCATCTCAATTTATGTAGGTAAGCGCGAGTTGAACTTGCATACGAAGGGCTCCGTACCATTATAGAGCAAAAATCTATGCAAAAATAGACAAAAAATGGTGTTCTTTGTATAAGAATTAATTGTTTAGTTTATTTTAATTTTACTACCATTTAAATTACTAAAGTATGAAAACAACTGAGATTTTTGAGAGATTTACACAATCAAATTATACTAGGTATATTGTTTAATATTGTGTGCATTAATAAAGAATTTGAATTTGAAAAAAAAATCGGCTAAGTGCGAGTTGGACTCGGGCACGAAGGGTTCCACTATCCATATCAAAATTAGATAAAAAATATGTTTTTTTGTATGAGAGCCCGACTTAATTATTTATTTTATTTAAATTTTATTATGAATTATTAAATTAAAAATACTACTGAGTATTTTGTAAGCATTTCAAGTGCCTACCTATTGCCATTATTGATATCGAGCATAAAATAGCAAAAAATTACGTTTGTTGTATGGCGAAGCCCCCCTTAAATATTTAATTTATTTTGTTTTTGGTATTTGTTGTTATAGCGGCAACAGATATTCTTACACAATCTGTGAAAAATTAAAAAATCTAGCTACAGCGGTTTCTGAGATACAGCCTGGAGACAGACAGCCGGACAGACAGACGGACAGACAGATATCGAAGTCTTACTAATGGGATCCCATTTTTACTCTTTGGGTACGGAATCCTAAAAACAATCAGTAAAAATTAAATTAGGTATTTAAGGGCCTCTTTCACCGCTTCCTGATAAGGTGCCCGATAGGCTTATTTGACAGATTCTCCATATTCTATGTGTCAAGTTAAGTGGTGGCTAGCCTTATCAGGAGGCGGTGAAACAGGCAGTCTTGCTGTATAGTATATAGCGCTTCTTGATATAATATTATGCTGGGGCCAGACAGACGGACAGATATTGAAGTCTTAGTAATAGCGTTTTTACCCTTGCAAAAAATGTTGCACAATTGAATATCATATCATATAATATAATGAAATGCAGAAATGCTATATCGAGATAATAATTAATAACAATAATATAGATAAATACCATTAGTCACATTTAATTATTTACCTGCACAAACAAAATATATTATTGTGTTTGTGCAGCTAAAAATGCGAGTACCTACCTACTAAGGGGGGTGTACTTGGAATTTGGAAAAGTCGAAAGCAGAAATTTTGACTACGGAACTTTGTTTGGAGTTTGGACTAGTTAGGAGATAAACATACTGAAAGTCCTGATTTTTTGGTTTTTGGGTACGAAATTTTATTGTACTACATAAGAAAAGCTGATAAAATTCTCTACAACTTTGTCCTTTACACTTTGTATCTATCTCCGATTGTTGCCTAGCTATGATATTCTTAAAGTGGTCGATTTTCAAATACACACATCAATACGACTTAAGGTTATTAATTGTATTTTCTGAAATATCAGGAATTTTTGAAGACAGTAAATAGATAAATAATAGCTTATTTTATGGTCTTTAATAAAACATAAAAAAAACTTTTCTGGATTTTCTTGTCTCTAAGAAAAATCATTGGTTTTTCAATGGCCATAGAAATTTCGTAATACCAACAAATCATTACTTCGTTTTATAAAACTGAAAATTTCATTCTAATGAGAAATAATCTTCTACATTTTTATTGTCAATTATAGTCTAATTAATAATAATGAATCCTAATCTATGGTCAGTGCAGACTATTTTTCGACTTTTCCAATCAGAATCATTCGTTTGCTAGGCTACTTGTATTATATTTCTCTATGCCTGCATCTATGTAAATTGTAACTACACTGATGTAAAACCGGAATCCATCTGACAGGGATGGGCCGAAGATATCCCTTCAGGGTTACTACTACCTACTGGCACTGCCAATCCGTCAGAGACTTCCGACAAAACATACGTAATGTAACAAAACAAAATGATAATATTGAAGGGTGATAACTGATAATACAATATGTACAGAGCCAATCATAAAAATATAAAAGGGTGCTTGCAGTTGCCCATACAAATCATAAAAAATGCTCTTTCAGCGTTGCTACTTTCACAGCATTTAAAATAACTATAATATTAAGGACCATGTTTTTACATAGTTTTTTATGTTATGTCCTTATCACATATGTATGTGTATTTATTTGATAGCCTCTTTATATTTTAGACTAATAATTCATATACTGGTAACTGGTTACATTATTTTATTGGTCACACTACTAGCGACCCGCTCCGGCGTCGCACGGATATCTAATAATATAATATAGCCACTGAAAAAATGATTAAAATCGATAGCCTATGATCCTTCACGTGGTCTACTTCTTATCTGTGCCAAATAATATAAAAATTGCTCCAGTAGTTAGCGAGATAAGTTTCCTAATTAGTCGATAAAATATAGCCTATAGCCTTCCTCAATAAATGGGCTATCTAACACTGAAAGAATTTTTCAAATCGGACCAGCAGTTGCCAGTTCCCGAGATTAGCGCGTTCAAGTTAGCCCTTTCAAATAATTTTCCCCGTTTTTTCCACATTTTCCTCTATTTCTTCGCTCCCATCAGTCTTAGCGTGATAAAATATAGCCTATAGCCTTCCTCGATAAATGGGCTATCTAACACTGAAAAAATCATCAAAATCCCTTGCGTAGTTTTAAAGATTAAAGGGAACAAACTAGGGACATGAGGGAAAAAAGCGACTTTGTTTTATAATAAGTAGAGACTGGATTATATGCATTATGCAACATAAAAAGCATGTTATATGCATGCAAATATGCATGAAAAATGCTTGAAATATGCACGAAAATTGGCAGAATATGCAAAATCATATGACAATATTATGCAAATTTAAAATCTGCATACAATTTATTTTTTTAAAAAGGCGACAATAGACCGTACAGTAACATTACTAATAATAATATGACATAACAATTATTAAAAAAAATTGTAAAGGTAAGCAATCAAATATTTTTCCAAATTTTCAGTACCTAGTAAGATTGTGTCTACGATCATTTTTGTAAATAAAAAAAGTTCGCTCCACATTCACTGAGGGCTGAATTTGAACTTGGGTGCCATGTTAGCACTTACAGTTCCTGGCAAAAGTTCTGCCGTTTAATTTGTAGTTAGCAAGCGCGACTTTCTTCTGTCTCGTTCATTTATTATCGTAACTGTCAAAATAAAAGACTCGTGCGGCTACTGACTGCATTCGAAACGCAGTAAAAAGTCACAACTATTACCTACTCGATGGCCCTTATGTTTTGTAACTGTCATTGTTATTTTTGGTCGCATTTCGGAACGCAGCATTAGTGAAAAATGTTGTAAGTATACCGATAATATGCATCATAATTCATAACTAGATCTTAGGTAGAATATGCTATTACTGCTGAGAATGGCAAAAATATGCAAATGCATATGCAAGTATGCAAATGCATATGCTCCGGTCTCTAATAATAAGTATAGATATAGAAATTACAAAATATTAAATATGTATGTGTATACACACCCTAAAATATTATCATTAATTATATCACGTTGTTTTGTTATAACTTGTAACTTTATATGATAGATACTATAGATAGATGTTGTTCATAATATTTATTCAGAAAAACTACTTAATCAAAAGTTAAGCAACTACTTAATCAAAAGTTCCAGTCAAGATCTCGTTACACTGAAATAAAGAATTTCGTATGCGCAGTAGCAGGTGGCATGGAATTAATATTACCTATCTACTACGTATATATACGTATATACGTAGTACGTATACTTTATACGTGGGAGAGCCATGCTTCGGCACGAATGGGCTGGCTCGACCGGAGCAATACCACGTTCTCACAGAAAACCACCGTGAAACAGCGCTTGCGCTGTGTTTCGCCGAGTGAGTGAGTTTACCAGAGGCCCAATTCCCTAACCTATTCCCTTCCCTACCCTCCCCTATTCCCTTCCCTTCGCATCCCTACCCTCCCCTATTAGCCTATTCCCTCTTAAAAGGCCGGCAACGCACCTGCAGCTCTTTTGATGCTGCGAGTGTCCATGGGCGACGGAAGTTGCTTTCCATAGGTGACCCGTTTGCCAAACGAGCAAACGGGTCCCCCTTATTTCATATTAACAAAAAATTAAAACCGACTTCCAAGGTAAAAACAATAATAACATTAATATGAACTAAAAAGTATTAAATAATTTCTACTATCTAATAGTGCCTTTTTCCGAATTCGGCTAAACCTCAACTATTTCTGTACTCAATCTTCATAATTTTGAAGTCGGTACCAGATAGCTGAAACTTCAGTCCTCTGACAGAATATTTGAAACTTTTGGAACTGGCACCGACTTCAAAATTATGAAGATTGAGTACAGAAATAGTTGAGGTTTAGCCGAATTCGGAAAAAGGCACTATTAGATAGTAGAAATTATTTAATACTTTTTAGTTCATATTAATGTTATTATTGTTTTTACCTTGGAAGTCGGTTTTAATTTTTTGTTAAAAATAATAATAATTTCACTCTTTTTAGTTACACTAGTAGATAAACCTTCGCGTATATTTTACCTAAGTATCTTATTACAATTTGTTAAGAGTCACAACTCACACTCACAAAATAATATATTATCAGTGAAGTGAACATATTGTGCTAAGTAATTTAACAATTTTAATGCTTCAAGCCCCAAGCGGTCACCGGCGATTGCGATAACAATAGAAAGGCTATTGTGTCTCGTTTTTCCACGATCGAAGGATCTATCAGATAAAAAAATTGTATAAACTTGCATAGGATGTAGCGTAGCTACTCATAATATTTAATATTATCATAATTATTGACAGCTGTTCTTGTAATAAAGAATTCAAATCGATACTTAGTGCGCCATCTATCGATTAATAAGTATAACTAATTAAAAAGACTTAATGACTTTGTTTTGTTTAAATGCTCTTTTTAAAATAACTTTATTTCAATTCTATTTGTCTATTTAAATTTTATAAAGTAGTTAATAAAGTATTCGATCTGTATATAAAGTAGTTAGTAAAGGATTCGATCTGTCGTCTGCCGCCATGCGCCGCGCGGCGGCGACGCCGTCGCCTCTACGGCGCCGACCGCCGTCATGTATTAAATAAACAGGTGTTGTTATACAGTACATAATTATTATTATTAGTATATCCATACCTATGCCTTGTACTATTATCTAGTCTGTGCCATGAGACATTGGTGACCTTAACACGACGTGGTAATGATGATGATGATGACGATGATGATGATGATAATTATGATGATGAATATAAATTGCATAGTAGCATATGCCTTCTGTTCTTAAAACAACGCCGAAACTCCCAAACGTGTATCTATAAGGAGTCAGGAGTTCTCTCAGCATCTTCGAAACCATGGTATATCTTGACCCAATATTTGACTTTTTGGTAGCATATTCTTAGTACACTTCACATAAAACCAAAATCACCATATGTTTCCATATAAATTTCGAGGAGTTCCCTCGATTACTCATGGATCCCATCATCAGGTCACCACTTTTGTGAACATGGTACCAAATTGGAGTGAAACCTAATACAACAAAACAAAAATTTCGAAAATCGGTTCACAAACGGCGGAGTAATCGTTGAACATACAAAAATAAAAAAAAAAAAAAAAAAAATATCCACAGCCGAACATATAACCTCCTCGTTTTTTGGAAGTCGGTTAAAAAACCTATAACGTTATACGTAGCATATAGTAATTCCATGGCAGGTGGTTAAAGAATAGGCTACTTGACCTTTTTTTTCTTCATTCTAATCGCTTCTTAATCATTAATTTTCACCAAAAACTAATATTTTAATATTTTAAACAGTAGAAACCCATAAAAATGTTGATTGAGAAATATGCCTTTTATATGGCGCCGAAAACACTGTCCGTCATTTTGCCGCCATAGTGTGACGTCATGTTTTTTGTATTTTATACTTTCTTTATTGAAAAAAGTTTTATGTGCTAAGCGTACGAGTCTAACAGTGCTAAAAAATTAGAAAAGAATTTAGAAATCATTTGTAATGTTGAACACTTTTGTAGAAACGTTTTGGCCATTTCATTTCCCAACTAAGTACAATAAATGGAGATAATATATAAAACTGATGTTTTATTTGAATTATTGAAGAAAATATATTTAATAAATCTTTCTAGGCTTATTCATATTATTTATATACAAATAAACTTACATAATATAACGAGCGCGATCAATAAAAGATATTAAATTACAAATGGGATGACATCACATCCAAATCGGAAGTAAGAATTTTGAAGATTAATTTGCTAACTTGTAACTTGGCCAACTATCAAAGACCTTGATCCTAAACTTGTTTGTAAGTAAGTAGATGTAGTAACTAGTAGATATGTTTATTTAAAAACTTTAAATATACCTATCTAATAATATTAGATCCATGGCTCAAATCGAAACGTTTAGAGAATATCATTAATAATTCTAAGGCATTCTACTAATAATTAAACTATGATTGTATGATTGAAAAACCCATTTCAAGAAAATTGTGCCGAATTCTACATTCAAACCAAAAACAACTTTTTTATAATTATGTAAATTTATCTAAATAGGTACATACTTTAAATCATCTAGCCTCTCATATTGTTTCATACTAAGTAGTTGTACCTACCTGTACAATGTACATACGTTAGTTTTATTATAGTGCAGGGTTAATAAATTATAGCGCTAAGGTACAAGGCCGTTTTACCATCGTTTTTGCACCCAACTTATCATTAAAATTATTTTAGGGTCTACACAGACGGACCGCATTTCAACTGCAATTCAACCGCAAATTGCAGTTGAAGTGCAGTTTGAATGCAGTTGACACGACTGCAATTATACGACTGCAACAGAACTGCAAACCAAACACGCAGTCGGATTGCAGTCGTGTGAACTATTTGGTTTGCAGTTCTATTGCAGTCGTGTCAACTGCATTCAAACTGCACTTCAACTGCAATTTGCGGTTAGATTGCAGTTGATATGCGGTCCGTCTGTGTAGACCCTTAACCTTAGATGTACATTATCAAAATAATTTAGAAAACATAACTATAAAATAAAAACCGGCCAAGTGCGTGTCGGGCCACGCGCAATATAGGGTTCCGTAGCACCGCTAGTTTTTAGGGTTCCGTACCCAAAGGGTAAAAACGGGACCCTATTACTGAGACTCCGCTGTCTGTCCGTCTGTCTGTCTGTCTGTCTCCAGGCTGTATGATGTATCTCAAGAACTGCTATAGCTAGACTTCTGAAATTTTCACAGATTGTGTATTTCTGGTGCCGCTATAACAACAAATACTTAAAATAAAGTTAATATTTAATTCCCATACAACAAACGTAATTTTTTTAGCCTTTCTTGCTCGTAATCAATAATGACAACACATGAAATTTTTACAAAATCCCCAATTACATGTGTACTTTAATATTTAATAATAAAATAAATAATTAAGATGGCTCCCATACAAAAAACTTAATTTTTCCCTACTTTCGCTCTATAACAGTACGGAACCCTTCGTGGGCGAGTCCGTCTCGCATTAGGCTGATTTAAAAAAAAATTGAATGGTCAATGAATGTACATTTTTTCATTGACCATACATTGAGTATCATTGAGTATCAAAAATCATCATCTGAATTACAGGAATCTGAACGAATAGTTTCTTTAAAAAAGATATTAAATTACTAATGGAATGACGTCACATCCAAATCGGAAGTACCACAAAAGCGTTTTCGTCAGTACAATTCATATTTTCATAAAATTATATTTTCAAATCGACTTTATTTAACAATCATACCTAAGCTTTTATAAATATAAATATCTATGGACGCTTCACACCACGTCAATCTGGCCCCGTATTCATCTTTTTAGTTGATCAACTATTACTCAATAAATTGTGAAGTCTTCTTAGCCGTGATAGTTTTCCTTTTAAATTCAGCATATTTCCTACTCCCGTGAATTTTTTCACATTTTCAGAAGCAACCGTTTAGCTGGTAGAATGGGAGGACACTGGACTCTAACGATTTTTTGCACCTTAAAACTTAATATTTCACAAACGGATCTCTAAATCGGAAAATGATCTATGAATACTCATTATTCATAAATCATAATATTTTTAATAAACCTATTACCTATCCAACGACACCACACACGAATTCACACGATGTGGTGGACGCGAAAAAAAAAATCATCCCCGCCACTGAGTTATTAAACTTATAAGTACTACGTACATCCCCATTTGATGTGTAGGGATCAGGGAAGGTACCATAAAGTATTATTTTTTTAAGATCACTAATACATTATAATGCGGTTAATGCCAAATTACAGCTTTGAAGGTCCTATAGTCTCTGAGCAAAACCGCGGACAGAGTACCGACAGACAGACAATCGACAGATGGACGGACGGACAGACCGAAACTATAAGGGCTCTTTGTTGACTACGGAATCCTAAAATCTACTAATACTTAAGTATAATTAAAATCTAGTACCTATCCATTTGCATACAATAAATAAAAAATATTTCGGAAAATGTCCAAAAACGTGTTCTTTTTTATTCATAGAGCGTAACTAATTTCTGAATTACTTACCTACTTGTCTATCTTCGACCTCAAAACGGCCTTCATTGTTTTAAGAATTATGCTATCTTTTTCTAGTGGACGAGTTCTTGGAAGGTCTCTTCTCTAAGGAGGCGCACGGGCGGCCATCGGACGAGAAAAATCCTGACTACTACGAGCTGACTCTACCGGTATGGTTCGACAAGAAGAAATACGAGCAGTAAGTATGGATGTTATAAGTTAATAACCAGTGTATAGTCGGTTCTACATGGTCGGCGTCAGTCTGGTTGAACAGCCTACGTAATAATCCAGCTGGCGCTACCAGTCAGACTCAGGGGACGTAATATTATTGTAATAGATACAATAAGTATATATTTTAGAGAGATTTATGAAGTATGTTCCTAATAGATACAACATAGAATATAATATCTATGGACGCTTCACACCACGTCAGTCTAGCCCCGTGCTAAGTACCAGGACTTGTGTTCATAGGCGCCGGCAGGGGGGTGCCACGGGGTGCACTTGCACCCCTTGGGAATCTCGGGATCAACAGGAATTATTGAAATAAAAAGCATTTTGTAACACTATTACCATGCCGTACAAAGATAGTTCGTAATATTTCGGCACTAAATGTATTCTGTTGACGTAAATAGACAGTCACTGTTGTTCGTAACGTAAGAAGTGAAAAGAAAAGAAAAGAAAGAAAACTGAAATCTGCACCCCTTGGAAATTTTATCTACGGCGCCCATGCTTGTGTTACGGGGACCAGACAACGGAAATAAATACATAATACATATTATGTATATTCAATACTTTTATACAATAGAAAATGTATTTAAGATTTTTATTATATTATCATACACATATATACACATAATATTTAATACACAATTCACATCCATGACCCAGGAACATTGAAAAATTTTGTTCCATCGGCGGGATTCGAACCCGCAACCCCCAGCTAGAGAACTGGCACACATGACACACTCTTTAAAACCAGCAGCCACATATGACAGACCTCGTCAAAGTTAACAGGAACTACTGGTCCGATTTGAAAAATTCTTTCAGTGTTAGATAGCCCATTTATCGAGGAAGGCTATAGGCTATATTTTATCACACTAAGACTAATAGGGGCGAAGAAATAGAGTAAAATGTGGAATAAACTGGGGAAATTATTTGAAAGGGCTTATCTCACGAACTACTAGTAGAACAATTTTTCTTTCATTTGGGTCAGATAAGAAGTAGACCACGTTAAGGATCATAGGCTATTTTTTGTGGACTAATAATTTGTCTATGAAATATCTAATTTACGCGGGCGAAGCCGCGTGGAACGTGTAGTACCTAAGTATATACATAATATTCTTATGTTGATTAAAATAGTAGGTAAGTACCACGGAGGTAATAAACTTACTATGTACCTATGTAGGTAAGTAAATACTCCGTGAAATGATGATTTAAAATATTTATGTATATTAAATGATCAAACGAACTTACCAAGTGAAGTTCGATCATTATTATATGAGTCGCTTCATTCGAAGATATATAATTATTAACCAGTAGTACCTCTGTATCTGCTAGGCAATCGCGTTTTTTCAAAGACGTATGTGGGTAGTTGAAAAATTACCCGCACGCTCGCTCACTGGACTTTCCAGCATGTCTCATTATGTTTAGAGAGAAGTAATGCAAAAAATCTTTCTTTCTTTCTTTGGGTACTGCAGCAAACATAGTTTCGTGCAGACTGGGTGGGAGGGAGATTATATCTTCGAATGAAGCGACTCATATAATAATGATCGAATTTCACTTGGTAAGTTCGTTTGATCATTCATTATATTTCTTCGATTCATTCTTCGATATATAATTATTAACCAGTAGATTTTCAGAGTAACGAAAAAAAGTTTTTTTTTTACGAAATACCATATTCATTATGAATAGTAATCATTATTATATTGGAGAAAGAATTTAACAATAAATAATAATAATAGTCAGAAACGAAACGTAAGAGCTCTATGGTTTGTGATTTAAATGATAACATACTGGGATCATGGTGATTAAGCATAATATTATAACTGATTCAGCGAAACTTTGTTCGTCGATAAAATTATGGCTAAGGAAAATATCGAAAGTATTGGAGTCGCTAGTCCTGCCTTTCGACTGTCGTCTTACTAATCGTCATTAATTGTGTCCAGTTTCAGTCCCCGTGTCTACGCTCGTGTCGATGCTCGTATCGACGCTCGTGTCGACGCTGCGCCGATCTCGTACACCACTTGCTTTATCCTATTTAATATAATCTTGAATAACCATCGCACGACGTAATAACTTAAATATAACTTGAAACTTCTTTTTTTAATAAACAGGAATTACATAAATTAATAACATCATCGATCCAATCACGCCCGGGAGTTGATGTCTTTGTAATATAAATTTCGATACCGCTATAATTTAAAACCGTAATTTTTTTATTTTGCCGAGTTTTATTAGGCGGAAAGTTTTAAGTCGATGACCAGTATTCAGTTGGTACAGAGTGCAAGAAAAAACAAATAATTTATAAGTGGATCCCGAGTACTATACTACCGTATTTTTACCGGAAAGCTTCTTTCGAAAGACGCTTCAGTCTTCACACATTCATCTGAGCCGATGTCACCAACCAATAAAATCAACATTGTTCATAAACAATGACAGTGCACAGTGATGGCTGTAGAAGATAATATCGTGATTCGTATTACACCCATTGTCAAATTGTTTGGCTAAGGTTCCGATGGAGCGGACGAAGATCTCTGTAATAAATCTATTTAGTTAATAAGATTAAACAGAGTATTTATCTAAAATCTAAGTCGAAGTAAAGTATTTTAGAATAAATTTTAAGGAGTCTACTGCTTTAACTGGGTCCAGCTCTGTGGTCGTCGATAATGTGGTTATTGCATATTAATACGATTAAAAGTCGAGAATATTCTGTTCTCGGTCCACCAGGCTGAATATTTTAACAATTATTATTCAAGAATAAGTGTGATTCTGTTATCGTATTTATCATTGCATATTTTATTTAGTATTAAATATTTTAGTCGCTTAAAACTAGTTGCATTCCGCGGCGGGGATCAGGAATCAGGATATAAAGGTGTCAAAATATCTATCAGTTGAGATAGCTCACGAGTACATTGATTTAACTGTTCTATATTATTTCGCTTTTAATAGGCATATATTATTATATAATATATCTAATATATAAAATTCTCATGTCACGGTGTGCGTGGTTGAACTCCTCTGAAACGGCTCGACCGACTTTCGTGAATCTTGGCGAGCTAGGGTTGAGAATCGGGTAACATATACTCTTTTATCTTTATATTAATAAGTGTATTCATTTGTTGAATAAATAATAGTAAATTGTTACAACTCGAGACTGACGGCGACTATTGTTTGTGCGACGGGATAGCAATAATGAACTTTGCCATGGTGATATACTCTTTAGTAGGTATAGTCACTTCAATAAAATAATAATATTATGGGCGAAATACTTTATATGGCAAAACAACGTTTGCCGGGACAGCTAGTTATGTTATAATAATATATATTATAAACGTCAAGACTTAAATATTTACATATTTTTTGTGGGTTTAATACACCCATGGCACTATTAATAATAAAACGTTAACAAAAACGGGGCGCCTGAGGCTGAAGAATGGGGATTGTCCATTTTTTTTTAATTTTGCTCATTACAAAAACATTTCGAGGAATAAGGTCAATGATCGTTTTACTGTATAAAAACGAAAAAAATACCCATTAGTTACTTATATTTTTGAACAAATATGTTTAACCTTAGTTTGACCTTCAATGGCGTTAAATTAGCAATAAATTCGACCAACATTACTTTTCGAACTTTTGGTAAGCTTCTCGTATCAGCTTTCACATAATGAACACTTGCATTTGACGAACCAGCCATTATAAATAAGATTGAAAGGAAAAAAAACATACAGCAGAGGTCAATTGGCCGCCGATGATGACGTTAGAGCGAAACTTTAAAAATTTATTGAGAAAAAACTAGCCAATGAATTTCAAAATTATTTAATTTATATTCTTAAAATACCCTATTTTAACGAAAAAAAATATAAAAAGTACATGTGATTTTTTTTTTGGACAATGCCCATTGTTGCCTAGAATACTGATATTGTTAAAGCGTGGTAAGTCTAGTCTAGATAAAGCCTACGCATGGTCTAGTTTCCTTTATATTTTTTGTGAAAAAAAATGAAATGTAAGCGCATCTGATAGTCTGTATGTCAAAACTTAAGGCTCTTAATTCTTTAATTAAAATCTTTCGATCGACTAGTGAAAACAAGAAGTAGGCTCTTAAATCTATTTTTGCTAGATATCCACTTTTGGGTATTGGCTTGAAAGCCTTAAAAATTAATTTTCCAAATTAACATGTAATTTTGAAATAAACTTACGAAGTGGTTGCAAATTTAAAATAATTCAATAATTGTATTTAAAATATAATACAATCTTTTCCGCCGCTTTGTTTGGGGAAAAGAAAATCTTTGAAATAAGGTAACCTTAGATAAGGGTACACGAAGATATAGTTCTAATAGTTTATTAATGTCATGATGTATATTAAATTAAGCCAGTGGTCCCCAACCTGTTTTTGTTTTTGGAACGAAGTTCCCTATATTTTTTTCATGCGGGCCGCAAACATTTTTGGTCTTGGTGTCACGGGCCGCAACAAACATTTTTAGGTTTAAAAAATAACGTAATTTAAAATTAACGATTTACAAGTGAAAAAAGACTTTCACGTTGACTGTATAATATTTTGTCCGTGGGCGTGAATTTCAAAATGGTTTAATATCACGCGGGCTACAAATAAAGTCCCGGTGGCCCGCATGCGGGCCGCGGGTTGGGGATAGCTGTGTTAAGCCCACAATAATTATAATAGTAACATCTATAAAATATATATACAATTAACTGTCAGCACTACGGCTGCGGTGTTGAGCGTTTAGTCGCCTCAACGCACTTCGAACTAGAAAGAGGTTGATTGTAGCGGTACTAGCGGCGCCAGCCGACGGTAACCAGCTCTGCCCCCCCCCCCCCCCCTTTTTGACGGGTAGCGGGAAGGGTTTGTCAGAGCCCAAAAGGTACCCGATTGATGGGATGTACTGATTTGTCTCTGAGAACAAATACTGGAATTATCCAACATAATCTCGGTCTGATATTGAGACAAGACTTATCGAGTCTGAGTGTTATAGGTTTCCGTTACGAAGTTGTCTTTTCTGATAATATATTATCTGATAAGTTTGATAATAATTTATATCGAGATAAATCAGATACTGTTGATAAGTCTGATCGTACCGAGACTTTGTTAGGTGAGATCTATAATGATTATAATCGATCGAAATGGAATCGATCTGCAACACTTATTATCAGGAATGTTTTATAAGCAGTAGCTTAACTTAATCGTTTTTGGGATCATTTAAAACAATAATCTGGCGAATCCAACGAGGGTGCACCTAACGTCAGTAGGAGCCCTGGATCTATCCGGATCTGGTCCGGTTCTATCAGTGCCGGTACTCGGGAAGGCTTCGGGTTCATTCGTAACCTGGTCGTCCCGTACCTATATTGATCACTTTTAGTGATATTTTCCCGATTGTCTGGTCTTAGTGACCTAAAAAAATAAATATTGGGGTAGCTCGTTATAATCGACTTATTTGTCGATAAAATATGTTGCAAAAAATATTGAGGGCAGTAACTATAACATTACGTAGATATTAAGTAAGTTTCGTTATGTACACTCGCGGTGTACCTATCCCGAGTCCCAAAATTGGTGCAAGATTTATTTAATAATAATAATTATATACCGGCAGACATAGTAAATCATAATCGTAGTTCTATATTTAGAACAATAGGATCGCGCGAGACGCGCATTGGTTGTTAACTGATGAGACTCGCAGTCTATCTAGTTATTAGCTCGAAATAGCTATTCTCTATAAAACGGCAAAGATATTAATATTATAATAATAATAATTATGTAGTTATATTTATAGAACAAAGAGCGCGGGAAAAACGCGCGGTAGTTGCAATTTTTTTATTTTTAAGCATTGTCGGAGACTCGTAGTCAATCCATACATAATGTTGATTTGAAAAATATCAATATATTTTAAATTGTAATTAGCTCGCAGTTAATCCCCTCAAACCAGCCAACATAGTATTGTACTTCTATTTTTAGATAAAACATCGTTAGAGACCCGCGGTCAATTCCGATGCATAAGGATTGTGTTTAGAGACTCGCAGTCAATCCACACATTATAGCGGTTTATAAAATAACTCGCTGCTAACCCCCAAACCGGCCAACGTATATTTCTATTTATAGAACAGATAAAGCATCGTCAGAGACTCGCAGTCAATTCCGATACATATAAATTGTGCTTAGAGACCCGTAGTCAATCCACACATTATGGCGGTTTATAAAATAACTTAATATTTATATATTAAGTTATTTTAAACTTGCAGTTATTTCCCCCAATCGGACAAACATATAGTTCTATTTATAGAATAGGAGAATAAAGAACATCGTCAGAGATCCGCAATCAATTCCGATGCATATTATAGAATATAGATTGTGTAAAAGGACTCACGGTCCAAACACACTGTACTTATTGACTCACAGTCGCAGTACGTGCCGGTTAATTAAAATAATTGCAGTAATCACCTGCAGTTGTTTCCCCCAATCCGGCAATCATACAGTTTTATAATTCTATTTATAGAACAGATAAAGCATACATAATATTATAGATCGTGTATAAAGACTCGCAGTCCCAACACATTGTACGTTTATTGACTCGCGGTCGCAGTGTAAGCCGGTTAGTATTGAATATACTTGACTCGTCTGGGCCTCGGTAGTGCCTGCCGTTTATTTAAGTATTTAATAGTACGTACATGTATTTTCTTATTACACGATAAAATAACACTGACTTTAGTTACTTCCAACACTGACTCAATCATTTTAATAATAATTATAACCAGCTGCAGCGCTTTGACATGGTTACTAAGTATTCGTGCTCGCGTTGCCTCGCGTTAACAAAGAATGGGACATGCCGGAAAGTCCAGTGAGCGTCCGGGTAATTTTTCAACTACCCACATACGTCTTTGAAAAAACGCGATTGCCTAGCAGATACAGAGGTACTACTGGTTAATAATTATATATCGAAGAATGAAGCGAAGAAATATAATAAATATTTTTAAAACGTAAATAATAAGAAAAAACTTTAAATCAGATTTTTATTAAGTAGGTATACTAAAATATCTTTTTTTAAATTTGAGTACTCGTAAAGTTTTTGTCACATAAATTATGTAAAGTCATCAAGGTTTTTATTAAAATTACGGAAGGAAAATTAAAATTTTCCTTGGCATGGTACGAGCCGTACGATATAATAAATTATATCGTACGGCTCGTACCATGCCTAAAATTAAATATTATATTATGACGTCACTAGACATGACCAATTAAGTAACGTAACGATCTAACCACATTATTCCGAGAACCTAACCATTTATCAAAAAATTACCGGTTTGATGTACACGGTCAATGATATTGTGATACGTACTTGTTTACCGTCTATGGTCTACACTCTCTGAATAAGGAAACTTATCTACTCTTTACGGTATGTAGGTATGTACATAGTACATACATGTATGGTGTACCTAATTGTATCACTCTCATGCCTGAGTCCTGACTAATGTCTAATCTAATTATTAATTATTCATTAGTATGTAATGAAAATGACTAGCTAATTAAGTAAGTATATAGTTTCTTCTTCAACTCAAATGCGAAAAGCGACAACCCTAGTAGTCCATTGAAATGTTACATTTGCTTTGCATTTATTAGAGGACGCAATTTTATTTTTGGAATATGTTAGGGGGGTCAATAGAAGCTTAACCTTAAGTTTGTGGGGTCGCCACTCTTGTCCCCCGGCCGCCATCTTTAAAAAAGGGCTGACAACACTATTTTCGTGATAACTCGGAAACTACACGTCTTACAAAAAATTTGTGAGAACATAATTTGTTGCAAATTATTTTGCCTAAAAATATGTTTATATAACTTTTTACCCTAATGTAAAAATTTAAAAAGTTATAAGCAAAAAAGTGATAAAAATTTTGAAAAGGTTTATTATCACTTTTTAACTTTTTTTAATACATTTTACAACAAAAAACCTTAGACCAACCCTGTAGATAATCTTTTGAGAATAAGATACCTCGGTCCCATGAAATCAATTTTCTGCAGATACAACGGAAACTGTGGAACCGTGGGTGGCTGCAGAAAAGCGGGCCTAAAATGCTATACATATAGTATAGTAGGCATGTACAGACTAGTAATAATGGTAGGCATACTATAAATGTAGTGTAGTAGGCATACTGTAAACTGTGGCTGCAGAAAAGCAGGCCTGAAATGCTTTATATAATAGTAGGCATACTGTAGAGCATTTTAGGCCTGCTTTTCTGCAGCCACACATGCTTTCACAGTTTCCTTTGCATTGCAGAATATTAATTTCATGAGATCGGGGGGGGATTGGGGGATATTTTTCTCAAAAGATCATCTACAAGGTTGGTCTAAGGCACTCTAAGGTAATTTTATTGTAAAATGTGTTAAACAAAGTTAAAGAGCCATAATAAACCTTTAGAAAAAAATTATCACTCTTTTGCTTATAACTTTTAAAATTTTTAATTTAGGGTATAAATGTATATAAACATATTTGTAGGCAAAATAATTTGCAACAAATTATGTTCTTAAATTTTTTTTGTTAAACTTATAGTTTCCGAGATATCACGAAAATAGTGTTGTCACCCCTTTTTTCAAGATGGCGGCCGGGGGACAAGAGTGGCGACCCCACAAACTTGAGGTTAAGCTTCTATTGACCCCCGTAACATATTTCAAAAATAAAATTGCGTCCTCTAATAAATGCAATACTCGGTCCTAAAATTGTAACATTTCAATGGACTATAGACCGAGACGAAGAAATGAATGATGAACGAAAATACTTTATACGCCTAATTTCATTAATATAAGAAAACTAATGTTTTAATATTTTATGTCCTGATTCATTAGGATACTTTTTAAGAAAAAAAAATATCCACAGCCGAACATTATAACATATTTATTTCACTCCTTCTTTTAGGAAGTCGGTTAAAAGGTTGCAAACATAAAAGGTGTAATTAAATATCAATTATTATTAACAGAGAGGCTAAAATGAGGTTATCTACCTATAGTAAACAGTACTTCGGTTACGGTACTGTTTTGTGTTTCCATTATGTTCAATAGTGCTTTTTAGGGTTCTGACTTCCGTATTTCTCATTATTATGTATAAGAGTGCCTTCACATTTAGGCTGGTCAGTACTCAAGATGCATCTCGGTCTCAAGACACGGTTCAGGCTCTGTGATTGGTTGGCTGTCAAAATTTGGACTAATCACAGAGCCGAACCGCGTCTTGAGACCAAGACCAGCCTAAGTCACACTGCTGCCTTCTTGATTCTCAGGGGCCGGAGGTTCTTCTGGGACTTCTGTTTTACGCTGACGTCTACGATGATGTGTGGGCTGATCGCGGTGTTCGCAGTGCCGTCCATCCTGAAGGTGCTGATCGGTTCCCGGCGCTCCAGCTCGCCGTACACGGCCTACAAGCGCTACGTGTCCACCATATTGCACACCATGTCGTGGTTTGAGCACGAGCTGTATCCGGGCAGCACGTAAGTTCGCTTTGGATCTAAGCAGCTCTGGATTTATGTGTAGGCAGTATAGGCCATGGCCTATGGGCGGCAGCCGGCAGCGTCCTAGGATGGCGGCAGAGTTCGTACATAGGGGCCGCAAAATTAAAGTTGCCTATACCTACTAATAAGAAATATAAATCTGGCCGATCTAAGAAAACACCCAAGCGCAGACAGAACGGAGCTCAACGGAGAGTATTCTATTAACGCGCTTGAAAATAAACTTCTAGGTTTCTTATCTAAGATTTCTAAGAATAGGTCCATACTGCAGAAAATCCTATTTTTTGGCATTCAGCAGTTCTAAGGTATCCGCGTGTGTCAATATTCCTAATATTGACACACGCGTAACTCCCAACGATTGAATATTTACTATTTTCTTTCCCTATTTATAAAGACGTATTTTTACCTGCGTGTGGAAGCTATTGTTGTCTCTTTTGTTATGTAAATCAAAGAAATTGATGGCGGGCCTATCTTTTTTGGTCGGTTGTTATCGTAATCTTTCTGGCTGGTCTTCGGTTAGCTGTTAAACCTACAAAATTACGTACAGCTGCTGTCTGCATAAGTCGGCAAGTTTGCCGACCAATGCTTTACAGCAGAGCTACCCAAGCTCGCGCACCTGCTAGCCCGCAGCCTGTTAATCTAGGCGCGCCCGCGAACAATATCAAATAAATTAAATAAACAATAACTAAATTACCTAGTTTCCTTTCGGTAATATCGCTTATGCTTTTTTTAACTTCGTGGTGCCCGCGCTCCGCGTGGCTTATAGGGATTTTCAAAATAGCCCTTGGAGCAATACCAGTTGGGCACCACTGCTTTACAGTGTACTAGTAACTACCAATAATAATTATAAAATGTATTTGTTATCTTGAGTAAAAAACGAGGTTTTATTTATGGAACCGACGTTAGAAAATTGTAAAAAATATTGTGGCCTTCATTATTAATATACCTACGAATTTTAATGATTCGACAAATTTTTCTCAGGGCCTGGAAATCCTTAGCTACGGTTAGAAGTCGACATTTCAGAGCTGGACAGTCTGCGAAGCTTAAGGGCCAAGGGATAGTCTCGCAGCGAGATCTGGCGCTAACACAATTTGGATTCATTGGATTTTCTCTGCTCAAGTCCGACGAGTTCACTATACGACAGCTGGAGCCCGGCGACTGGGATGCGTATCTGCATTTCTGGAGAACAATCGGACATGCGATCGGCATAGAGGATAGGTTGGTGACAAACCTTAATACGCCATTCTCAAAAAAAAACCTGGATAGTAAAGTTATTTTTGTCAAGTTACCAATACCAATAGGCATAACGTGTTAAGGGGCCGGGCTACCCTCGAAATTCTCATACATACGTAATATCAAAATCATTTTCTCATACGAAAATATTTAACATGTTTGAGTTATTTTTTAGCTTAAAATAGTCATTGCCTAGGTCAGCCTAGGTTCCTGCACAACAATTAACTTCAAAATATTTAAACACTAAAATTTTTTTTTTGTGTATAATTTTTTTTTACTTTTGGGGTATGAAGATTTTTGTATGGAGCCTGGTCTACCAACATGTCCGCCATTTTGTTTTTTTTTTAAATCGCGTTCACGAATAATTCTTTGGAAAATGGATAGCTAACATCAATACAAACAAAAAATAATCTGTGACAAAACCGCGTAAAGTGTCATATTTCGAAGATATGAGCTGCCAAAGTTTTACCATTGGAAATAAATTTTCAAGATATTGCAACTCTAAGGCATGGTTATTCCAAGTGATTTCTCGTCTATGAAACAGTAGTCACTCTGTAACACGCCGTCGCGAGTTTCTCATTAGGTATGTAGTTGATAAAAATTATTGTTTAAGCTAGATTGCACTTTGTCATCACGCGACGGCGTGTTATAGAGTGGCTACTGTTTCATAGAAGAGAAACCACTTGGTTTAACCATGCCTTAGAGTTGCAATATCTTAAATATTTATTTCCAATGGTAAAACTTTGGTAGCTCATATCTTCGAAATGTGACACTTTACGCGGTTTTGTCCAAGATTATTTTTTGTTTGTATTGATGTTAGCTATCCATTTTTCAACGAATTATTCGTGAAGTCGATTTAAAAAAAATCAAAATGGCGGACAAGTGGGTCGGCCAAAATCTTCGTACCCCTTTACTACTAAATATTTAAACACTAAAAAATAGAGTAAAACGAAAATATTTAACATGTTTGAGTTATTTTTTTTTTAGCTTAAAATAGTAATTACCTAGGTTCCTGTACAAAAATTAACTACAAAATATTTATACTCTAAAAATTATTTTTAGTATTTAAATATTTTGTAGTAAATTTACTATTTATTTATATATTTTTTAGTGTTTTACTCTATTTTTTAGTGTTTAAATATTTTGAAGTTAATTTTTGTACAGGAACCTAGGTAATTACTATTTTAAGCTAAAAAAAAAATAACTCAAACATGTTAAATATTTTCGTATGAGAAAATGATTTTGGTATTACGTATGTATGAGAATTTCGAGGGTAGCCCGGCCTCTTAACTTCTGATTGCGATCTGCCACCACGTCAAAGCGGTCGATCTCGGCCCCGCTCACTCCTCAAAAGTCAAACCACAATTCACAAATGAGACCTAAAAGCGACCTATTATGCCGACGAACACGGCCATGATTTTTATTTCGATGAGATCTTAGTTTATGTATCAACACCAATTTATTACAGATACAATATCTGCCGTAAGACTGTCGAAGAGACGAGGCAGGTGTGCCAAGTGATCTGCGACAGAGTGTACACTCCGTGCCTCACGGACGTGCCGGAGTACTTCGAGCACATGGCCCGGGTGCTGCTCGAGGCCATGACCTGCGTCAACCCGACCATCGACATCGAGGCCAACCTCTTCCTCACCAGATATCTGGCCAACGTCCCCGGGTATATACTCACAGAGAGAGACAGAGTGGACATTCAGAGACGCATAGTCGAGAAATCTCAATCCAAAACAGAAAACACCAGCGACTGTTGTAAGTATTTTGTCCGGAAATTTTTATACTTCCATGTCACTATTTTATCATTAAGGTGTTCAGAGAACAAATATAATTTAGTAGCATAACTCAACCGTTCTAAACCTAAAAATCTGCTTATTTGAAGTCTCGCTTGTAATGTGCGTGCGCCCGATTCGAGCGGTCCAATATTATGATGATGACGTATATTATATACTTTAGGTGTACTGTAATTTGTGATATTTTTAGGTGTGGAAGCGATCGATTTGATACAACGGCCGCTGATAGAGGTTCCGCACTCCAAGCCGCTGCTGCTGCACTGGCGCGACTTCGAGACCGTCGAGTCCTCGCCCGCCTACAAACGCCTTCCGGGGCCCTCCAGATACAGGATAAGTTTCGCCAGCATCATGATCGCGATACACTCCTGCTTCATCGGCAGGATAGTCATGAACTGGATCTACAGATACTCTGTCTTCTTGATGAAATATTTCCCGTACCTGGCGTTTTTCAAGTACGGCATAAGGACGTCGTATGTGAACATATTCGTGGAGGACCCCACTGACGATACGGAGCTGAAGCCGAACTCGGCGTACACGACGCCGCAGTCGGCCTCGTGGTTCCGGACGATAATGAGCTCGTTTTGAGTTCCGTTCGGTTTGCGGAATGTTCGGGTACTCGCGGGTGTGTGATATAATAAAAAGAAATTCTACTTATAAAATGGAAGTTTATTTAAAGAAGTCGTGCGCTTTTAATCTCTCTCGTTTGCTGACGTTGATCTGCAGCAGGTTGTCGGTGATGTTATCTGTGTGGGCGTCGAGCGGCGCGGGGCCGGGGGGTCTGGGCGGGGCCACGAGCGGCGTGCGGGGGGTGGGGGTCCGTTTGGGCGTCGTGTGGGGGAGGACCCCCACGGCGTTAGGGGTCAGCCTCAGACGCGGGGACAGCAGCAGATGTTTGGCCGCCAGCTTCCGCGCCGCCGGTGACATGCTCTCTAGCCGCTCCGTGTTTGTTCTGAAACTGTCCGAACGTTGTTATTATACGAATTGGCCCAAGAGCCAGGGGCAGCCAAACCTTCGTTATTTTGTAAAAGCTGAAAGTTTTTCTGTTTACGTATTATGCAGGTCTGGCTAACCCCGGTTTCTTATTCTATTAAATATGTAAATACGTACGTATATACGTAAATTTTTAGTATGGCGATTTTAGTTCCGCAAGTGACCGCTAGAAGCGCTGTAAAATTTGCCATACTAAAAATTTACGTAGTCGGTATCGAGTATCGATAAATACTATAGCTTTAAACTCATGGTAGAGCTACTGAAAAAATGATTAAAATTCATTCAGCAGTTTTGATTTATATTTTGGTTTGATTTATATTTTATACGTGGGAGAGCCATGCTTCGGCACGAATGGGCCGGCTCGACCGGAGAAATACCACGTTCTCATAGAAAAACGGCATGAAACAGCGCTTGCGCTGTGTTTCGCCGAGTGAGTGAGTTTACCGGAGGCCCATGAATCCCCTACCCTATTCCCTTCCCATCCCTATTCTCCCCTATTACCCTATTCCCTCTTAAAAGGCCGGCAACGCACCTGCAGCTCTTCTGAGGCTGCGAGTGTCCATGGGCGACGTAAGTTGCTTTCCATCAGGTGATCCGTTTGCTCGTTTGCCCCCTTATTACATAAAAAAAAAAAACATTATTACTACCCATGGCCCGCATTGGTCGGTACCGCCGCAAAAGCTACGTCTCGCAATTTTTAAATATTATGTAATATCTTCGAAAATATTCATTTAAATCATAATATGCTGTAAAAGGCGGAGGGCCATATAAATATTATTAAATCAACAATGTATTTAAAAGTGTTTAATGGAATAAAGATTAATACCGTATTGGTTAAAATAGCTTCGAAAATTAACCATAAAGTAAATAAAAAAAAAAACTGTTATTGTGGGATATCCTTAAGAGATAGGCATAATATACCATCGCAGAGTTTTCTGTAGACATTTTCAATGTGTACAATACTTAGTACAGTTACGTTCAAAAGTCCAGTAGCAATCGAACACAGCTATAGCGTCAACACCTTTTTCTATAAAGACAATTCACACGCACACATACACTTTGTTTGGCTGTATATTTATATCGTCAATTTCGTCTCAACATTTGTGAGCACTGCCGTGGCCCAGTGGTTAAGCAAGTGCGTGTGTTTATCTAAGATCATCAGCTAAATTCCAGGATCGAATCCGACCCACATTGGGTCCGCGTCGTTTTTAACCGACTTCCAAAAAACGAGGAGGTTACAACGATTACTCCGCCGTTTGTGAACCGATTTTCGAAATTTTTGTTTTGTTGTATTAGGTTTCATTCCAATTTGGTACCATGTTCACAAAAGTGATGACCTGATGATGGGATCCATGAGTAATCGAGGGAACTCCTCGAAATTTATATGGAAACATATGGTGATTTTGGTTTTATGAGAAGCATCCTAAGCATATGCTACCAAAACGCAAGATTCTGCACCAAGATATACTATGGTTCCGAAGATACTAAGAGAATACAAGTTCCTTATAGATACAAGTTTGGGGGTTTAGGCGCTGTTTTAAGAACTGAAAGCATATGCTACTATACACATTACATTCATAATCATCATCATCATTACCACGTCAGGGTCACCAATGTCACCAAAATTGAACATAACAAAATATTCAACCTTATCTCCAGAGCGTAAGGCACACATTTGACATTACTTCTGAGAAGTAAGTTGCTACGATAATACAAATACCATGCTAGAGTGCACAGCTGTCACACTTACCAATCGCGGCCACGGGCGGCCGTAGACTTCTTAAGCGATAATATGTATTACAATAATAAAGATAAAGTTTAAAATCATATGACACTGAAAGCCTCGCCGCTGCTAAAATTCCGGTTTGGCGTGGCCCTAGCACGTGTCCACTTCGATTTTTTTTTAATGTATTGTTTAAAATTATCTGCAGCTGATATTATATTTTGTAAGTGTGACTGTTAACAAATTGTAATAAGATACGTAGAATAGTATACAGGTGTATTAGGGCCGATTCACACCGGAATGGCGGAGGCGAGGCGAGCAGTTTCAGTGTCATATGATTTTAAACTTTATCTTCATTGTTGTAATACATAGTATCGCTTGAGAAATCTACGGCCGCCCGTGGACGCTCGTGGCCTCTTGCGGCCGCCGGCGGCGTTGATTTCTCAAGCGATACTATGTATTACAATAATGAAGATAAAGTATAAAATCATATGACACTGAAACTGCTCGCCTCATCTCTGCCATTCGGTGTGAATCGGCCCTAATCTACGTATAGTACGCGTCGATGATTTTACTAGGTAACTAAAAATACTGAAATTATTATTTTTAACAAAAAATTAAAACCGGCTTCCAAGGTAAAAACAATAATAACATCCTTATAATATGAACTAAAAAGTATTAAATAATTTTGCCTATGTCATGGTGCCTTTTTCCGAATTCGGCTAAAACTCAACTATTTCTGTACTCAATCTTCATAATTTTGAAGTCGGTGCCAGTTACAAATGTTTCAAATATTCTGGCATCTGGATTCAGCTATATCTGGTACCGATTTCAAAATATAATGTCGTATAATGTCGTCAAAATATAAAATCGTCTTTTACAATTTGTTCTTTTTTTTTTAGAAAATACTGTAAGTCGATGGGTGAAAAGATTCGAGGAAGAAGGTGGCTTGCAGAGTCGTAAACGAAGTGGAAGGCCACTTCTTATTAACCAGACTCAGCGGCGTTATATGGCAGCGGAGTATGAAACGACAAGTCGTTTTGCCGATGAATTTGACACGCCATTGGTCACCGTTCGTCGTGCACTTTGTGACGAGGGATTACACCACCGAAAGCCGGCGAAAAAACTCAAAAACCGGTTTTTGACTCAAAGGCATAAAGACGAACGGCTACGCTTTGCATGAGAGTATATTTAGATTTTGATTGGGAAACAACAATTTTTTCCGATGAGAAGACTTTTAAATCCTTTCAAAAAGGAAATCTACATTTATGGCGTAAAGACAACACCCGTTGGTGTGAAAATAACGTGGTGTCAAACACTGAATCTGGCAGAATAAGTGTGAACATGTGGGGATGGATTAGTGCTCAAGAGCCGGGTGAACTTGAATTTACCTATACCTACGCGAGCCAACAGTGCAAATTATGTAGAAGTGTTAGAGGACATTATGTTACCTACTGTGCGAAATGAGTATGGTGATAGCGAATAAGTTTTATGCATGATAATTGTCCAATTCACCGAGCCTCCATAGTTCGCAATTGGTTCAGTGATCATTCTAATATTAAAGTTATTCCGTGGCCAGCACGATCCCCAGACTTAAACCCGATTGAAAATATATGGGGTTTATGGTGCAAAGATGGCGAGCACGCGATGATAGATGTCCGGAGCTGCTCAAATCTCATTGCATGCAGTTGTGGGAGGATTTACGTGGAACAGAAATCTGTAAGAATATTGTGGCTTCCATGCGCAGACGTCTTCTTAATTGTATCGAAAATAATGGAGGTTACACAAAATATTAAGAATCATTATGTATTTCTATGTCGCAATAATAGGGGCCTGTTTCACCACTTCCTGATAAGGCTATCCACCACTTAATTTGACAGATGGAGTATGGAGAATCTGTCAAATAAGCCTATCGGGCACCTTATCAGGAAGCTGTGAAACAGGCTATAAGTGTATTAAAGTAATTGTTATAATATTGATATTTCGTAAGTTTCAATTGGGCATTCTACAAAGGAACGTGCTGGCCAGTAATTGTTAGGTTAAGGTTGAGGTTGAGGTTAAGTTTTAATCCTCTTTCTCGGAAAACGAATAATTAAACTATAACCTCAACAATATGAAATATTGATAACACAATAGATATAGGTATTATTATGATAGATCTGTGAATCAAAGATTTTACCGTCGTCCGTCAAACAATTCAATTGTTCAATAATAATTGTTGGCGTTGAAATATATATATATATATATATATATCGGCGTGCGCGATTAACTTGTCTATTGGCAACTTATTTTGAGATAAGTTTTATAATGTATGTTATCTGTTGGAGCGGCCAGTACGTTCGGATGGGGTTTTGAGTGACGCTGTCTAACTGACGATGGATTTTTGAGAGGTGACAACCATCACCTGCCAAATATCTAGAATTATTATGAATGTTGGAAGGAACAGTGTATGCTCCCATACCCATCGGCTCCAATCTGACGATACCTGGTTAATCACGTTCAGTGTAAATAACTAATATACGCCCACAATCTTGGAGGATGGATGCAATGTTATTCCATGGCCATTGAATCAGTTTCAATATACCGCTCGACGATCCGATATATGTGACGTTATCTGGGAAAAGGGACCTTATGGAGGGTTTTAGTTTCCGAGATAATCGCATTTAAAGTAAAGTGTCGAAAAAAATCATTTTTTCTTTTTTTGCTCCATGTTAATAAACAGACTCTAAATTTTGATATGACAAAGACACAGGTTTTAAAAACATTTTTTTATAGGTTAAAATTGAACTTAAAGTTTAGTGAAAAAGGGACCTTATTGTCGGTGCTGCAGTCGAGAGTCGATTGTGGCTTTCTTTCGGCACGGTATCTACTGTTATACTACTAGTAATTTGCACCAAACTGAAAATCGGTAACATTGATTAGAATATCTGGGGGCACGGCAGTGCCCCCGCCAAGTAGAGCGTGAAGTACCATCATTTACAGGAACCATTTCACCACATTTTAGGCCCCTATTTGAGAACCTCTAGAGGTCATTAAGTTCCGAATTTAAGCTAAAGCAAAGTTTCTCATTTATAACACTCACTCACTCACTCAAGATCATCAAAATAGAACTAGTACTTCCACAGAAATAAGAAGTACTTCCCATAGACTCAGAGAGCTGAAATTTAGCACAGTTTAGGGTTTAATGGCCATATTATATAGGGAAAACCATAAAAATTAGCCACGTGCGAGTCGGACTCGAAATTAGGTTTTTTGTATGGGAGCCCCCCTTAAATTTTAATTTCAAATTAACCCTGACCAAAGGTGATCAACCTGCATTGTCCTAACCAAACTTGGAAATAATACGTTTCCAACTCGGGAATCGAACTCCGAGTCAAGAGCCACGCACTAAACTACTAGACCACGGAGGCGTATGTAACACGTGTGATGCTGATGGTGACGTTTACACGAGCGCGCAATCCTACACAAGTGATATGATGAAACCCACTACTTACGGCTCAGATTAAAAAATCAGTATGTTTCTAAAAAAAAGAAGTGAAATCCCACCAAAAACATTCTGTAAAAAAACTAGCCAAGTCTCGAATCTCGATGGAGCTGATTGTTTATCTCTAATAAGGGTTCCTTGTTGACTACGGAACCCTATTAAAAAGTAATAAAATCTAGACAAAGTCGTACCAAGTCTGAGGTTCCTTTATTTTTATAAAGAAATCTCAGAAATATAATTAAATAATGAAAAATATAATTAAATAAATATTTAAATAAAATAAAAAATAAAACAAAAATAAAAAATAATGTTACAACTATGAAATTAATAGTATTTTTGTATCTTCTTTTAACTGTATTACTAAAAATGTAACGACCGACATAAGGTCTCTTTTAATATTTATGAATACTTCTATGGTAACTATGAGAAATTACATGTTTTTGGTACACGTCTTGTTACTAAAGGATAATTTAAGTTATTAAAAAAATAAGAACTTCAATGTTAATAAAAATGTACATTTATTTTTATGATATTACTAAACTTTTAATCACCGACAACCTTCCCTTTTGAAAAGTGTTAAGTGTTTGTACCAGCTTTTTACTAAACTTTACCTTGAATTTTAAGACAGAAAAAAGTTACTTTTTAAATAGAAGTTTATATATTTGATCTCATTTGACTATGTTTAACTATACTAAATATATATTTTTGTTGATTTTGACTGATTAATAAGATTAGTAGAAGCACAATGTTTATTTGTTCAAAATTTTTTTTATACAATAAACAATGTTGTTTAATATCGAAGACGTCTCTATTTAGTAAAAACTGATTCGTTTTATATTATTCTTTTATAAAAGCCAATAGAAAACATAGTATAAGTGAAATAAGTATTTAGTAAAAACTATCTTGGGCATTTTCATTACATCATGCATTTTGGCGTGGTAAATAACAGGAATAGAGTGATAAAATTATATAATTGAAGTTAAAATCTAAAAGACCATATAATGTACTTCTCAAAAAACATAATATCTATGTAATTTCCCACAATAACATACTTTTTTTGGGTTTCGAAGTTTGAATGCGATTTTCTCAATATCACCTTTTATGACTTTCGAGTTTCAAAATTTTTAAAAAAAATATTTGCCAGGCCTACATGCATGTTATTTACATGGTTCGATAGCTTATTAAATGTAGATTATGGGGATGCTAATAACTCAATACCGACAATAAGGTCCCTTCACGCTGATAACGTCACATACTTATACATTTTATTTTTTTGAAAGTGTTGTTTTATTATAATACTTACTTACTTATATAATTATCTAACTAAAACATAATAATATTATTCATTTTACATTTGACTCTATTTATGCAAATTGAGTCCAATCCACACCATTGCCAAAATTGAGTTAATAATGCAGAAGTATTCCAAAATGTCCCTTTTATCGACCCTATGAAGATCGTACTAATCTAACAATTTTTTCAGAACAAAACATTTTTACAACAAAGTTACCAAGTAACAAATTAATGAGTATTGTTTTTTTTATATAGATCCAAACTAGATATTGGTCTCTCGATTTTTTTTTAATTAGTCAAGTGGAATCATGCGACTTGTTTGCATATTAAAAAAGGCTTAATTCTTAATATTTTACAAAGACTCACGGGTCATTGTGACACAGGCCCGACACAAAATAGACATATCCTATTTTTTGATAGGGTAAAACGACTAGTGATTAGATAGTACCAGTTATTGGACAAAACACAAAAACGCAATATTATTTATAAAGTTTGCTTTAAAAACTGCATTTTTAAAGTAATAAAACGCCTGATTTTAAAGATAAACAGGTAGCTATTAAAGCAACCTTAATAAATATTATAGTGTTTTTGTGCTGTGTCCAATGACTAGTACTGACTACTGTCCAATCACTAGTCATGTTCACCCTATGTAATATTTATATTCAAAATCAGTGGCTAAGATGTTATTGTATTGCTTTCTTTTTTTCTCTTTAGGCCCAGTAAGAAAAGTGCTAATACGAAGAATAAGAATCGTTATTTGCATGTTTTTTGCAATTATATTCAATATCAGTGGCTAACACTTAGAAATTGTTATTTTCATACCGTGCCTAAAGAAAAACACAAAACAAAAAAAATATATTTTGTTTACTTAGGTACATTTAAAAAGAAATCGGTCAAGTGTGAGTTGAACTCGCGACACGAAGGGTTCCGTACCATTATAGAGCAAAATTAATAAGTAGTAAAAAGTTTTATAGTGCCCAAGTGTGTGCCCGTGTAAAAAGTCGGTCGTGCACCTGATCTCTCACCAGTTATGTCGGTCTTCCGCTTCGTTGGGTTACGAGAGTAAAGAAAAGTGCTCTTGTGTATTGCGCACACACTTGGGCACTATAAAATTACTCCTGCTTAACTGGCCTGGTTTTATTGAAACCAAAGTGCTCTTGTGTATTGCGCACACACTTGGGCACTATAAAATTACTCCTGCGTAACTGGTCTGGTTTCATTGAAACCAGAGTGGTCGTGTGTATTGCGCACACACGACCGTTACGACACGATCGTATAGAGGGGAAAAATCCAGGAAGAACAAGCCGAAGAACCCCATATCGAGGACAAACAGTTGCCGAGTTATAAGCACTCAAAGTTTGACATTGACAGCTCGGCAACTGTCAAACGTCGAACAAAAGCGGCCATAACTCCGCTCCCAACAGGCCTAGAGGAACGGGGTTTCTTCTAACATCAAAGGCAACATCTCGGCTACCCCCTCCCCGAATCTGGACTAAATCGGAGACATCAAAACTTCAAGGACGATTCTTCTACTATATACTTACAATACTTTTAAATGAGTAATGTAAAATTTGTCTATTACAGTAATGTAATGGACAAATTTTACATTACACATTCTTTGCATTTAATGGACAATAAAGGTCCGATAATGGCTCATTATTTTGTAAAATGGCAATGTAAGATACTCCATTACTGTTATTTTTTGTATTATTATTATTATTTTTTACATTAAGATTTTTGCAACGTTGCTTGAAACCATCACTACTAATGCGAAAGTGTGTCTGTCTGTCTGTCTGTCTATCTGTCTGTCTATCTGTCTGTCTGTTTGATATCTCTTCACGCCCAAACCACTGAACCGATTTTGCTGAAATTTGGTATGCAGATACTTTGAGTACCGGGAAAGGACAATTCATCCCGGAAAATGTACGGTTTCCGCACGATAAACGAGTTTTGGCGAAACGGAGTTGCAGGCATCATCTAGTTTTAAACATCCTTGTAAAAACCAGAAAAAAGTAGGAGCGCCACATTATATCAGGTAGGTACTTACTGCCGAAGCATACAACAAGATATATTTAGGATATGCTCACCTAGATGCAAAAAAATATTAAGTTTTAAATCTAAATTATATATTTTTTTCATTTCAATCTTTTTTTTGGGAATATAAGCAACAATATAAACTAAAAAATAATGAATATATATTTAATTCTATTACTACATAACCGAAAGAAACAAATGCCGGTTTTCTTCAAAATTTGAAAGTTCATGAGGCCTCAGTTTATTTAAAAGCAAATTTTATAAGTTAAAATCGTTGTTTCTATTACTAATTAGATGTTAGACATCCAAATCGGGTGCACAGATCTCATGTACGAAAATCCTGTTGACTTGTGTAATAAATCTAAAACGATGGTTCGCTTTGGATTATATGTATCTCACACTAATATAGTTTTCCTAAAAGGAGCCCTCCTGTTTTTGTTTAATTTTTGTTGGAAATTGTAGTAATTTTTAACATATTTATGTTCGTACGCATAGAATAAATTACCAAATATACTATTGTAAATTAACTTTACTTAAAATAACAATCAGTTTTAAAGAATACACAATTTTAATAAAAACGGCTTTTTCTCAGAACTGTCATCGCGTGAGTTGAGTCCGGTATGCATAAATAGGTCCATTTATAATATCTTATCACTATGTTATAATTTAATATTATTCTTACTTTCAAAATAGTCATTTCATTAAAAGTTTTTAAAAATGCTGACATAAAAAAAAACAATATGAAAAATCTATACTAATATTATAAATGCGAAAGTATCTCTGTCTGTCTGTCTGTCTGTCTGGCTCGCTTTCACGGCAAAACTACTGAACCGATTGTAATGAAATTTTGTACACAGATAGTCTAAAGTCTGAGAAAGGACATAGGCTACTTTTTAACTGGAAAAAGGGGTTGTTAGGGGATGAAAATGCGTAAATTTGTTCAAAATAAGTTAGTTCCAAAAATTCATAGCAGATGGCGCCAAGAGTCTCCTACATCGCGCTATCGCTTGCTCATACGTCTTTCTATAAGAGGTGGTACCATGTTAAACCAAGTTTTCCGATTTTTTCGATTGTTATACACGTTATTAAATAACTTACTATTCAGTAGGTACTTTATTCACTTATTTCAGTAGGTACCAGTGTTTTAATTTAACACCAATTTTGTTGACATCGCGCGCTATAAACTGAAGACCACGCGGACGAAGTCGCGGGCAACAGCTAGTTTAAAATAATATTGATAAGCTGAGATTTGAACCGTGACCATTTCGATGCTACGATACGAGGCCAACTATTTACCGATGGATCTACTACGTAACTATCTTACGTACCTATCTAGTGAAATTTTTGCATTTATTGACACAGTGTAGTGCAATATAAATGAAGAAGAATGAATGAAGAAGACAAACATATATGTTATCTTTGTCTTTCATCCACTACACGCAACTTTCTTGTATTGATACTGTACGACATTTAAGTGTATACGGTAACATGGCGCACACATAAAATATATGCACTGTACCGGCAAACGAATATCCATGGTCGTTACGATGCTACTGGACTTTTGAACGTTGACTGTACATTATTTTGATAAATGATAAATCTCGTAGGGTTCAACCTGCGTTTTCAATGTGCGGAAAAAAATGTAATTATTTACGACATTCATTCACTCTATCTATTATAGAAAACCGCATCAAAATCCGTTGCGTAGTTTTAAAGATTAAAAGGAACAAAGGGACATAAGGAGAAAAAGCGACTTTGTTTTATAATATGTAGTGACGTATAGAATATAGATGGAAATGGTTTTTACGCGCATTATGTAATAGAGCCTGTCCACATGGCGCGCTGCGTCAGCGTTGCGTCGACGCAGCGCTGCCGTTGCGTTGTTTTATATACAAATAACCAAGGTATTCACACGGCGCGCTGCGTCGTGACAGCAGCGCGCAACGCACACATGACGGACTGCAGCACCCGAGACGAAGCGGGAGGGGGTGTTGAGGGGCCACATACATCAGCCCCCGTAGACAAGTGGCAAAACGCTAACGCTAGCGCTAAACCTAACGCTACAAAATGTATGGATTTGACATTAGTATTCGCTAGCGAAGCGATGACTTAGGGCCAACCCACACGTACCACAACCACACGACAACCGCAACCACACGACAAACACACGACGTGGTCGGGCGTATATTTCGTATTGTAAATGAACTGGACCATTCACACGTACCACATTTTGCAGTCGTTGTCGACCACTTGTAAAATACCGACCACATCGCAACCACGTCGCAACCACATCGCAACCACAACGTTGCGTCGATGCAACGACACGCCGCCCGCGCTCTCCCCCCCTTCATTCATTTCTTCAGGGAGGCGAAACTTTAACGAGAAAGAAAGAAAAAATTCCACGCCTCGTTTAAATTTAGAAATTTAAAAATTTAGAAATTTAAACGAGGCGTGGAAATAATATAGTGCGGGAGCCCTAGAACAATTTTTATTTAATTACCATCAAGCTAATTTTTTGTGAGTAGCTTCATTTTGACAAAACGATCAACATTTTTATTTGCGAAAAATGTCGAAAGTGGTTGGCCATCAGTCAAGGTTTTTTATATGTAGATATTTTGTTTTCATAATTCATTAGAGCTGTAGCAAAAGTTGATACTGAGTAACGGGTACGCCCACAGGCGTACCGGCAGCTGACCTCAAAGGAAAGTAAAATAACCGTCAATTTTCCTGGAAAGTGGGAATTCAAAACGTGTTATCTACTCTGCGCAAAATGAAGTGTTGGAAACAAAATATCTTTTAAGGCCAGGCCAGTTCGAAAAGACTGATTTTTAAGCTTCCAGTCTGAAGAAATTATGTGGAATTCTCTTACACCAAAATTGATGTAGACTCAAAAAGAAACAAAGTAAAAAAATGACACATATATCAAGAATAGCAACAATAAAGTGTCCGCTTCGAAATCCATGACTTTGGGCAAGACGTGTTTCCGCTATAAAAGCCGGAGTCGAACTACAATAGTTCGACTTGCACACGACGCAACCACGTCGCAACCACATCGCAACCACTGGCCGTCGTCATTTTGTCGGTACCACGACGCAACCACAAAATGCTGCAGCGACACCATTCACACGTAACCACTGCTCGACGACATTTTGTCGTTGCGATGTCGTGTGGTTGTGGTACGTGTGGGTTGGCCCTTATGTCATATCGCATACATTTTGTGGCGTTAGCGTTAGCGTTTTGCCACTTGTCTAAGGGGGCAGTTTTCCTGATTCGATTTCCTGATCCGTATTCCAAAATCGGGCCTCCGAAGGGCGGCCACATACATAACTTTTCCTGATTCGGGAACCGTATCACGAAAAAAAAACCGTACGCAAATTGATCGAATGTGTGTGACATGCAATTACTTTTGTATGAATTTACTGCGTTTGGAGGCCCGGTTTCGAAAAACGGATCAGGAAATCGGATCAGGAAAACCATGATGTATGTGGCCGCCCTAAGACTGTTTCGTAATAACGCTGCGATGACGCAGTGCCTGTGTGGCCGGCTATGCGTCGAACGGCAGCGCTGCGCCGACGCAACGCTGACGCAACGCGCCGTGTGGACAGGCTCTAATGGTTATCGTTTCTACTAATCAGTGTTCAAACAGGAATAAAATAGTAAATTGGCTTATAAAATGGTATAATACTTTATTACAATAATTTTATGCTCAAATTAAATATTTTTCTATGTACATCACAGTAAATTACATTCTGAGAGAGATTTATTTCTTTGCATTATTTTTGTTTATAAATTGCAGGTAATTATTTTTTTTGATTACTTTAAATTTATAATTTCGTACATATTCATGAAAATATATCTGCCGAATTAATGGTTTTTACGACGGTTATTAAAGTAATGACCTTCATAACATAGACATTTCGCAACACTAAGAACGTAAAATATTCAGTGATAATTAATTTTCATTACCACGAGAATAAGGCACATAATTTAAAAAGAAAATGAGGTGCAGTCTTGCTAGACTGCATTTTTTGTTTCAAAAAGATATATCTTAAATGAATTCTTTATTTCAATGTTTTAAATCAGATAGTTTAGAAGTTATAATGATTTTGCTATGAAGTATAGGTCAGATTAGTATGAAGTCAGAGAAAATTTTTTTTTTCAAATGTTGGAGAAAAAAAAGTTTGAACTCATGATTTATGGCATATTTTAGTGACGAATTGGCTTTCATATATTTTTTTTCTCCAACTTTTGTAAAAAAAATTCTCTGGCTTCATACTAATCTGACCTATACTTCATAGGAAAATCGTTATAATTTCTAAACTATCTGACTTAGAGCATTGAAATAATTTATTTAAGATGAAAACCTCCTCTATCTTTTTAAAACAAAAAAGAACCAGTTTAATGCGCTAGATTTTTCACAAAAAGCCATTAATTAAAAATACACAATTTTTTTTCTTAAACTTTTGTTTTTCTATGTTTAATTCCACGAAAATTATAACATATTGCCTATGTGAGCTTAGTCCACAAGTTTAGCCGTCAAATGAGACCTTTTTTATCTTCATAAGATATTTACATGAGAAGTACTGGTCAGATTAGTGTGAAAGCCCGAGAAAAACTAAAATGGCTGCCATTTTACAACAGTGAGAGAGAGAAAAAATTTGAGAGCCAATTTGTCGGTAAAATATGCCACAGATCATGACATTAAAGGATCGGACACCGGTGTCGGGACACATTGTATATTAGGATAAAATTGTTCGGCGTGCATCCGTTGTCTGGTTGCCATAACACAAGTTTTTACTTAGCGTGGGATTAGACGAAGCTACCTAGCTTTTATACTATTGTATATATTATTGTACGGTTAATAAAGAATTTGAAAGTACGGATGGTTAAAAAAATAGCGACGAAATCTACGAATAATAAAAACTAAGGAAGAGTACCTGTGTCAAAAGATTTGTTCCGATTCTACAAAATGTGACCTGAATACATGCCATAATTTGTGCAAAAAGAGGCCCGAATACATGGAAGAATTTTGTGTAATAATGCTTTATTTTGTCAATTTGAATGTAGCTATAAGCTACTGCCATATTATTTTAGTGTGCGAAAAGAACCTTGAGAACCAAATTCAAAACGATTAAATATGGGAGTTAGTTTCCTTAGTTTTTATTATTCGTAGGACGACATTTTATTTTATTGATATATATCAGATTTAATAATAAAGATAAAATATTTTTTATGTACTTATTGTAAATTCTTAGGAAAGGAAAATTCCATGTAAGCTGCACGCTATCTATTGCAAATAATAAAATAGTAATCAGATTAGGACGCATAAGTACTTATAATAGTATGAACAAAATAAATACTGTATTGTTTTGGAAACTATTTTCTTAATTTAGAGTTCCGTAGTAACTACAAGGAATCTCTACAAGGTCTTGTATTCCCTACATGAAGTACAGAACCTTATGTAGGGAAAACAAGCCACAGGCTAAACTAACGGAATCTTAACAAGAAAAAAAATTATTATTAAGAACTTATAAACCAGACTGCATTTTGATATTGACCCGACTACGTTTTGTTTTCGTTCTAGTGTTGGGTAGGACTTACAAGAGGCATTACAATTGACCGGGACAAGACGGCAACATGTACCGCTTCAAAATGATTGTCGCGGTGGTCTCAATTTTTAGGGGTATTTTCAGGAATTTTTTTAATTGATTGTTCGATTTACATTAAATCGAAATGATTGATCTTGTGTAACATTTAATCCATCCAATAAAATATTCAATTTATTCAATGTCAATATGTAGGTATCTAGTATGATTTCAAAAAATCTGAATATTTAGATGAAGACTTAAAAAAAAAGATTTTAATACAGTATATTATTTCTTAATCATGAATGTATCCATACTAATATTATAAATGCGAAAGTGTGTCTGTCTGTCTGTCCGTCTGTCTGTCTGTCTGTCTGTCTGTCTGTTACCTCTTCACTCCCGAACCGCTGAATCGATTTTGCTGAAATGTGGTATGGAGATACTTTGAGTCCCGGGAAAGGACATAGGATACTTTTTATCCCGGAAAAATGTACGGTTCTCGCACGATAAACGAATTTTGGTGCAACGGAGTTGCGGGCATCATCTAGTATTTATATATTTTTAGGGAAAATTAGATAAATATAAATTCACGCCTCAAGACGGCTCACATGTCGCGGCACGTCAAACGTACTGCTACGCCTCAAACGCCTCGCGGCCTCGCCTCTTTTGAAGTGGGACACGGTACCGGCTCAGTACGAAAAAGTGGCACCTCTTACATCCTCATATGAAATTCATGTCCTACCCAACACTTTTCGTTTTCGTTCCGACTTCCGTCCCCACGGGACAGGCATCGCATTGTGTGGGGATCTAACTTTTACAATTAATAAAATATATTTGTATGTCTACAAATACGGATTGTCATACTCACAGTAACCTCGAATCCAACGTCACCTCATAAGCTAAGTAAATTTAAAACACCCCCTTTTGTCGGGGGGGCGCATTATACTCACGTGTGCGGGCGAGCGAGGGGCGAAGGGGCGGGTGTGGGGGGCGCGCGCCGGCGGCGGGCAGCGCGCTCCGCCAGCTTCATGGCGATACGCTCGCGAGCCCCGCCCTCCAGCATGCGATACGCCGCGCCCGAACCCACGCTGTGGATAACACGCGCGTAAAGATACTGTTGATACATGAAGGTAGAGATAAGATATTTATATTATTCATGTGCACAAATATTATTAATGACGCACATAAGCTCTGTTCATATTGTTACGGATACGGACATACAGAGCGTCAAACCAACGCAATTTATCGGAGAAACGCAAATAGTGTAGATCCGCTACTCGATACTAGATGGCGTTAGCGGTACCTACGCGTTACATTCTCTAGAAACATCCCACACTTGTTTACGCGAATCGTGGAATGTTCTCGTAAAATCTATGGCTCGCCTCGACTCATATAAATAGTCGCAGGAAGAAGGGCCGCCAGTTCAGTTTCGTCTGAGCGATCTTCGAGGCGACTTCGAAGTGAAAACAAGTGATCAATAGTGAATGATTGTGATAGTGAACCGACGACTCGGCCACGACCTAGGACAGTGATAGTGCTCAGTGATTTGGATCTAGTGCTTAGAGTTTGGACTTAGTGATTTGTGTGAGCTAGTGTCAGTGAATAAAGTCTTCAAGTGAGTCACCAGGTCTTTCTCTCCGAATCCTCGAACCCTAGCACGTAACAATATTGATTAGAGTCTAATCACTGGCTTTTATTTAAAATATATTACACTAGATGTTCCGCGCGGCTTCGCCCGTGTAATTTAGAAATTTCACGGAAACCGTACATTTTTTCGCAAAAAACAGTCTTTGTCCCTTCACGTGGTCTATTCTTCATGTGTGCCAAAAAAACATGAATTTTCAATGATAATATTTGTGGTTTTACTTTACTTTTTACGGCGCACACTTTGAGAACCCCTGGACTAAGTAATACAAGTACTTACGCTGGCAAAGGCGTGTCTCCTCCATCCAGTCTAAACGGTGTGCCTTCTATTTCACCCCATGTCATGAGCGGCGACTGGTCGGGGCCATCGCCGGGGCGAGGTGAGGGCGTCGCCACGAACGGGTACTGGCTGTCCACCTTCTCTGAAGATATTGTTGTACCGTCCACACCGATCTTCCCCTTAACACTGAGGTCCTGAAGAATGTTTTAAAAAATATTTAGCTGACGAGAAAATAATTTGCAGTCTTTACAATGTGGTGGACCCACTATTAGCGCCACATTCCTGCATCGCGCTATCGAAGTTTTCTAAGCGAGTCGGTATATATATATACGACAGCTGAAATGTATCACGTGGGCTTTGGCCTGACCGAGCATCGGTCGGACAACGCTCGGACGGAAGATCTTCCTTTGTGGCCATCACGTATAATATCCCACAACAAAACAGAGATTACAGTCTCAAAAATGTTGGATAGCGTAATTTATTATAACATGGTTATTTTAATACCGCTACTAAACAAAGTTTAAGTCATCAACCTGTAGAGGGCGCTTTTACTCTTTTGAAAACTAAACAAAACCTAGGGAATGTTTTTTTAAATCACAAAACATCTTTAAATAGCTTCATAAAATAGTAATTGATCATATCTTATATCTTTAAAGATACAATACAAGAATTGCTCGTTTAAACGAGCAATTCTTGTATTAGTGGAGTTCCCAGATAGTTGCGTGTGTACGGTAAATTATACGGCTATTGCTGAACCAAAGATTTCCTTTGGTAGGATTGGTCCTTATGGCCCAAGGATGGATTTAAGATGTGGAGCCACCGCGATTTTTGATGTTAATTTTTTTTAATTTTAGCAGCTTCTGCTTTGGAGGAAAATAGAGTCTCAATCTGTATAGAGGCATTAATTATTATGGTACTATTCCAAGTTCGGTACCATATTCGGATGACTTAAGAATACTTAATTCATTTTAGTACTCATATTTGCACGATAAAGATGTTAAACAACGTAAAAAGAAGAAGAAGAAGAAGCATTATTTAAACGCGCTAATCTTTGTATGAGTCAGTAATCACTGGTCCGATTTGAAAAATTCTTTCAGTGTTAGATAGCCCATTTATCAAGGAAGGCTATAGGCTATATTTTATTACGCTAAGACTAATATAAGCGAAGAAATAGAAGAAAATGTGGAAAAACGGGAGAAATTATTTAAAAGGGCTTATTTCACGAACTACTGTAGTAATTTTTCTGTTATTTGGCACAGATAAAAAGTAGGAACGTGAAGGATCATAGGCTATTTGTTGTGGACTAATTTGTCTGTGAAATATCTAATTTACGCGTGCGAATCAGCGCGGAACGTCTAGTAATATTATAAAGCTGAAGAGTTTGTTTGTTTGAACGCGCTTATCTCAGGAGCTACTCATCCGATTTGAAAGAATCTTTCAGTGTTTGATAGCCTATTTATCGAAGCCTATATTTTATCAGGCTAAGACCAATAGGAGCAAAGACGCAGAGGAAAATGTGAAAATAAAGCTGAAGAGTTTGTTGGTTAGTTTGTTTTTTTGAACGCGTTAATCTCAAGAACTACTGGCCCGATTAAAAAAAAAAACTTTCAGTGTTTGATAGCCTATTTATCGAGGAAGGCTATAAGCTATATTTTATCACGCTAAGACTAATAAGAGTAAAGATAAAGAGGAAAATATAAAAAAAACGGGGAAAATTATTTGAATGGGCTAATATCTCACAGACTACTGGAGCAATTTTTAAGTTATTTGACACGAATATATAGTAGACTACGTGAGACATGGGTTATTATTTGTGAAAAATATACGGTTTCGTGAAATTTCAGATTTACGCCGACAAAGCCGCGCGGAATGTCTAGTATTATTAATATGTTTATTGCTCCATTCATCACCATGTCTTTGGCATGCAGAATAATGCGGCTATCAGTCTCCTTATATTAATTAAGCCATGTCAACAGCGTTTTCGTTGGTTGAAAATCATATATTCAAATTTTTTCATTTTATTTTATTTTTACTATCTTTTATCTAAATATTATTCCAAAATTGGCATTTAAACATTCGATTCAATCGAAAATGATACCAAACTCGACTATATACCTAAATCCCACGCAGTAATTGACCACATACCTTGTTAAAGCTAAATCCCCTCCCCCACTTGCATGACATATTCAGGTGGCTCCACATCGTAAACCCATCTTAGGGATATAAAGATCAATCCTACCAAAGAAAATCTTTGCTTCAGCAAAAGCCGTATTCCTCGTTTTTTTGTCTTGTACGCACACGACTAAGAGCGTAAAAATCGTGCAAACCTCCGATTTTTGCAATAGTGGATGAAAATTGAAAAGAAAAAAAGGAATGTGTAGCTGACAACATAAACATTAAAGTTTACCTATTGAAAACTTGTGCTTTTGATTTTTAAATTATTCTCTTCAACTTCAAGCAAACTCATAAACTGTAAAATTTTGAAAAAAAATTGCATATTCCTTTCTTTTAAATATATAGCAAAAAAATAAAATATATTATTATTTTTTTGATTTGTATCGTTGCTTATATTCCAAAGAAAGAAAATAAGTTGAAAAAATACATAATTTAGATTTAAAATTAATATTTTTGTATGTAGATGAGCATACCTCCAAATGTGCTTGTGTGCCTCGCCAGGTAAATAGGAAGTTTAAAATTATTTTTTAGGCTTAACAAAGCCTTCTATTTCTTAATGTGTATAACTTTTTAGCTCTTACTTTATAAAATTTTCTGAAAATGTAGCACAAACTTTTCACGGATATTTCGAAGAAAATCTGTATTTTATTTCTTTTGGTTAGGTTTTTACAGAATATTTTTTTTTTCATTAATTATAAGTATTTGCTAAAACATACTTAAAGGAAAAAAATACAAATTAGGTTAAGAACTGATATTTTTTGTATTCAGGTAAGCATTTTCCAAACATAGGTCGCAGCATGCGTCTTTAGTATGTACGTGAGATTTGTAGCACCCAATTTTTTTTTCTGGCTTTAAGTAGGAAGTTTAAATATATTTCAAAGACTAGAAAAAGTCTTTCATTTGTCGATGCATTTAATGTTTTAGCTCTCACTCAAATAAATTCTCAACAAATATAGAAAAATGTTTTCGGTCTATTTTACACATTTTTGGAGATATTTAAACGTTTTTAAGTACTTAAAAGTTATCATTTCTCTAAAAATTAAATACGCACAACAAGTAAGTTTAACACACTTTTCGTTACAACCCTTAAATCCACCCAAACCCTTTAGGTTGGTTACGACGAGCGTTAATCTCTAAAAACTTTGCAAAAACCTTATAGTTGTATTTAGCTTAGCAAAGCAAACTTTCTGTTTTAAAAGTTGTGTATTTGGTTAATTTTCAACGTAAACAATCGGATAAGAGTCATTAAATAACAGGAACAAGAATTTTTTTTTTCTGGACCGGTTTTATATGGTGAAATATTAATTTTAAATTAAGTAACTAAAAAATTAAAAGAACAAAAAATTTTTGGTAAACTTTGCAAGTTATAGTGTAAAAAAGAAAATGACACCTCGAAAACAAAAATCCATTCACTATTACAATTTTCGGAGGTTAAAACCTCTGGCGACTGCACTAAATATTATATGTTACGCTCAAAGACCGAAATCGCTCAGTGAGCGAAAAAATTGCTCACAACGCGTTGTGGTCACAGTGAAACAGCCACGACGCGACTTTCGCGTCGTGGCTCTAATGAAAACGGCCACGACGCGTTCTGGCAATCACAAAAAGGCCATAACGCGAAATTTGTGTCGTGGCTGATATGCTATTCGTTTTTCTTGATTTGTTCTTGATTGATTAATCATCCATAGGTATGGAAGATTATATTTGAATTACCACGCGTACTACAAAATATTTTTTCTTTTACTAAATCACTGCATAACGTGTTTATCATTATTATTTATAAAATATCCATAGTTTTATACTATCCGTACTAATAATTATTATTAATGTCTGTCTCTCTGTCTGTCTGGCGCAACGTAGTAGCGGACATCAACTATAGTATTATATTTAAATTATATCAATTAAAATATTTTTTATTATTTACGAGCTTTTGCCCGCGGCTTCGCTTGCGTTAAAAAGTATTATTATATACAAACTTTCAACCCCTATTTTAACCCCTTGGAGTTGGAATTTATCAAAATCCTTTCTTAGCGGATGCCTACGTCATAACATCTACCTGCATGCCAAATTTCAGCCCGATCCGTCCAGGGGTTTGGGCTGTGCATTGATAGATCACCATGTCAGTCAGTCATCTTTGAGTTTTATATAATTACGAGGGCGGCACTGAAAATTTCGGGAATCAAGAAGGTGACACAACAGTACTATTTAAAAATGTGTTTATTGCTTTTCGAAGTATTCTCCGCGAAATTTGACACATTTTTCCATACGATGGAACCAATCATTGAAGCAACCATTCCATTCGGAAGTTGGGGTCTCCACAATGGACGTTTTGTAGATGTCCACAGTTTCTTCAGGTGATGAAAGTCTCTGACCACGCAATTTATTCTTTATTTTAGGGAAAGTATAGAAATCATTAGGGCTTAAGTCGGGGCTGTACGGCGGATGGTCTAATAATTCTATGTTTTCTTGCTCTAAGAACTCTTTAGTTCTGTGCGCGGTGTGAGAACTCGCATTGTCGTGATGGAGGATGATGCGGCGGTTGCAGTTCTCTTTACGGAATTCAGAAACGACCTGTGGCAAACAAATGCTAGCATAGCAGTCACCGATCGGTGTTGCTATAGAGTGCACGTATACTAGTTGTCGAGCGCACTTCCAGTGGTTGTCAACATGTTTGTATGTAGCAGCTGTAATGAAACTCACTCGGACGGTCCTATTTGCAGTGTATGCAAACAACAGTATGACTTTCCCTGCTCTGGGGTGACGGAAGCGGGTTATAGACGACTAGGTGACAGAAGGAGTGCTTGGAGGTGTGTGAGGTGTAAGGCCAGCCCATGCGCTTCACCGATTCCTGTTTCCCAGTCACCTACGCAATTGGACAAAATGCAGGATCAACTGAATGCGATCCTGCACCAACTCGCCACCCTTGCAACAGTGATAGATGATATCAGGAGCATTAAGTCTGACATCTCCGACCTGAAAACCTCCATCGAGATGGCACATGACCGTACGGATAAGTTATCGAGTAATGTCAATGTATTGAGCGCCAAAGTAGCGAGTGTCGAGAAGATCGACATACCCAGTCTACAGGAGGAAATTACGAGATTGAACGATGAAATCAATATAAGAGACCAATGGGCTAGAGCCAATAATATTGAAATCAAAGGAATCCCGCAGCAAAAAAATGAAAACCTTTTTGATTTAGCCAATAAAATCGGATCCGTCATTGGCCAACAAATTAAAAAAGAGGATATTAACTATATTGCTCGTGTACCTACGAAGTCTACTAGCTTGCCCAAACCCATCATTGTATCTTTCAATAATCGTTACATTAAGGAGAATATTGTTGCTGCCGCGAGAAAGTGTAAATTAAACACACTGGACATCGGTTTCCCGACCTCTTCAGTCTTCTATGTTAACGACCACCTTACACAAACAAGTAAAGCTTTACTTGCAAAGGCGAAATTACTGGCAAAGGATAAAAATTTTAAATATATTTGGGTAAAGCATTCAAAAATTATGGCGAGAAAATCGGACTCGGCGCCTGTGTTTTTTATCCAGTCAGAAAAGGACTTAGAAAAAATCAAGAAGTGAATTTTTGTGTCACTGTTCTTTATTCATTAATTAGTTTAGCTATAGTTATATATCTATATACAATATACTTTAGAACTAACTTTTTAAAATATGTGTTAAGTTTGTGCTGCGTTCTAACTATACATGGTTTAAGACATATTATATTAAAAGTGAACTATTTCGTAACTAGATTTCGTAACAAAACTAAAAAAATGTTTTTATTCATAAAAAGTAAGTTTAAATTAATGTTAATGAACTTAGTCACTTGCGACGATTCTGCTAGTTTGAGAAACTCTGGACCTAAACCTGTTCGTTATCGCTCTGCTGTTGTTATATTGAATGGTGGATATTCGCTCAGCCAGTTGTCACCGGTAAGTATTCTTTTTGATATGCGAATATCGTATGCAGATGTTAGTGATTACGTGCGATTACGGGTCATTTTTCCTTATATGTATTACTGCCATATCTTTCGTGCATTAGTTGATTTTTATCTATGCATCTCACTCTGTCAATTACCGTTCGGGCGGTCTGTGCATCTACCTTATAATTTTATAATTAATTTTTATAACACTACAAAATATAAAATAAATAATAATACTCTAAGCTATTATAAAATGTCATATTATAGGATAAATGCGTTAGACTGTATCCAACATGCAAGGGATGGTTTATGTTTTGTGAAATTAAATCTAGTATACTTTTTATTACGTAATCTCATAATCTTATATAACAAAAGGCTGACAATATATTATAGTTTATTATACCGGTTTCATTGCCTTTTTATCAATTTCGTTTATTGTTATGAATATCCGTTGGTTTTAATACATTATGATATTTTGTCTGTTAAATTACATGTAATACTCAGAATAAATATTAATTGCCATAACCAACTTAAACTTCCGATTATATATAGCATAAAAATTATAAATCGGTACACTATAAATAACTGGTTATTAAAATCGAATATAATTTTTATGATACTGTTTATAAATCGATGTACACTTTGGTCCTCGTTCATAAAATTACAAGATTTCGTATTGTTTGTTTATAAATGTCACAGATATTATGTTCAGGTAGTTAGTAACTGTTATAATACGCACATTAATAGTCTCACGGATATATTATACATACAAAAAATGAATTGTGCTGGCTATGCTTGTATTATTTTATTGTTTAATATTTCACTAATTTATATTATATACGTAGCGGTTACTTATTTACTGTATTTTTATTTTTAATGGATTCAAAACTCAATATTTTCTACCAAAATGCTAGGGGTCTTCGTACTAAAACAAATATTTTTAAAAGAAATATCTACCTAAATAACTACGACATTATATCAATATCTGAGACGTGGTTAATCGAAGGCATTAGGAACGAGGAGCTGTTCGATAGTAGGTACATTGTCTGGCGGCGCGATAGGGACTACGGCCTGACTAATCAGTCTCTGGGCGGTGGAGTGCTGGTCGCTGTCCGTAGCGATCTAGCGGCTGCGGAGCGCGTTGACTGGCGCTCGTCCGCCGAAGATATTTGGGTGACAGTATCGCATAGACTTAGCAGTAGTAGGTTAACTGTGCACATACATATCTGCACGATATATCTCTGTAAGCAGAATGAGGGAAATAGCTATAGCAATCAATTGGACAATTTCTCTAATAACTTGTTCGATATAGTCACCGCACATCCAGATGACAAATTTATTGTTACTGGCGATTTTAATTTACCTTTTGTTAACTGGGACGCTCAAGGTGATTATTCAGTGCAAACCGGGTTCTCTCTTAACCGCAATGTAATTGAATTCTTAGACACCTTAGCACAGTGCGATTTGTCTCAGCGTAGTCAGGTGCATAACTTTAATAATAAATTTTTAGATTTAGTTTTCTCTAATTCTGAGATAAACGTTTCGCCATGTGACGAACCATTGGTACCGGATGATTTCCCCCATCATAGGTCACTCTGCATTGACGTTTGTTTGGGCGTGCAAGGAACATTGGAGGCTAATGAAAGAAAGAAATATCTTTACAACTCTGGTAACTATGACGGCATATGCTCCGGTCTCGATGCTACTGATTGGAAGACCATTCTAAATGATAAACCGTTAGAAGATGCAGTCGGGCATTTCTATAATATTATACACGACCTCCGTAACACCTTTATTCCTAGCAAAAATATTTCATCGTCCAGGAGCTTCCCTCCCTGGTTTGACGCACCCCTAAAAAAGTTGTTAAAAGAAAAACATAAATTTCATAGGAAATATAAATTATATGGTAACCTTGACGACTATAATACTTTTTCATTATTGAGAAATAGAGTCAAAACTTTAGAACATCAATGCTTCAAATCCTATATCGAGAAAGCTGAAATGAATATAGTGAACAATCCTAAATGTTTTTGGTCATATGTTAAAAATAATAAAAATTCGTGTAATGTTTTTCCCTCTACTATGACCTACAATGAAACATTGGCTTCTAATGGTGAAGAGGTATGCAATTTGTTTAATACATATTTTGAGGCCAATTTCCGACATTCGAGCTCCAATAATGATAGCACTAATGACTATAATGTTAATAATTCGAGTAATTATAGCATTGGAGCTATAGATATTAATTCGTCTGAAATATTAAACGCGCTGAAATCGGTTAATCTCAGTAAGGGAGCTGGGCCTGATGATCTACATCCGATATTTATATCTAAGTGCGCTAAGAGTCTAGTCTACCCAGTGTGTATCCTCTTTTCCCGATCAATTAATGAAGGATATGTACCTAATATCTGGAAGTCTGCTTTCATTACGCCAGTACACAAGGGAGGAGACAAAACTGCTATCAATAATTACAGACCCATTTCCAAGCTATGTATCTTGGCTAAAATTTTCGAGGGTATCGTACATCGCCAATTGTATTCCACACTGCGCAGCTGGTTTATACCAGAGCAGCATGGCTTTATAAAAGGACGCTCGACTGTATCTAACCTTATCATAGCTAATGACTATATCTCTTCGTCCATGGACTCTGGTGATCAGGTTGATATGATCTTTACAGACTTTCAAAAGGCGTTTGATCGAATTGACCACTCAATGCTGCTTAAAAAGCTACAGTTTGCTGGAATACATGGCAGTCTATTCAGGTGGTTCTGCTCGTATATTACCAATCGCTCACAGGCTGTAGCTATAAATGGTTTTATTTCTAACTGGGTTTCAATTCCATCAGGAGTGCCCCAGGGTTCGCTCCTAGGGCCCCTTTTATTTGCCATTTTCTTAAATGACATTTCATCATGTTTTAAACATTCAAAATTTTTGTTATATGCAGATGATACGAAGATTTTTAGGATTATTTCATCTATAAACGATTGCCACCTGCTGCAGGAGGACTTGAACAGATTTAATCATTATTGCAAAATAAATAAACTCGATCTAAATGTATCCAAGTGCTTTATGATGACGTTTTCTCGTAAAATTAATTTAATAAATTTCTCATATACAATTAATAATACATATCTTGAGTCCACTGATAAAATGAGAGACCTAGGTGTTATCATGGATTCTAAGTTAATTTTCGATAAACATATTGATTATATTGTAAATAAAGCTTCGAAGGCACTTGGGTTCGTCATAAGGATGAGCAAAAACTTCACAACACTTAAGGTTATTAAAATTCTGTTTTGCTCTCTTGTGCGCAGTATACTCGAATATTGCTCGGAGGTATGGAACCCCAGATATGAATTATATAAAAATAGGATCGAATCTGTTCAAAAGCGTTTTCTACGATACCTACAATTTAGGAGTAATTATTATTTATCCAATTATGAAGACAGATGTAGACATTTCCACTTTTTACCACTAAAACTTAGACGCAATATAACTGATCTATCCTACTTAGTTAAAATAATTAATAATAACATTGACAGCACATATTTATTACAGAAACTAAATTTTAGTATCCCTACCAAGTTTTTCAGAAATTACGTTCCTATAGATGTACCAACCTCTAATACTTACTATCGCAGTAATTCGTTTTTAATAAGGGCTAGTTCTCAACTAAATGAATTCTTGAGAAACAATCCTTCCTTTGATGTATTCTATACTAAGCCTTATAAGATAAGACAGTCGTTAACTATCTCATTTTTTGAAAGTTAGTAAACTGTCTCTGAAATGGTTATTAAACTAGTTTAGTGATAGCCTAATTTTAACATTTAGCTAAGTTTATTAACATTTTATTTACATTAATCTTGACTATCTATTATTGACTTACTTGAACCATGAATAGTGAATGCTCTTTTTCATCTAAATATTAATTAGTTTGTAATTTTCCTTTGTTTTTATGTGCTTGGTTAACTCCGCAATAATTTTTGTACACTTTTATTTTCAACTATTTGTGAAAACTTTTAAATGGCTTATAGTGACTATTTGGTTAAGTTAATTTATAATGATAGCTGTAAGTTTTCCGAAGAAATAAAAATAAATAAATAAAAATACCATTCTGCATTAACCGTTCTTTGTCCTTCAAGAGGAATAGTCGCAATATGGCCGGTTTTGGAGACAAACGTGGCCACCATTTTTTTGCAACACACCGTGAACGAACAATTTTTATTGGCTGTAACTCATTTTCGAACACCTAAACTCGTGACTGGTTTTTAGTTTCGGGTTCGTACGCGTAAATCCAGGATTCGTCACCTGATACGATGTTGTATACAGCATTTGAGGATCCTGCGTGGAATCTTTCGAGAGTTCTGACGCACCAAGTAACGCGAGCCGCTTTTTGCTCTTCACAGAGCCAATGCGGTATAAATCGGGAAAACAACTTTTTTAAACCTAATTGTTCATGCAATATTATTTGTATTTGACTCATGCCAATGTCTAAAGTTGCCTGAATTTCGCGGCATGTCACGTGTCGATCTTCCTCAACCAGCTTACGCACAGCATCAACGTTTTCTTGGGTGACTGCAGTTTTTGGACGACCTTGACGGGGATTATCACTGAGCCTGACTCGTCCACGTTGAAATTCAGCAAACCAGCGATAAATTGTGGTTTTGGATGGGGCTTCATCACTAAATGCAGAAATCATCCGATCAACACACTGTTTTTGTGTTAAACCACTTCTAAAGTCATAATAAATCATCGCTCTAGAATTTTCTCGAGTCAATTCCATTTTCTCAACGACTAAACAAGTTTGACAAGACCTTGTGACAAGACCGAGAATCTTTTTTTAAATAAATAAGTGGTATTCGATTTTTAAAACCAAGGAGTTTTCAATTAAAAAGATTTGAATATGACAGGAATTGTGGAAGTATTCCATTCCCGATATTTTTAGTGCAGCCTATGTATATAATCACTGCATAACGTGTTTATCATTATTATTTATAAAATATCCATAGTTCCATAATATCCGTACTAATATTATTACTGTCTGTCTGTCTGGCACAAAGTGCTATTGTTTTTTTTTAAATATTAGGTAATCTGATCTTAATAAATAATAAGTATTTAGTTTTATTTTTGTTTATATATAATTTAAATATAATATTATCATTTTTAACAAACAATTAAAACCGACTTCCAAGGTTAAAACAATAGTAATATGAACTAAAAAGTATTAAATAACTCTTACTCTATAATAGTGCCTTTTTCAGAATTCGTCTAAATCTCAACTATTTCTGTACTGTATACTACAGTCTTCATTATTTTGAAGTCGGTACCAGCTAATTTAATCATGAGTTTAGTAATGTCAGATTATCTGAAACTTTTTGGACTGGTACCGACTTCAAAGTAATGAAGATTGTAGTATACAGTACAGAAATAGTTGAGATTTAGACGAATTCTGAAAAAGGCACTATTATAGAGTAAGAGTTATTTAATACTTTTTAGTTCATATTACTATTGTTTTTACCTTGGAAGTCGGTTTTAATTTTTTGTTAAAAATAATAATTTCACTCTTTTTAGTTAAGTATCTACAAAATTAGGCTTTATGCGTAAATAACCAATACGAATGTTAACTATTCACATTATGTCACTGTAAGTGAAATTGTGGTAAATGTTTGCAGTTATCTAAGCGATGCTGCAATTTCCATACTTTTATCTTTAAAGATTCAGGAGTTCTGTTCAGTGCCTTTGGACCAAGAGACACCTTCGTATAAAATTTCTCTTATTCGTAACATATGTTTAACTTACTAGAAACAACATTTCAACCACTATGAGTGTTTTGATAAAATTCAAAGATTTTCCTCGATTGCTCATAGATCCCATCATCAGCTCACCACTTTCGTAATTGTTACACAAAATTAAGATTATATCCTATACAACAAAACGAGAATTTTGAAAATCGGTCCACAAACAGCGAAATCATTATCAAAAACGTCTGCTTCGATACAAAATATCACGAAAAGTACAAATAATTGGGTCATAGTGTGATGTCCCATGGTATAATTATGGTTGTGATGATGATGATTAATCAAATTGATGTATTAGCTTATGCTTTCAGTTGTTTAAACAACGCCGAAATCCCCGAACCTGTACCTATAAGCATTCAAAAGTTCTGTTCGGTACCTTCGGATCCAGGGTACCTGGATGGTGCGAAGTCTTACTTTTTGGTAGCATTTACCTCGAATGCTTCAGAAAAAATCGAAATCACTATGTGTTTCCATACAAATTTCAAGAAGTCCCCTCGATTCCTCAAGGATCCCATCATCAGATCACCACTTTTGTGAACATGGTACAAAATTCGAGTTAAACCCTATACAACACAAAAAGAATTTTGAAAATCGAACCACAAACGGCTGAGTAATCGTGGAACATACAAAAAAAAAAGATACAGCCGAACATATTACCTCCTCCTTTTTGGAAGTCGGTCAACTACTAGTAGATGCCCGCAACTATGTTGCGCCAGACAGACAGACAGTAATAATAATAGTACGGATAGTATGGAAGTATGGATATTTTATAAATAATAATGATAAACACGTTATGCAGTGATTTAGTAAAAGAAAAAATATTTTGTACCTAGTACGCGTGGTTATTCATATTTGATCTTCCATACCTATGGACAATTAATCAATCAAGAACAGATCAAGAAAAACGAATAGCATATCAGCCACGACACAAATTTCGTGTTATGGACTTTTTGCGATTGCCAGAACGCGTCGTGGCCGTTTTCATTAGAGCCACGACGCGAATTTCACGTCGTGGCTGTTTCACTGTGACCATAACGCGTTGTGAGCCTTTTTTTCTCTCATTGAGCAATTTCTGTCTTTGAGCGTAACACATATATTTAAAAAAAAAACAACAACACGTTGCGCCAGACAGACAGACAGATAATATTAGTACGGATAGTATGGAACTATGGATATTTTATAAATAATATAATGACAAGCATGTTATACAGTGATCTAGTAAAAGAAAAAATATTTTGTAGTACGCATGGTAATCCAAATATAATCTTCCATGCCTATGCCATCCATGCCTTCTATTAATCAATCAAGAACAAATCAAGAAAAATTAATAGCATATTAGCCACGACACGAATTTCGCGTTATGGCCTTTTTGTGATTGCCAGAATGCGTCGTGGCCGTTTTCATTAGAGCCACAACGCGAAATTCGCGTCGTGGCTGTTTCACTGTGACCACAACGCGTTGTGAGCAATTTTTTCGCTCACTGAGCGATTTCGGTCTTTGAGCGTAACATATATTAGTGACCGACCGAACTTTCGGTTTCGGTTTCGGCCAGTTTCAGCCAAAAAATCTAGTTTCGGCCTTGGTTTCGGCCAAAATACGGCCGAAACTTTCGGCCCCGCCGAAACTCATGCGTCGTTCGGTAAACTTTGCAGTTAACTCGTGCTTGCTTGCCAGCGAGGCCCCGGCTCAGTTCGCCACTATCTATTTAATTTCTTTTGTTATGTTTTCCAGATTAGTCCCAAATCAAAAATTAGCACTTCGTTTTATTTTCATTAAATTGTCTAAACTTATTGTTATCGAAATTAAATTATTGAATTTTATTTCTACGGCAGGCTTATTTAATATACATTAACTGCTGGCAAATTACGTGCTATTTTAGCAATGTTTCCCAAACAATTATTTATTTAACGATTTAGTAAATGCTATGATAAATTGATTATATTGTGTATGAACTTTATATGCTTAAGAATTTTGTTTGACTGAGATTATAGGATATAATATTAGGATATAACTTGCGAGATTTATCTAGTAAATCATCTCGCCTCACTCTTTTTCTTTTACCACGCGTTTATTTAAACATATATAAATATTCAAACATAACTTTCAACTATGGACACGCCATCATCTCTTAGACCGTTCCTACCCTGCTAGATTTTTATCTAGCCAACTTCCCCGTAAGCTTCACTCTTGCGACCCTCAGTATATTTTTCAAGTGGCAAAACGCCTTCTGGAGCAAAAAATGTGACGCCAACTGCAAGTTTGCTTAATAACTTTGACCGCGGTCGTGTCCATGTTTCCCATAAAAATAATATACTAAAATTGATTGTTTTTTCAGTAGTAAGTCGTTAATGTCTAAGGGAGGATTTCACCAATCACAAAACTTCGTTTTATAAAACTTGGTTCTCATTTAACGCGTTCCTACGGGAATGTAAATCTCGTTTTGTTTCAAATGGATTTCATAATCTTCTCTTAATCGCGATTAATGAATCTAAGTATATTACGTCACGCGATGATTTTTATATGTTTTTATCATCTTGGAGCCTTGTCACGTTGTTTTATAACCAAATAACAACAAACTATAAATAAACTAACCAAACGCATCTGTGGAAACCGTCGTCTTAATAATTTTCGCATCGCGTCGCAAAAAGTAAAAAATTTAATGTGGTGCTTTTCTTTGGTTTAATAAGTTGTTAAAAATCAATAAATTTCAGTAAATAACCGTAATTTTAAATGTTTTACCAAGTTTCGGTTTCGGCCGAAACTGAGAGTAAGGCCGAAAGTTCGGTTTCGGTTTCGGCTGAAAAATCAGTTTCGGTCGGACACTAATATAACGATTTTCATGAAATTTAGTATATAGGGGGTTTCGGGGGCGATAAATCGATCTAGCTAGGAATCATTTTCATAAAATGTCATTTTATGTGTGTTTTTTGAATTTTTTGGATACCGAGCGAAGCTCGGTCATATAGCTAGTTTTATGAAAGTGACTATACTGAAATTAACAAATATTAAGTAATTAATTCCTACCGAAAAGCGTAAAAAAATTATTTTATAAAAAGTTTATTGCTCCTTAGGTACCTGTTTTCTAGCAATGGCACTGATTTCTTCTTTGTTCTTAATAGGATCAAATATTTGAGTTTTGAGACGTGTATTTTCATACTGTAGTTCGGGCTTAGGTCCAGGTACCTGAGAGGCTGCACCATCTGGTACATACATTATGTAGTTTTTGGCTCGGTAACGCCATGTGTCTATCTGCAAAAAAAAAAAGATTTATAAAATAATTTCTTTGCAATACATGTTTGTGCGTATGGAGTATCATGGATGTGTGTGACATTCTTCTGAATGAATTTTCATGAAAGGAATAGAATTACTATATTAGCTCTGGATTACAAAAAAGTCGGCAATAAATATTTAGAAACAAAATTACTGTTATACCTCTTCTGGTCTTTTTGTTTGGTCAGCTTGTTCTTCTATAGATGGAACTGCTAGTGCTGAGTCAGCCAAAGCTGCAGATATCACTTCAGCCTCAAATTGGGAGGAAAGTTTTGCTGCTCGCTTCTTATTTTCTAATGAAATAACACGATCATAGCTAGCATTATCTTCACTTGTGTGCTTAGCAAGAAATGAATCTGAAATACATGAGAAAATATAATTTGAAATATGTATTAGAAGTTTACAAGTAAATGTTTTGATCTATAAATAAAAATGGCAATGAAAGCCAAAAATTATAATACACTAGCTGCCCCGGTGAACTTCCTGTCACTTTAAAACCTTCCCTGGACTTCTACGAATATTTTTAGACTAAAATCAGCCCAATCTGTTCAGCCGTTTTCGAGTTTTAGCGCGACTAATACATTTAAAAATCCATTTTTATATATGTATAATGTATCTGTTACGCTCAAAGACCTAAATCGCTCAATGAGCGAAAAAAAAGGCTCACAACGCATTGTGGTCACAATGAAACAGCCACGACGCGTTCTGGCAATCGCAAAAAGTCCATAACGCGAAATTCGTGTCGTGGCTGATATGCTATTCGTATTTCTTGATCTGTTCTTGATTTATTAATTGTCCATAGGTATGGAAGATTATATTTGAATTACCACGTGTACTAGGTACAAAATATTTTTTCTTTTACTAAATTACTGCATAACGTGTTTATCATTATTATTTATAAAATATCCATACTTCCATACTATTCGTACTATTATTATTACTGTCTGTCTGTCTGTCTGGCGCAACATAGTTGCCGGGCATCAACTAGTAGTATTATATTTAAATTATATATAAAGAAAAATAAAACTAAATACTTATTATTTATTAAGATCGGATTACCGTATATTAAAAAAAACAATAACAAACGATAGCACTTTGTGCCAGACAGACAGACAGTAATAATATTAGTACGGATATTATGGAACTATAGACATTTTACTAATAATAATAAAAAACTTGATTTGCAGTGATTTTGTAAAAGAAAAAATATTTTGTAGTACGCGTGGTAATTCAAATATAATCTTCCATACCTATGGATGATTAATCAATCAAGAACAAATCAAGAAAAACGAATAGCATATCAGCCACGACAGGAATTTCGCGTTATGGCCTTTTTGTGATTGCCAGAACGCGTCGTGGCCGTTTTCATTAGAGCCACGACGCGAATTTCGCGTCGTGGCTGTTTCACTGTGACCACAACGCGTTGTGAGCCATTTTTTCGCTCATTGAGCGATTTCGGTCTTTGAGCATAACATATATAAGAAGAAGATAGGTACTAATTACAAGCATTTACATCACGTTTTTGGTTTAACTGCCAAAAATTGATAGTGTCGGATGATTTTGTACTTCTACACAGGTATTGAAAACCTTTCTTGCAAGTTTACAACAGAATATGATCAGATTAATATAAAATAAAAAGTTACCTAAAGTGTGGCTATCAGTAATATCCTTCGGGGGTTCTTTAACTTCTATCTGTGGAGGCTCGGGGAGAATGTTTTGTTCTCCATGATGTGGTGTGTCAAATGTTGCTGGTGAGTTATCTGCAAGAAGCAGGAACACAAATATTTCATATTCTATGACATTATTTTATTTTTTACACAAATCAAATATATTTCAAAAAAAAAAAAAAACTAATGGAGGCACTTCACATGGCATGTATTTGCGTATTTGATGTATTCGCCAAACAATCACCATGTGTTTGGCAAGGTATGGGCCTTATTTGCCTACTAGCTGTTGCCCGCGACTTCGTCCGCGTGGACTTCAGTTTATAGCGCGCGGTGTCAACAAAATTGTTGTCAAAAGCTGAAAGCACTTTAAAACCCTAGTACCCCTTAAATCAAAATAGTAAATACCCAAAAGCAGCTATGCAGTGTGCACATAATATTTCATTATTTTAAATTAAACTTTATTTATGCCAAATTTTAAAGCTTATTTAGCCCCTCCATTACATAACTTTACCCATTTACTATTTATTATTGATAGGTTTAAGGTTACGTCATTGCATAGATAAAGTAGTGACTACTGAGTAGTTATATACTTAAATGTGTATAAAAATCGAAAAATGTAACTTGAAATGGTACCTACCACCTCTTATAAAAACACGTAAGAGCAAGCGCTAGCGCGATTTAGACGACTCTTAGCGCCATCTGTTATGAATTTTTGGAACTAACTTAATTTGAACATATTTACGCATAATTCATAAACAATGTAATTGTGTATCTTCTTTCTATATATTTATTCATATTTTTACTTAATTACTGTTTTGTTTCCCTGGTAAAATAAAATAAAATAAACACCCTCTTTTTCCAGGTAAAAAGTAGCCTATGTCCTTTCTCAGGTTTTAGACTATCTGTGTACTGAATTTCGGTTACACACAATCAGTTCAGTAGTTTTGGCGTGAAAGACAGACAGACAGAGATACTTTCACATTTATAAGATTAGTATAGAATCGACAAATATGACCAATACCAAATACACGTATCCGTACCTTTGTCGGTTTTTGATGCACATCAAAAGAGTCAAATAGGCAAGTAAGCAAAATCAAGTAAAATTTTGGTATTTGACGTCCATGTGTGGAAGGCCGTATTTGCCTTTATTTGCTTGTTTGTGTAATTAATACGTGAAGTATTTGCCAAATGCAACAAATAGCCAATAGCAAATACAAATAGCCTGTGTACAATAGTGCCTCCATAACACAATAACATTTGTGAAGATATAAAAATTTGAGCTGTAGTTATACTATGCACACTTGCATTTCTGACATACTGCAGTTAAGGCGCTATATTAAAAAAACTGTCCTTTTTGACGTAATCTATAGGACCCTCAGAAATGTTACAAATCTGGTAATGCGATATACATATCTTCATAGCCTTATCTAGGTTTGAGAAGAACTAGAAACAAAATTAATGAGTTTTGTCTCTATACATTTAATTTTCGAAATGACCTCTTAAAAATACGAAATTTGAAGATTATTTTTAAACGAAAATAGATGTATTGTAGGAAATTAGTCTAATTGATAGACACCTTTGCAACTCAAAATCGTATAGAAGCATTTTGCTTAAATGCTCCTAGTTATTTTTTAAATGATTATAATTACGTTTTTTCGCATGTTTTCCGAGCGAGCCGATAGCTTCTGGCCGCAGCGTATTCACGACTTTATAGTCATACAAATTAAGTATAAAATTGCCCTTGCGGTAAAATTGCTTTCGATATAGCGCCTTAACCATTCGTTTAAAACACATTAAAAAGCATTTCTATGCAAAGCAAGAGTACCAAGTACCTAACTTGGTACTCTGACATCTAAGATTTGTGAGTGCCTTGTTTTACTCAGGGGAAAAAACCATTTTATAATATAAAGGCAACAAACTAGGCTAATGAAATATGTATATGTATATGTTACGCTCAAAGACCAAAATCGCTCAGTGAGCGAAAAATAGCTCACAACGCGTTGTGGTCATGATGAAACAGCCACGACGCGAAATTTGCGTTGTGGCTCTAATGAAAACGGCCACGACGCGTTCTGGCAATCACAAAAAGACCATAACGCGAAATTCTTGTTCAGGCTGATATATTATTCGTTGTTCTTAATTTGTTCTTGATTGATTAATCGTCCATAGGTATGGAAGATCAAATTTGAATAACCACGCGTACTACAAAATATTTTTTCTTTTACTAAATCACTGCATAACGTGTTATATAAATATCCATAGTTCATAGATTTCAGTCTTTTAGAGTAACATATTATATCTATATGGGCGAGGCCGCCAATTTTTGCTGATTTTGCAATTATTTTTCTCCGCCCTTTGTATTTTAAAAAGTATTGTGTTTATCTTATGCTCGAAAACTGATTCTAACGAAGAAAGTAAGTGCTCAAGCATGCATTAGAATTATTTGAGTTCCAATAATAGTCTTAAAAATATATTTACAATTAAACATAAAAAAAGGTAAGAAAATAGTTTAAAATATACAATCCGCCGTGGAAGAGGTGCACTTTAACTGTCACTGTAGCAGTAAGTATGACAGATTTGAAGATAAATCTGATATGTTATGAAACTTATATAAATGGCTATTACCTCATCTAATTCTTATAGTATTTTAAGATAACTTTCTTCATAAACTTTTTCAAATCAAATGAATCGTTAGAAACATCAATTCTACCCCACATTTTAAACGTCATCAACAATACCGATTTATTGTTATCATTGGGTGTTAGGGAAGGTAAAATCGGGAAGTGGCAACGCTGAGTTTTTACGTATTCTATGGAAAATCTCGTAATATTCGCCATTTCTCTACAGTTCACATTTGAACCTCAGTGGGGCTGTGTACGCAGTTTTTGCAAAGGAAGTTTTTTTTGTGACACAAATGTAAGTATTACTGTTTCACATAAAACGATCAATGCATCATGTGAGTAGTCAAAAGGGCCATGTTTGCGGCTATAATACAAACCGCATTGTGTGTTATTTACAGAAATAAGTTTGATTTTCTCTACGCTATGATAGCCTCTACACTATCATTTTGGTGCTCCAACGGCATATTTCTCAACTCTATGATAGCGTAGAGAAATAAATTCCCTACAATTTAGGAGCTCTAACATCACAAGCACCGTAGATTTTCTTTCTCTCGCAAAATTTTTCTGCGTCATATCAGCAAAAATTGGCGGCCTCACCCATATATTATTTTACTCACAAGGTTCTGTAGGTGGTCTTTGTCCACTGTATTTCCTGGCAATTTCACGAAGCTTAGCATAGTCTTTGTTTTCGGTAGCTTCTAGGAAGTCATTTTGTGCTTTCAGTTTTTCTAAATCAGGAAAGAAATCTCTTTGTATAATTTTGGCAATACCCTGCAAAATAATAAAGAGGTTGATGCAATTATGATGAAAAGCATTTACCATTTCATAGTAGTTGTCCATAAATAACTACTAAAGTACTAACCTTAACATACTCTTCTTCATCCAAAACATTTATTTTCTTAACAACTTTTTTCTTTGGTACTTTGGGTACTTTAAACACTGAACTTTCTTTCTGCAACAAATGCATATTTTCCAGCGCAGCTGCTCCTACATTTTTTTCTTCAGACATATTGTGGTACTCTTCTTTATAAGGCACTTGTAAGCTGCAAATCCCTTTTGTAAGACAAATTCACAAAACGAAGAGACACGTATAATAACAATACAATCTTAAAGTAATAGGAATATTATAATTTTAGTTGAATTAGATAGGTAAATAATCAAAAAGCTATAATTAATTGTCTAAATAATATTAATTAATTGTTTGCACTCTACAGTGGAGTCAGCTGTCAGCTGCTGTCACTTGAGTGCACAGATCTTTTTCTTTCTTTTTCTTCTTTTTTTGGCAACTTGACAGTTGACACAGGGATGCGTATGTTGTGCCACAGACAAGGTAAAAAGGTAAGGAACGGCGGAAGGAGTAAAAGATAACGGGATTTGGAAGAAAGTTAATTAAATCAGTGCGGTAAATTAAATTCTATAAACTAAATAAGATAAACATACTTATTCTAAATATTAATTTTATTTAATGTTAAGTAATTAGATATACAACTATATACAAATTTATCATTAGAACTAAGAAGTATATTTACAGAAGTAGGAAATGGAATATGGATTAAAGACAAGCTATGATACAATTGGGAATGATCATGGAGGGATAATGTGGTTCAAGTCACCTACTTCTCCACAGTCGCACAAATCATCATCTCTGACACCGATTCTCCTAAGATGCGCTGGAATGCACATATGACCAAGTCTCATCCGAATAGGTAATTGACGTTGTTATATTTTTAGAAAGGAAAATTTTAGAAAACCAGGGCTTAGTAGGGATCTCTGGTTGAACTTTACGATACTGTATAGCTTTTGTTTGACTGCTCAAGGCCCATAGCTTATTCCAAGATTTCAATAGGGAACCCCATGCCAAATCATGCGTATAATTATTAAAAGGGAACAAATCACCACTAAAAACAGCCTCTTTTGCCAATTTGTCAGCAATTTCATTGCCAACAATGCCGCAATGGCTCGGTATCCATATAAATGTTATTGAAAAGCCTTGAAGTTTACATTGATATAGAAGGTTTCTAACTTGTACAATAATTGGATAACAATTTTTTGATATAAAAGGAAATTTAATCAGGGATTGTAGAGCGCTTAAAGAATCTGTAAATATTAGTGTCTCTTTAAGCCTGCCAAGTAAAATATACTCAACAGCCTTAAAGAGACCATAACACTCTCCTGTAAAAACAGATGTTTCAGGCGGAAACTTTACTTTTTGTGCAATATTATACTGTAAATGGTAGACACCAACTCCAACACAACCATCTGTAGTATTCTTCGATGCATCTGTGTATATGTGGTGGTAGCCCTGCCAATTGTTATTCGTGATGTACTTAAATATATTGTTAGCGAAATATGTATCAGTTTTTTTAATGCCAATGTCTTATCTAATATCTGGCATAAGCGTTAGTGCTTCATATACTGAATCAAATAATGGAAAAGTTTGAGAACAAAAAGTGGGAGTGTCAATGACTAAGAATTTACGATAGCTAGTGAGAAGTAAGGGATGAGATTTATGATGCCAGTATTTATTATTACTATGACACAAATGAAATAAAGTTCTAAGTTTGGGAATTAAGGGGTGATTTTTAAATTGGTAACAACGAACAAAATATTTATCCGCCAGATATTGTCGACGGAGTTGAAGAGGAGGTTCGCAAAATTCCAACTGAAGTGCATTTATGGGAGATGATCTCATAGCTCCGCAGATTATACGCAAGGCTTTCGCTTGTATTTTGTCCATTTTTTGTAAACCAGTTACGCTACACGGCTCTAAAAGAAAAGTGCCATAATCTAGGACACTTCTAATTATTGCATTGTAAATTAATTTCATAGTAAATGGGTGTAATCCCCACCAAACACCAGATAAGCACCTTAACATATTTAGAAGCCGCTCACATTTGGCACAGATGTAATCGATGTGTGCGTTGCCATTTAATTTTCCATCCAAATATAACCCTAAAAATTTGACTTTGTCTTTAACAGGAATCGGCGCACCATCATAAATAATGGTTATCGGGGGCGGCATACGCATTCGGGTAAATAAGACGACGGAACTTTTGTTGATCGATAAGTCTAAACCATGCTTGTCCATCCAAGATTTTAACTGTTTCAAAGCGTTAATAAGATCTCTACAAGCAATATTTATAGAACTATTTATTACATAAATAGCCTTGTCATCTGCATATTGAAGTAATTTTATTATACTTAAATCTAGACAATAATTTTCTAAGTCGGATGTGTAAATATCGTAAAGTAATGGACTTAAAACTGACCCCTGAGGAATACCTTTCCGAACAGTTCTAGTTTCCAAAGAGTTGTTTAAAACTATTATTCTTTCTATTAAAATATTAATAATGAAATTAAAGGCAAACCATTTCTTTTAAGATACTTATGATAATATTATCATATCATAAGCAGAATTTATATCCAAAAAAGATGCAACGACAGATTTATTTTCTGTGAATGCTGTGCGTATATCTGTGGTTAATATGGCAATATTATCTATGGTACCTCTACCTTTACGGAATCCAAATTGTGTATTCGAAAGGAGGTTATGTTTTTCTATAAACCATTCTAGTCTGTTTTTAGCTAAATGTTCTGCAATCTTTAATAAAACAGAGGAGAGCATAATGGGGCGATATGATGTAGCCAAAGATGGGGGTTTGTTGGGTTTTGGAACTGGGATAACTTTTTGTTTTTTCCATGCAGCAGGTAAATTACCAGATAATAAAATTTGGTTAATTAACTTGAGGTAGTACTGTACAATTTCTTCATCAGCATGTTGAAAGAAGGAGTATGGAATGCCATCCAATCTGGGATAAGAATCTTTCAAGTTTTGTACTACCCCTTTTAACTCTTCTATTGTAAAGAGTGAATCTAGTTCTTCAGAATTAACATTTTGTAAAGGAGGAGGTGGTTCGTTAGAAATAGTAGGAGGAGCTAAATTGTCTAGAAACTCAGAAGCTAAAGAATCAGATATAGGGTGAAAAGGAGTAGTGAATGCAGATCTATACCGTCTTATGTTTTTCCATACTATAGTAGGATGAATACCTGGATTTAATGATAAACAAAAATTTCTCCAACTTAGTATCTTCTTTTTCCTAAATAATTTCTTAGTATCTTTAAGACAATCAAGATACAGCTGGTAGTTGGCTATGTTTGGATTTAAATTATATTGTTTTTCAATCTTTTTCCTATTCTTAATGGCAACTGTACATTCTTGATCCCACCAAGGTGGAGATGATGTATGATGGTGTGAAGTTTGGTTTTCAAAGCCTCAGCACATAGTGATTCATTTTCTGATGATATTTCGGGAAGAAAATATAACTGATTTCTGAGCAAAGTTTGAAATTTATCCCAGTTAGAATTACTGTTAATATGATATTTTATTGATGCAGACTGATTTGATTTACTTTTATCTTTACCTGGAAATGATAGAATTATAGGAAAATGATCACTGCCATGACTTGACTCCAACACGTACCAATGAAAAACAGATGATAGATTAGGTGAACATATTGACAAATCTGGTACACTACAACCTTCATGAGGAGCAGTGCGACGAGTCGGTTGGCCAGAATTAAGAATACACAGTTTATTATAATCTATTAAGTCTAAAACTTTGTAACCCCATTGATTGTCTTTGTGACTCCCCCGTGACTGGTGCTGGGCGTTGAAGTCTCCTAGTATTACCACTGGTTGTGGTAATTGACTAATAATACTTTTTATTTCAGAGAAAATGCAGTATGAAGGATGGGGTATATACAGTGAAACAAAACATGTGTTATTTACAGATGCAGCAATGATTGAAAAATCAGAGTTATGTGATGGAAGAGGTATGTGATGAAATGATTGATGGTGTTTGATGAGCATGGCTGTACCACCATACCCATCTGATCTGTCTTCCCTGAGACAAGTGTAGCCAGAAATCCTAAAAAGTGATTCCGGCTTGAGCCATGTCTCTTGTAAGGAAAAGATGATAGGTTTGTATTTATTAATTAAAAAATAATTTCGTGTTTTTTACTAACCACACTGCGGCAGTTCCACTGGACTATGTTGTCCATTGTTGGAAGTGGTATTAGTTTGTGATTCAGTGGAGAATATGGCAGCGTTGGACGGTGATAAAGATGATAATGATGTAATCAGTTTGTTTGATGCTAAAATTGTTTCATGTATTGAATCCATGTTAATACCGGGAGCTGGATATGCAGATCCATTATCTCCTACTGGAGGATTATAATCTTTTATTAAACTATTATGTGTTTGTCTGTCATACCCATTTTGTTGTTTCTGTGGCAATTTTGGTTGTTTGAAAACAGTTTTTTTATATGACCGTTGCATTAAATTCAAATTCTGTTTATTATTATTGTTGTTGAAAAATGATTTTTGTGTATTTACAGGTGATGATGATGAAGAAGTAGATGACATTAATACGTCAGAATATAATTTTGAAATGGGAGGATGTAACTTCGAAGCTTCTGAGTAGGATAGACAATTATGAGCCATTGACTCCTTAATTGATTTTTGGCGTTGGAATTCTGGGCATTTTTTATCAGTTGCAATGTGCGAACCGTGGCAAATACAACAATAAATCGACTCCTCTTCAACTGAGCAACTATCACCAGCATGCCCTTGGCCACACCTAAAACATCTAGGAGTTGAGCGACATTGGTTTTTGACATGTCCGTATCTACAGCAATTGAAGCACTGTATTGTAGGGAATATATATAAGTCTACGAGAAGTGCATTATAGCACATGAAGACTCTCTTTGGTAATATATGTCCATCAAATGTTATTACCACAGATTCGGTGTTATTAAATTGAGCGGTTCCATTCACTATTGTTTTTTTTTCTTTAACCTTCTGATTTTTAATATTTCACCACATCCAATTGGTAAAGTAATATTATTAATAACATCATCATCGGACCAATCAGCAGGTATACCTCTAACTAATCCTATTCTACTTACCTGAAAGGTTGGAATAAAAGATTTAAATTGTTCTGAGTTAAATTGAGGGTTACTTATAAAACTATTGGCTTCATTATATGAAGAAAAGGCTACAGATAATCGGTTTCTGGCTATTTTCTTAATACTACCATCTACAATATTTTTAATGTTATTTGTTTTCAAGTAATGGCCAAAAAATATGGGGTGAAAGTTTATGTTTTCATTAGGTGACTTTGGTACCTTTTGTATATGGACAATATACGGAGAGGAGTCTGTATCTTTATACAGCATCCTGCCGACCCGTGAAACAGCCCTGGGATTTTTCAGTTGTGTTCACATTTGATTGAGATTCAAGGATAACGTCTTGTTTAAGAACATTATGGTTTTTGGTATCGCTAAGACACATGCAATTGATATCAGGCTTGGCCTTATTAGGGTCTTTTTTTATTTTTTTCTGGCACTTTTTGCAACGCCTCCTAGGAATCGCTGGACGTTTTCTAATATTTACTGAGCATGAGGTGTCAGTGTCCATGCTTGAATCATTCGATACAGTACCTAACATAAAGACCAACGGGGGGACTAGGTCCCCCCGGGTCGGGCTCCTCCATAATATTCTTATGAACTACGATATATAAATAAAACTTAAAACTAAAACTACACTATTTAATTAACTAATTATAGATATAAAAAGAATTTTAAATTTTTCCAAAAAAAATACCGCGTCCGCCCTTTGGAAGTTCCCGCGCTTTTTTTTCAAAAATTACCATGATTTTCATCAAGAATCGATGTTCGAGACGGTGTCAATTCTTCTTCTTCGCAGCTCGATGAAAATATGTCGATTCGTTGCTGAAGTGATGACTTTGAGGGCAAAGAAAGTTGATGTGACTGCCTAACGGCACCTTTTTAGGATTTCGTACCCAAAGGGTAAAAGGTAAAGGGGTAAAAGGGTATTACTGAGACTTCGTTGTCTGTCCGTCTATCTCCAAGCTCTATCTCAAGAACCGTTATAGCTAGACTTCTGAAATTTTCATAGATTGTGTATATCTGATGCCGCTATAACAACAAATATGTACCTACTAAAACAAAATGAAATTATTTTTTAAGGGGGCTGCCATACAAAAAACGTGATTTATTGGCCTTTTTTTGCTCGATATCAATAATATAGAAACAGGGCATTTGATATTTTGATGAAGGTCTTAATTATACGCTTACTTAAATAACTAAGTAATAATAATATTAAAATAAAATAAAAATTTAAGGGGCTGCCATACAAAAAACACAATTTTTGGCCTATTTTTGCTTTATAACTGTACGAAATCCTTCGTGCGCGAGTCCGACTCGCACTTGGCCGATTATTTATACTTTTCCAATTTTCTCCGAAAGTCTTCTTAATATCTCCTTCTTCTCTTCTTCATGCTTGCAGAACGCTGTCCTTTATATACTTAATACTCTTAAAATAAAATGTTTTAAGCCTAAGTTCCCTAATGAATGAGGAAACTTGACTTTCACTAGAGTATACACTATTGAGTATCTAGTCATTGATTCTATTAAGTATAGACTTAAAAAAGTGCCTAACAAATCCATATAAAAACCTTTTTGATTACTTTTAGAATAATTAGTGTTCTACAAATAATTTCAATTCTTAAAAAGTATTTGTGATAATAAGTCTGTAGAATAATAATTGAACTACAGCAGCGCTTTTACCAGAGCAAATATAGTCCATAACAAATCAATTTGTGTTGGTGTAATGAACTATTAAAGGTTTTAAAACAAGGAACACTAGATATTTTTTTCTATTAGGAACTTAGTTCTTATTCAAAACCATGTATAGAATGACAATGTCTATTATATCTATAAAAAAGCCATGATTAGTACTCCTAAAGTATGAATAGATTTAAGGCGTCTGAAGTGTGCTACTTGTGACAATTTCGTTTACAGTAATATGATGTGAATAGTTAACTTTCGTAGTGGTTATCTACGCATAAAGCTTTGTGGTCATGTAGGTAACTAAAAAGAGTAAAATTATTATTTTTAAACAAAAAATTGAAACCGACTTCCAAAGCAAAAACATTACAGGGAAAAGGTGGTAATGCACATAATATATTGGCCCCTCTCAATATATTTTAATGTTTTAACAACGCTATCCAGTAACTATTATTTTGGTGGAACGGGATGCTCGCGGCATGCTACCTACTATAATTTAGCACCCTACAAATCCAACAGAGGCTGTCAAGTTCGATTGTCATTCGATCAAGTTAAACTTGCGACCTCCGAAACTTTTAAGTGTGTGTGATTTATTTCAATAGTTGTTAAGAAACAGAAATATTTGGTTTTTGTGTTCAAACAGCGGATACATCAAACTGGTCTCCTACGGAATTTAAAAGGTAAATATAAAATTATACATTTAATAAATATTTTTGGTACGTTTGTTTAATTAAATATTAGCAATGATTGTAATTTGCCCCCCTCACAATGGTCGTAATGTTGTTCCAATGACAGAGCTGGAGAGCCATGGGTACAGTATCAAATTTTTGACTAATGGGCTATGTAGCCTGTGGAGGCTCCAAAGGCTCCAAAGGTGACTCTTACATTTGTGATTTTTGCCGTTAAGTTTCACGTGTGCAATACATTTACGGTCGTATGAATAAAAACTTAGCGAGGGTTTTTAAAAGCTTTAAAAGCCTGTTGTATAATTTAATATGAATAAAGGTTCTCTAACAGTGCTCTAACGCCTTTTTAAGGTGACAGCTGTCAAAAAATAGCGCGCCTGTTAAATACCTATTATAAAAACATTTTAAGCATAATCGTTATGAATAAACGTTTGCTAACAGTTATTTAGGCTCGAAACGTCAAATAGGAGTTCGCAAACTTTAGTGAAGCCTCGGACCTACTTTAAGACCATTTTAAGAGATTGAAATGGTCAAAATATCGAGCATTATCGCGATTTCTGACATTATTGCAATTTCTGAAAGAATTTCTAGCCACACTCGTCGACAAAAAGTATACTTATAAGACGCAATTTATGACGCTAGAATTATGACGTAATTTATGAAATCCGTAACGTATATTTTTTGGAACGGAGTTCCTTTTCGCGCGTTGTGAAACCCCTTTTTTTATTTAATATAATAAATTAGCCCCCGCTAGGCCGAAAAAAACGACACTAAAAACGACACCTTTTTATTAGTACCTGCATGTTAGGGGCAGAGGGCGTTGCGCGTTGATAGTATTCCTGTGCGTCAATAGATGGCGTTTTTTAAATATTTTTATAAGTATTATTATGTACAGATTTTTTAACATAAGAAATAACTCCGTTCATTCGGGTGTCCTTTGACACCTCTCAAGTATTTTTACTTGAGAGGTGTCAAAGTTAAGTTAAGTTAATAGTAAATTTACTATAAAATATTTCAACTCTAAAAAATATTTTGTAGTAAATTTACTAATTATTTATAAATTTTTGAGTGTTTTACTCTATTTTTAGTGTTTAAATATTTAGTAGTAAATTTAGTAAAAAAAAATTATACACAAAAAAAATTTTTTTAGTGTTTAAATATTTTGAAGTTAATTTTTGTTCAGGAACCTAGGTAATTACTATTTTATGCTGAAAAATAACTCAAACATGTTAAATATTTTCGTATGACAAAATGATTTTGGTCTCAGACCAATAAAAAAAGAAAGACGGAGTATTTACAGATAATGGTGTGAAGTCGCTGTCGATCAATGTGTGCGTCACGCCTAGCATAAATACGCTAGGCGTGCGCTTGTGTGCAAAAAAATAATGTTGCCAACTCAGGGTTTCGGATTGTCAAGCTCCCATCCTGTTGCAGTCTTATTAAACTACTAAGTAATGACTACAAAAGTTGCTATCAAACTAGATTGTTAATCATCATTCATTAGTAATTGCTGAAAAAAGTAAATACTTAAATATCTATACCTAATAAATTATGTGTTTCAACTAAGAACAGACAGACAGACAGACATACATACAGACAAAAATTGTAAAGAATGTTGTTTGGTGTATGCAGTATGTATCGTATACAGATTAATATGCAAATAGTAAAAAAATCTTTCAATACTACAAACAGACACTCCAATTTTATTTATATTAATAGATTTTAAATGAATAACGAATTTTAGGTTAAAAATAAACATTTGTCAGGATAATACAGCACGTAATAATATTTTTCCCCTATTATGGGGAAAAATATCTTGCGACCAGCATGCAGCACTGGTTGAGGTTCTGTGTTCCGAGACTCCCGAGACAATTTTTAAAACTAATAATGCAATTTAATTACTAATAGTAAAATTAAAGTAAAATTAAAATATTGACGACTTCATATACGACTTCACTTCTTTTATTGCGTACTCTTAGCAAGTTATATATTTATCCAGCTGCTAATATATACAAATTAAAAAACGAATACATAAAATAAAAACAAACGACTGTACAAAAAATATTTATTACAAGAGTTAATAATATATAAATATATAAATATTTAAATTATCTTAATCTACATGTCACTTCTTCTTCTTCTTGAGGATATACTCCTTGATGTAGAAGTCGGAGAAGAGGAAGAGGATGAAGATGTTGTGGGGGAGGAATACCAGCGACACCCACTTGGGGTACTCGCACGACGGCTCGAAGATCACGTGGCCGAAGTGCAGGATCAGTAGCACGAACTGCAGCTGAAACGGTAAAACGGTTATATTAAACTAGATCAGGGGTCACCAAATGGCGGACCGCGGTCCGCATCCGGACCGCCGACCCATTGTGTGCGGACCATCAGGCATGTTCGAAGATGGTCTTCGTTCATCTTAGGACTTCAAACATTTACAGGATTTAATATCAATATCTATAGCTTGCAACAATATTTCACTCCAAACTTCAGGGAGATAATTAGCTACAAAAATGGTTATTTTTCTCATTGATATCTAAAACAATATACCTTTGTAATTTCCGTAATTACCTTTGTTTACTCAAATTTTTTTTATAAAATGTGTGGACCGAGAAGGTCATTTCATGTGTTAAAACGGACCCCGAGCAAAACTAATTGGTGACCCCTGAACTAGATGTTCCGCGCAGCTTCGCCCGCGTAATTTAGGAATTCACGGAAACCGTACATTTTTCCGCAAAAAAAGAAACAGCTAATAACATAATTTTTTCCACATTTTTCTCTTTTTCTTCGCTCCCATTGTCTTAGCGTGATAAATAATTTCCCCCCGTTTTTTCCACACTTTCCTCTGTTTCTTCGCTCCTAAAAGTCACAGCATGATGTTATATTATAGCAATAAGGCTAAGCCTTCCTCGATAAATGGGCTATCTAACACTGAAAGAATTTTTCAAATCGGACCAGTACTTCCTGAGATTAGCGGGTTCAAACAAACAAACAAACTCTTCCCAATTATAATATTAGTATAGATGAGTCCCTACAGTACCGGTGTCCGATCCTTTAATGTCATGATGTGTAATCAGTAATCACTACATATTATAAAACAAAGTCGCTTTTTAACCGACTTCCAAAAAATGAAGAGGTTATATTATTTAAAAATTGCGAGACGTAAGTTTTGCGGCGCACGTGGGCTTCGGCCTGACCGGGCATACCACCTCGCTCGGTCGGAAGATCTTCCTTTGGCCTTCACGCATTTATCCCACATTGGTGACCCTCGACAGAACACGCCTCCTTCATCATCATCACTCCCCGCCCCTCCGCACCGCGCCAGCCAGCATCGCCTCATCGGGTACCTCGTCCACTAGCCGCAATGTACCGCGGCCTGGGCGACTCCGCATCGGCATCATCGGGCTTTCTCACTACACCGACCGGTCAGCAAGCAGAGCACATCTCTCCTGGTCAGCACGTAGCATCGGCCCCGCACGGCAGCTTATCCGACTCACTGGATCCCGTGCAGCAGCTTACAGTTCCGACTCACTGGGACTCACTGGCACTGGCGACTCAAGCAACAAGACTTCAAGATTCGACCTCCGGTCTTCGGGGGGGAGTGATGTGGCGGTACCCACAATAATTCGCCTAACATTCCTGCATCGCGCTATCGAAGTTTTCTGAGCGCGTCGGTATATATACGACAGCTGAAATGTATCACGTGGGCTTCGGCCTGACCGGGCATACCACCTCGCTCGGTCGGAAGATCTTCCTTTGGCCTCCACACATTATATCCCACATATCTATGGAAGCTTCATACCACGTCAGTCTGGCCCCGTGCTAAGTACCTGAAGGACTTGTGTTCCACATACCAGACAACGGAAATATATTTAATACTTTGATACTATACATATACTTATATAATATTTTAAGATTTTTATTATATTATGATACACATAATATTTGATACACATCCGGCCATGACCCAGAAACTTTGAAAACTTTTTGTTCCGTCGGCGGGATTCGAACCCGCGACCCCCGGCTTGAGCTACCAACACGCTCACCCATTGAGCCACAGAGGTCGTCATCGTCATCGTCGACAAATCGGCTTTCAAAATTTTTTTCTATCACTTTTGAAAAAAAAAAAAATGTTACTCTCGCTTTCATAGTAATTTGACATATTGTATACGTGCACATTCGAATTTAGAACCTCTTTAAGAACGGAGGAATACGCGATAGATAATATTATCTTGTATGGAAAATGCTACCCACACAGTCACATTAAATGTTCGCGCACTTTTTGATAACGTTTTATAATGTAATTTTGTAATCTGTGTGGTAATCTTTAACCACGGTAGTCGGTATATTATTAATATTATTTTGTTATTTTCGGCTGAATTCATTACATTATGATTCATGAGTAGGTCTAAGCCCTAAGACAAAAACAAAGCAGTTACCAAGAACCAAACTATATGATGGCCCGAAAATGCATTCCTGCAATTTGTGTTGGAGTAAAATACATCAACGCATTTAAGGCTCTACTTGTTGAAATATTGACAAATACTAATTATTGTAATTTTTTTTTGGATAATTAATCTACTAAGCTCATTATTTTTATTTTTATTAAGTACGTCTAGGTATGTTCTTGCAGAGCCTTAAAATACTGGGGTAGCAAGCTAAGTGGAAAAACTTTGGGGGACAAAATTATTTTTTCTTGTGCTCGTTTGACATTTAAAGCCTGTATTCACTTTGATTAGTGATAAGTGTATCTGATTAGTGCAGGCATGGCCGCCGGCAGAAATAATTTCCAAGGGGTGCAGATTTTAGTTTTCTTTCTTTTCTTTTTGCTTTTTACAAACAACAGTGACTGCAGAGTGACTATGTCTATTTAGGTACGTCAACAGAATACATTTAGTGCCGAAACATTACGAACTGTCTTTGTACGGCATGGTAATAGGGTTACAAAATGCTTTTTATTTCAATAATTCCTGTAGATCCCGAGATTCCCAAGGGGTGCACCGTGCAAGTGCACCCCCTGCCAGCGCCAATGAGTGCAGGTGATTAGTGATAAGAGGAAGTAAAGGACTTGCACTAATCAGTCGCACTTGCACTATTCACCTGCACTTACCACTAACCAATGTGAATTCAGGCCTTAATATACATTGGATAATAAACCTACGCCCTGAAGCCCATGCAACGTAGGTACACTTCTTTCCTGTGTGAACTACTCAAGCCCAGTTTCTGAGGTTATTTGGCAGGAGTTTACCTATGTACTTAAGATTAACGTTAAATACTAACTACTAACCGACCAAAAAAGCTGTAGCATAATTTGTCGAAAAACCCTATAATGTAAATGTAACCGGCGAGTAGAGGCGGTAGCGGTCATTGACCCCCTGTCAAAAAGCTTGTCATATTGCATTATTTTCTATATGTATAAACCGCAATTGACAATGAAGTGTCAGATGTTCCTAGTCTAAGGGCGATAGCGTATTTCGCATACCGTACTAGATAGTCGATGTGAACTCAGTATGTAGTACCTATATCACTACGAAGTACGAACTCATAAAAAGTTGGAGATTATCATCATCAAGTTACCAAGAAGATTTCCGATGAATCTATAATAATCAGTCTTTATAAGAGGTAAATTTTTTCTTAACTTAACCGAATATAGTGCGAGCATTTTTCAATAACTCCTGGACTAAAAAGGTCAATGACCGCTACCGCCTCGATTTGCCGTGTACACTTTAGAGCAGGAGTTCCCAATTTTTTTAGCCCACGGCGCAGTATCTGTAATAAGTCACGGCGCCCTACCCTAGCTATATTAAGCTATTTGAAAAAGATAGTCAAAATAAATAGGCACCTTTAATGATAATATTTTTGGTTTCGGATAATCATGGGTGATCTACTCACGGCGCCCTTTTTACTTTCTACGGCGCACACCTTGGGAACACCTGCTTTAGACAGTTTCTGAGTTTTTTTTAATTTAAGGGCATTAGTAATTTTTTTAATCGACTTCAAAAATAGGAGGTTATCAATTCGACGCGTATGCATGTAATATTTCCAGAACTGCCCAGTTTTTGTATATTGTTAATCTATAACAGCTTCTGAACAAATGTGCCAAATTTCAAAAGTGTATGTATGTATGTATGTATGTATGTTTTTATGTTTGTGCGCGCATATCTCCGGAACCACAAGTTCGATTTTAGTGATTCTTTTTTTATTGTACTAGTTATTGTTCAATTTAGGGAATACTGCAAGTTTCATCAAAATCGGTTCGGTAGTTTTTGAGATAGGGAATTTTAATTCTTAAATACGTACAAAAATTTGAAGTCGGTTTTATCTTTTTAAAATACTATTATGTGAACTTACAATCTGCAGCTGCGTGATGTACTTCTTCCACCAAACTCGCACCCAGTCGGGTCGCACGATGGACACGAGGTAGTAGCTGTACATGACCGCGTGCACTATCGAGTTGATGCAGCCCAGCATCGTGCCGTGACCACCTGCAATACAAACGTCAAACACATATTTTACCCCTCTTAAGCGCTTTATTCACCATCCATCCTGACGTACGTCCCGCCAAGATCATGCACGAGCACGACGAGCACGTCAATAATTATTATTATCTGACGTACGTCAAGCCTATTCATTGTCGTCTTGGCATCCATTACACAGGCATGCAAGCGTCAGTCAATTCCGTCAGCCATGTTTAACTGATGATGACTGATGGATTGGCGAATGGTATTAGACTACGACAGTATATTATAAGTTTATGTATCAGACGGTCACTCAATTCTCTTCAGTTTTATGTCAGTCAAAGCCAAAATTTTCAAAGGTATACGTTTCTAATTTTTTTCCAGTTTAGTCAGATGTGACAAAACTCACTCAAAATTCGTGATTGATTGATAGATGGTTGCATGAAGCAAAAATAAAAATATCCAGATTTTCATCAATCAGCTTCATGCAACCGTCAGTCACGCTCTTACACGGTAGGTTATCCATCAGTCACAGTCATGACTGTGGTAAAACTGACAGCAAAACCTACCGTCTAATGGATGCCTTATGTCGGCCTTTTGACCAAAAATATCCAGCAGAAAATGAATAAGATGGGGGAAGCGGGGAGCTATCGTTTTCAAACCACCGACGAATACGAGGGGTGTTAAAAGTTTGACGTGTTTGACTGTGTCCGGGTGTTCCTGTGTCGTGACATTGTAGCATTCATACGGGCAGGTGGTCTGATTTTAATCTAGTTTTTTTTTTTTATCTTTATGTCTTGAAAAATTGTGTACAATTTCCAGTGACTTGATCGACTCAATATTCTGCATTATGATACCTGAGAAGGTAATAAAGTTTTGAATTGGGGGTTTAACTGAGCATTTGGTGACTACAAAATAATAAAACATGCCAAATCCACGGATTAAAAAAAAATACGGATAGAGCAGTACACTATTAAGAGGTATAGCATGCAAGGTACTACAATTTCGTCACAATTTCGTTTATTGTACACGTGACCGACACTCACACACGCAACTAGGTACTACAACCCGCTGTCATTGTACATAAAGTGACGGCGCCAATGACACGCACACATACTACACGGGCGGCCATTACTGTGCTTCACTCGGGATTAGACAAGGTTACATCCGTATTTTTTTTAAATCCGTGGCCAAATCTAAATGAAATTCGGAAAATTGTGTGCAATTTTTATATCGATGATGACCAATACACAAAAAGAGGTGCTATTAAGTTGGTCCGTTTGTTCCGAGAGTGGGCGAGTCATCGTTTAGGGAAAATGGGCAAATGCATGTAATTTGACAATAATTGCGTATACAGTTGCCATCGCCCGCCAGCCATACAAATAATTGAAGAGATGAGTGGAAGAAGCAGGTAAGTAACAGTTAAAAATTATTTTGCACAAATGGAAGCTTTAGGCCCTGGAAAAATATACGATATCAAAAAAATGTGAATTGTATCCAGATATATTAGCCAGACGATGAAGTAGGTAAGTTACAAGGTTTGTGTAAATTATAAGGGAAAAAAAGTAATTGTCCTTATGTTATAAAATGCTAATTATGTGGTTCTTCCACTCACGACTTTCATTGTGGGCCATCCTCATTAGACAAGAAAAAAAAGTGCTGTTAAGTTGACAAATTGCAGTAGGTTACGCTTTTTAATTCAATTCGGCGGCCGGCATAGACTTTGAATAGGACATACGGCATACCTTTATAGACATGAGAAAACCATTATTATTATATAGGTACTGGGGCATTCCGCATTTGCCTACTGTCGTGTTAGATCGAGACGATGAAGAGATTGTTACTTTACTTACTTCATTTGTGAATATCCATACTATAATATTATAAATGCGAAAGTGTGTCTGTCTGTCTGTTACCTCAGCTTCACACCCAAACCTCTGAACCGATTTTGCGGTTACTTGAAAAATGTACGGTTACGGCACAATATACTTTTATGATTTGCGCGTAAACTATTCAGTCTGTTTTGATGAAATTTGGTATGGAGATACTTTGAGTCTTTTTGTTCCGGAAAATGTACGGTTCCCGCAAAATAAACTTTTATTATTTTCGCCTAAGCTTTTCAGTCTATCTTGATGAAATTTGGTATGTTGATACTTTGAGTCCCGGGAAAGGACAAAGGATACTTTTCATACCGGAAAAATGTACGGTTTACGAGCGATAAACGAATTTTGGTCCGTTGCGAGCGTCATCTATTTTTTTTTCATAAATGTGCTAAGGCGTGTGCGCTTTTATATGAATATGAAACAGCATGCTTATTAATTTAGGAAGGAACAGGCTTCTGTGGTTGTCCCGACAAAGCATGCTATTGCATCCAGTATATGAAAGTATATGTATATACTTTCATATATAGTAGATGACGTCCGCAGCTCGTTTGCGAGAAAAATTGTTTATCGCGGGGAACAGCACATTTTTCCAGGATGAAAACTATCCCATTTTGGTTTTCTTTCTTTTCTTTTTACTTTTTACGAATAACAGTGACTGTCTATTTACGTCAACAGAATACATATTATTTTTTTCTTCATGCTAATCGCTTCTTAATCATTCATTTTCACAAAAAAAAACTAATATTTTAATATTTTACACACCCCGCGTTCCATTTGATGTTAAAAACGATCAAAACGCTCAAGATAGGAGGCATTTTGAGCGTTTTGATCGTTTTTAACATCAAATGGAACGCGGGGACAGTAGAAACCCATAAAAATGTTGATTGAAAAACATGCCTTTTAAATGGCGCCGAAAACACTGTCCGGCATTGTATGACGTCATACGTTTTGTATTTTAAGCTCTCTTTATTGAAAAATGTTTAATGTGCTAAATGTACGAGTCTAAAAGTGCCCAAAAATTATAAAATAATTAAATAAGAAATTAGAAATCATTTGTAATGTTGAAAACTTTTGGAGAAAAGTTTTGGCCATTTCATTTCCTGTCTACAATAAATGGAGATAATATATAAAACTGATGTTTTATTTGAATTATTTAAGAAAATATCGCTGGCCCCGGGCAATAAAGTGGTAAACGCCGGTTACGCCCTTTTCAAGAGTCCGTATACGAAATTTTGCTGATTTCGCTCATTTAACAGACGTGATTTAACAATTAAAATACAGTATTTCTATAAGTTTTAATGCACAACATGTAAGATCATTTCAATTATAATATAGTGTTGGAGCTAGATTTTTTATTTTTTTTAAGTATCTTTAAATAATCCAACTCAAACCCGCGACAGTTTTGTGATTTTTGCTGTAAAAGGTTTAGAATATCACCTTTTTATGGATTGTATTGACGTCTTAACGGTATGAAAAAAATACAATGTACTGTTGAGAAAGTCGTCTATAAAGTGTTGGAATTACTATTTACCACTTCAATATAAAAACCCTTTAAAAACAGAAAACCTCTATCTGCCCGCTAACTTGGCGATCGTCCTTTTTCACCTGGCATATGAAAGACGGGTGAGTGTGAAAAGAGCAGTAGAAAAGAGAGGACGGGCTCTTAATGTTATTCGATTTTTGGCTTCTCTGAGTATTGGTCTATCAACCCATTTTTTTTCATATTTTTAAATTAATATTTAGTTATAATAAATGACAATGACAGCTTTATTGCACGGAAAATTCTCTTAAAACCATTCTTAAAACTAAAAATGTATTCATACATTACTCTATGAAACATAACACAAAAAACCGGTGAATATCTTAACACTAGCAAACAATAAGAGTATTGAATTTAACCACGTTTTAGGTAATAAACATATTACAACATATTACGCCATACTAGCTATTACGCCTTTCTACGCGATATATTTTACAAATCTTTCTAGGCTTATTCTTAATATGTATGTACAAATAAACTTACATATAATGAACGCGATAAATAAAAGATATTAAATTACTATGAGGATGACGTCACATCCAAATCGGAAGTACCGCAAAAGCGTTTTCGTCAGTACAAATCCTATTTTCATAAAATCATATTTTCAAATCGACTTTATTTATCAATCATAAGTTTTTATTTGATGATAAGGGTGAAATACGATTTCCTAGGCCAAGTTCTACTAGAAATATGCATTTGTTCAATGAAATTGAATATAGGTCAAGTAGCCTATTACGAACTATCTTTGTACGGCATGGTAATAGGGTTACAAAATGCTTTTTATTTCAATAATTCCTGTAGATCCCGAGATTCTCAAGGGGTGCAAGTGCTGCACTACCTGGCACCCCCCTGCCGGCGCCCATGAATTACATGGACAAATGGTGGCATAAGGTACACGGTAGATGCATATTATGAACAGTAAATGTATTTAAAAAAAATTGTATTAGACTAATCATGTGAAAAACCAAAAAAATAAAATTGTGAATTAACAAGCCCTGATAATCTTAGGGGGAGGAAATTAAAAAAAAAGGTACCATCAATATTTTGTTATAATGTTGTATGTACTTCTTATGAATAAATAAATAAAATAAAATATTGGCTGACGAAAGGTGTATACTGTATGGTACCTGGTACGTATTTGGTGCCGATGTACCCGAGTATGCACATGCCGATGTGGTGGTACACGTGCAGGAACGACACGTGCGTGAACTTCTTCCTCAGCACGAAGAATATCTGCAATTTACAAGTTTTTATTTACCTGTCCGGTTGTGTGTAATGGAATTTTGCAGGGAAAATTTGACCTCGATTACCTACGTATTTTGAAAAAAAATATCATATAGTATTTTTTGTGTATCTACGGTGTAAAAACGCAAATTTATTTCATGATTTTTTTATATTCATAGCCGGAGCTATGAATTATAAAATATCATTTTCTTTTTTGTATTTCTTATAATATCGAGACCAGTGATAAAATTTTATTACTTGCTAAGTTACTACCATTATTTTTATTTAGCAAAAAAGCAAGGAATTATTACAGTAGTTAAGTGCTATATGAAGTGTAGATTGTGCTTACGTAGTAGTTATTAACCGACTTCCAAAAAACGAGGAGGTTATATGTTCGGCTGTGGATATTTTTTTTTTTTTTTTTATTTTTTTTTTTTTTGTATGTTCAACGATTACTCCGCCGTTTGTGAACCGATTTTCGAAATTTTTGTTGTGTTGTATTAGGTTTCACTCCAATTTGGTACCATGTTCACAAAAGTGGTGACCTGATGATGGGATCCAGGAGTAATCGAGGGAACTCCTCGAAATTTATATGGAAACATATGGTGATTTTGGTTTTATGTGAAGTGTAACTAAGAATATGCTACCAAAAAGTCAAATATTGGGTCAAGGTATACCATGGTTTCGAAGATGCTGAGAGAACTCCTGACTCTTTATAGATACACGTTTGGGAGTTTCGGCGTTGTTTTAAGAACAGACAGCATATGCTACCATGCAATTCAAATTCATCATCATCATCATCGTCATCATCATCATTACCACGTCGTGTTAAGGTCACCAATGTCTCATGACACAAAATAGATAATAGTACAAGGCATAGGTATGGATACAATAATAATAATTATGTACATAACAACACCAATTATTATAGGCTGTTTAATATACACGGCGGTCGGCGCCGCAGAGGCAACGGCGTCGCCGCGCGGCGACGCATACGTAAACATCGTATTCAAGTTCTAACTGGAATGTCAGGGCATGCGGCATGCCGCCAGAGTAGACAGAATGATAGAGTATGCCGACTTAGAACTGATGTAATTTTTTTAAGTTTGACGTATTATGACAAAAGTCGTCGCTAGGGTCGTAACCTACAAATTTAGTTGTTTATATTTTGGCACATGCAAAGAAAACTGTCAGAATTCAATTTCAAAATCTTATTTTTAAAATTAAATTATACCAGCCAGCGCGCCAGCCTTTAACTTATACTGGCGAAACACGAAAGAAACGACAGATATTAATACTCGTCAGTCTCATAGCAGTCGAAGTACTGGTAGTTATGTCTATTGTGATGCCGCGCTGCGAGCATTTTGCAGCACGTGTTCACTTAGATCTTTTTAAATGTATTGTTTAAATTTATCTATCTACCTGATATTTGGGCCTTGGGGTATGCCGTATGACTCATATCAGTCTTAACAAATTGTAATAAGATACGTAGAATATACGCAGTACCACCGACGACCACTTATAAATTCGCGGACTATGACGGAAGTCAACTTAAGGTGAACGCAGATTTGGCCGCACCGCACGCACCGCAGTCGCCGCATTCGGAATTCTTTATATGAAGTTATAGGCAAGCTCGCATACCTACCTACCCGCGCCGCAGTCTTCGCAACTTCATAATAATATGAAGAATTGCGAATGCGGCGACTGCGGTGCGTGCGGTGCGTGCGGTGCAGCCAAATCTGCGTTCACCTTTAATAACAATTATACGAGATCAATTACCACTCAATATCATGATTTATGTTGTCAATTCAATGCTCACTGCTCACACCAAGCTCACTGTTGAGTTGTCAGACGTCAGTTGCTTACAAACTTTCAATAACACAACGAAAATCTGTTACAAGTTACAACTACCTATATAAAACTTCTACGTACAAGCGATAGCGCGACACAGGAGCGCCTCAGTGACATCTAGTGAAGACAATATGAAACTATTTTTTATACAATTTGAATTGGCACTAACAGTTTACCTACTAGGTAACTAAAAAGAGTGAAATTATTATTTTTAACAAAAAATTAAAACCGACTTCCAAGGTAAAAACAATATTAATAGCATCCTTATAATATGAACTAAAAAGTATTAAATAATTTTTCCTATCTAATATGTAGTGCCTTTTCCCGAATTCGGCTAAACTTCAACTATTTCTGTACTCAATCTTCATAATTTTGAAGTCGGTGCCAGTTCCAAAAGTTTCAAATTTTCTGTCAAAGAAATAAAGATTCAGCTATATCTGGTACCGACTTCAAAATGATGAAGATTGAGTACAGAAATAGTTGAAGTTTAGCCGAATTCGGGAAAAGGCACTACATATTAGATAGGAAAAATTATTTAATACTTTTTAGTTCATATTATAAGGATGCTATTAATTTTGTTTTTACCTTGGAAGTCGGTTTTAATTTTTTGTTAAAAATAATAATTTTTAGTAACCAGCTGTGCCTGTGCTGTTCGTTATTGTTTTTTGCACACTCCAAAAAAACCGCCTTGAGATTTAGGTACATATGCTTTTTATTTTATTTCTTGTTCTGCTCGTTCTTTAAACCATAAATAAGGATCAGCCCTTAGTAAAATGCATTCGCTTTTCGAAGCGAAGTTTCGATAGCGAAGTTATACCTAAGTCAAAAATGTATGGGATAATCCCATCTTTATTTATTACACATGGAAATGTATATCCATACTAATATTATAAATGCGAAAGTGTGTCTGTCTGTCTGGCTGTCTGTCTGTTACCTCTTCAGTCTTAACGCCCTAACCGCTGAACCGATTTTGCTGAAATTTGGCATGGAGATACTTTGAGTCCCGGGAAAGGACATAGGATACTTTTTGTCCCGGGAAAATGTACGGTTCCCACGCGATAAACGAGTTTCTCGTTACGGACGTCATCTAGTTAATATTAAATTGACAAGTGTTGCAAGGCTCGCTATTCTAATTATTTTAAATACTACTTACCTACTCATTAAGTTCCTAATAATAATCACTACCGCGGGTTTTAGCCTAGTCACCTTGCAATATTATGAATAGACCCCGGTTTGAGAAACAGGCAACAAAAACAGGCGAATTTCGGCCTTGTGGTGAGCTACAAGCATGATACAAGGGCTTCGATCGCGGCGACCGAATCAAGCGTAACGAAAATAAACCTAACACCACCCACTCCGACCGGCACAGTGATGCGGCGATGAAAGCCGTGCATCGTCTATCGTCGTTTCAGTTCGGCAGATGTCGGCACGCTGTTTGTGTTCGTGCGCGGCTAGACGTACTACGCGAGTAGACTAGCTATAGTTATGCAATAGATTTACCGCGGCAGTCTCCGAATGCCTCAAGTATTTTTTTCTTTTATCATTGCAAGGCGATAGATTACCGTGTCAATTAAGTCGATAATTTTGACGACGTAGTAGAGCCACACGTAGTTGATGACGAGCCGCTCCGTGTCGTTGTCTTCGTAGTTCATCTTCTGACACCAAATACTGTAGTGGCCGGGGAGGTACAGCTTCGATAAGCACTGAAATTACATTACTTGTTAATCTTTAGCCCAATGTACACATTGGGCAAACGCATTGAGTCAGTACATTTGGGCCAACGTGTAGAGGCTTACATGGCCATGGTAGCAACATTCCATACTCTACAGTCTACGCGTTGGCCCAATTTTGGTCAAGTGTTTACAACGGGCTTGATGTAACATAACACTTAGGTCACTGGACCAAAAAGTCCCAAAACATAGTCAAACTTTCCTGTTTCAACTCCGTGCAGGTCGTGCAGCCTGCAGGGTTTGATTTCAGTCACGACCTACAACTGAATTCAAGAGTTATAAGGCCCTGTATTTCCAGTAGCGAACGATTTTCAAGATTTAAAAGTGACAAGGAGACATAAAAATATAGTAATTTAAATTCTGAAAAAATATATGTGTTTGTTAAGGATCTAACACAGTGGAATTTATATTTCATTACACAATATCATGAACTTCACTCGATAGAAAAACATCTCAAAGTTACCTCTTCTTTTAACGAAGTTGCCATACTATATCCAAATTACTTGGAATTTTCAGGTAATATTTGTACTGAACGAAAGACAAAAAATATATCTAGGGAGTCTCGTTTTTAACCGACTTCAAAAAAAGAAGGTTATCAATTCGATGCGTATGTATGTAATATTTCCAGAACTGCCCAGTTTTTGTATATGTTAATCTATAACAGCTTCTGAACAAATGTGCCAAATTTCAAAAGTGTATGTATGTATGTATGTATGTATGTATGTATGTATGTATGTTTTTATGTTTGTGCACGCATATCTCCGGAACTACAAGTCCGATCTAAATGATTCTTTTTTTATTGTACTAGGTATTGTTCAACTTAGGGAATACTGCAAGTTTCATCAAAATCGGTTCAGTAGTTTTTGAGATAGGGAATTTTAATTCTCAATTACGTACAATTTTGAAGTCGGTTTTATCTTTTTAAAATACAGTTATATTTATTTTGACTCGATTGAATTATATAATAACGAAGATCAAAAAACTATAAAATTGCAGGGGCAAAGGCTCATGCAATTTTATAGTTTTTTGATCGTCGTTTTCTATCGAGGGATTTTTTCTATCGTGTGAAGTTCATGATAATATTGTGTAAAAGAATATAAATTCCACTTTGTTAGATCCTTAACTAGCACTTATATTTTTTCAGATTTAAATTATTACTTACTATATTTTAATGTCTCCTTGTCACTTTGAAATCTTGAAAATCGTCCGCTTCTGGAAATACAGGGCCTTAACTTCTACCGGGAAATTTATGTATGCCCAATGCCCATGGAAATTGATTTGTGTTTATGTTTTTATTATGCCTTTATCGACGCAGAGAGAGCATAAAAATTTAATAAGAGGAAAATTATTTAAAAATATTATTGCAATTAAAATCCCACGTTTATTAAAAAATCGGCCAAGTGCGAGTCGGACTCGCGCACGAAGGGTTCCGTACCGTTATAGAGCAAAAATAGGCCAAAAATTGCGTTTTTTGTATGGGATTATTAAATTATTATTTTATTTAAATATTATTTTTAATTATTAAAGTACACATATAATTAAGGCTTTTATGAAAATTTCAAGTGCCTACTTGTTGTCATCGTTGATACCGAGCAAAAAATTTTTGAAAAATTACGTTTGTTGTATGGGAGCCACCCTTAAATATTTAATTTATTTTGTTTTTAGTATTTGTTGTTATAGCGGCAACAGAAATACATAATCTGTGAAAATTTTAACTCTCTAGCTATTACCGTTCTTGAGTTACAGCCTGGAGAAAGACGGACAGACAGACGGACAGACGGACAGACATCGAAGTCTCAGTAATAGGGTCCCGTTTTTACCCTTTGGGTACGGAACCCTAAAAAAAACACCAGAGTATGAATGATATACAGCATGACTGGTGAGACATGTTCAATACTCGAGGACGTGATATTTGGCTATTACATTAGTTGGTAATTTGCTAAGGAACTGTTTCACCACTTCCTGATAAGGCTATTCACCATTTAACTTGACAGATAGAGTATGGAGAATCTGTCAAATAAGCCTATCCGGCACCTTATCAGGAAGTGGTGAAACAGGGCCAGTGTCCTAAATTCCTAATTCATTTATTTAAAGGGAAATTTCAAATTTGGTCAAAATAATGAGAATCGAGCACCGAGTAGTCTCATCAGGCATGCTGTATACTATAATAATTGCTTTTCTCAGGTATGCAGCAATGTTACTCATACAACAACAATTATTATAATGGGATTTAAACAATGTTATTAATGTAACAGTACATTATGCTGCAAAATATCTGTGAACTCTACAGTCTACACACATACAACGTACAATTGTACAATTTTACGTGGTCTCTATTAATCATCATACTTCATAGAATAAGAGTATACAAGGCAAGGAAAATATTATTGAGATTCGTACATTCCAAATACTATAGTTCGATTTGAAAAATTCTTTCGTTGTTTGATAGCTCATTTATGGAGGAAGGCTATAGACTATAAATTATCACTCTAAGACCAATAGAAGCGAAGAAACAGAGGAAAATGTGGAAAAAACCGGAAAAATTATTTGAAGGTAAAAAATTGAAATTGAAATTGAAGGTAAACCTACTCTCGCGAATCTCGCGAACTATCGTACTAGATGAATTTTTAAGTTAAACTAAAGTTTAGTTTAGTTACATCTGATGTAGAGTGGATCACGTGAAGGGACATAGGATATTTTTGGCGGGAAAATGTATGGTTCTCGTAAAATTCATAATTTATGCGGGCGAAGTCGCGCGGGACGTCTAGTCTCTTTATACTACAAAGACTTTCGAGTTCTTTACACTCATTGAAACTACAAAATTATTGACATTGAACACTAGCTGGGCCTAACTGCTGACCACTACTTCTACACTACAGAAGAACTACTTTCATGAAGAACATGTCAGTATAAGACCAGGGGGGTGTGCCAAAATGTTTTTGTTTTCGCTTCGATAAAGAATCGCCGATCAAAATGTATGGAATTGACATAAGACGAGTCGAACGTCAACGTCATATTAACGAACGCTTATGTCAATTCCATACATTTTCATCGGCGATTCTATAACGAAGCGAAAACGAAAACATTTTGGCACACCCCCCTGGTCTCATACTGACATGTTCTTTATGAACAGTACCAAAATTTTTCTGGCACAAAAACTGTCCCATGTCCGGGGACTCCAAGTACCCCTTTTTGTTGATTTTATTCAGATGATCAAGCGGTCAGATGAAGGGGCGGAGACAGACAGACAGACTTTCACATATTTTGTACTATTAAGTATTTAAGGCCCAATTTCACCAACGACTGTTAAAGTGCTCGAATTAAGTATCACGTTATCTCTTTCGTTTTTAACCGACTTCCAAAAAGGATGAGGTTATATTATGTTCGTCTGTATATTTTTTTTTGTATGTTCAACCATAACTTCGCCGTTTGTGGACCGATTTTCATGATTCTTTTGTTGTTGTACAGGGTTGAATCCGAATTTGGTACCATGTTCACAAAAGTGGTGACCTGATGATGGGATCCATGAGGAATCGAGGAGACTCCTTGAAATTTGTATGGAAACTTATAGTGATTTTGATTTTTTCTGAAGCGTTCGAGGTAAATGCTACCAAAAAGTAAAACTTTGCACCAGGTTATACCCTGGATCCGAAGGTACCGAACAGAACTTTTGAATCCTTATAGTTACAGGTTCGGGGATTTCGCCGTTGTTTAAACAACTAAAAGCATAATCCAACACATCAATTTGATTGATCATCATCATCACAAGTATAATTATACCATGGGTCATCACATTATGACCCAATTATTGGTACTTTTCATGATATTTTGCATCGAAGCAGATATTTTTGATGATTGTTTCGCTGTTTGTGGACCGATTTTCAAAATTCTCGTGTTTTTGTATAATTATGAAAGTGGTGAACTGATGATGGGATCTATGAGCAATCGAGGGAAATCCTTGAAATTTATCAAAACACTCATAGTGGTTAAAATGTTGTTTCTAGTAACTTACACTTAAGTTACGAATAAGAGAAATTTCATACGAAGGTGCCTCTTGGTCCAAAGACACTGAACAGAACTCATGAACCTTTAAAGATAAAAGTTTGGGAATTGCAGCATCGCTTAGATAACTGCAAGCATTTACCACAATTTCACTTACAGTATTATAATATTAAGGATACTTAGTATTCGTAGTGGTTATCTACGCATAAAGCCTTGTCTTGTATAAGTTCTATGTCAAGTATCTCAGTTCTGGGCTGGTACCGACTTCAAACGAATGAAAATTGAGTACAGAATTCGTTGCTATTTAGTCGAATTTCGAAAAAGGCACTAATGAAGAATAAGAATTATTTCATACTTTTTAGGCCATTTTAAGAATTTTGTTTTTTTTCCTTGGAAGTCGGGTTCAATTTTTTGTTAAAAAATAATAATTCATATATTGAATGAAAGAGAAGACATGACATTTTAACACGCTGTTAACACTAACAGTCGTTGGTGAAATTGGGCCTAAGTGTAGCTAGGCACCAAGCATTATAATCACCCACCTGATAAGTTAACAATAGAGCTAGGAACACTTGTATGATGTTGTACACTATAATGATTTTCTTCAGGTTGAACGCTGGTCGGTTTTCCATAAACGCCGGTCCCCATGACTTCACAAACCGGTGGTACACGAAGATTATCACTAGAATCGGCAGTGGTGATGTGCAGAATAGGAACTTTTTCGTTCTTGGGTCTGTAAAAAATAATGACACCATTCAATTGAATGACCCGGCTGAACGTCGATTGAACGATCGCCATTCAACGTCCAACTAGTTAGCGATTTGTAACATAACCCTTTAAAGATAGTGGACACGAAATCAGTCAGGTAATTGAAGGTATTTCACTTTTTTCCCACTGCGGCGCTAGTAGTCACGAAACAAATATGGGGTCAATACATGAACGCCGGCAGGCGGGTGCCAGGTGGTGCAAGCTTGCACCCCTTGGAATCTCGCGATCAACAGGAATTATTGAAATCATTTTACCATGCCGTACAAAGATAGTTCTTAATGTTTTATTTTATTTTATTAGATAAGGCAAACGAGCAAACGGGTCACCTGATGGTAAGCAACCACCGTCGCCCATGGACACTCGCAACAATCAACATCAGAAGAGCTGCAGGTGTGTTGAGGGCCTTTTAAGAGGGAATACGCTCTTTTCTTGAAGGTTTGCAGGTCGTATAGGTCCGGAAATACTGCTGGTGACAGTTCGTTCCAGAGTTTTACAGTGCGCGGCAGAAAGTTACGCGAAAAACGCACTGTGGAAGACTGCCACTCATCAAGGTGATGAGGATGGTATGTTTTTCGCGTGGGACGATGGCGAAATTTGCAGGTGGTATGATTCCGAACAATTCCTCAGAGCACTCCCCGTGATACAACCGATAGAGGATGCAGAGTGAAGCTACATCTCGGCGTAATTCCAAGGGGTCCAAGCTGTTTGAAACACTATGGCAGTCAACAATTCGAGCGGCCCTTGGTTGGATACGATCCAGAGGGAGCAGTTGGTATTTTGGCGAGGGGCCCAGAGATGAGAACAATATTCCATATTATGAGGCCGAACTTTGTAAAGTTGTAGGCGTTGGTCCGGACTGAAGTACTGTCTGTTTCGGTACCGTAAGGTACTAATTATTTAAATATATTCTGTGGTTTCGGCACTAAATGTATTCTGTTGACGTAAATAGATAGTCACTGTTGTTCGTAAAAAGTAAAAAAAAAAAGAAAAAAGAAAAGAAAGAAGAAGGGCGCGAAAATAAATATAAAAACCGAATTTTATTTGAATTATACAACAAAGCATGAATACTTTTTTACATAATATTTTATGTTGCTTATCTATTGCGGACTGCGGTTCGCCACATTCTCTACTGATACTAGCCGTACGAATAGTTTTTACTTTTTAGAGATAGTGACTCATTATTAACAATCTATATTTTTAAGGGAACTAATTTTTTGAGCTGTTATTTAATTATTCGAGATGTCACCTATATTATGATCAGTGGAAAAAATATTGAGCAGTTATTTAATTTTTAAATGGCGGTTGATTAATTAATATTGTGACAGTAAAACTTGAACAGTAATAAAAAATCAATTAGCCGGTTATTTTATCATACAATGTCAATTCTAAAAATAATTATGCAGTCCAATAACCGAATGAGCGCTAATAAATAAAAATAATAATCGGCCAAGTGCGAGTCGGACTCGCGCACGAAGGGTTCCGTACCATTATAGAGCAAAATTAGGCAAAATTCTAAGCAATAAAAAGCAAAAAATGCCAAAAAAATCAAGTTAATGTATGGGAGCCCCACTTAATTTTTATTTTATTTTAATATTATTATTAAATATTAAAGTAAACATATAACTAAGGATTTTGTGAAAAAGTTAAGTACCTACCTGTTGCCATTATTCATATATAGGTATATCAAAAAAGGCAAAAAAAATCACGTTTGTTGTATGGGAGCTCCCCTTAAATATTTATTTTATTTTGTTTTTAGTATTTGTTGTTATAGCGGCAATAGATATACATTATCTGTGAAAATTTAAACTCTCTAGCTATTACCGTTCTCGAGTTACAGCCTGGTGACAGTCAGACGGACAGTCATCGAAGTCTTAGTAATAGGGTCCCGTTTTTACCCTTTGGGTACGGAACCCTAAAAATGATGGAATGAGCGGTTCGTTAAATAGTTCGGCAGATCATAGTGAGCGGTGACACCCGAACTCAATAATTCAGGGTTGGATCCACAGAAATAAGATCTAGATAGAGATCTGTGGTTGGATCTCATAAATCATAATATGCCACGTTACATAAATTTCTTGCTTTTCGTTGCTTTACATAATATTATATCCTTTCAGTGTTGCAAAAGTTCCCGATTTATCGGGAGATCTACTGATTTTAGCGTCTCCCTCCCGATATCCCGATTTAACTGTCCTATCTCCCGATTTTTACGTTGTATGCAACGAATATTTAAAATATAGTATTATTTTGCATTCTCAAATAGACAACACATAATACTAAAATCTGTAATAAGGGGATTCCCCAACTGAAAGAGACGGCGCTATAAGGACATCTCTTTTCTCAGCCGACTGAACATACCAACCTCTACGTATGGTCTGAAATGTATTTCGTTCGTCCACACGGTTGTCATGGAAAGAAAGTTTAAATTTTATTTGTGTTATTTGTTAAACTGTGCACTATATGTGACGATGTCCGACTCCGATGATTCACATACTTAATAGTCCAAGAACGAGTACCTACAGGAATTAAGCGAAGAATTATACTCACAAAATTTTAAAGAATGTTTGCAAAAATAGCAACCAAAAAGTGGTATGAAAATGAATGATTTGCCATTTTCAATGTATTTTAGATGTTTTTAATAATTTACTATAAATAATAGCGTAAAATATTGTTGTTTTATTTAGAAAAAAAAATCTCCCGTTTTCTCCCGATAATTACCTGGAAATTTGCCCGATTTTTGAATTATCACTTTTGCAACACTGTATCCTTTCTTTCAATAACCATATTTTAGTTATTGAGTCAGTAAACCTATTAGGTGGATAGATTAGGTTTGCAAAGTCACAGAACCGAATCAGCCAACCCCGTTAGGTTAGTTAGTTAGTTTTTTTTACGTCGATTTTTTAGGGTTCCGTAGCCAAATGGCTCAAAACGGAACCCTTATAGATTCGTCATGTCTGTCTGTCTGTCTGTCTGTCTATCCGTCAGTATGTCACAGCCACTTTTCTCCGAAACTAAGAGCTATACCTAGTATTGAAACTTGGTAAGTAGATGTAGTCTGTAAGCCGCATTAAGATTTTGATACAAAAATGGAAAACATATTAAAAATTTTAGGGGTCCCCATAGGTACAACTGGAACAAATTTTTTTTTTCATATAACCTATGCGTGTGGGGTACCTATCTATGGATAGGTCTTAAAAAATCATATTAAGGTTTTATCATTTTTTTCTAACCTGAATAGTTCGCGAGAGAGACTCCAAAGTAGTAAAGTGTGTCCCCTTCCCCACAACTTCTAAAGAAGGGGCATGATAATTCTAAAAATATATATATTTACGATTTACATTACTATAAAAACTACCAACGAAAATTGGTTTGAACGAGATCTAGCAAGTAGTTTTTTTATACGTCATAAATGGTAAACCTTAATTTAACTTTCAATAAATCAACTAAAATATAAAAATAAATCAAAAACTTTTTAATTTCATAGTTCAAATAAACCTTATTGCTGCTGCGGAACCCTTCATGGTCAAGTCCAACTCGCACTTGGCCGGTTTTTTAGGTTAGGTTAGGTTTGTTTTTTTTTCTAAAAAAATTTAATTTTTAGTTACGTTAAGTTTGTTTTTTTATATAAAAATTCGATTTTTATCAAAAAATTGACATTTTAGTTATTGCTTAGAATGAGATTTCTTACTTAAATTATTTATTTACCCCAGGAAAATTAAACATATTTTGACCTCAGAATAATTCGCATAGAGCTGAAAATTGGGTACAGACATTAAGTACACCATTAAAAATAAAATCTCAAAAGTCCCCGGCGATTCTCCTTGTGCAAAAAAAAAATATTTTTTTACCGCGATTGACAATGAAGTGTTAGATGTTGTCAATCGTGGCTTTGTATAGAAAATGACAAGTTTTTGACAGGGAGTCAATGACCGCTACCGCCATGTTTCGCCGAGTACAGTATAGAGAGTTGAAATTTTCACAGATTAGGTATGTATTTCTGTTGGCGCTATAACAACAAATACTATAAACAAAATAAGTTAAATATTTAAGAGGAGCTCCCATACAATAAACTTGATTTTTTTGGCATTTTTTGCTTAGAATCGAGGTGTTGGTAACATTATTCCACAGATTATACCAATTAAATTCGGTTTACATGTTATTGGTAAGTACATAATTAGGATGCATTCGAAAATCCCGTTTGAAGTTTCAGAATACAATGAACCGTTTTCCACCCTTTGGCCCCACTTAAAATGCCAAATGTATTGAATTCCTACACATTAAACCGTAAACGATTCAAGTGTACCTGCTAAGTCATCGTTCACGTAGTTGTAGTAGTCGATCACGCCTCTCATCAGCGACCCCATCTCGCCTGATGCACCTGAAAATATTAATTAAAGAGTGCTTACTCAAATTGCATTCGCCACATTAGGGTATGCACGCACGAGCAACTTAGTTGCTCGGCGATTTATTTGTCTCTTTCGAAAAATAAATAAAAAACCGAAGAAAGGGTCGAATAATTGAATATTGGGTGCATCCATTATGGATTCTCGGGAAATTTCATACTATCTATATGAAATTTAGAGCATACCCAAAGACTTGATCGAGAGACAAATAAATCGCCGAGCAACTAAGTTGCCCGTGCGCGCATACCCTTACATAGCGAAGTTAGATGTCAAAAATGTCTGTACATCTGACTCCGCTATCGAAACTGCAGGAGATAATGATTTGCGGCTAGGGGGCCAGCTCCTAAGAGATTGTCCACGTCACGTAGACTACGTGATACTTAAAAGGGTGGAGGGATTTAACAAAATAACGTAGTTTATGTTAGTTACGTACTTTGATTAGCTTACCCCAATGTTACCAACGACTGAAGTTAACGCTTGAATTAGTATCACCACAGACCAGTAAAGTATCACGTTACCTCTTTCGTTTCTTAGGGTTCCGTAGTCAACAAGGAACCCTTATAGTTTTGGTCTGTCCGTCCGTCTGTCTGTCTGTCTATCCGCGGTTTTGCTCAGAGACTACAAACATTAATGCACATATTAATGATGCCGACAAAATGTACTAAGTACTTACATAAAATCGTAATTTTTATGGTACCTCCCGCACCTACACATCAAGTGGGGATGAATTTTTCTTTCGCGCCCACCCCATCGAGTAGGGTGTCAGTGGATAGGTTTAAAAAAATATAAGTATTCATAGATCATTTTCCGATTTATTTAGGGATCTGTTTGTGAAATAATAAGTTTTAAAGTGGAAAAAAACGTTAGAGTCCAGTGTCCCCCCTTCTACCAGCTAAATAAACGGTTGTTTCTGGAAATGTAAAAAAATTCACGGGAGTAGGAAATATGCTGAGTGAATTTAAAAGGAAAACTATCACGGCTAAGAAGACTTCATAAGTTATTGAGTAATAGTCGATCAACTAAAAAAATTTATTCGGCGAAGTATAAAGAAACTTAGTTCATATTCCTTTTTTCGTTTTTTCGTAGTTTCGTAAGTAACTGAGATGATGTTGTTAGTAGTGTAAAACACGTTATAAATGTACATTCATTGACCTGTGACCATACAAAAATTTTCAAAAACTAGCGGCGACTAAACCGTAGTAACGGAACCATAAATTGTGCGTGGCCCGACACGCACTTGGCCGGTTTTAATTTTCTTATGAATGAAAGAGAAGACATAATATTTTGACAAGCTGTTAATGCTATATATATGCTGTTAATGTTAAGACGTTCGTGAAATTGGGGCTGAGGTTTAAAACGTGACGACTGATGTCGGTTAATATCAAATACGCTGTGCTAATTGCTAAGATTTTTCTAATAAATTCGTTCGGTAATTATGATTATTAATTATTATAAGTATAACTAGTAACAATATAGCATTCCATTCGAATAATAATATTATAAAATAGTTGCATTATATAGTATAGGTATAAGGCCGGCCATAGGCGGACCGCATCTTGTAGTCTGCAGACACCGTCCCGCGTCCGCATCTTGCAGTCTGACACCGACTGCAAAATGCGATCGCCGCACGGCAGTTCTCATACTAAATTCACATCCACAATACACGGAACGCTCGAGCAGTTCGTTCTCTAGAGCAGTCCGTCCCAACTGCAATTTTCGGTCCGCCTATAGCCGGACTAAGTTACGTTAGTTATAACTAACTTGATGCCTAATAATTTCGGGTGTCTCACGAGTCCCGACTAAGGTGGACCACCTAGTAGCTATAGACTTCTAAGCATTGTAATAAAAAGTTGTTAAATTGTTAATCATTAAATATAAAAAAGTATTGAACGAATCCCCCCCCCCTCCCCCCGTTTCATTGACTTTCGTTCGTAACCACATCGCAACTACTGGCGACAACGCAACCACGTCGACTTTTTGTCGATAGTCGGTACCACAACGCAACTACAAAATGCTGCAGCGACACCATTCACACGTAACCACTGCTTGACGGCATTTTGTCGTTGCGACGCGCGCGACGTGGTGTGGTTGTGGTACGTGTGGGTTAGCACTTAATCCTTAGATCTCGGATTCTTGGAAATCTATTGTTATTAGATTTTTATTCTATTGTTGTCGCGGTTACCGGTGTCCTTATGGGGCTTGATGGGTTAATCAATAAAATGCGTCATAAAAATATGAATAAGTAGGTAGGTAACTTCATACTTGAAAGTATTCACTATTCATGTCAATGTGAGGGTCATTAGTTAAATCCACGAAACTGAATTAAAATTTTGTCAACAGGGTAGACGTGTGAAGTGCACTTAAATAATTTATAATGTATTTAATTTAATTCTGTGTTTAATTCAAATCTAATTTATAATTAAGACGCTGACAACTGCCAATGACTTTGATGTCGCATCACTCTCGCACCTGTGTCGATTTTCATGAAAGAGAGACAGAGATGTGAAGTGTTCACTCGGTAGCGTGGATACATTTTTCGTTTGTTAGAGGAAAAAATAAATATTATGGGAAATCTAGATGTCAGAACCACAGATCTTTAGATCTTATTTCTGTGGTCAGAACCGAAAATTAAATCCGGCAATCTTTGGATTTTTGTAAAAGGTATCAAATAAACAAATTAAAGCATAGATTGTATTAAGTATTACTTTAGTTAGAACTGTTTAAAGTTCCTGAAAGATGTGACTTTGGTATTTTTTTTCATCCAGTAGGAGAACATTATTTTATTATTTAAATTCGACAAGCTTTTCCAAATATAATCAAAAATCACATATATTTTTTGTGCCAAATGCCAATCAATGAAATACATACTTCTAGAAAACTGCACAAAGATGTCGAATTGGCAGCTGTCTTCCCCTTAAGTACCTAAAATCACTTGTTTTTCCTAACACTTTATATTTCATCGACCTAAAAGATTCATTCACTGGAATGGAAAAGATCTCCTTGCAGTACTCCCAGGCTTAGCTATACGGGCTATAGCGTAACTATGTCGTATTATACGTAACTAAACTTACTAGTAGGTAGTAGCTAGGTACTGAGTGATGTTCGACCTCAACCACGTAGACACAAAGGAACATCCCATGAAAACGATATATAATATGTATGTCGCAGGGAAAAGAGGATATCAGGGATTCCACGAAATCCCTAGAGATATCACGAACTCCCGGTAGATGCCGAATATTATTAGTTATTACGTCATCGTATGGCTTACTAAAAACATCTAGTGATAATATGTAATTTCACTAAACTAAATCTAGTGATATGTTATTTCACTAAACTAAATCTAGTGAATTGTCATAAAAGCGGATACCACCGAATAAAAATCGAGCCATTTCTCTCGTTCGCTCTAGTACCCACACGGGCACTAGTGGGAGTGTAACAAATGCGTCGCTCGAGCTGGCGCGGCTCGTCTAGCTATCAGCGGTTCTTGAGATATAGCCTGGAGACAGGCAGACGGAGAGACAGTTTTACCCTTTGGGTAGGTACGGAGCCGTAAAAACTAGGTTAATCGAAGATCTGGAGTACCTGGAGTACCTATGTTTTCTAATCAGGGTGACCCTGATAAAAAAAAAACAAGAGCCTAACCAAGCTATAAGAGATCGACTTGCCACATTTTCAAAAAATATTCAACTTGGTGGGTCGCTTCATTTGACGTCAAAAATCAAAGGTCTGATTTCTGAAGTATCTGATGAAGAACCCTCAGCTGGTTTCAACTGTATGATCCAGAGATATGGTGATGCCCCCTCACATAGCTGCTAAGTTGCATTACACGTGTAATAGTAATAATAATAATAACTCCCACAGCGGTTTCGGTGACGGTGGCCGGTTTCATTGAAACCAGGCCAGTTACGCAGGAGTAACTTTATAGTGCCCAAGTGTGTGCGCAGTACACAAGAGCAATCTCTCTATTCCTTTACTCGTATAACCCAGTGGGACGGAAGGCCGACACGACTGGCGAGAGATCAGGCGCAGGACCGACTTTTTACATGCCCATCCGACGCATGGATCATCTGAGATCTTACTTGTCAGTTAAGCGAGCGAGAGAAATGCGTGGCTCGATTTTTATTGGGCGGTATCCGCTTTTCTGACATTTCACTAGATTTAGTTTATTGAAATGACATATCACTAGATATTTTTAGTAAGAAGACGTAATAAACAAGAATATACGGCATTTACCGGGATTTCATGATATCCCTAGGGATTTCGTGAAATCCCTGATATTCTCTTTTTCCTGCAACATATATGTGTTTGCAATGAACATTGAACAGTCCATTAAATCAACCAATTAATTTATAGATTTTTACTTGAAACCACTTTTAATTCAAACGAAAACAACATGAAATGTCATATAAATAACAATCATTCGAAATCAAGAAAGTCAAGATCACAGCATCTCAACACAGATTACTTGTTTGATTGTTTCGCCCTTTGTTTCGCCAAACAAACCGCAAGAGAATTAAGTAACAAAAAATTATAGCAATTATAGTATAGTCACGAAAATATTTAATTTAATTATTTATTCGCTTATAATCACTTGCAATTTTGTTTATTTACCAATTAAAAACAATAGGCTACTTGACCTATTTTTTTCTTCATGCTAATCGCTTCTTTATCATTCATTTTCACAAAAAAAAAACTAATATTTTAATATTTTACACAGTAGAAACCCATAAAAATGTTGATTGAAAATCATGCCTTTTAAATGGCGCCGAAAACACTGTCCGCCATAGTGTGACGTCATACGTTTTGTATTTTAAACTCTCTTTATTGAAAAAATTTTAATGTGCTAAATGTACGAGTCTAAAAGTGCCCAAAAATTATAAAATAATTAAATAAGAAATTAGAAATCATTTGTAATGTTGAAAACTTTTGGAGAAAATTTTTGGCCATTTCATTTCCTGTCTACAATAAATGGAGATAATATATAAAACTGATGTTTTATTTGAGTTATTTAAGAAAATATATTTTACAAATCTTTCTAGGCTTATTCTTAATATTTATGTACAAATAAACTTACATATAACGAGCGCGATGAATAAAATATATTAAAATAGTATGAGGATGACGTCACATCCAAATCGGAAGTACCGCAAAAGCGTTTTCGTCAGTACAAATCCTATTTTCATAAATTCATATTTTCAAATCGACTTTATTTATCAATCATACGTTTTTATTTGATGATAAGGGTGAAATACGATTTCCTAGGCCAAGTTCTACTAGAAATATGCATTTGTTCAATGAAATTGAATATAGGTCAAGTAGCCTATTGTGATATTTAAAAAAATATTTTCTAAATACTTATATATTTTGATAATAATCCTAATCGAAGACCGGGAAGAGGGTCAAATTAAGATTCCAAGTTTTTTACATACATAAGTAGTTACAAGTGAAGCTAATTTAAGCATGTTAAAAATAAAACCTGCGTTTGTTTTTCGACTTAATCTTTAGGTCATATATCTATATCTATGAGACTCGGAGAATATCTAAGCAATAGGTATTGCTGAAAAAAAAAAAACATAATGTCCGCTAGATGCTATATTATTTAATAAGCGATTGGAGAAAATGGTTTAGGTCCCCTCGACTAGATTGACTATGTTGTTGCTTATGAGTTATGAGACTAACATATTGTTATTGTCTCACAATTCGCTCGCAGTTCGCACCACCAGTATCAATATTCAATAGCCGAAAAAACAACACAAGTCGTGTCACGCCTAGGGTATGTTATTCGAATAACCGACGATTTTATTATTCGAATATTCGCCAAAAATAATTCGAATAATAAGAATATTTTGAAGTGAAAACTTCTTTAGCGGCGTTGAGCACTTTTGTGGGATGGGTAAAAACTGTGAAACTCGCGTCAGATTTTCGTGTTGATCGAAAAACCATAGAAAAATCGGTTGTCTGTAAAGTCGGTTTACTGACGATAGTTGAACGTGACAACGTATGACGTTGTCACGTTCAACTATCCTTAACCCCTTAACCCTCGCTTCCGAATCTCTATAAATAGAAACAAACTTTTTCGAGTGTAACCTAAAGTTATTTCGATGTATTTCTTTCAAATGATTGTCTAAAAATATTTATAATGAGTAAAATAAACTATTCGCAATACAAAACGCTACATACATTCGTGAAATCCAGTAAAAATTGTGCTAAGCAGAAATGTACAGTCGGGGAAAATTGTGCTAAGCAGAAATGTACAGTCAGGAAAATGAGTTGTTTAGCAGAAATGTATAGTCGGGGAAAATTGTGCTAAGCAGAAATGTACTGTCGGGGAAATGAGTTGTTTAGCAGAAATGTACAGTCGGGGAAAATTGTGCTAAGCAGAAATGTACAGTCGGGGAAATGAGTTGTTTAGCAGAAATGTACAGTCGGGGAAAATTGTGCTAAGCAGAAATGTACAGTAGGGGAAATGAGTTGTTTAGTAGAAATGTACAGTCGGGGAAATGAGTTGTTTAGCAGAAATGTACAGTCGGGGAAATAAGTTGTTTAGCAGAAATGTACAGTCGGGGAAATGAGTTGTTTAGCAGAAATGTACAGTCGGGGAAATGAGTTCTTTAGCAGACGCGCTGATTAAGGCCGCGTTTCCACCTGCAAGACAACTGTCGCGAGAAGTGTCTGACAGTCTGTCTGACAGCTGCTTTTTTTTCGATTGTCGATATTTTTTAATCGATTGTAAGGGTTTCGATTAATTAATTAAAACGATCGTTTTTTTTTAATTTTTTTTTCGATTTTCATAAAAAATGGGTTAAAAAAATAATACACAACGTTAATAATCAAGTTTTCACTTCTGCCTTCTGTTTTCACTCCCGGAGTGCAACCCGTCTTTTTTTTATTTTTCTTTAAAATGTTTTACGTTAAAAACTTACGTTCTTAATCCACATAAAATTAATATGGGTTAAGAACGTAATTAAGTTTATTTTATAAAAATAATACATATTATTAATGAATATTCTACATGATATAAAATCTGTTTTTAGCCTAACAAATGAATATACGACCATTCATCGTCACCGTTGACCATGTTTTAGTCGTTATTTTGCCTAAAGACATACAAATTAAGATATAAACCTTCCAGTCATGGCTTTCAGTGCTAATGGTCGCTCACAATCTGTATCCATTGACTCCCTTCGTGGTACGGGCAGTAGCAACGTTTGAAAAAAAAGTATTTCAAGTCGGCCGATTTTGTGATATTATGTCGTCATTCTTGCTCTTCTTTTTTTTTTTTTTGCTACCTCCTATACTATCAGCTTTCTCTAATTTTTTGGCTTTAGGCCAGAAGAACGTATAAAAAAGAGGTCAACGAGGACTTGTTGATTACAGAACCCTAACCAGCTGATTTTTTGTATATTGATAGGTTAATAGTTATATAATTTAACAGTAACATTGTCATATAAATAGAACAATCCATATTTTAGGACCTTCAAATCGAAATATTTAATCCTTTCTATTTCTGTTAGCTACCACTTTCGAGAATTTTCACAGAGAAAATTGTTGTTCGTCTTATCGAAATTAAGCTACACACAAAAAATTACCTTGATAGTAATCAACTCAAAAAATATTCTAGGGAACCTGTACTACTATTAATTTCTACTTTAAAAACCTAGTACAGTATTAAAAAGAAACAGCATTTCACTTTTTTCACGCTTTGTGTGTTCTCGGTCCCAGCTCTCTGTATCGGCCGAAAATGGAAGCCTCGTCTCGGCCGGTGGCTCCTGTTATGTGTTATTGGCGTTAGCAAACTTTAGGTCACTAAAGTCACCAGCTCTAGGATTGTTTCACCCTAACCCAGAGCTTCTTTGCATTTTTTCTCCTTGTTGTGGTGTTTGTTATCTAGTGGCCCTTTTTTTATAGTTTCGAGCCACATTCACTCAGGCGAAGCCACCTACGTAAACGTGGCTCGAAAATATCAAAAAGATGGGTGAGCTGGCTTAGTATTAGGGAACAGATATCATAACGTCGTAAGACTAAGCATAATCACATGAGAAAAGTAAAAGGTACAACGATCGAAAAAGGTTCACACTTTACAATATTTTATTGCCCAGCTGTAACCTTTATAAATTTTTAAAATGTTAAACATTGAAAATTAATTACTGTTGATAAAAGTAAAAATAAGAATTAGTTACTTCAAACTGTGTATTAACAAAAAATGTTGTACGAAACTTCGTTTCACTTTTATTCAGAGTTTGCAGCATTTTTCAAAAAATTTCGAATTTGTCATATAATATATTCGAATTATTCGAATAGTAAATTTGTCAACATTCCCTAGTCGCGTCGAATTTTGCCTATAAGGATATGATTCACAGATGAAGACTTGACCCTTCAGTTTGTTATTCCCACTCTATTTGTTGGAGTCTGGACTAGGTAGGCTAGGTTCGTTGCCCTCGAAACGTTTCATCAAAGGCCAAAATGTCAGTTCTATCAGTTTTACATAAATTTCAATTTATTCATTTACAACGAGCCCTAAACGTGTCGCTCTTGTTTAGTATCAAAATCAAAATATTTTTTATTAAGTAATAAGAGTAATTTTTTACAATTTTTTTCCGAGCGTCAGCGAGAAGAATTCCAGCGTATAGTCTACAATTGTTCATTATCAAGAGAATATAATGAACATAGAAAAAGATTTTTCTTATAGAAAAAAGATTTGTCGTCTAGATTGATATGAGTTTAATAAGTAACCGTTATAGACCAAACGCTACATAAAATACACGCACTAGTTTATCTACGATTAGGTATACCTTAAAACTATTTCGCGCTTAATATAAAAATGCAGACTACTGTAAACATTTTAATGTTATTTTATGCATGCAAAAAAATTCCTTACGTTTTACACGTACGTAAATGTATAATTTAGGTGCCTGGGTATTTCAATGATTGCTGTGTTTTTTATATTTACTTATTTATATTTGAGAAAAGTCATTGACATTGGCTATCGATAGTGGTAATTTAAAAATGACGATTATTCAAAAACATCCAAATTAACTTTACGTGCTAAGGTTAGCGGAATTATAGAAATTAAAAGTAAAGTCAACACTATTAAATAGTTGTGTCACTTGGAAATAATTACATCGGTATTTACTGACCTTTTTGAAAATTTGACGTGGTTTTTCGAGCGGTGCGCGCGCGTCCGTCCCGGCTAGCTGCAATCTCGAGATTGCAGGTAAAAGCATAAACCTTTAATCACGTAGGCGCATTTTCAGAGGATCTGCCTCATAGTGACTGCGAGTTAAATTGGTATTTTTGTTAATTCATTGTAAAACAATAGGCATCGTGCCTTTTCTGATTGCTGGCGCCTGCCCCACATAAATTATTCAAATAAAATTATTTTAGTACTACAAATTAGGAACTCTATTTTACTGCTAGACCGCGCGATCTACCACACAATTGCAACAGTCGCCTCACACTTGTCATTTTTTAATATCTATATATTTCATATAGGTGTCATACTCATTACTCATTAGTCATTAATATGTACGCGTAATAAGAACAACGATTGTCTCCAAGGGGTTGCAGCTTCCAACATTTATATTAGGCTATAAAAATAGTATGGTAATGATGATTTATGATGAAAAATACTCTGAGTTTCTCCGTATAACATTGGGTATGTCTTATAACTTATAACATAAATTATAACTTATACCATTGCCAATTAGAAGTGCCATTAAAAGTACCATAAAAACGCAGTTGTGCAGCTGTTTCCGAGATTAACCAGAACAAACTATTTAAATAACAGTACTTATTTATTTTTCGTCAGTCTGTCCAAACTGACGAAAAATAAATACTTATGTACTAAACATAATATTTATGTGATGTGCATTGAGCAAGAATTCACTAAAACAACAAAAAATCGTAATGGTGCAGTGACAAACCATGGTTTGTCGCAACCTATCGTGGTAGTTATAGCACTCAATTCTTACCTTAGTTTATTTGGTTTTGTTAATTTTATGATAATTTATTTATAAATAGCTATAGATACTAACATTAATCCATCTAGCCCCGTAAGGACACCGGTGACCGCGACATGAATAGAATACAATAGCATTTCCAAGAATCCCCGATCGAAGGATTAAAAAACGTGTCTATAAAATTTCAGCTCAGTCGGTTCAAGATAATATTATTATCTACTACAAAAGTTCCAAAATTGAGTTCCGAAATTCCACCCGATTATACATACTAACATACATACAGAACAAGTTAAATCAAGCTTTTAAAAGAGAAATGGTTTGTTTGAAATTTTAATCAAATAAATTCCGAAAATTTTCTTCAAATTTTGGTCAGACTTGGATTAGACCACGAGAAAAGGATAACTATGTATTATGCTACTTTTGTTGCGCCCTCGCAATTTTATTTCCCTCCTGTGTAGACGAAACAACAACAAATAGAAAACAAAAAATAACGTGTGTAGAGAAACATTTTCAGTTTAAAAACTACGTTTTGTAGAGTATTAAAACGAAGTTAAGCTAAATAATATAGAAAAAATGTTTTAAACAAAAATTAAATTATCTAAGTATTTCTCTCCAGTAAAAAGTTTAATACTCACCTATTCGTTGTAGGTGTCTTAATAAATTTTTGATCAAAGTGAAGTCTTAACCTCCTAAGGTGGAAGAGGATTCGTAAGTCGTAACGCAGCTTTTATAACGCGGACCAGAAGTTAATTATCAAATAGTTAATAATAATAATCGATGTGAAAGTCATTATAAAGGTATTAATATAGTAATGTGACTTGTTACTTAATATAATTGCATAATATTTAATTATTTTTAAACGATTTTATATTTTGTATTGTGGTTAGTAGTAACTGGATTAGAAGTGATTGAAATATGTCCACCTGGAAGAGGTAGGTAAATTGTTCAGGAGATAATGAATTTTACGACTATGACTAAAACTTACCGTAGAAAATTAATTAAAAAGCCTTATTTAATTATTTATTAATAAAAAATTAAATAGGCCATAGGCACTATTAACACTGACTAGATTTTACTTAAAAAATGGCTCAAAAACAATACCGCGCAAATATTGCGCGGTCCAGACTGGAGACTAGACAGCCTAGTTTTGTAGTATTTCCTCAACTGCAGACTTATTAGTCAGTGCGAAATTAGCCGTAAAATAAGCCCCCTCACACACTGACACCTTATTTTGCGGTAAAGTCATGACGCAAGCGCAAACAAATTACCGTACCAATGTTGCGACTTGCGCTCAACTAGCTAGCTTCAAGCATTACGTAGCAGAAATTCCAAAATGCCATTAAACACTTTCCTAAAAAGTTACATTCAAGCATGGTTTTACATCAAGAAATAATAAAAAAACAACGATTAAAAACTCCATGGATCATTTTGAGAAAGAGAGAGAATTTTTTAAAATTTTAAATTTGATGATCTTATAATTCATTTTTATACTTGATAATAAGCTACGAATTCTTTAATTTTTTAAACATAGATACTCCATTATATTTGCGAGAGTCCGTCTTTGCGAAAACACGATATCTTAAAATTTTCTTGATAGAAAAAAAACAAAGATGCATCTAAATTTCTCGAATATTTCATTTATTTTCAAAACAGTGCATTCAACTGAGTGAGAGGGACTGTACTAGCGGATTTTTAAAATGTTGTATACCTATTTATCGAGTTATGAATAAAAAACTAATAGACCGGGAAATTGTGACAAAATACTAGGTCATTTGTACCAGTATGGCGGTTCTTCAGGGGTCTAATTATTACGTACAGGCAAAATCATCATTCCTGGTGGTCATATAGGCCATAGCGCTCGCACCAGCGGCCGTCGAACGATTTGTTCCACAAAAATCCTTGTATTTTCAGATAGTCGAAAAAAAAAAGAAGTAGGCTGTAGCGTAATGCCATATTTCTCGGGTGTGACTTTGTAGCCCGCGTCGTTCTTTTTCACCGAGCATAATTATGAAAGACGGGCGTAAGTGTAAAGATAGAAGGACGATGTTTGATTTTTTGCTTTATTCGCCCTCTTAATAGAGTGTGGACTGTGGTTCTACGAGGGCGGCACTGAAAATTTCGGGAATCAAGGAGGTGACACAACAGTACTATTTAAAAATGTGTTTATTGCTTTTCGAATTGTTCTCCGCGAAATTTGACACATTTTTCCATACGATGGAACCAATCATTGAAGCAACCATTCCATTCGGAAGTTGGGGTCTCCAAAATGGCCGTTTTGTAGGTGTCCACAGTTTCTTCAGGTGATGAAAATCTCTGACCACGCAATTTATTCTTCATTTTAGGGAAAGTATAGAAATCATTAGGGCTTAAGTCGGGGCTGTACGGCGGATGGTCTAATAATTCTATGTTTTCTTGCTCTAAAAACTCTTTCGTTCTGTGCGCGGTGTGAGAACTCGCATTGTCGTGATGGAGGATAATGCGGCGGTTGCAGTTCTCTTTACGGAGTTCAGAAACGACCTGTGGCAAACAAATGCTAGCATACCATTCTGAATTAACCGTTATTTGTCCCTCAAGAGGAATAGTCGCAATATGGCCGGTTTTGGAGACAAACGTGGCCACCATTTTTTTTGCAACACTCCGTGAACGAACAATTTTTGTTGGCTGTAAGTCATTTTCGAACACCTAAACTCGTGACTGGTTTTTAGTTTCGGGTTCGTACGCGTAAATCCAGGATTCGTCACCTGATACGATGTTGTATACAGCATTTGAGGATCCTGCGTGGAATCTTTCGAGAGTTCTGACGCACCAAGTAACGCGAGCCGCTTTTTGCTCTTCACAGAGCAAATGCGGTATCCATCGGGAAAACAACTTTTTTAAACCTAATTGTTCATGCAATATTATTTGACTCATGTTAATGTCTAAAGTTGCCTGAATTTCGCGGTATGACACATGTCGATCTTCCTCAACCAGCTTACGCACAGCATCAACGTTTTCTTGGGTGACTGCAGTTTTTGGACGACCTTGACGGGGATCATCACTGAGCCTGACACGTCCACGTTGAAATTCAGCAAACCATCGATAATTGTGGTTTTGGATGGGGCTTCATCACCAAATGCAGAAATCATCCGATCAACACACTGTTTTTGTGTTAAACCACTTCGAAAGTTATAATAAATCATCGCTCTAGAATTTTCTCGAGTCAATTCCATTTTCTCAACGACTAAACAAGTTTGACAAGACCTTGTGACAAGACCGAGAATCTTTTTTTAAATAAATAAATGGTATTCGATTTTTAAAACCAAGGAGTTTTCAATTAAAAAGATTTTAATATGACAGCCTGACAGGAATAGTGGAAGTATTCCATTCCCGATATTTTTAGTGCAGTTTATGTAACTTCTAACAACGATCAGAAGGATATTTTATTAACTAAATTCTTTTTCATTAATATTTCAGCTATTTTTCATTTGTATCACTGAAAATTTCTTGCAGGTAATTTATTATTACGTAGCGTACACACAACATAATATACCTACTTAATTCTTATTTTAGCCTAGCAAACGAATGATTCTGGTTGGAAATATCGAAAGCAGAAATTATGACTACGCCACTTTGTTTGGACTAGTTTGGAGATAAACATACAAAAAGTCCTGACCCCTCCGAGGTGCGCCGGAGGGGAGGGGGGGAAAAGAAGGACCCATTTTTTGGTTTTTAGACTAATTTACGAAAACAGTCCTTCGTACGAAATTTTATTGTACTACATAAGAAAAGCTAATAAAATTCTCTATAACTTTGTCCTTCACACTTTGTATCTATCTCCAATAGTTGCCTTGCTATGAGCTTCTAAAATTGGTCGATTTTCAAATACATACATCAATACGACCTAAGGATATTTGTATTTTCTGAAATATCAGGAATTTTTGAAGACAGTAAGTAGATAAATAATAGCTTATTTTATGGTCTTTAATAAAACATAAAAAACTTTTCTGGATAGAGATTTCTGGAGAGACAAAAAGTCTTTTTGAAAAATCATTAATTTTTCAATGGCCATAGAACTTTCGTATGTAACCAACAAATCATTAAGTACTTCGTTTTATAAAACTCAAAATTTCATTCTAATGAGAAAAAATCTTCAACATTTTTATTGCCAATGGTCAAGTTAATAATAATGAATCCTAATCTATGGTTGGTGCAGACTATTTTTACCTAAAAATACACTTTTTGAGTCTTTCTGCGGTATGAGGCCTCAAAATTCTTTGTAATTGCAAGTAATCATTTTTCCTGCTATCTAAGTTACTAAAAATCTTTTAAATGCCTGTTCTAGTCACAATAGACTGAATTTATGCCAGAACAGCCTGTAGATCAGTTCAAAACCAGAATAATGTGGTTAAAGCAGCCAAAAATTAAGCCGATGCGATCAGTAAAAAGGCTCCAGGAGAGCAACGAGTCTCTAGAAACCGACCAAACCGTGCTGAAGGGTTCCCACTAAGATGGTCCATATGATATCAAAACATTTTGTTTTTCAGCATCCCTTGGTTATTATATTATATGGATTTAACCACATTATTCTGGTTTTGAACTGGTCTACAGGCTGTTCTGGCATAAATTCGGTCTATTGTGACTAGAACAGGCATTTAAAAGATTTTTAGTAACTTAGATAGCAGGAAAAATAATTACTTGCAATTGCAAGGAATTTTTAGCCTCATACCGCAGAAAGACTCAAAAAGTGTATTTTTAGGTAAAAATAGTCTGCACTAACCATAGATTAGGATTCATTATTATTAACTTGACCATTGGCAATAAAAATGTTGAAGATTTTTTCTCATTAGAATGAAATTTTCAGTTTTATAAAACGAAGTAATGATTTGTTGGTTACATACGAAAGTTCTATGGCCATTGAAAAATCAATGATTTTTCATAAAGAAAAAAATCCAGAAAAGTTTTTTATGTTTTATTAAAGACCATAAAATAAGCTATTATTTATCTAGTTACTGTCTTCAAAATTCCTGATATTTCAGAAAATACAAATATCCTTAGGTCGTATTGATGTGTGTATTTGAAAATCGACCAACTTTAGAAGCTCATAGCAAGACAACTATTGGAGATCTCAGACCAATAAATTGGAGATAGATACAAAATGTGAAGGACAAAGTTGTAGAGAATTTTATTAGCTTTTCTTATGTAGTACTATAAAATTTCGCTCGAAGCACCGTTTTCGTAAATTAGTCTAAAAACCAAAAAATGGGTCCTTCTTTTCCCCCCCTCCCCTCCGGCGCACCTCGGAGGGGTCAGGACTTTTTGTATGTTTATCTCCTAACTAGTCCAAACAAAGTGGCGTAGTCATAATTTCTGTTTTCGACTTTTCCAAGCACACCACCATTTCGAGCATTCGTTTACTAGGCTATTTAGGTACCTACTATTAATAATATGCTCGATAGTGTATGTTGTCTCAAAGGCTATCGAATGCTCATTTGCGTCTTATAGATGCAAATAAAATTTATAGTTTAAATACCAATAGCCGTTATTTTCTTTTTGTTTTTATAAATTAATGTAATATTATGTGACTGCAGTATATTTCGGTTGTAACGACGCCGAAGGGACCATGTTAATATCCGAAGGTCTCAATATCCGAAATAATAAAAAAAACAAAATATACGTATTTTATTATTATGTATTTACTTATTATTTATTTAATAAATAAAAAATATTGAAGAACGTGTTACAGTGTACTGTTTAAGTTTAGTTTTTGTGCACGCTGTAAGGTGTATTCCATTTCCATAATTCCTTCTAAATCTAAATTATTTTGGCTTTCACCAAATGAACAAAACTGTTTGAGAGTCTTTAGAGCACCTAACGCAGCTTTAGTTTTTGGAATCTCAGAACCACTGCTAAAGAGAGAAGGCAGCAACCACTGCTTTTTGAAGGAAATCGTACAGTAATTGTATTTAAGGCGCTATATTGAAAAAAACTGTCCTTTTCGACGTAATACTATAGGACCCTCAGAAATGTTACAAATCTGTTAATGAGATATATATATTATCTTCATAGCCTATCTAGGTTTGAGAAGAACCAGAAACACGATTAATGTACTTTGCCTCGATACATTTAATTTTCGAAATTACCTCTTAAAAATACGAAATTTGAAGATTATTATTTTTTAAACGAAAATAGATGTATTGTAGGAAATTAGTCTAATTGATAGACACCTTTGCAACTCAAAATCGTATAGAAATATTTTGCTTTAATGCTCCTAGTTATTTTTTAAATAATTATAATTACGTTTTTTCGCATGTTTTCCGAGCGAGCCGATAGCTTCCGGCCGTATAAAGTCGTGCGTATTCACGACTTTATAGTCATACAAATTAAGTATAAAATTGCCCTTGCGGTATAATTTATTTTCGTATAGCGCCTTAAAGTCTAAACGTTTTTAACTTGAGAACGGTTTAATAAGCAGAAGCGACTTAATATTTAGAAATAAAAAAGACAAAATGTCACTGTCAATGTCGAATCAAGGTCGATATAGTGCGTTTCATCGAATAGTTCATTTGCCGTCATGTTGACATTCCTGTCTGTCAATAATGTAAACAAGGATGACATGTTCTGCGACTTTTCATAATTTTACTGTGATTTCGTGAGAAGATCATGCCGAAAACATTAAAGAGTGGTGAAAGAATGATGGTGCAAAGAGTGAAAGAGTTTTGTGAACGTGAAAAACGTAACTAGGCCCCAATAATTCCATTAAACTCGGGTTGCCGCCATTACGGCTTATTGAAATAGGGTTACCAGCGTCAGTTTAATCACCCTTAAACACAGTAAAACTTATTAATACATGCAGAGCGTGTCTACCGTATTTACGTTATTAACAGAGAATGCCAACATGATGGCAAAGGAACTATTTGATGAAACGCACTTCTAGTAACGAAAACTACATACACGCGAACAAAGGCGCGGGTAAAAGCTAGTACAATAATATTATCAGGGCAAGCGAAGCGAGCCCTAGTACTTCTCACAACCTATCAGTGGCGAAGCCTCCATAGAACACGATTCCTACCGGCTTACCTTGGCCAATTTTAATATATACATTTTTTATTATTAATAATTATAGCTTACCCCGCTTCCTACAATTTCATAAAAATAATTCGCCATGTATTTAAAATCACGCAAACGCACACATACCCGTTTTTAAAAACATTGACAACCCGTTCTTTTTAAGCGCTCGCGATAAAATTAAAATAGCAAGATTGTTTGAACCTTTAGAAAACTCTGTGCAAAGCCTAATCTCCGAATGGCAGTCGCGATGGGACTGTTCCACCAAAGGGCGTCATCTTTATAATTTTTTCCCTAATATTCGTGAACGGCTATCCAAACATTGGATGGATATTGATCACTGCGTTTCTCAATTCCTGACCGGTCATGGAAATTTTAAGGCCAAACTTTACGGATTTAAACTAGTAGCTTCACCCATGTGCGAGTGCTCGATCGAAGGCAACATGTTTGAACAAACCGCTCATCATGTTCTCTGGGAGTGTAGTCTCTGGCAGGACGAAAGAACTACTATGCTAAACAATGTTGTTACATATTCTGTACATATTCTGTACATCTGGAGTCGCATACTACGGTGATCTCGTGGACAGCGCTAGGAACTTCCGTGCCTTCAAGCGTTTTTGTCACAATTATTATTGGCAACAGTCAAACACAATAAACTCCGATATTAACTTAGCTTTAGCTTAGGAGTCACAATTATTAACCTTATTTCCGTGGTGCTCCCCCTTAAGTTCTTTGACTTTCGGTCATTGCAACTTTGTGCTATCTCCCGCTTTTATGGGGAGGGAAATTGGAATCTTCCTACTCCTCCTATTTTCTTCTGATTAATTTCGTTGCGGGTCCCAAGACAGATTTAGCATGTCCCTCGGGCTCCCTGAGATCATATCAAAGGGTTTTCGTGGTTGGATACCGCTGTCGATCCTGGCGACACAGGAGATACAGTGGTGGGTATGTGTGGTGGGCCAAATCCCGTTAATTGACCCCCTGCTCCGAAGAGCACTGTACTGTAATATAATGGTAACTTCCGTTCCACGTGAATGTATTTTTTCTAAATCTGGATACGTTATTAAATTTTTAAATGTAAGTCAATAAAATGTGAAAAAAGATGTAAAAATAATTTAAGTATATTACCCAAAAAATAAAAAAAATATTCAAAAACCATTTAAATAAATTATAAAAAAAGAATTGTACTTATATAAACCGATTCCTTTTAATTTCAATATTATATTATTATTTAATAATTAATTTTATTGTATCATTTTAATTTGAATATTTCAAACATAATAAGATTAACCAAATAAATAATAATGCCTTCAAACGATTATATTATTCTAAGTTATCTAACAAACACGTTACCTATATCACCGCGTTATAATTATTATTAGCGAAAGAATTCAATAACGTCGGTAACTTTACAACGTGTCCAATCGATCGTTATAACGTATCATTCATTTTAACGTAGCGTCAAAACTAGCGCGCTTGAAAGAATCGAGATTTCATTCGTTATAACTGTTATAAGTTACAACGTAGCATCAAAACTAGCGCGCTTGAAATTCGTTAAAACGTAGCGTCGAAACTAGCGCGCTTGATATTCGTTATAACGTAGCGTCAAAACTAGCGCGCTTGAACGAATCGAGATTTTATACGTTATAACGTAGCGTCAAAAATAGCGCGTTTGAAAAATGTAGCGTATTCCATCTAGCGCGCTATGAAAATATAGCCGTTAGGAACGCCACTGGCACTGTAGATGTCAATGATAATCTGTGGTAGTGTCATGTAGACTGATCACTGATGATGTAGATGTCAATTTGTCAAAGGTCATTTTATAATAAAAAATTCAAAAATATTTATAGAAGCAAGTCCTATCAATTATACGTGTAGAAATACATCTCAACAAATATTTACAGTTACTCTTATTATTGTAGAACAATTATTGTAGTATAATAAAAGATTAGTTCTAAATAGCAAAAATGATAAATAGAATAAGTTTCGTCAAAAAAATATTCGCTCAAAATCACGCACTAATAGGAGTTAGGACTATGAAATGTGATTCAATGAACGCAGAAACAGTAGATTTAGCGTATTCATCTTATGAAAGCACATCAGGTGACAGTAACTCCACTAGACCCCCTTTAGTTATACTACATGGGTTGCTTGGCTCTAAAAACAATTGGAACAGTATTAGCAAGGCCATACATCGAACAACAGGGAGAACAGTGATCAGCGTCGACGCTCGTAACCATGGTGACAGTGGACACTCTCCTCACCATACCTATGAACACATGGCCCATGATGTTATGAAGTTACTGAAAAAATTAGAAATAAATAGAGTGTCTGTAATGGGTCACAGCATGGGTGGTAGGACTGCTATGGTCATGTCCCTGCTCTGTGTAAGTTGTACGTAGCCTTATGACTTATAATTTTGTAGCAATGATTTATTTTATTTAGCTGTTATTCAAAATTCTAAGATTTATTCTGATTAATAACATAGCAAATGTTCTATCAGAGAAGTTGATTCATAGGCTGTTGGCGGACCTACGTATTTGGGTTGGCTGTGTTACATCAAACACAGCCAACAGATCATGACTTATATTGAATTGACATAACCCAGCTAACTGATGTAGGGTCTGTCAACTGCCCATGAATCAAGTTCTTTGATGATGCATTAAACAAAAGGTTTTTAATAAACCTGTTGTTCATCACTGCTCTAAAATTTAAAATTTCACATTCTTTTTTAGCCTGATCTTATCTCCAGTTTGATAGTGGTTGACATTTCCCCTGTAAAATCAAGCACCCAACTGCATTCAATGATAAAAATATTTGACGGTATGTCTAGAGTGTCCATAACATCTGGTATTCCTATGTCTAAAGCACGAAAAGTAGCAGATGAACAATTAAAGGGAGTGTCACAGGATGTGAACCTACGAAACTTCTTAATCACAAATCTTATTCAGACTAACAAAGGCTCTTATACCTGGAGAGTTAATCTAAAAGCATTAAAACAAAATTTCCAATCTGAGATATCAGCTTTTCCTGCAAATTTGCAAGGTTTACAGTATAGTGGACCTACGCTTTTTGTAGGAGGAGGTCTATCAGACTTTATTGAGTAAGTAATAGTATCAATTTTTTAGAAAACATTTAAATTGTGGAAAATATTTGGTATGGACATTGGATCAATAAAATAATTCAATCATTTTCTTATTTTTAGCAAAGATGATTTGCCTCTTATTCAAGAAATCTTTCCCTTGGCACAACTGATATTTGTGGAAGATGCAGGTCACTGGGTACATAGCCATAAACCAGAAAAATTTCTTCAGATTGTCACCAAATTCTTAATAGAAAAATAATATGTAAAATATGTAGGAAATTATGTAAAATGTTTAGTTAATTGTAGTTAGGGAGCCAAATAAATTGTGATAATATACAATAATTTTATGTTTTAATAGTTGTTACTGAATACTTTCTTTCGGGCGCATTTTCATTAGTCGTTAACTCGTGTGGTATACAGCAGCAGCTTATGACAACTAATGGCGCATTTTGATTGGTCGTGGCATGCATTTTAGAAATCTCTCGCACCCCGCATGCGGGCCCTATCGACCAGTGAAAATGCGCCATTCCTTATTCATAATCATATTTATGACCGTCTACCTCAAATCATCAAAGTTCTCAACAGTCCCTTCATACTTTAAATTAACTATGTAATGGAAAATTAACTAAATACCATATTGGGAGCTACACAAAAATAGAAAGCATACAGAGTAACATATTTTTGATGAACTTGTTATCAGATGCCATATGCCAGGTGTAGTTTTTTCCGCCACCAAACTTTATCAGTTGGTGGTTTGGGACATTCGTGCGCAATGAACGCTGCACGCGGTACTAAAAAATATATATATAAATAGGGACTTCAGGCTCCCTTCGGTGCAAGTAGGCCTTGGCCTCTTAGTACAATATTTCAGCAGTTAACACCCAATACGAGAAGATGTCTGACGTACTCGAGGGTTTCGAGTTGCTGTTCGATAGGCCGAACGAGCCTATGGTGTCGCCTAAAGGAGACGACAATACGGTGTTCCAACTAGACTCAAAATTATTGGTAAGTTTTGTATAAATATGTTATGGTCGCTCGGTCGATGTTTCGAATCCTATGATATAATTCTACAAGTACACATTTTTGCCATTTTTGCAAATAAATCTTCAAATTTTTCAAATATTTACTAATGAGTAATGACGGTTGATAGCTTTCTTTCCTAGTTCTTAAGGCCGTCCCCTGAGCAAACGATCTTGACCATACATTTGCCGCGTTGCCGAGATCGCACCAAAACCCTATTTTTTTTACTTATCTTAGTTCAAAATTGTCCTAAAAAAATTTAAAACGGGGAATATGTAGTTTATGATATTGTCGATCTATTGGCGTGTGTTTCAAACAAAAGTAATTTGTAAATCCTAAGGAGATGCTGAATGTATGCTTGAATTTTAATAAATTGGTTTTACTTTGGAAGCTGATATCATACCTGAGTACTTATAATAAACAAAAATAGAAAATTTTAAACGGGGAAAGGAATGTTGATATACTGAAGATTATTGATGTATTTTTATTATAACTTTGTAGCTTTCAAATTATGAGTTTATAAGGCTTGAAATACGGTAAATTACGGAATCTCCGTAAGGAACGCCCTTAATACATATTCGCATATAAGTATTATTTTACAGAGTCCCGAATATCAAAGCAATGGTATAGAAATAAACAACAGATATGCCAATGATTCGGCGAACAAAGTCATTCCCCTTGCCGACCTGAAGAGGATACCAAAATTCGAGAAGGCTAGACAACTTCCACATGATGCAGAGTTCTCAATCTTCATCCCAAAACATCAGGCTATGGCTGATGAAGTCATCAGCGAACTAATGTGTAAGTCCCCTTTGAGCTATTATAGCTTAATGCTGTTTAAAAAAAAAGGATATTATTAAACATGAAGGGCCTTTCCACCAAAGAAAATTTTTACTCTTTCCACACGACGTATTTTTTGCGCACTGACGACGCGCGTTTCTGATGCGCTCGTCTTCTGCACGTTTTCATCGCGTTTTAGCAGATATAAAGTTTAAAACGTGTCCTTACGTTTGCTGAACGTTCAACTTGCGTTTGAACGTTCAGCAAACGTAACGTCGTATACAAACAAGCAAAAAACGTCGTGTGGAAGGGCCCTTAACAGCCGAATTGAGAAACCTCCTTTTTTGAAGTCGGTTAAAAAGATCTAAATTCAATCACAAGAGGAGTTACAAGATCATATATTTTGAACTTTAAATTAATAATAATTATTATTATTTTTGCCGTTTTAATAAGACTATTTATCATAATAAGTTTAGACTGTTTTTCAAGTGAATATTTGGTCTGAGTAGTAAAATTGTGCCTCAAAATAAATAGAAGGAAATAAAATGACTTACAAAAAGATTGTTCATAATATTATAATAAAAATTTTATTCATAAATATTAAAATCTATATTGCAGCCGTTCCTGCAAATCAACTGCAAGAATTACTGTCAACTTGTGTGTACTCACGAATAAATCTCAACCCACAGTTATTCAACTACTGCTACTCTGTGGCCCTCATGCACAGGTAATGAATAGCAATATAGAACAGATTTAAAGTTACTTTTGTCAGCAAAATATAAATATTACTCTTAGATATTTTTTATATGAAAAATATCTCAGGTAAAATAACCTGGATAATGAATAGCCATAACATCATTCACACTAGATTTAAGCCCATCACAGACTTAGCTATAATATATATTAATATATTTATAGCTAGGCATATTAATATATATATTTTCCATACTAAATCCACATGTCACAGAAATATATATTATAGCTGAGTGTGCGTTCACGCGAAAATTAGTAAGTATATAATATATATTATAGCTAAGTCCGTGACAGGCTTTACATTTACATTTTAATGTTATGTTAAAGCAGTTGATTTTACAAGTTAGGTATGTTTTGTATACAGACCATTCAGAGAGATTTACCTATTGTAGGTCCTTTATGACAACAGAAGGATTATTCTGTAATACTAGATATTGAAGGTAAAAACTCTGAATGGATGTAGTGTAATCATATTATGTGATGTTCATGATTGTATTTCAATAGTTTAATTAATAACAACTTTGTTTACTTGCCACAACACCATGCTACTTGCTACAATTATTAATAAAATAAAACTATATAAAAATTTACGTACCCAATGAAAATTTGCTAATAAAATATCTACTTCAAGATACAGCTCATAAACGGCAGTTACAAATGTAAACTTTTTGCAGGCCAGATACAAAAAATGTTAAGATACAGAACTTTGCTGAGACATTCCCTTCCAAATTTATGGACTCACAGGTCTTCGGTCAAGCCCGAGAGACGGCAGCAGTGGCAGCACAAGGAGCACCAGTAAGTCACTTTTTATCTTTACAACAATTATCACATTTCTTATCACCTCCTGAGCAAAGGAGAGTCTTGTAGTTAGGTGTCCAGGGACCTAGACTGTCACTTGAATAAAAGTCCATCGGGTAGGTCCCATCACTTTTAAGCCACTCAGCATTGGCTAAGGAAACTGACAGCTCATAAGGAGTTAGAAGAGGCTTCGGGAATGATGTTCCCCAGTCTATGGACAGTCTTGGACATGCTATCTGCACAAAGGCATCAAGACCAAAAAGAGATAATTTGCTAGGAAAAATTTCTGATAATAATATTTTCACATAATCCTTTTCTACACAGCTGACTTGTTTCTCGATGTTGGCTAAGACTTTAGTGCTGCCTTGCCTACCTAAAGTTCCAAGAATTAGACCGAATGTACTCGCTTCTTTTGCAATCTCTATTTGTTTACTTCTATTTGATTTCATTAGTTCATGTTCATATAATTCTGAAGTAAACTTTTTTTCATAGGGATCATATTTATAGGCAGGTACAGTAGGGTTGGCAATCATTATAGATTCCAGATGAAATCTTCCATCACCTAAGTAGACTAAAACATCTGAGTTGATTTTTGGAGCTGTACAGCCAAGTATTTCACCCGGAGACAAGGGCTTACATTGTGGAATTGTTACAATATAGTCTTCATTTCTCAAAGTTTTTGCAACAGAATGTACTGTGGTAACAAATTGTATTGTACTAACTATAGCTAAATGTGTTTTCTTAGGAAAATTCAATTTTACAGTTTCAATAAAATGAGATGGGTCTATTTTTATATCTACAAATATATAGAGCACTTTAATATTACTAGTTTGATCAATCGGTATGAGGCAGGAATGTCCATAGTGTACTAGCAAGTCAACTCCTAGAGCAACTGCAGTGAAGTCGTCTATGCAACAAGCTCCATAAGTGACGTCTCCCATTATAACCGTGTCTGCTTCGGTAAAGGCTTCGATAATATCGCATATTGTTGTTGCAAACATTGTGAGGCCTAAAAATAATTATTACAAATAAAGAAAACTGCTAAAAATGTAAAAAGAACTATCACAGATTGTTCAATATAATATTACCTTCAGGCATTTGCAAAGCCACCCTTTTTGAGCCAAGAGAACGTATTCTCCATATTGTTTTGTGTATTTCAAAATTGTAATTCCCTGGTAATGTTTCACAGGCTCTATTTAGTAGAGGATCATTTAGTAACTCATCAGGAACTTTATTTACAGAACGTATTTGAGGTTTGAACGTCTTCCTCTGGCCTTCGGGTTTTGCTCGTACAACAACAACATTGCTATTATTCAAGTCCTCCATTTTAACACATTTTTTTCAATTATGGTTATTTTAAAATCGTTAAAAACGCGCGTTAAAAATCGAATGGCCTACGTGACTTTTCGCAAAATATGCGTTTTGTTGTACGCAGATTTGAGACCACTGAGACTTTGAATTTTGAAAGTTTGACAATTGACATCTCGATTGTCGACTCTCGTACAGTCTACATCTACCAAAAAATTATAAAACTATAATATTTGGCCAAAATTGATTAGTAAAGTAAATTTATTCACCTATTTTATTATTACTATTATTCAACAGTATTTTAACGTTTTACGTGTAACGGAACGAAAATATTAGTGACAATTGGTGACAATAATGACATTGACAAGTAGATCATTTTGACAACGACATTGTTTTTTTTTAATTTGTATGTCCATGAACATCTAAAATTAATCTCCTGTTGTGATTTTGAGAGTAATGGCTGGTTTACACGTATCAAGTAGATAAGTAGTAACTAAATTCTAATTGTCATTTAGCTTAGGACTTAAGGCTGATTTACATTGATACAGTAGCTGGCGCCAGCATCACTGGATTCCCTCGCTGGATCAGCACTGTATCAATGTAAACACGTTTTTTGTAAATTACAAATTTAGTAAATCAGCCTTTACTAAATTTTAACTTGCTACTACTAAATTTTGTGTTTACACGCAATTAACAACTGAAAATTAAGTTAAAATTTAGTTAATTACTTATCTACTTAATACGTGTAAACCAGCCCTAAGTCCTAACACTTCGTTTTAGAGAGTAAGATTTATTATTCAATCTTCATATAATATAAGTACGTTATTTATTGTTACAGCGCACACCCATCATCATTCCAAGAGATTATACCGCCACCGACTTGGATATAGAACATAGATTGGCCTACTTTAGAGAGGATATCGGAGTGAATCTCCATCATTGGCACTGGCATTTGGTGTATCCTTTCTCAGCTAGAGAATTGCAAATTGTCAAGAAAGATCGTCGCGGAGAGCTATTCTTTTACATGCACCAACAGATAATTGCCAGGTACGCAAATCGCTTGATAGCTTTTATTTTTTAATCAAGCCCAGCACGCTCATGGGCGTACCCAGGATTTTAGCTAGGGGGGGCAGCATACCTACTTGTTTTGAGAAGATGGTCGGTCTGGTATATAGAAACAAAAAAATCATGAAAATTGACTTTTATTAATCTGACTCAAAAGATATTTTCTTTTCAACACTTCATTTTGCGTAGAGTAGGTAACACGTTTTTGATTCCTACTTGTCAGAAAAACTTCTAGGGCGGGAGGCAGCTGCAGCACGCTTCTTCAGTATAGTTATAATATGAGACGTAGCAGTAAAGAGTACTTCAGAGTAGGGTTGCCAACCGTCCCGTTTTCCCAGGACATGTCCTGGTTTTTGTAGTGTCCTGGGACGTCCTGAATAGTTTTTGAACAGCGTCCTGGGTTTTTTAATTTTAAAATTCGTGCACCTCTTTTCAAATTTTTACGCTACGAGCGGCCGCACGGCTCGCAAGTAGTTGCGTTACCGCGCTGCCATGCTATTTCAAATTCAAAACAAAGACGCAACGTGCCACTTGATGATATCTCTTTCGCTCTACTATGGTCGCGCTCGCGCAGTAAATCTGCAAAGCAGTAAAACTAACGCAAAAAATCAAACATCGTCCTTCTTCTCTCTTTACACCGTCTTTCATATGCCAGGTGAAAAGGGACGACGCGGAATCATCGCCAAGTTAGTTTTTTCTTAATAACTCGATAAATATACAACATTTTAAAAATCCGCCAAGTCAGTGTCTCAATGATAGAATTTTATACAATGTCTTAAAATATTAATATATGAAAAATTGGTGAAAATTAGATGCATCTTTGTGATTTTTTCTATCGAGAAATTTTTAAGATATCGTGTTTTTGCTCAAATCAAATTCTTGGAAATATAATGTAGTATCTATGTTTAGAAAATGGAACAATTTGGGGCTTATTTTCAAGTATGAAAATGAATTATAAAATCGACAATTTTGGGTTAGTCGCCCCCTTAATGTGTCCTGTTTTTATACTGAATTGTCCTGGTTTTTCCAACTTCAAATCCTGGTTTTTTTAAATTTGAGGTTGGCAACCCTACTTCAGAGATAAGTTCTATCGGCCATTTTCAGGTACAACGGCGAACGTCTCAACAACGCGCTGGCTCGCGTGAAGAAGTTTAGCAACTGGTCGGAGCCCATCCCGGAGGCGTACTTCCCAAAGCTGGACAGTCTGACGACTTCCCGGGGCTGGCCGCCGCGGCAGGCCAATATGCGGTGGCAGGACATCCACAGAGACTCCGACGAACTACACGTCACCGTCGCGGACATGACCCGCTGGAGGAAGAATATCGAAGAAGCAATCGCTACGGGATTAGTTAGAAAGGTGTGACCAATATTACTGTTGCATATACCTATCAGTGTTTCGCAAAGGGTATGCGCGCAATGCGCACACTGGTGTACCGTAGCCAGTAGAGATCAACTACGATAACATGGCGGCTGGCGCGCCCCTCCAAAATTCAAAATGTTTTGGAGTGCGTTGTCAAAACGTTTGAAGTGCGTTGTCTTGCGCGGTCGGCTAGTTATGATTAGTTGACCAACAAATCTTGATAATAACTAATAAGTGACATTAAGTGAAATATTACGAGTACTGGTTGATTGGTTGAATACTTACTACATACAAAATCTTTCATAAGGATGTGACTACATACATTGAAACAGTAATTTGGAGGGGCGCGCCATGTTATCGTATTTTAACTCTACGGGGCTTGATGGGATATTAACCCATCAAGCCCCATACTCATAAGGACACCGCGACAACAATATAATAACAATAGATTTCCAAGAATCCGCGATCGAAGGATTAATATTATACTGTACTCGGCAAAACATGGCGGTAGCGGTCATTGACTCCCTGTTAAAAACTTGTCATTTTCTTAAACCGCGATTGACAATGAAGTGTCACATGTTCCTAGTCCATTGTCAATCGCGTTTTATATAGAAAATAACAAGTTTTTTGACAGGGAGTCAATGACCGCTACGCCATGTTTCGCCGAGTACAGTATAGTTTTATGTATGTATATATTACGCTCAAATCAATTTAATAAAAACATTGTTATGTAATATTATATTAAATAATTAGTAATTACTTACCGAAACATCTCTTGATCGTGGTGGAAATTTACTAGCGAATTGCGAAGAATCAAGAAAGTTGCACACCGAAGAGCGAAGACGTAGAAAATGGATTTTGAAGTCTGGAGAATGTCTTATGGCTGACTCACAGACTACTTAGGGATAGGCTGACTGGAGTAGGCTTGTCGATGTCGAATAAATATCGATATATCGATATATCGATATTTTCAATTTGATATATCTGTTACGCTCAAAGACCGAAATCGCTCAGTGAGCGAAAAAATAGCTCACAACGCGTTGTGGTCACAGTGAAATGAAAACGGCCACGACGCGTTCTGGCAATCACAAAAAGGCCATAACGCGAAATTCGTGTCGTGGCTGATATGCTATTCGTTTTTTTTTGATTTGCTTTTGATTGATTAATCATCCATAGGTATGGAAGATTATATTTGATTACCACGCATACTACAAAATATTTTTTCTTTTACTAAATCACTGCATAACGTGTTTATCATTATTATTTATAAAATATCCATAGTTTTATACTATCCGTACTAATAATAATTATTAATGTCTGTCTCTCTGTCTGTCTGGCTCAACGTAGTAGCGGACATCAACTAGTATTATATTTAAATTATATTAATTAAAATAAAACTATATTTAACAACACATTGCTCCAGACAGACAGACAGATAATATTAGTACGGATAGTAGGTATGGAACTATGGATATTTTATAAATAATAATTATAGTGACAAGCACGTTATGCAGTGATTTAGTAAAAGAAAAAATATTTTGTAGTACGCGTGGTAATTCAAATATAATCTTCCATGCCTATGGATGATTAATCAATCAAGAAAAATGAATAGCATATTAGCCACGACACGAATTTCGCGTTATGGCCTTTTCGTGATTGCCAGAACGCGTCGTGGCCGTTTTCATTAGAGCCACGACGCGAAATTCGCGTCGTGGCTGTTCCACTGTGACCACAACGCGTTGTGAGCTATTTTTTCGCTCACTGAGCGATTTCGGTCTTTGAGCGTAACATAAAGGTACAGTAAGACCAAGTTATTGGCACTTGGCAGTCGGTTAACATTTCTCTAGAGAAATTAAAAACTAAATAATATGTATCTAATGAAAACCGATAACTCTATTTTTTGCAGGCTGATGGATCGACGCAAGCTCTGGACATCGACACGTTGGGCAACATGGTGGAGGCGAGCATCCTGTCTCCCAACCCGGATCTGTACGGAGCCCTCCATAACAACGGGCACACCTTCGCCGCATACGTCCACGATCCCACACACAGATACCTGGTAATCATTTTCAATTTTGAATTAAGTACATATTTTTTATCACTTTTTCAATTTTACTTACAACAGAATTGGGGCTCACTAAACTCATACAAAAAGTTAAAATTATACGTCAAGTCTTGCCAAAAAAAAAATCGTCAGTAATACTTACAATGCATAATGTATTATATTATGTACTCTTATCTTATCTACGAAACTTGTTACTTAACGTCTGTCGTCCTGTGAGTCCTATGAAGTTGGTAAACGGCAATATAAATAGCCTTTCATAAAATAAAAAAACTTTGTATTACCTTATCACATGTTTTATACGTGGGAGAGCCATGCTTCGGTATGAATGGGCCGGCTCGACCGGAGAAATACCACGTTCTCACAGAAAACCGGTGTGAAACAGCGCTTGCGTTGTGTTTCGCCGAGTGAGTGAGTTTACCGGAGGCCCAATCCCCTACCCTATTCCCTTCCCTTCTCTAATCTCTCCCCTATTCCCTACCCATCCCATCCCTATCCTCCCCTATTACCCTATTCCCTCTTAAAAGGCCGGCAACGCACCTGCAGCTCTTCTGATGCTGCGAGTGTCCATGGGCGACGGAAGTTGCTTTCCATCAGGTGACCCGTGTGCTCGTTTGCCCCCTTATTTCATAAAAAAAAGATGCTACGAGTGTCAAGATGCTACGAGTTGCTTTCCATCAGGTGACCCGTTTGCTCGTTTGCCCCCTTATTTCATAAAAAAATATATTTTCCGAGAATCAGAGTAGTTAATTCATGTTTAAGGAAAACTTCAGTGTGATGGCCGACGAAGCAACAACCATGAGGGACCCATTCTTCTACCGCTGGCATTCTTTCATCGACGACCTCTTCCAGAAGTTCAAGGAATCCAGCAACGTCCGTCCTTACACGCGTTCTGAGGTATGTTCGATATTTAAATAATTAATAAGCTATAGACGGTGATTCCCTAAAATAAGTAACTTCTTTCTCAATTACAATACATACAATGATGCAACATAGACTAGGCTTACGCGATCAGTCTGGCTGATGCCAGTTCAGTCCAAGTCGAGAATGATGGACTGAACTGATGTTCAGTCCGTCAGTCTCAGACTTGGACTGAACTGATGCCAAACTGACCGTGTAACCATGTTGTAACCTATGTCTTATGTTGTGTTAGCCACACATGATTTAAAAACATTTAAACATTTTAATAAGATCACTGACGTCAGTTGACAGTTTGCATTGTTGCAAATAGCCACTGACCTCCATTAAACAAGTACGCTGGACAGGTGATACCCAGCTGTTTTTTGTGCCTATTTGAAGCGGAATCAGCGCCCCCAAAATCGGGGGAAGAGAACTAAATCTGACGTAACTTATAAATGGCCGCTCAATCACTATAAAAATCGCTATCGGTTGTAGAAACCAAAGAGAATATAATCACTACCGTGGTAGAAACTAGTATTAGTTCCAAGTACTCCCACTACTGCTATCAGCGCCAATATGGCGACTTTTAACGGCATTTTTACGTCAGATTTAGTTCTCTTCCCCCGATTTTGGGGGCGCTGATTCCGCTTCAAATAGGCACAAAAAACAGCTGTCATTTCAAAGGGTATCATAGGTCCAGCGTACTTATTGTATAATGGAGGTCAGTGCTAATCATTGAGATTGCTAATAGATTGTCAAAGTAATAAATCGCGTTTCCGAATAAATACGACACAGATAACAATATCACGAATTTCACGATACACGCCACACAATTAGTTTTAGCCCATACTGGCGAAAGTAGGCCTTTTTTGTCTAACAATCTCGTGAGTAGCCTGCTTTGTACCAACTTAACCTGATAACCACAATTCTATTGGCTCTTTCGCACGAGTCGAACCCGCGACCTCTCAAGGCGCCAAGGCCAACTAAACTATAAAAATAGTTTCTAGAGGACTCACGGCCACACTCGGATACATTTAATGATTACTTAACTTTAATTAAGGCTTTGAAAGAAATAAATGGTGTTTATATGAAAAGCTTCATTAAAGTTAAGTAATTATTAATATTAATCACTGATAGCGACTGCGACTACCAAATAGTTTATAACGAAAATGTATAATCGAAGAAATTGATGCATAGGCAGTTGACGGACCTACAGGATTTGCAGGGCTCGGAAACCTGGTTAATCTTCGCGATCCTGTTCGTTAGAAACTCCATACATTTCCAAAACAGCGTTTTCATTTCGATTCCACTCTGAACGGACCGAAATTATTCCTGGTTTTGTTCTAAGAGAAAAATGAAATTGCTCACTGCTCAAAATACCGGTTAGAACCGTTCGCGGTTATGTTCGCCCCGCCCACTCACACACACCACAACCATCACCCATTGTCAACATATAAACAAGTTATGGCCTATTGGCTATTAGATGGTGCACTAGAAAGGGATAGAAGATATCACTGCACTAGTTACTTTCCGCGAGAAATTAACCAGGTTAATTTTAGAAGCAATACCGCTCGCATCTCGATTTCGCTTCGAACGAACACTTACCCAGAAACTTGGATAAAGAGCGTTTAAAACTGGTTTCAATGGATTATGTCAATTCAAGCCATTCAGCCGACAGATCACGTCGGCTGAGATTGACATAACTCGACCAAACTACGTAGGTCCGCCATCTGCCTGAATCAACTTCTATGATAGTATATTATCGTAGCTTGAGAACCCCGGCGTGCAAGTGACGTCGGCGTCGGTGGAGAGCTCGACGGGCGAGGTCAACACCCTCAACACATTCTGGATGACCAGCGACATCGACATGTCACGTGGCCTGGACTTCTCCAACCGCGGCCCCGTCTACGTGCGCTTCACTCACCTCAATCACAGGCCGTTCAGATACGTGTGAGTTTACCGTAACGGCCCTCTAAATAAAGGAAAAAAACTAACATGGAGCTAACTAATCCATGTGGCTGATATTGTGCATCAATAAGACAAAGACAGCCGCTGGTCCATACTTCTAGATATTTATTGGTCACTTTAGTCTTTACTTGCCTATTTGCTTATACCAAACCTTCTTATTTAATTTTTACTAACCTACTTGCTTATCAAACCACACCTGTAATTTACTAGAAGTCGTCTGGACCTTCGCGCAGGGAATATATTCGATTATACTTCATCGCAGCTGGTAATTGTATAGTTTGTTATAACTTATTAACATAAATTAATATTTTGCAGAATTAACGTGAACAACACTGGCTCGGCTCGGCGCGCCACGGTCCGCATCTTCATGTCACCGAAATACGATGAGAGGAAGCTACCCTGGATCCTCTCTGATCAACGCAAGATGTTCATCGAAATGGACAAATTCGCCGTACCATGTAATAATTCAATTACTTCATATTTCATCAACATACTTCTCTTAAACATAATAAATAATAATTACCTATTAGCCTTGCACCTCAGGCATCCGCAGTCATGTAATTAAGTTTACATTTTGACAATGCAAATTGCAAAAGACAAGCACAGTAATAATAAAGACAGCTTTATTGAAAAATTAGCAATCTAGCCAAATTTTCGCATATACGCAGTCGATTTTTGCCATCTTCCGAATAAATATTATGGCATGAGAGTTAAAGTTTTTTTAACCTTTTTCTTTTCAGTGAACGCTGGTCAAAATACCATTACACGCATGTCGACTCAGTCGTCAGTGACCATACCATTCGAGCAGACTTTCCGCGACCTGTCGGTGCAGGGCAACGACCCGCGCCGCGCCGACCTCTCCAGCTTCAACTACTGCGGCTGCGGCTGGCCCCAGCACATGCTCGTGCCGAAAGGCACCGAGGCCGGCATGGAGTATGAACTGTTCGTCATGTTGTCCAACTACGAATTGGACAAAGTAAGTTTTTTTTTTACTGAACCTGATTCAATGTGACTTATATATCGCCAAAATGGTACCAAAATCCAAATGTCCTTACTGGGCAGTTGAAGTCATTCTCATTTCTCAATGAAAACAGGCTGTACTTATTTCTGTCCAGTTGTAATGAAATATTATCTGCATTGATGCTAAGTACTCAATTAACCTATCAACCCTCATAAGGACACCGGCGACCGCGACAATAGAATAACAATAGATTTCCAAGAATCTGCGATCGAAGGATTAAAAATGTTTTGTTGATAATTTTGAATGGTTAAATAGTAATAATAATTTGTTGCCAATAAGTAATAACTATAAAAATATATGACATAGCTTTTAGTTTCTCAAATAATTCAAATGTATTGTTTACAGGTCGATCAGGCTGAAGGATCAAACACAAATTGTGTGGAAGCCTACAGCTTCTGTGGGCTGAAGGACAAGCTGTACCCTGACAAGCGCAGCATGGGTTACCCATTCGACCGTCCCTCGAGAAGCGTCAACAGCATTCAAGATTTTATCTTGCCAAACATGGCTCTAGTTGATGTTACCATCCGTTTGCAAAACACCGTAGAACCGAACCCACGCAACGCTCAAAACTAATCAAATGTAAATAAATATGAAATGTGGTGTAAATTATTGTACATATTTATAGTGACTAAAGCTTATTTATTGTGACCCATAAGTTATAAAAAACCAAGTATTCACAAAATCTTTTATTCAAATAAACTTAAACTACCATATAAAATAAGAACTAGATTTTTTACTTAAGTTATTTCACAGGACTCAATAGGATTTGTTATGTTTTGAATAATTCTTCAATTTAAATTTCACAAATTTTTGATACAAGGACTAACTTTATCATAGAAAAAATTATGCATGTACCTAATATGTGATAGTATTTTAAAAAGATAAAACAGACTTCAATATTGTACATAATTGAGAATTAAATTCTCTATCTCAAAAACTACTGAACCGATTTTAATGAAACTTACAAAAACATATATTTAAAATACTCTTTTGAAAGGCACATTTGTTGCACCAGTGGCGTAACTATAAGATCCGAGGCCCGTGGCAAATTGATGGGGCACTATCGGTAAAAATCGTCACGTTAATAAATAAATAAATTCTGACCTCACAGCATCTTGATCCGGGGCCCTTTTGGGTCGGGGGCCCGTGGCATTTTGCCAGCCCTGCCACCCTATAGTTAGCCACTGGTTTAGACGCTGATATAATAATAAAAATAATAATATCTATGGACGCTTGAAGGACTTGTGTTACAGGTACCAGACAACGGAAATATATTTAATACTTTTATACTATACATATATTTAAGATTTTTATTATATGATATATATATATATATATATATATATATATATATATATATATATATATATATATATATATATATATATATATATATATATATGACTAACATAATATACGAAAACTGGGCAGTCCTGGAAATATTACATAGTTACATACATAATAATTGATAGCCTCCTTTTTTGAAGTCAGTTTTAACCTAACCCTATCTTTATATACTCACATTTAGGTACCTGCAACAAAAATGGATTCATTATTTAATCTGATAAATGTGACACATTTATTGGTAAAAAATATCAGATTCTCAGACCTATCATTATAAATCATGTTGTTATCAAAAATACACATTATTGGCTCGTGTTTTCTTATCATCATTTGGAATTTTATCTTTAAAGTAGGTAAGTACTTATATTGACATAAGTTCTGACCAATCATAATTTTTGGACAATGCTTACCTATACATTGTTCCACCTCGGGCACACAGGCATTCTGAAAAAGATAAAATAAATCATGAATTACTTGTAGCAGAACTGAATTTCAACATTTCGGTAAAATGAATTTCTCAGACCTATCATTAAATATCACGTGTTAATCAATAAAACACATTTCGGCTCGTGTTGTTTATCATCATTATAAAATATACTTAAAGAAATACACTAAAGGTAAAAAACTGGTACATAGGTATACAATTCAGTAAATAAAAATTCCAACAATTTGTAAATATTATAAGAAAGGAACATTGTGTACATATTGCCTAAGCCTAAGTAAACTCATCTTATCGGGTACCTATTTACTTTCGGCTACCTACCAGTAGATTGTAACTCAGTGATGCCAGATTGGGGGGGAATCCCCCCAAATTTGGGGGTTTTTCTAGGTGATGGGGGGACAATTGAGGGGAAAAAATATTGGGGGGGATTGTTTGAGGAAAAAATGTAAGCTTGGGGGGTTTTGGGGGGATTCCGGAGTTTTAATTAAGACCGATAATCTTGAAAAACTCGATAAAATATCTGTATTGCAAATAAATATTTCATTTTTAATAAATTATTAAACATTCTATTAGCTTGGGAGTTGGGCTGTATCCTGTAGGTATGTATGTACGGAATCGTTGAGCATGTTTTTTATCTCTTGCCAGTAACAACTAATATATATTCTGTGCCAGTAGTCTAATTCGAAACTTTGCATATGTAGGTACTGCCAAATGCCAATGCAATAGTTTTAGTTTTTTCAAACTTTTATGTATTTATTTCAGAATTGAAAAGAAAAACTTGGGTTAAAAATTATACATAACTAGCTGTCCCGGTGATCTTCGTGTCACTTTATACCTTCCCTGGACTTCTTCGAATATTTTAACACTAAAATCAGCCCAATCCGTTCAGCCGTTTTCGAGTTTTAGCGCGACTTACACATTTGAAAATCCATTTTTATATATAAGAGAAGAAGAGAAGATACTTATTAAGTATATAAGAGAAGATATTAAGTTTCGTTTGTCATTTCCACTTGTTAATTTTGTACTTATTACCTATTAATAATGAATAAAACTTGTTACGATTTTTGGGGGTATTTTTCTTGAAAACCCGAATTTTGGGGCATAATGAATAAAAAAAATTATAACTTTTGGGGGGATTTTTCCTCAAATCCCGTATTTTGGGGGGATTTCGGGGAACACTTGGGGAGAAACCAAGATGACCGTCTGGCAACACTGTTGTAACTCGTGATTGACCGCTGTCCGCTGCTTAGGCAAACACGTGCAAAATACTGACTTTATGTGATTAATCTAATACTTACACGAGATTTAACGGACATGTATATGTTTTTAATAATATTCAACGGCGAAATATCTATATTGAATGAATAGATCTAAAACTATTTGTTGGAAGGATTTCTAACCAATTTAGTAGCAACTAAGCACGTGGCAGCATAGATCGACTAATCAATTTAATAAAAACATTGTTATGTAATATTATATTAAATAATTACTTACCGAAACATCTCTTGATCGTGATGGAAATTTACTAGCGAATTGCGAAGAATTAAGAAAGTTGCACACCGAAGGGCGAAGACGTAGATAATGGATTTTGAAGTCTGGAGAATGTCTTATGGCTGACTCACAGACTACTTAGGGATAGGCTGACTGGAGTAGGCTTGTCGATGTCGAATAAATATCGATATATCGATATTTTCAATTTGATGTATATGTTACGTTCAAAGACCGAAATCGCTCAGTGAGCGAAAAAATAGCTCATAACGCGTTGTGGTCACAGTGAAACAGCCACGACGCGTTCTGGCAATCACAAAAAGGCCATAACGTGAAATCCGTGTCGTGGTCACTCGTGGGAGTCGTGGCTGATATGCTATTTATGTATAAGTAAAGTAATCCAATCTCAATAAATAATAAAAATATAGTTTTATTTTAATTAAGTAATATAATTTTAATATATTACTAGTTACTACTAGTTGATGCCCGCTACTACGTTGCGCCAGACAGACAGAGAGACAGATATTAATAATAATTATTAGTACGGATAGTATAAAACTACGGATATTTTATAAATAATAATGATAAATACGTTATGCAGTGATTTAGTAAGAGAAAAAATATTTTGTAGTACGTGTGGTAATTCAAATATAATCTTCCATACCTATGGATGATTAATCAATCAAGAACAAATCAAGAAAAACGAATAGCATATCAGCCACGAGCCACGACACGAATTTCACGTTATGGCCTTTTCGTGATTGCCAGAACGCGTCGTGGCCGTTTTCATTAGAGCCACGACGCGAATTTCGCGTCGTGGCTGTTTCACTGTGACCACAACGCGTTGTGATCTATTTTTTCGCTCATTGAGCGATTTCGGTCTTTGAGCGTAACATATCGATATTTTTGGGTGATATATTTTGTTACGACATATCGATATATCGTTTTAAGTTGGCAACTCTGTCTTTAAGTCAATGACACAAGTGACCTGTGACAGTTCAGTAAAGTTCAGTAATTTCCACAAACTATATAGAATGCTAATTGCTAACGCATGTAATTTCATTCATTTGTGTATCTGACTAGGCTGTATATGGGCTCAATTTCAAATCAAGAATCAAGTCAGCCATTATAGTTCTTTCTTTAAGAGCCCGGGTTACCCTCGAAATTCTCATCAGGGCTTCATAACGTTATCGAATAACAGAAAAAATATCGTTACGTACCGTTATTTTCATAATGGTAGCCAGATAACGTTATTTTTTTAACGATATTTAGTAAAATAACGTTATATTTACCGTTATTATCATAACGATATTTTTTCCTTATGTATAAACGAAAAAATATCGTTATAATAATAACGGTAAATATAACGTTATTTTCTGGTATCAGGTATGCGATCGTGCATGGTGCACTAAATCTCACTCGCAGCCCACTTTTTTTTTGCGAGATTTGTGTGAAAATACAAAGAAAAAATACACCTTAAAAGCGTGATTACGTTTAGAAATTTTTTCCACCTGTCATGACTTTCTTGACGGACTATAACGTTATTAAAGAACATATATTTACCGTTATAAATCCTATATAACGTTATGACATTAACCGTTATTAATATCAATTTTTAACGTTATTTTTAATATCGGGTAAATTTTCATAACGTTATCTATGCCCTTGAAGCAGTAACGTTATGAAAAAATAACGTTATTTGAAGCCCTGCTTCTCATACATGCGTAATACCAAAATCATTTTTTCATACGAAAATATTTAACATGTTTGAGTTATTTTTCAGCTTAAAATAGTAATTACCTAGGTTCCTAAGCAAAAATTAACTTCAAAATATTTAAACACAAAAAAAAAAATTGCGTATAAATATTTTTTTTATTGGCCTGAGATGTACCTATCATAACGTATTGTAGACATACACTTTTCTAAGTGTACCTACGATATATGGTAATATCAGCACGGTAGTTTTTCAATTTTTTATTAGATTGATTGTCGAAATGGTTAGACGATTACAACTAAAAAGTCACAAATAAAATAAATTAAAAATCAAAAAACCCGACTGCAAAAAGTGTTAACTAAAAAGAACGAAACAAGACCTAATTCTGCCGGAGGCATCGCTTTAGACTAATTTTTGACCGACTTCCAAAAAGGAGGAGGTAATATTATGTTCGGCTGTATCTTTTTTTTTGTATGTTCAACGATCACTCAGCCGTTTGTGGTCCGATTTTCAAAATTATTTTTGTGTTGTATAGGGTTTAGCTCGAATTTGGTACCATATTCACAAAAGTGGTGATCTGATGATGGGATCCTTGAGGAATCGAGGGGACTCCTTGAAATTTGTATGGAAACATATAGTGATTTCGATTTTTTCTGAAGCATTCGAGGTAAATGCTACCAAAAAGTAAGACTTCGCACCAGGTTATACCCTGGATCCGAAGGTACCGAACAGAACTTTTGAATGCTTATAGGTACAGGTTCGGGGATTTCGGTGTTGTTTAAACAACTAAAAGCATAAGCTAATACATCAATTTGATTAATAATCATCATCACAACCATAATTATACCATGAGTCATCACACTATGACCCAATTATTGGTTCTTTTCGTGATATTTTGCATCGAAGCAGATGTTTTTGATGATGATTTCGCTGTTTGTAGACCGATTTTCAAAATTCTGGTGTTGTTGTATATGATGTAATTAGGGTTGCCAACCGTACTTTATAATAAAGTATTGTACGTTATTTAAGGTAATTGTACTCTGTACTTTATATTAATAATAAAGTACGCGAAAATACTTTATTTCTCACTAGACGTTCCGCGCGGCTTCGCCCGCGTAAATGAGATATTTCACAGACAAATTAGTTCACACAAAATAGCCTATGATCATTTACGTGGCCTACTTCTTAGCTGTGCCAAACAACAGAAAAATTGCTCCAGTAGTTCGTGAGATAAGCCCTTTCAAATAATTTCCCCCGTTTTTTCCACATTTTCCTCTATTTCTTCGTTTCTATTAGTCATAAAGTGATAAAATATAGCCTATAGCCTTTGTAGATAAATGGACTATCTAACACTGAAAGAATTTTTCAAATCGGACCAGTAGTTCCTGAGATTAGCGCGTTCAAATAAGCCCTTTTAAATAATTTCCCCCCGTTTTTCCACATTTTCCTCTATTTCTTCGCTCGTATTAGTCTTAGCGTAATAAAATATAGCATATAGCCTTCCTCGATAAATGGACTATCTAACACTGAAATAATTTTTCAAATCGGACCAGTACTTCTTGAGATTAGCGCGTTCAAACAAACAAACTAACAAACTCTTCCGCTTTATAATACTAAGTTTAAGTAGATATAATAATAAAGAAAAATAAATTGTACTTTATTTTTATACTGTGTACTTTATTTTTCATACTTAGAGTAACCAATGTACTTTAAATGCAAAAATAAAAGTTGGCAACCCTATCTTAATTTTGTATAACAATCACGAAAGTGGTGAGCTGATGATGGGATCTATCATCTATGAGCAATCGAGGGAAATCCTTGAAATTTATCAAAACACATTTTGTTTCTAGTAAGTTAAACATATGTCACGAATAAGAGAAATTTCATACGAAGGTGTCTCTTGGCGCAAAGGCACTGAACAGAACTCCTGAACCTGTAAAGATAAAATTTAGGAAATTGCAGCATCGCTTAGATAACTGCAAGCATTTACCACAATTTCGCTTACAGTAACATAATGTGAATAGTTAACATTCGTATTGGGGTTTTACGCATAAAGCCTTATTTTATAGATACATAACTAAAAAGAGTGAAATTATTATTTTTTAACAAAAAATTAAAACCGACTTCCAAGGTAAAAACAATAGTAATATGAACTAAAAAGTATTAACTAAATAAATCTTACTCTTTAATAGCACGCCTTTTTCAGAATTCGTCTAGGTAAATATCAACTATTTCTGTACCTACATATACTACAGTCTTCATTACTTTGAAGACGGTACCAGTCCCAAAAGTTTCAGATATTCTGACATTACTGAACTCACGATTAAATTAGCTGGTACCGACTTCAAAATAATGAAGACTGTAGTATATAGTGTATATGTACAGGAATAGTTGAGATTTAGACGAATTCTGAAAAAGGCGTGCTATTAAAGAGTAAGAGTTATTTAATACTTTTTAGTTCATATTAGGTACTATTGTGTTTACCTTGGAAGTCGGTTTTAATTTTTTGTTATTTTGATAATACTCGTGATATCAGCTTCCAAAGTAAAACCAATTTATTAAAATTCAAGCATAATATTATGTACATTCATGATTCAGCATCTCCTTAGTATTTACTTTTATTTGAAACACACGCCAACAGATCGACAATAATATTATCTTATTCCACGTTTTAATATTTTTTTAGGTCAATTTTGAACCAAGATAAGTAAAAAAATAGGGTTTTGGTGCGATCTCGGCAACGCGGCAAAGGTCGGTCAAAGTCGTTTGCTCGGAGGACGGCTTTAAAATATTGTCTCTGAAATCTGAATACGGGCGTAGGAAAGGTTTGTCGGTTTTTTTTTATTTCCTAACCTTGTAGTCCCCTGGCCCCCAACCCAATAGGTATTATAACATAATATTAAATTACTTCTCAGTCTATTTTGTAACTCTTACCCCCTTATACCTTTTATGTTTTTAAACATAATATTATAAATAATTAAAAATGTATAGTACAGTGAACAATCAAGAAGTACCTACCTACAGTAGAACAACTCAGCCGAGCAGCGAACTCATGAAAATATGAAAATCGGTCAACAAAGAAACTACTTACTTACTACATTACATAGCTAATGTACTATACTAGTAGAGACTAGAGATACACAGATAAGATACTGCTTTACATTGCTAAAAGTTATCTGATTCTGAAAGCAATCACTCTATGGTTCCCGCGCAATTAAAGTGGTCTAGTATGAAGTTGTTCTACTGTAGATTTATATTGTGGTTATAAGTAAATGGGCGTAGGCTAGCCTTGGGCAATGGGCTCAGAGATGCGTTAGCATTGTTTATAGTTTGTGGCTCAGAGTGGGCCAGCAGTCAAACTCCCCCGCAATTTGTGAATCTGTTTCAGGTACAGAAAATAAACAATTACACACAGGATAGATATTGAAGTTTAATTTATGAATTATAGTCGGTGTTATGATTTAAGTACGCGTTTTAATATAATGTAATACATATTCAGTTATTCTACGGTAGATACTTAAGGCGACGCCTTGATAATTTGGCTATAGCGATGTCGATTTTTCTCAGCAATGACTAAAGCTAAGAAATTAAAGTTCATTGTCAGTATTCATCATGTCTTTGTCTTTGAATTGCCCATAGCATAACACGATTGGACAACTTTTATAACACAGAATTATCAATCGAAAAGACCTCTGTAAAAAAAGGGATTCCTATTTTTCCAACAGAGGAGAGTGATTTAAGATTCCAAAATTTGTACATAAATTGGTTGAAGCATACACTTTAATATGTGCATAGCTTATATGAAATGTATTTATGGTTTTTAAATTACGCGACAAAAACCATTTTATCGCTTACGCCCTTTCCATTTTTTGCTGTTCCATTGCTTGTTTTCTATGAGTGGCCGGCCCGGCCTCTCATAGAAAACAAGCAATCTAAAACATATCCAACACGGTTTCTTACTTTAACGCGGCGTCACCTTAATACGGCTCGCTTTCAAAAGACCGCTCCGATCCTCGCTACGCGTAAATCGTGCGCACTTTTTGTTTTGATCGCACTTTAAAAAAATGTACTTACTTATTCAGCGAAGTATAAAGGAACTTTTCGTTCAAATTCGTTTGAAAGTAACTGAGATGATGTTGTTAGTAGTGTAAAACACGTTATAAATGTACTACATTCATTGACCACACAAAAATTTAAAAAAACTAGCGGTATTACGGAACCCTATATTGCGCGTGGCCCGACACGCACTTGGCCGGTTTTTATTTTTCATGCCCAGGGTGGGGCAAGCGCCCCAACTTGCCCCAGAGTGGCTACGCCCATGGTTCACTTATCTAAGTTCATTATCAAGTTCATAACATCCGCAGGACCTAGCTTACCACAGCCACAATAACAGACGGTTGTGGTCGAAATATCGCATCCTGTTGTCGTGTGCAGTTTGCACTCATGTTTTCGCCATGATAAAATTGCACGCGAAACCTCCGCTGTTCAATAATATATAAACGGCGAAGAAATTTTAAACTTTAATATCGCTTCACATTTACTGTGAAGTGATTGTTTCTTTTAACCTTTTTTTGAATTTTTATTAAAAATGGCAAACATTGTTGAAAGTCTCAAGCTGTTGTTTGATCGCCCTAACGAACCGGTATTTTCACCGAAAGGCGAAGAAAATGCTGTTTTCCAACTTAGCGAAACTCATTTGGTAAGTTTTTTGTCACATAATTAAAAAAATTAAAAATCTATTTGTACCTATCTACCTATCTAAATTCTATACGGCTGCACTCAGAGATCTAAACTCAAATTTAATGAAGAATTTGACAGATAATGTATGGGGATTATGTCAAAATCTTCATATTTTAATTACAATTTATAGTAAATAATGTTCGTCTATGAGTGCGCCAGTTAAGGTGACGCCGCGTTAAAGTAAGAAACCGTGTTGGATATGTTTTAGATTGCTTGTTTTCTATGAGAGGCCGGGCCGGCCTCTCATAGAAAACAAGCAATGGAACAGCAAAAAATGGAACGGGCGTAAGCGATAAAATGGTTTTTGTCGCGTAATTTAAAAACCATAAATACATTTCATATAAGCTATGCACATATTAAAGTGTATGCTTCAACCAATTTATGTACAAATTTTGGAACCTTAAATCACTCTCCTCTGTTGGAAAAATAGGAATCCCTTTTTTTACAGAGGTCTTTTCGATTGATAATTCTGTGTTATAAAAGTTGTCCAATCGTGTTATGCTATGGGCAATTCAAAGATAAAGACATGATGAATACTGACAATGAACTTTAGTTTCTTAGCTTTAGTCATTGCTGAGAAAAATCGGCATCGCTATAGCCAAATTATCAAGGCGTCGCCTTAATTTAGTTGTCTGCAGTCTGACTGCCTCACACAGAGACATAATATTATATTATACTAGCTGTCCCGGCAAACGTTGCTTTGCCATAATATAAAGTAGGTATTTCGCCCATATTATTTTATTGAAGTGACTAAATAATTGTCGCCATGGCAACGTCGATCGCTATCCCGTCGCACAAACAATGGTCGCCGTCAGTCTCAGGTTGTAATAATTTACTATTATATTTTATTCAACAAATGCACTTATCAATATAATTTAAAGTACCCAGTAGCCGATTCTCAGACCTACTGAATATGCATATAAAATTTGGTAAAAATCAGTAAAGCCGTTTCGGAGGAGTTCGTGGACTAGCATTGTGACACGAGAATTTTATATATAAGATTTTGATGATTGAACTTTTTATTGAAGAGTTTGACAGATAAGATAGATAAGTAAAAATATTCATTTAATTATTACAGTTCAGTACTATAATAAGTAATTAAAATTCGTCTCCGAGTGCGGCAGTTATTATACTTAAGTACTCGTTATAGTAACGGACTTTTGTAACATACCTATAGTTAAAACATAAGTTCTATTAACTATAATAGTAAAAACTAAAATCACTTTCCTTGAACGTACTATCATCGTATTTTATGAGTTGTAGTACCTATATTATGTCAAGACAATAATTATGCTAGTCATATAAAATCATGGTCTATCGACTAAGTTGGGTATTACCCGACTTAATTACGATGTATGCAGTATGTTTGCCGTCTGTCCTAGGAATCAATTTCTCTGACAATCCCTTGACCCGATCCCGATTTATCGAACCTTATTGCCCTATAATTCTATACAGCTTCCCGCTACCATATGTGCAATGTGTGCAATGCACACGGGCGCCATCCTCTAGGGGCGCCAAATCGCCATCTTTAGGGGCGCCAAAACCAAGGACTTAAAAAATTTGCCTAAAGGGTCGCCAAAATCCTTTTTTTTGCACACAGGCGCCAGTAGCCCTTACGGGGGCCCTGGTTCTATACACATTTGGGTAAAGAGTAAAGACTTATTTAATTCGCAGAGTGACAACTACCAAAACAATGGCATCGAGATCAACAATAGATTCGGTGAAAAAGCAGACATGCTGATACCACTGAATAAGCTGAAGAAGATTCCCAAATTCACTAAAGCCAAGAAGCTGCCAATGGATGTCGAATTCTCCATCCTGCTGCCCGCTCACAGGGAGATGGCTGACGAAGTTATTGATGAGCTGTTGGGTGAGCATTTTGACGACCTCTGTGGCTCAATTGGTTGAGTGTGTGGCTCAAGCTGGGGGTCGCGGGTTCGAATCCCGCCGACGGAACAATAAGTTTTTCAATGTTCCCGGGTCTGGATGTGTATTAAATATGTGTATAATATAATAAAAATCTTAAATATATATATAGTATAAAAATATTAAATATATTTCCGTTGTCTGGTACCTGTAACACAAGTCCTTCGGGTACTTAGCACGGGGCCAGACTGACGTGGTGTGAAGCGTCCATAGATATTATTATTAGATATTATTATAACTACTGTCTACTAGGCTGTGGGCACTAGTACGTCTTGTACGGTACCTACTTAGATTAATCCCTCGATCGTGTTCGTGTATCGCGGTCGCATGCGACCGCTTGGGGCTTGATTCTTGAAGCATGATTGCGTCCGCGTCAGTGGTCTCCGCGCGCTACGACTTCGTGGTCGTAGGCTCGTAGCGCGCGAAGACCAATCATTCAAGGTTTAGGTTAGGGATCACCAATTAGTTTCGCTCGGGGTCCATTTTAAGAAATGAAATGACCTTCGCGGTCCACACATTTCGTAAAAAAATATTTATTTACGTATTAATGAGAAAAGTGACAATTTTTGTTGCTTGTTTGGAATGAAATTGGTGTAAGTTATTGACATTAAAAATCCTGAAGATGTTCATCAGTAAGTTGGGGCCGAAAGTTATTTTAAACGAAGTTCATCATCGATAATGCTTGGTCCGCGTGTGCAGTCCGCACACAATGGGTCGGCGGTCCGGATGCGGACCGCGGCCCGCCATTTGGTGACCCCTGGTTTAGGTAATAATATTATGAATTCTGTGGCACTAGCTAGCATTACCATTACTATTACTTATTAGAGTTTAGAGTTTAGACGATTGTTATTTAATTTGGTATAATATCTTCTATGAAGGCACATTTTTTTTTTTGTATAATTCATTGATGTTCTCAGTTCTCATAAGGAAAATTAAAGTGCATTTACGCTCACTCGCGTAAACAACGGTTTTAATAATATAACGTTTTTACTTCTCGTTCTTGGTATTTATGATAGACTTCATGATATATTTTATAAGAGATAGGTCTAGGTCCAGAAATCTTAGAAGTTAGAATGCGAAGAAATTAAGACAACGCTAAATATTTAATTAATAATTAATTGTTTTATGACGAAATAAGGCACTGCAGCTAAATTTTAATTTTCCTTGACTGTACAAATTACAATTAAATACATATAATACTGTGGATTTACGAATTACGATTTTTAATGAGTAAGTAAGTAAGTACTTAATTAATAATCATATTATTTTTATCCTCCTTAAAACTATATAGAGCTGGCTTAATAGATGATATTTTAATGTACTAAGTAATTATGTAAGTATTTTTATTGTTTGTTTTACAGCCGTACCCGAGGGCCAACTGCAGGATTTCCTTTCACTGTGCGTTTACGCCCGGGCTAATCTCAACCCGCAATTATTCAACTACTGTTACTCCGTGGCGCTTATGCACAGGTAACCTATAATCTATTTGTCCTAGAAAAACTATTTAATAGTTTACCTACATGGCATCATTAAAAAATCTAAGATAAACATGGCCTTCATAAATAAACACTTAACTCTCTCCGGTTTCCCCGAGTGTCACGTGGAACACAATAGGTACACATCTCGCAAATCGTGAGTTACGACTCAGACATAGGACAGAGGCAGAGGACTTTAAAGGTGAACGCAGATTGGCCGCACCGCACGCACCGCAGTCGCCGCATTCGCAATTCTTTATATGAAGTTATAGGCAAGCTCGCATACCTACCTACCCGCGCCGCAGTCTTCGCAACTTCATAATAATATGAAGAATTGCGAATGCGGCGACTGCGGTGCGGCCAAATCTGCGTTCACCTTTAATAGTACTTACGCTCAACGTTGCGTAGATATTTTATTTAGTAAGGGGCTTAAAATAAAGAAGGTTTTATTTAAAGTTATAACCTCCTAATTTCACAAGTGCTGAAACAATACAAGATTGGCGTTTTTACTCTTCAGTCTCTACTCTCTATACGTACAAAGACGATGTTTTATTGCCACATTACGCGTCATTGGTATCTGGTTTTACAGGAAAGATACCCAGAATGTGCCGATCCAAAACTTCGCCGAGACGTTCCCGTCCAAGTTCGTTGACTCGCAAGTGTTCTCCCAAGCCCGGGAGACGGCAGCTGTTGCTGCAGCGGGGGCCCCGGTAATCTATTTTCTTTTATTTACCGACTTCTAAAAAAGGAGGAGGTTCCATGTTCGACTGCTTTCGATAATAAAATTGGGCTTGTGATATCTTAACCCATCAAGTCCCGTAAGGTCCAAGTGGGCCGCGATAGCAAAATATTTCCAAGAATTGGCGATCGAAGGATATTATGTAAAAATAATTTTGGCTTGTAATTTCGCTGCCGAAATTAGCGAATGATAGAATTGTTTATATATGTCGCAGTCATCTGGTTTAATCTGCGATTCGATTGAATGACTAGCGCATTCATTGAATGACACCATTCAATTGAATGACTAAAAGACAACTCGTCAAGAGTCAAGACGTTGACTGTAACGTTTAATGTCTTGACTAAAAGTCATATAGCGAAGTCGTTAAACGGGATGTTTTTTTTTTTTTTTCAAGTAGCCGTTGACGGGGTAGTTATAGGTAAATCCACGCTTTTATATTAAGTATTTCTAGTTACAAATAAAGCACTTTAATGTAAATGTAATCGATAAGATATCAACACAGTGCTATCAGCTGTGCGAGCTGTTTGATGCCATATTTGTTTTAGTGACATTCAATCGAATCGCAGATTGAACCAGATGACTGCGACATATATACGCTGGAGAGTGGAGATAACGCCACGATATAAAGTATACTTTAGTAGTCTTCACTTGGGCGCATTATGTAAACAGTACTTAGGTAAAACCTTTTTTTTTCATTTGTCTTTATGTCCACAGCGAACTCCCATAATCATACCAAGAGACTTCACCGCGACCGACTTGGACGTGGAGCACCGGCTGGCGTACTGGCGCGAGGACATCGGCATCAACCTCCACCACTGGCACTGGCATCTCGTGTATCCCTTCACCTCCAACCAGAGACGCATCGTTGCCAAGGACAGGAGAGGAGAACTCTTCTACTACATGCACCAGCAGATGATTGCACGGTGAGATATATCCAAATAGAGTACACAAGTTGTGTAGTGCGTAGGTAGGTACTATAGTACCTACATAGAAATGATAGCACTTAGCAGGTTAACATGAGTCATGAGTTCATGACTACATATACCTACCTTACCTAGTCCCACGGGCAGTGGGGAGGCAAGGGCAAGTCCCAAGATATATCTTGCGAGGCCCCCTAAAATATATTTTGCGAGGCCCCCTGATGGGACGGATTTGTTGAGAGAAAGAATTTTTTGATACTCAAAGTGTCATTTATAAAACTTATTTATGAATATTTGAGTACCTATCACAACTCGTAAAACCTTAAAAAAACCTCGTGGTCCAAGGGGCGCGAGACCCCTTAGACCGCGAGGCCGTGGACGGTCGCCCACACCTGCCACCGCCCACGCCTTACGCCGCCTCTGCCTACAGGTAGAAATGCGAAAGAATAGAAATACTGACAGATGTTAGGGACATTAACATATTGTCTATCTATCACACTCTTTTCATCAGTAGAAACTACAGATAGTTCATATTATAGCTAAGGTGCAACATAACCTTATTGTAAGTCCTCATTAAGTTTTTCTCATCAGATACAACGGCGAGCGTTTGAACAACGCGTTGCCTCGTGTGAAGAAGTTCAGCAACTTCACCGAGCCGATCCCCGAGGCCTACTACCCCAAACTCGACAGCCTGACGTCATCACGTGGCTGGCCCCCACGCCAGGCCAACATGACCTGGTCGGATGTGGACAGGCCAGTTGACGGTCTCAAGGTCACCATCGCTGACATGAACCGCTGGAGGCGCAATATAGAAGACGCCATCTCGAGCGGTTTCGTTAGATTGGTAAGTTGATCAAACAAATGAGTGTTGTAGAACTGACTAGCCATAATAACTATATATGAAATTGATTGTACTGACGGTTCTTGGTGGAAATTCATGTTGAACACTAATAAAACACACTTTTTCTTGCACTTTATCCACTATATTAAGATATTATTATAACTTTTTAACAAATTACACGACCGGTTTCGAAATTATTCATCATCAGGTGTAAGTTTAACGTCGGTAGTTTTAAATTATTAAATATAATCAAAACAAACATTAGGGTTGTCAGCATCATGGTATTTTTTTACAATTTGGTAGAATTTTTATTCCAAATAAGAGTATTTTCTACTAATGTTAAAATTAATATTTAGTTGGATTTACCTATTTTATATTGATAAATTAATAATTTTATGCTGGTAATGTCACAATTACAGATTTCAGAGCCTAAAATTAAGTAATAATTGTTAAATTTCTAAATTATAATTAAAATATGTCACAAACATTTTCTATAAAATTATTAAATGTCAAACAAATTAATATAAACGATGTCAAACCAACAATAATAAAACATAAGACGATACAATTATCTAATTTCATCACCAATAATTTAATTTAATTGTCCATAATATTAAAATTATAAAAATTAATATCTATATGAATATCAAATAAATTAAATTAAATTAAAATATCATGTCAATAAATAAAATATAATGTCCATAAAATTATATAAAATTAATAAATATCATGTCAATAAATTAAATTAGCGGTGAAATGTAAATTGAAATTAATGTATAAGTAATAATAATTTAAATGTCCTGCAATAAAATTGAATTTGATAGGCATGTCTGGTCGTTTAACAAGTTCCCATATTTTTTGTGTCTGTTGACTTCGAGTGCTTCCAGTGCGTCCATTTTCTTGCTTTTGGGTAAAACATGTAGGTATTTAATGTTCTTGTCCGGTTCAAAATTATGGTCATTATTATTTAAATGTTCAGCAAACGTAGATCTTTCTGTTTTCCTTTTCCAAGCTGTGATGTGTTCTTTTATTCTGGTTTTAAATTTCCGCCCTGTCTGACCTATATATATACCTCCACATGTTTCGCAAGAAAGGCTGTATATTCCGCTATTGTCCGTGACGTTAAAAAAAATAGGTAAATCCAACTAAATATTAATTTTAACATTAGTAGAAAATACTCTTATTTGGAATAAAAATTCTACCAAATTGTAAAAAAATACCATGATGCTGACAACCCTAATGTTTGTTTTGATTATATTTAATAATTTAAAACTACCGACGTTAAACTTACACCTGATGATGAATAATTTCGAAACCGGTCGTGTAATTTGTTAAAAAGTTATAATAATATCTTAATATAGTGGATAAAGTGCAAGAAAAAGTGTGTTTTATTAGTGTTCATAATAACTATACACAGAATACAATAGTTACGTATATTATATGTATAATATTGTGTACCTAACACCACACAGCACACACGTTTTTCTGAAATAAGCTTAACTTTTTGAAACTTTAACAAAAGCTTTATCCCTCGTACTCTTCTCAGCCCGACGGTTCTCAACAACCTCTTGATATCGACCTGCTTGGAAATATCTTCGAGTCCAGCATTCTCTCACCCAACCGCGAGTTTTATGGAGATCTTCACAACCAGGGACACAATATCACTGGATACATGCACGATCCAACCAACCGTTATTTGGTGAGTTGTTTACTAATGTGCTAATAAAATTTAAATTAATTTAATTTAATTAAAATTAAATTAATTTTTAATTCAGTTTCATATTACAGAGTGGGTTTGTATTTGCGGTGGCATATTATTTAATATTACTGTCTACTTTACAACTAAATTAAAATTTTCAACATCTAATATTTTTGGGGTTGTGATAATAATTATAGAAATAGGTAGGTATATTGTATTACTGTTATTACTGTTTCGCATCTAGCTTCTTTAAATTACTATTTATAAGTGGAAACTTGTAATTGGCATTCAAAATTCTTATTTAAATAATTAATGTTATTGTTAGTATGCTGTAAGTTTTCCCGTTTTCGAATAAAATAAAATAAACTTACGCCGTTGATGTTTGTTTTGTAAGACCCTGCGCACATGGCCGACAAAATTGGTCTCCGTCGCCCACCGGTTGCATTCTAAATCTAATTTTAAATGCAACTGGTAGTTCTGGATTGAGAATAATATAGTCATTAACTGTAAGTCTGTAACAACTTACATTGTTTCCCTATACCTAGTTATTGCCATAACAGTTAACAGAATGCAAATGGCGGGCAACAAAGACATTTTTGTCGACCGACTCGACCGTGCGCACAGGTCCTTAGTTCTAACTAGTGACTTGTGAATATCAAAGATTTCTAATTTACTTTAGTTGAATTTGAAAATATTATATTTTACTTTACTCCTATTGTTTGTTTGCAGGAATCGTTCAACGTAATGGCTGACGAGGCCACCAACATGAGAGACCCAATATTTTACCGTTGGCATGCATTCGTCGATGATATTTTCCACAAGTTTAAGGAGTCGGCAGCCGTCCGACCATATACACAGTCTGAGGTCTGTTATATTTTTACATAGGTATTTTAGATATACTTACATATTTTAAGATATTATATTATGTCATTATATTATAAGCAGAGTCCAGAGAGATTACCTGATTATATTATATGTACATATACTTACCTACATGTAACATGAATAATTAATATTATGATACAATTACACTACGTCGTCCTCGATCTAAAACTGCAGCCCTAATAAGATAGTTTTAACATAATATCCCTTATTTTTATTGCTCTCTAAGCTTATAGCTTATCTCTTTCTCATCTAAATTTAATGCGTCTATTAAAAATTAAAAAGTTAATTTACTTATTATTATCGTTTTTTGGCTTAGCTGGAAAACCCTGGAGTGCAAATATCGTCAGTGAGAATAGAAAGTTCCGCTGGTCAGCCGAACACACTGAACACCTTCTGGATGATGAGCGATGTGGATCTTTCACGCGGCCTGGACTTCTCCAACCGCGGCCCCGTATACGTGCGCTTCACTCACCTCAACCACAGACCATTCCAATACGTGTAAGTAAACATTACGTACTTTAATTATTATTATAATTAATATAGTACAGTGGTCCCCAACCTTTTTTTCATGCGGGCCACAAATATGTTTTGGTCTTGGTGTCGCGGGCCGCAACAAAAATTTTTTAGGGTTAAAAATAACATTTTTCAAAATTAACGATTTAAAAGTGGAAAAAGTTTCACGACTATCACGACGACTTTACATTAGTTTGTCGGTGAGCGTGAATTTCAAAATGGTTTTACATCACGCGGGCCACAAATAAAGCCTATATTGTATTTTCATATTTTGATAATAAATACTTAGCACTATCGATTTGCAAAACTTGCAAACCAGTGCAAACTAAGCCGCGGCCAAAAGGAAGCGGGCGACGGTACAGCGAGCCGCACTGGCGTTCGCTGTACCGTCGCCCGCTTCTTTTTGCCTAGCTAGCGCGCGTTGAAAAGCGGCATGGCATGAAGACGCGACGCGGACGCCATTTTGTTCACCCAGTAGGTACCTACATAGTACCTACCCACTCACGATCACCCCACCCCGCACCCGTCCCTCGTGACGTCATCTAAGGGCCAAGTGTGAGCGGAGTGCCAACTGTTTCTAGAACACGAACATCAGCGCCTCTAGCGGATCAAGTCGGAAATAAAATAATTGTGAAAATAAGCGCGCGTAAACTCTTAATATTATTAATTATTACTTTAGCTAGCAGTAATTACAGTAAGCAAAGAAGAATATTGGTACGGTCGCTAAGTAGCCGGCGTACTACTTATATTGTAGACTTCCTATATTTTATGATACTGCAGTCCTCGGGTACCTACTTAAAGAGTTACGAGTTACGATTCGGGAAAACCTTACATTGTAAATTAATATACCTTGTACGTAATAATACTATACATATTATAATTATTTCCTATGATTACAGAATCGACGTGAACAACACTGGTAGCGCTCGCCGTGCAACTTGCCGTATATTCTTAGCTCCTAAATTCGATGAGCGCAATATCCCATGGGAATTCGCCGACCAACGCAAGATGTTTATTGAGATGGACAGATTCATAGTGCCATGTAAGTAGCTTACATTACCAAGGCGTGTTGTCTCAAAATTTTAATGCATGTATGTAAATAGTAGCACGGAAGTAGCACTTTTAAAAAATGTGCACCCTACGGCCTTCTTCATCGCGTTCTATGGTTAGCGGTTACCACTTTTCCTATAACTGGTAAAGGAGACTATATCTGTCAGTCTTTAAACTGTATCTAATCAGTTTGAATGATTTGAATCTTTTCAGTGAACGCCGGCAACAACAAAATAACTCGCAAGTCAACGGAGTCCGTTTTAACAATTCCGTTCGAGCAGACTTTCCGCGACCTGTCGATCCAGGGCAGCGACCCGCGCCGCACCGACCTCGCAGGCTTCAACTTCTGCGGATGCGGCTGGCCCCAGCACATGTTGGTGCCGAGGGGCACTGAGGCGGGAGCGCAGTACGAACTATTCGTCATGCTCTCCAACTACGAACTCGATCGCGTAAGTTGTATACTTGAGTATTTTATATAATATTGTTTTATAATATACTCGGACCTCGGTGACAATCTCTTAAGAGCCCGGGTTACCCTCGAAATTCTCATACATACGTAATACCAAAATCATTTTGTCATACGAAAATATTTAACATGTTTGAGTTATTTTTCAGCTTAAAATATATCTAGGTTCCTGAACAAAAATTAACTTCAAAATATTTAAACACTAAAAAATTTTTTTTTGTGTATACATTTTTTTTACTAAATTTACTACTTACTAAATATTTAAACACTAAAAAATAGAGTAAAACACTAAAAAAATATTTACATAAATATTAAATTTACTACAAAATATTTCAACTCTAAAAAATATTTTTTAGTATTTAAATATTTTGAAGTTAATTTTTGTTTAGGAACCTAGGTAATTACTATTTTAAGCTGAAAAATAACTCAAACATGTTAAATATTTTCGTATGACAAAATGATTTTGGTATTACGTATGTATGAGAATTTCGAGGGTAACCCGGGCTCTTAAGGTTTCCGGAAGAATGGACTAAGGGCCTGTTTCACCACTTCCTGATAAGTGCCGGATAGCCGATAGGCTATCCACCACTTGACAGATTGTGGAGAATCAAAAAAGTTATGGATAGACTATCTGGCACTTTATCAAGAAGTCGTGAAACAGGCCCGACTACCTCCTAAGTCCTAACAGATTAAAAGATAAAACATTCCTACTGCGGACTGCTTTAGACGGATTAAAACTATCAAAGGGAATTGAGTGGTTTCGTTTTATTCACAGATCGAGCAGACCAGCAGTCCAGCACTGAGCTGCGTAGAGGCGTCCAGCTTCTGCGGCCTAAAGGACCGCCTGTACCCCGACAAGCGCGCCATGGGTTATCCCTTCGACAGACCTTCTAGCAGCGTGCGAAGTGCCCGCGACTTCATACTTCCCAACATGTCTTTGATCGATGTGACGATTCGCTTACAAAACGTAACGGAGCCTAATCCTAGAAATCCTATGCAATAGAGCGTCGAAATACCATTACTAAAAATGCAAATAAGGAAAGGCTGGTGTATTTAATTTTACTTTGTACAAAATTTTAGAACTAAGTTTGTTATGTAGTGACCTTTATTTTAAATAAATAGAAATATATTTTAAAGTTTTATATTATTGAGTACTTATTCCAATGTTATTTTTATCTTCAGATTCATAAGCTGAATTCTTAATTATTTCTGTGATGGTCCTATATTAATTTTTTTAATCAATTAAATTATGAAAATAGCCAAGTTTAGACAAGTTAATTATCTACTTAGTCATTATAATAATTATGTGTACTTATTGTGATTTTATGGCGATGCTGGTAGACAAAATAGTGGTGGTGCAACTTTTGACTCAATAACAAATACTATTATGATTTAGCTACATTTAAAACAGGTACATGACGGGTACTCTTCGTTAACATTAAAGTTAATTATTGTGATTGATTTACTATTATTATTTATTAGCCTAGTGTTTAATCCTTGTCATCAAAATCTAACAAAGAAATAAGTGCACAGACAATGGATAAGAGTATGTAGAAAAAGTGTCAGTTTTATTTTGTATTTTTGACAAAAAATTCTTACAATTGGTATTTTTAATATAAAAAAAATTACATCACTTTCATAAGTACATATTTTAACAATTTAGCAAACATTTACCAAATCAACTGTCTGGTCAAACCAGAGATTTAAAGGCTGCTGAAAAATTTAAAGACTGCTGAATAATTATTTAATTTCTTTTTAACCTACTTCAAAAAAGGAGGTATTTTATTTGTCTAGTCTTTATTTTTCAATTGTTACAAAACAGATTTACATGGGAACTGGGAAAAATCATATTGAATTGATACATTCTATGCACCTAATATTAAATCTACAATATTTACTTAACTAACAACTTATGATATTGGATTTACATTCATTATTAATATCCACCTACATTTAACTACAACTTGTAATCTGAATATCGTTCAGACATGGTTCAGATATCAATAGGTAGACATAAAACCTTTAGTCACAGATTATACAAGATGCAAATAAATTACTTAATAATGATTTAAAAAACTATCTCTAAGTTGCTCATTCATACCATCATTTCCACTCACTAAAATACAATGTGGTCTGTGGATGCAGATCAATATTTTAATTACTCCAGACCTCCATCTTTGTGACAGACAAACAAAATAACAGCATACAAGCCACAAATACAAATTGTGTATTAGGTAATCTAACAATAACTTTGTCAGAAAATACTTGTCCTGATTATATTTTGTTTATACACTCAATTTACAACTTTGTTAAAAATAACACTCACATATTTTATTAGATTAGTGAAAATGTCACTATATTTCTCATTCTCAACATGAATATCTTTAATAAACAGATAATATTGTGTTGCAGTTTTGATCTATGTACACAATACTGCCCCATATCACGTAAGTGCATCTCTGCAAAGCATTGAATATTATTATACCATGGGTTCTATTTTCCAAATTTTCAACTGCCCAAAAATTGTTGTTATTTACCTTTAGCGGTTATTGTCACAGATGATTTAGCAGGTTGGGGAATAATCGTAATTTCATCACTAATTTTTAGAGGTTTCAACATTGCCTCGGTGTCTGAAGACTTTGATGGGGCAGAGGACTTATTTTTGTCGATCACCCTTTTAGCAACAACACTGTGAGCTGAATAAACATGGTTTTCAAACTGTTTATACATTCCGAATGTAGCTGTACACACTGTGCACTTATAGGAGAGGTGGGCTGGTTTTAGAGTCATGTTGTGATCACGAGACACATGATTGAGCAGCTTCCATTGGTAAACTCTTCCACATACAGGGCACCTGCCAGCATCTTTTCCCTTATTAGCAGCTTCTTGCATAGAACTCGTCACTAAGCCATGAGATCCGAGAAGATGCCTTTCTAGGCCTTGATCAGTGAAAAATCTAAACTGACATTTTTGACAGTTTAGAGGTGGACGATTGTAAATCATCTTGGGATGTATTTTCACTTTGTGGATCCACTGCATATGATTTCTCAATTGCTCCAGGTCTTTTATGTACCCATCACAGATCTCACAAATAACAAAGGTGGCTTTCGAATTCTGTGCAGAATTAGATGAAGACGGTTGAGGTGCTCTTGGTAGAGGAGTAATGGATATTTTGGGTGTTGCGTTTTGGTTATTTTGCATAATGGGATAGTTGGATATAGTTGTTCCACTAGGAGGATTGTTGTGCATTATCATTACACCACTACGGATAATGGGAACTCCTGATACTGGAGCTCGAGCTGGATTTGTCGTCATTGGCGGGCGGCCTCTAGGTCTACCCATGATTGGCATGTTTGGAATAGACGGATTTGAAATATTCAAGGGTGGTCTTCCAAGTGGTGATATGCCTACTTGAGACCTGTTGAAATTAGTTTGATATGGAGCTACAGCATTATTCCTCGCTCTCGTCAACTTTGGTATTTTAGCTGGAGGCTCCCACTCTATTGGGGGGCCTAAATTGAATTCAGGTTTGAACTTTTTAGCACAGGCTATTAAGTGACGTGCAAGCTTAGTTTTACTATTATCTTCAAAGTGGCAATTTGGACACTGCTGATATGCTGGTGCTCTTTCCAATCTTCCTCTGGTGTTGTGCTCGGCTTCCATATGAAACAGTATATCATGTGGACTACGTATCTCAAATGCACATATATTGCATTTATAGATGTTATTTTTCATGTGTGGAGCTTCTAAATGATGTGCCATAACCAGCATGGACTCTGTTTTAAAACTACAAAACTCACATCTCTTTTGTTCAAGCGCATATGGTGCATTTAATTTCCTGCTGAATGCTAAATTTTGAGTAAGTGAAGTTATAGCACTTTCCGTTGCTTTTGTACTTCGACCTGATTTCTTCTCCTTATACAATTTGCGATTTTGCACTTTTAATAAGTCAGTTTGTACATACTCCTGTACCAAATTTAGACCAATATTTATAAAAAACTGGCCCAAGGAACATTCAAAGTAGCTGTCTGCTTTGCCACCTATTCCTTTAGCAATCACACCAATTGGATCTTTAATTTCCTCTATAGAATCATCCTTATCTTTGATAACAACAGTATCATCATCACTAAGACCATCTTCTTCCGACTCACAAGAAGATTCCCCATCCCAAGAATCATCATCATCCTCATTTCTACGTTTGCGTTTTTTCATTGATTTTTTATCTTTAGCAGTCTCCTCAGACTTTTTAATTTCTTTATCAGTTTCGTTCTCTTTTTCAGTTTCCGCAGGTTCTTCTTCAACTTCCTCTCCTCTTGCAATTCTTTCCTTTCTTTCTTGCTCTCTTTTTTCTTTTTCTGCTTTTTCCTTTTCAAGTTTTTCCTGTTCTTCTTTTAGTTTAATCTCTTCTAATTCTTTTCCAAGTTTATCAACAAATTCTCTAAATGGCTTCATTGATGGTTTCTCATAGACATAAGGAACAATAAAAGAAGGCGCTTCAACAACAAACATGTCGTCAGTTAATGAAGGTAAAATGTTAGTTTGAGGTACAACTGTATTTGTCTGATTGTTTTTTGAATTATTGTTGCTTGCTTTACAACTAATTGGAGTTATTGTGGTTCCTCTAGCTGCAATACTTTGGCATAAGTTTTGCGCGTCTAAACTGGTATTGTTTTTATTTTGTACAGGTGTAGGACCTTTTCCTGACAATATAGAATTTGTGTCAATTATAACAACTGATGGTTCCTTACTTTGCTCACCATCTTGTGATTTAGCTTCTTTTGTTGATTGCTCTGTCAAATTTTTTGTATCATTAGCTATTGGCTTACTTTTCCCCTGGTTAAGAGGATCCTCGATGGACACTTCCTCAACATCAGACTCTTCCCCATTTTCCATTGATTCTTCATTTTTATGTTTATCTCTTTCTTTGTTGCTCTGCTGAGATCCCTCTGAACTGTCATTTGATTCTGAACTTGAATTAGACGAATCATCCTCATTTGTAACCACACATTCATCTTCATCACTAGTAATTTCGTGCACCTCTGGACTCATGGAAACACCATTTTGATTTTGAGGCACATTTTCATTTTCTATTTCATTCGCATTCTCATGACCCATTTCATTTTCAATTTCATTAATTTCACTGTCAGCATCATTTTCATTATCATTGTGGTTTTCAGTTTCATTTTCCTGCTCATTCTCCGAGTCACTACTATCCTCTTTTGGGTGGCTTCCCTGTGATGTGTCATCATCACCTTCGGTTCGGTCATCTGAAATAATTGGCATAACACCATTTGATAAAACATTTTTCAATATCAAATGAGTAAATATAAACATTTGTTTTGTTTCAAGATATCAAGATTTTATATTATGGTATAAGTCATATAAACTTGCAAATACCAATAATTAAATTGTCCATGATTAACAATAACAAAAACAGTTTAGTAGAGAGTGTATTGTTTATAAATCACTTTTTTTCCTAGAAATATATTCAATTTAAACCTGTGTGAAAAAATGCTAGGCCCTTATCTTATAATAATAATGTAGATCTTGACCTCCTTATGAAACTACAAGAGACAAAATAATACGACTCGAAAACTGTTAAGATTTTTAAGGTAAACTCACAAAACTGCTTTTGAAATAAGTTACGAGTATGATATTTTCATATATTCAAAATTAAATCCCGACTACGAAATTTGACTATAATCCGGCGTCAGCAAAGACGCCAAAAAAAGTGAAATAGTCGTAACCTACTGCTAATTATACAGTAAGTTTAACCTCCAATACTTGACGAGATATGGACATTTTTTTAAGTTTTACTGATATACATGTGAAATAAATGTTTAATTTTCTTTTGTAGCGTCATTATATCATGTGGAGTAAGGACCGCCATATGGGATTCCATGGCATTACTCCGAAAACACAGTTCCATCATGTTTGGTGTCAAATATGTGGAAAAAGGTATATATTTAACTGAAATATGATATAAAAGTGTAAAATATTTACCTGTGGCTGTAGAAATCGACATTGTATGAGTCTTTTTGAGCAAATTTTAGGAAAATAGCACAATAGCACAGGCACAGCAGCGGAAACCAAACCAAATCAAGCTGTCAATTTAAAAGGTTCTTTACAACGTCACTCTCAGATGAAAGAAAAGACGCTGCCGCCTGCCGCCGTTTATGATTTTATCTATGGTTCATTAAAAAAATATTGATTGTTTCGGCTTTTTGTCTATAGCCCTTTTATTTCATTTACCCATTTACCCTATATTTTACTTTATTTATTTACCAATAGTGCTTATATATTTACTTTGTAGTTAAAATATAGTAGGTTAAATGGACGTAGTTAAGCAGAAAGGACTCAACCCACAAAATGGGCAAAATGGGTTGTTTTCTCATTTTTAATCTCCACCAGACGGCGCGACGATAGACACTTTTAGATTTTCTATTGGTTCCCCACTGACCTGAAATTATCTGCAGGTTGGCATCCATGTTTCCAAAAAATATCAGTGTACTGTCAAGTGTGACATAAATCAAAATATCTTTAAAGTTTATACCTAGTTTATGGAGTGTTCATCTACACTCCATAACCTAGTTTTCGTTAGCATAATATTACGTAATACCTCCCCACGCTGGCCAATCGTGATGGCCCACTACGCTGGCCCATCGTATAGAGCCGCAATTACATTGTGTGACGGCTCACGGCGCCAATGACACGCACACATCCTACACGGGCGGCCATTACTATGCTTCACTCGTGATTATAGTCGGGACATTTTAATAGGCCACATTTGATAGTTCATCTAAATTGTACCAGGTAACCTTGTAGCGACGTACATAAAAAATAAATATTTTCGTTTTGTTATAACTGCACAATTGACTAACTTTTTTCAATTACGATTACATATTTATTGTAAATATGACCGATACGAATTATTTAACGATTTGCTTTTACTGATAAACAATTCTAAACGTAATAAACAAATTCTGATCTTAATAATTGCACGTCGTTACAATGTTACGTCAGCTGACCTTTTTTCTTTTTAAACTCTAGGAAAGTTACCCTAAAAATCGAAAGTGAATAAATAGTATCGATGCATTGATTACTTGTAACGAAATATCCCCATAAATTAATAACCACGTTATGAAAAGTAACACATATTTATGTGAAATGAATAATGATAATACTACATTTAACAGTTTTTATAATTCAAGAGAATAAATGCATTTTTTTTTTGTAAATTATGTACTTGTCTTATTTTGCTCCTTGAATTTGCAAAATAAAAAGTAATAATGGGACAGGAGTTTGTTTCAAACGTATAAAATTCAAATATTTTATTTCAAGTCCGTATCGATTTATTCGTTTTGGTCGATGTTTTTACGCAGCTCACCTCACTATGGAGATTAATCTGACAGATGTCAAATGTGGCCTAATAAAATGCGCCGACTGTAGACAAGAATACGTCCGTATTTCTTTTACGTCCGTGGAACCACCTTAATCTGTCCTAACCTAACCTAACCCCCAAACTCCATGCTGCTCATGAGTCATGAGTCATGACTGCTGCAATCACGAACAGTATGGAGTTTGGGGCCACTATATATTGGCAGTATTAACATTCTTGGCATTGCTTGAGCTATAGCTAGGTATCTATACTATAGTTGAGTGTGGCAAAGCGCGCCTACCCGGTAAGTGTGCCATACATATTATAGCTATACTTCTGTAGCAGTACCTACACGTTCGTTCGGCGATTGAAACAGAGAATACAACATGCTCTGAAAGGAACGCCCGCCGTCTTTGTATATGTTCGTCGTGGAAGATTGAAACTCTCTATATATATATCTGTATTATCTATGATTGAAACAGAAGAAAATCGTTCTGCTAAGAACGTACGTTCGCAATAACGAAAGAAACCGTCCGTGTAATAATACCGGACGTGACCCAGCCCTGAAAAGGACTTTTTCTAATAAGAATCCTTCGCAACACTTCACTACGCGTCTTCACATCGTGCCTACATCGAGAGAGGAATCTTCGCAACGTAGCAGCAGTCTTCATGGCGTTGCGCGAGCTTCATATCTTCACAAAATGGCGGCACAACTACTATTATTACCGGCGTGGCGCCGAGCGACAGAGTGACGACGTCGGTATGAAATTCGCGCGCGGACCAACGAATACTATACTCACAAGGAGAAGAAGCGGAACTTTATAGAAAAAAGTGTACCCCTCAAATTCTTTAGTACCTGCGAAGTAGGGGCAGAGGGCGTTGAAGTGGCGATGACGTCAACTGGCGGGAAATTTATAATTCTACTATTCCTCTGTGGCGGGAAATTTGAATTTTTAGCTAGGTGGGGTGGCGGTACTCTTTATTAATTAATTCGAAAGAATGGAACTATCAGAATATATTATATATTCTGACAGATCCACTCTTTCAGTTATCGCATAAAAACAAATAGAAATAAAACAGATTTATACAATTTTTCAAAATTTTTATTTATTCCCAAGGAAACTTTCATTGACTTCCGGTAAGGCAAATGAATCATAATTGCGTGAAATTCAATAACACTTTATCACATTAGGATTATAATCAATTTCTCAATTTGATTGTTTAACGCACAATAAAAATAGTTTCGAAGTCAATTTTTCAATATAAACAAAACACTTAAACACACAACAACATAAACATGGCAGGAGTCTATTTTTCAATTTCAAAAGTGTCTCAGCTTATAACTGGCATAAAAACACACACAGGGTTTTACGGAGGACATAATTATAGTCAATTTAGCGTAAATTTGCTGCTAATGAACAAAATATGAGAAAATATTCAAGAATATAACCTCACAATTTCACTTGAAAATAAACTAACCACAGCTAACGAAGTAACTATTTATGTTGCCAGTACAGATGTCTATGAAAATACAAATATTTTATTTCTAATTTTGTTCACAGAATGAAATAGCATTTAGTTCGTGATAACTTAAACAGGGCTTCATAACGTTATCGAATAACAGAAAAAATATCGTTACGTACCGTTATTTTCATAATAGTAGCCAGATAACGTTATTTTTTAACGATATTTAGTAAAATAACGTTATATTTACCGTTATTATTATAACGATATTTTTTTGTTATGTATAAACGAACAAATATCGTTATAATAATAACGGTAAATATAACGTTATTTTCTGGTATCAGGTATGTGATCGTGCACGGTGTACTAAATCTCACTCGCAGCCCACTTTTTTTGCGAGATTTGTGTGAAAATACAAAGAAAAAATACACCTATTATGCGTGATTACGTTTAGAAAATTTTCCCGCCTGTCATGACTTTCTTGACGGACTATAACGTTATCAAAGAAAATATATTTACCGTTATAAATCCTATATAACGTTATAACATTAACCGTTATTAATGTCAATTTTTAACGTTATTTTTAATATCGGGTAAATTTTCATAACGTTATCTATGCCCTTAAAGCAGTAACGTTATGAAAAAATAACGTTATTTGAAGCCCTGAACTTAAACAACTTTGATGTTTTGCCAATTAAATTGTCTAAAACAATTTGCAGAAATATCAATCAATTCAAATATTTTCTAAGAAAACATGATGAAATTGAAAAAAATAAAACTACAATAATGGATTCTTTTTAATAGTGGCAAACATTCGAACCAGCACAACTAGTGTAAAATTATCTATGCGTGGGTGAGCTTTCACCGACACAGAAGTTCACACCCCCTGGCGCGGACTGAATTGGCCGCGGCACGCGAGCCTATATTTATACTCGCGCGATACCAGCGCCACGTATCGCGGGACGGTCAGTTTCCCGCGCGGCAATCTTTTAGATTTGTAAAATGTAAATATTTCCTATTCGATTTTTTTCCCTTTCTAGCTTTTGTAAATATTTTGTATCCCTTTCTGTATGTCCTTCTCTAATGTTAATAGCCAATCACAAACAACCTTTTAACTTTGTGCAGGGCTTCATAACGTTATCGAATAACAGAAAAAATATCGTTACGTACCGTTATTTTCATAATGGTAGCCAGATAGCGTTATTTTTAACGATATTTAGTAAAATAACGTTATATTTACCGTTATTATTATACTTAACGATATTTTTTCGTTATGTATAAACGAAAAAATATCGTTATAATAATAACGGTAAATATAACGTTATTTTCTGGTATCAGGTATGCGATCGTGCACGGTGCACTAAATCTCACTCGTAGCCCATTTTTTTTGCGAGATTTGTGTGAAAATACAAAGAAAAAATAAACCTTATAAGCGTGATTACGTTTAGAAAATATTCCCGCCTGTCATGATTTTCTTGACGAACTATAACGTTATCAAAGAACATATATTTACCGTTATAAATCCTATATAACGTTATAACATTAACCGTTATTAATATCAATTTTTAACGTTATTTTTAATATCGGGTAAATTTTCATAACGTATCTATGCCCTTGAAGCAGTAACGTTATGAAAAAATAACGTTATTTGAAGCCCTGACTTTGTGTACAGTTTTGTAATAATAATAATTATGTAAAATTTTGTATTTAAGCAGCACAAATATCTGAATAAACCACTTCAGTTCACCACAGTAAATCGAGTTTTACTCTTTACTCCTCCGACCTCTAGTGAACTCTTAGAGAGACCAACCGGTCCTCTAAACTTCCATACTGCCGATTGGAAAGCGCGCCTACCTGGCAAGTACGCCATATTATAACGTACTTTAATTTTCTCGGCGAAACATGGCTGTAGCGGTCATTAACTCCCTGTCAAAAACTTGTCATTTTCTATACAAAGCCACGATTGACAACATCTGATACTTCATTGTAAATCGCGGTTTATATCATAAAGATAATATACCTATCTATATTAACTTTATGGTTTATATAGAACAGGGGTCACCAATTAGTTTCGCTCGGGGTCCATTTTAAGAAATGAAAAGACCTTCGCGGTCCACACATTTTATAAAAAAAATATTTTTAAACAAATATCAGAAATAACAAAGGTGTCAATCAATGAGAAAAGTGTAAATTTTTGTTACTAATTATATCTGTCTGAAGTTCGGAGTGACTTTGGTGCAAGCTATTGACATTAAACGAAGTTCATCTTCGAAAAAGCTTGGTCGGTGGTCCGCACACAATGGGTCAGCGCGGCGGTCCGGATGGGGACCGCGGTCCGCCATTTGGTGACCCATAGAAAATGACAAGTTTTTGACAGGGAGCCAATGACCGCTACCGCCATGTTTCGCCAAGTACAGTATAGCTATATGGCGCACTTGTCAGTTGCCGGGTTCTCTATATATACAGGGTGTAATTATGGTGTAAAAACCTTCCTGCCAAATTTTGATAATAATTTTTATTAAGCCTTGTTAAAAATAAAAATACACGTATTTTTACCCGACTGCCGGGAGGGTTATTTCTTTATCACTCAGTACTAAAATGTTGAAAATAGAGCTTCCGAAAGTTATCCTAAAAAACACTACAATTAATGGACACGACACGACGCGTCGCCCGCGCGTGACGTGCCCCCGCCCGAGCGCCTACCCCCGCATCACTCCCGCGCCGCGAGTGACCATTCTGCAACAATTTTAAATGGGATAAAATATGTCACTAAAAAAATAATAATGTCAGGGGCGTTCCACGCCAAGCGGACAGGAAAAAATAGTCGATCTCTCCGATTTTGATAATATTTGGATATGTTATACCTACACGTGTTATTAATACGTGTGCCAAATATTTTTGTTATATAATGGCTAGATTAAAAATGATGGGACTTTGAAACGTGACTTTTCTATTCGACACTCGGTGCTTCAAAGCCGATTATAGATTAAAAAATATATACATTAAAATAATTAAACCACTGAACTTGTTACTTCATTTAACGAGCTCTTTAAGTGTATTTTTGAAAATAAAAAAAAATGTTTTTTTCTTTGGAAAAAATGTAAATTAATTTTTTTTTCTTGATTTTCTCAAAGAGGGACCCTTTTGATTTTTTTTTTATATTTTTTATGTAAATAGCTAATATTCTATAGAACATTCCTGCACAATGTCTATAATGGGCCGGGAAGTGGATTAGGAGCTAGACTGAAAATACTTCCGAAGGGTGGCGTCCAGCGCCATACAATACTATGGGCAGAGATCGATACATAGTGGAAATTGCCAAATAACATCAATTTCGATATAGTAAAGAGTAACATTTAATAGATTTTTGAAAGAGAAATAGACAAAAAATGTTTACCTACAAGAAAAAAAAAATTCGTGAAAAAAATTTTTATTATGTTATTTTAATTATGTTACTCTTTAAAAAAACTTATCTAAGGGTTCATTTCTCCACATCAAAATCGAAGTATTTTGGCAATTTCCACTACTTAGCGATTTCTGCCCATAGTACAGTATGGCGCTGGACGCCACCCTTCGGAAGTATTTTCAGTCTAGCTCCTAATCCACTTCCCGGCCCATTATAAAAGTTGTGCAGGAATGTTCTATAGAATATTAGCTATTTACACAAAAAATATAAGAAAAATCAAAAGGGTCCCTCTTTGAGAAAATCAAGAGAAAAAAAATAATTTGCATTTCTTTCAAAGAAAAAAACATTTTTTTTTGTTTTCAAAAATGCACTTAAAGAGCTCATTAAATGAAGTAACAAATTCAGTGGTTTAATTATTCTAATATATATTTTTTAAATCTATAATCGACTTTGAAGCACGGAGTGTCGAATAGAAAAGTCATGTTTCAAAGTCCCATCATTTTTAATCTAGCCATTATATTACAAAAATATTTGGCACACGTATTAATAACACGTGCAGGTATAACATATCCAAATATTATCAATATCGGAGACATCGACTATTTTTTCCTGTCCGCTTGGCGTGGAACGCCCCAACAACCAATTTTTTTTTTGTTAAATGGACTCTCCTAATGATACCTAAGCCCTGGAAAAAAATTGGCAAGAAAGTTTAATTGCACCCTGTATAAAAAGGTACTGTGTTGCCGGGTAGGCGCGCTTTGCCACACTCACTATAATATTATGTATAGCTCCAATCCACAGCCGAACAAAATAATTATAACTCTATACAAAGTAGAGACTGTGGAGATGGCTATTTATTTTAAAATAAACTAAGTATAAACTAAATACTAATAATACCTACTATAAATGCAAAAGTGTCTGTCTGTCTGTTACCTCGTCATACCCAAACCACTGAATCGATTTTACTGAAATTTGGTATGCAGATAAGTACTTGAAAGTTGAACCATGGTCGTGGGAGAGCCATGCTTCGGCACGAATGGGCCGGCTCGACCGGAGAAATACCACGTTCTCAGTTCTCACAGAAAACCGGCGTGAAACAGCGCTTGCGCTGTGTTTCGCCGAGTGAGTGAGTTTACCGGAGGCCCAATCCCCTACCCTATTCCCTTCCCTACCCTCCCCTATTCCCTTCCCTTCCCATCCCTACCCTCCCCTAATACCCTATTCCCTCTTAAAAGGCCGGCAACGCACCTGCAGTTCTTCTGAGGCTGCGTGTGTCCATGGGCGACGGAAGTTGCTTTCCATCAGGTGACCCGTTTGCTCGTTTGCACTCTTATTTCATAAAAAAAAACCGGGAAAGGACATAGGATTAAGTTAAACGAAATTTGGCGCAACGGAGTTGCGGGCGTCATGGTAAATAAATAAGTTTATTTTAAAAATACTAACTGAACCGATTTTGATTAAACTTGCAGTATGTTTTCTCTAAATTGAACAATGCCTATAAACAAAAAAGGAATACATAACTTAAATCACACTTGTAGTTCCGGAGATATGCGAACACAAACATAAAAACAAAATAGTGACACTTATTAGACTTAACATAATATATCGTTATTTACATAGAAATATAACCTTATTGATATCGTTGGTTATTTATATAAGTATAAAAATTGGCAGGTCTAGAAATATTCGTCTTTGGGTCGTATAATAAAATAGTCGTACAATAGTTCTTATCCCAGAAAAATTAAGTACCTATGCTATTGATGAGTTTTAGTACATTGTACAACGAAGTTAAAGGCAACATTTTATTGTGTAATATTTTAAGTTTTGAATTTTCATAGTAGATACCTAGTAAGTAATAAAAAAAATGGGACAAAAATCGATTTTATTATTAAACTTAAAATTAGATTTGTATAAAATGTTTACCTAGGCACTATTGTGAATAAATGTAACAAATATAATATTAACTTACCTACATATTATAATAAAATATGAATAATACTTTTAATTAAAATTAAAATTTGACACACAAAAAGCAAAATATAACAATTAATAATTTAAATCTTAAATTAACATTTGACACTCGAAAAGCAAATAAGAAATACATGATAATTATTAATTACTTTAGGCACAATTTTCTTATATTGAAACTTAATTTTGCAAACTACACATTGCCCCTACTAATAAAAATATTTACACAAACAATATGTAGGTAACTGTACAAAGTGTAATTGTTACTGCCCTATACTCAGAGATAGTCCGGTCTAATTAGACGCTAAAAAATCGTAACCTCGGAATAACTCGCATAGAGCTGAAAATTTGTTTCTTGGGAAAATGTACGGTTTCCGTGAAATATATAATTAACAGGGCGGAGCGGAACTTCTTGTACTACAGCAACTTCTTGTATACAGTTTGGGAAAAAACAGGAAAAACCTTATTTTCATACCTTTGACCTTGAATAAAATTTTTTGCACAAGGAGGATCCCCGGGGACTTTTGAGGTTTTATTTGTAATGATATATTTAACGTCTATACCAATTTTCAGCTCTATGCTATTCCGAGTTATTCCAGCTATGTTATTCCGAGGTCGAATGTTTAATTTTCCCGGGGTAAGACATTTAGTTATGAATTATGATTAACCTTCAATTTAATGAAGAGTTTGACAGATTATGTATGGGGCTTATGTCAAAATTTTGAATTGAGTAATGTTCCACTCTGAGTGCGGCAGTTAGTCAGGCTTATTAGAAAAGCCACATATGCCAGACAAAGACCTTGAATGCTTACATACTGTATAAATATTTTTATTACCAAGTATGGAAAACACAAAATACTCCTCAGAGCCTAAACACGCACAATTTAGGTACAATTTTTAAATAATTTACCTCAATTACCTTACAAACAATAAATATGTGTCATATAAATTTAATTTCAACATTTTAATGCTTACTTAACACTTTTTTAGAAGGACTTACTCCTCATTCATTTTCTTCAACATCATTGTGTTCCTGTCTTATAGCTTCCAAGGAGAAATTTTCATCAGGTTTTCTAATTACACCTAGTTCTTCTGCTACACTTAAGCATTTCTTTGCAAATTCCTTAGTCTTATTTTCTACATCCTCCAGCTTTGTCAGTGCCATCAGTATCTCCATTACATCAGTCTCGAATATTTTTGCCGCAGAATCTTTATCATCTTTTAGAATATTATAGAGCATATAGGTTCCTCTGTACTGCACCTCTTTATTAGGATTAGCGAGTAAACATCTCAGGGACTCCAACCAAGACTGGAGGTCAAACAATTTTCTACAGCATTTCTTACTCACTGATGTTAATATACATAAGGCTCCAGTTGCAGCTATAATACTTTCCATATCTTCTTCTTGGCATAACATATATAAATATTTACATCTGTCACTCTCACTTTCATATATTTTAATGACATCTTCAGATTGTACTAAATTACAAATACATTGTACAGCAGCTCTTTGCAACATCAAATGATCTTCATACAAATAGTGTTCAATTTTGGATAATCCTCCTTCTTTGAGTATTCTGTTTCGTGTTGTTTCATTCATTCCAGCTAAATTGCAAAGTGCCATAAGAGCTTCGAAATTTTCCAAAGCTGTGCATTCAGGATGAAGTAAGCTGACTAAGGGTCTAACAACTTCTAAATTTCTTTGACCAGGAAAAGCCACCTCTGGGTTTATTGTAATCCCAATTCTGGCTAAAGCTTGTGCAGCCTGTTTTTTACCATTGTTTGTTCCCTCTAATGCCATAGGAATCAACACTTTAGCTCCACCTTGCTGTACAACTAAACCTCTGAGCTCTTGAAGACTACAGAGAGCGTTGAATACTCTGGCAATGAGTTCTCTCGAATTGTGACTCTCAGTCTTAGACAGAGCTACAAGACCAGATGTTACACCAGCTTTACCAAGAATTGTTAATCGCTTGTTCACAAAATCAGGGTCATCCAATTCATGTTGTTCGGGTATATGATGTTTAGCAAACTTTGCCAACTCTAGCATTTCTGGCATCACTTCTTGTTTTTCATAGGCATTACATAAATTCACCAATGTGGTAACTACACCATAGAGACATGACTGGTCACCAGTTTTGGCTAATTCAATTAATGACTGTATGGCTGGTTTGTCATCGACTAATTTTTCTTTGACATCTGCATCTAAAGTTAAGTATGATAGACCTTCAGCAGCCCATTTTCTCATGTCTTTATCTTTGGCTGGATTCACCAAAAACTTTCTACATGCCTCTGCCAACTTTTTAGTAGATCCATCAGCAAAAGGACGAATTGACGCATCATCACCACCAAAGCTTCCAATTTTACATAACCCTACTAAAGCTCGAACCCTTACTGCGTCATCTTTACTGGTGTACAGTTTTTTAAGTATGTCTACCCCTTTATTAATAATAGCTCTAGCTTTATCTTTCTTTGATGCAGCAGCTATTAAACACTCACAAGCAACTTTTTGTTGCAGAGAATCTTCAGTCTGTGCCATGACCAATATCATTTCCATAATACCTTCTTTTGAAATAACATAATTACCAACATCTAGTGGCCCACGTAGCAATGAAGTGATGGCTACTGTCACTCTTACTTTGGACTCTAAGTCAGGTGACAGAAGTTTGTCCTTAATATAGTCATCAACTGAATGATTAAAACGTTCCCTTGCCTCATCGTAATACATATTTTCATATATTCTAGCCAAGCAAGCTGCTGCAATAGTCCTGGAAGAAGGAGTTATATTCATTGCAGATTCATATTTATACTCCTCTAGCTCACTGCAAACTTCGAGTAATCTTTGTACACCTCTTATTTCAACAAATTTGTCAGCCCAGTTAAGAGTGCTATAATGGCAATTTCTCATAATTAACTCAATGATTGCATCTCTCGAAACACCAGTTATAACTCTATTAGTAATAGAGTAGGTTAAACAGGTAAGAAGTGTATCTATTTCACCTTTATACTGATTAGTTAGTGCTGGATCTGGTTTTGATTCTTTTTTGTTATCCATGCCAGAGAAACTGTTTAATACAATTTGTAAGCAATATTGAGCCACATTGACTCGTTCTTCATTGTCACTATCAATAACTTCCAAAAACCAAGGTATTCCAACAATTTTTATTACTTGCTGGGTTCTATCAATATTTCTTTTACACAACTGGGCAATCACTCTCACGGCATTAACATATATTTCAGAATTCTTTTCCACCTTTAATAATTGTTGAATCTTATGAACAATACCACTTTTTAACATTATGTCAGCACCTGAGTTTTCTTTAGCCAAAACAAGCAAGTTATTGATGGCCTTCTCTCTTTTTTCAGTCTGTTCCGCAACATTAAACGCCAACTTAAGCATTTGCTCAACTTTACTGCTAGTTTGAGCATTGTGCTTAGCTCTTTCCTGGACTATGGTGTGAAGACGAGACAGCATAGGCTGTATGGCTTTATTCGTTGGGTCAACTTTGAATATAGTTTGCACATCCCTATACGCCTCTTCAAATTTCTTTACACTTTCCAATGCTTGAGCGCGACGGTATAATGCTTTTGGATCTTCAGGAATAACTTCAAGAGCTTCATCGCAATCGGCAATAGCCTCATTGAATTTCGTCAATTTCAGGTAAGCAGCAGCACGGTTCTTCAAATAGGTGGCTCTCTCACGTGTTCCTTTATCAGATAAATTAACAGCTTTACTGTAAAGCGATACGGCTTCCTCGAAATTGTTAGACTTAAAACATTCATTGCCCTGGTTCTTACAAGATTCGGCTTCTTCTGAAGGCTTCATTGTGACCATAATCGTAGAACTTCGATTAAACTAATGCCGGCTGCACTTATATATTAAAACGAATTTTCTAGCACATTCAAGCAAGACACAAAAGTTTTAAAATAGAATATTTATTTTCGTACATCAAGAAATTATTGTTCCATTTCGATGTAAATTGACACTTGACGTCACTTGTCACTGTCGTTGATGAATTTTCTGTAGTTTATGCACTGACCTCCAATATACAAGTACGCTGGGCTGCCGGCTGGACCGATGATACTCACTTTTTTTGTGCCTATTTGAAGCGGAATCAGCTCCCCCATTATCAGGGATAGGAACTAAATTTGATGTAACCATTGGTATTGATATTTCTCTATGGCTTAATCGTTTGAATTGTTTTCGTGTTTTTAAAGTGTTATAAAAGGTTTTACGCGATTAAGTAATATATAAATAAGTGGTGGTAGTTCATAGTTAAATAGTTAAACTATGAAAGAGTGTATGTTATGTAAAACGCGGTACAAAAAGGGATGTGGGGTTACATTTCACAAGTAAGTGATTTTAACAGCTAATTTCTACGATATTAAACCTTTATTGATAATATAGAAACTTTAAAATGTGGCACTAATCTTATTATACCGTATTCACCACATATTTACCTTTGTTTTACCGATTTTTGATAAACAATAAAATTCAGTAGTGCTGGAGTTTTCTGTCGATAAAAGTTATCGATATCTATAATAATTGTATTGAAATCTCCGATAACCGATTTTTATTATCAAATACATATTATGCTCTTAAAATAATTGACAGGTTTCCGTCTGACGAAGGAAGACTGGAATTATGGTTGAAAAAAATTGAAAAGCCTGGTTGGCGTCCGAAAATCGCTACTACCGCTTGCCGTTACTATTTGAAGTGTACAAGCGTTCTCTGTGAAATTACAAGGCGCAAAAACTACCATTTGATCGTGGTAATGTTTGGAAAATTTATTTTAGCGTCTACTCTTTCTTGACAGACTGTAACTATGTAACGGTAACTAATAAAATATAATGTTAAAGTATCGCACATATATTTTTATTATTTATACCTTACCTACTCCAACCCCAATAAAAAAATGTATTCAAACGTTCCATATTTATTTATGGATCGCATTATCCAATTAGTTAGTTTCCCTCGCACTTCTGCAATCAGCGCCAAAATGGCGAAAATTAAATGAGATAAAATAAATCTATAAAAATTGACTTGCTAGATCCATAAATAAATAGGAAATTTTTATATTATTACTAGGCATTCCGCGCGGCTTCTCCCACGTAAATATCTAATTTCACAGACAAATTGGTCGACACAAAATAGCCTAGGTATATAATCCTTCACGTTATACATTCCCCCGCTTTTTCCATATTTTCCTCTATTTCTTAGCTCCTATTAGTCTCTAAAATATATAAAATGGGCTATCTAACACTGAAATCATTATTCAAATTGGACCGCAGTTTTGGACTGAGATTAGAGCGTTCAAACAAACAAACTATTCCGCTTTATAATATTTATATGATGAGATTAGTTAGGGTCTAATCATACAGAACACTTATTCAGATTTGTTCAGCTTTCATACGATACACTTTAGCACTACTTTGATAATATTAGAAATGAAATTAGAAAATACAATACAACAAAGGTTTTGTTAGAAGCTTATCTTCAGTTTTGTTTTTAGTTTTTCGTAGTGCTAACTGGTAAAAAGAAATAGATTATAGATAGGTACTGCTACTTCACGTTATTTACGTATGAAATCGTTGTTAATTTATTACGCCTATCTTAATTACGGAGAGGAAGTCCGTAATCTTTAATACAAATATGTAGCGTTTGTATTATTCAATTTAATATTTTTGTCCTAATGGTCGACATTATCTGAATCTGGAAACATTTCATCGATAATAGAAAAGACAGTTATACATCACTAGTATTAGTTCCAAATACTCCCACTACTGCTATCAGCGCCAATATGGCGACATGATGGTGACTTTCAAACATTTTTACGTCAAATTTAGTTCCTATCCCTGATAATGGGGGAGATGATTCCGCTTCAAATAGGCACAAAAAATAGCTGTCATTTCAAAGGTATCATTAGTCCAGCGTACTTGTATAATGGAGGTCAGTGAGTTTATTGTACAGCTACCCTGACCAAAGATAAAATATCTTTGACCCTGACAAATTTATAATCTGTGGACAGTTATCGATTTGACAGGTGTCAGCAGGGCTTCAAATAACGTCATTTTTGAAAAGCGCGGGAATCTCCAAAAAGGGCGGTCGTGTTTTTTCTGGAAAAAATAATTTTTCGAATTATTTATTGTAAATATCTTAGTTAGTTAGTTTTCTTTTTATATTTATTTAGTTTCTTTTAGTTTTTATTGTTTTCTGCGCATTTTGGTAAGTCTCTTGTATATAGTATTTTGTAAATATGGATGTGGACCCGGGGGGGCCGGAGTGCCCCCCTGCTATCCAATTTATAACTGTTCAGACAACAGAAATTAACGATTCTTCTATGGACACTGATTCTTCGATTAATAATTCATCATCTTCAAACCGCAAACGCCCTGCAACATCCAGACGAGTTTGCAGAAAATGCAACAAGAAAATTAAGAAAAATCCTAATAAAACTAATCCAGATGTCAACTGTGTTACAGTGATTCAGAAAACAAAGACAGCTTAAATAATATTCAGGAAACACATGGAGTTGATATCAAAGAGAAAAGCCAGGGCTTGACTAATCCCCGTGTAAGTCGTTTACTGTACACCGACACCGACTCTACACCCTATGTAGTACATATTCAGAAAGAGATTTTATCTTCTAACGGAAATTGCTCTTTACACCCCGTAGAGTTTGGTCGTTTCCTTAAAAATAACAATATAAAAAATGTTGAGAACGGCAGCCTTAAAAGGATTGGCAGAAATAGATTATCTTTATCTTTCTCAATGTTTTCTGATGCCAATAATTTTATCAATAATGAAAATTTAAAGCTGAATAATTACAAGGTTTTTCTTCCTTCTTTCCAAGTTTGCCGAGTAGGCTTGGTTCGAGGTATACCAGCAGATTGGACTGAGGATGACATTTTGGCTAACGTTACTCTGCCTTATGGTTGTGGAGAAATTTTAAAATTAAGGCGTTTAAAGAAAAAAAACATTGTAAATAATTCTGCACAGTTTGTTAATACTGAGTCTGTAGTTTTTACATTTGACGGCCAAACATTACCTAAAAGAATTTTCATTTGTTATAACTCTTTGCCTGTTGACTTATACATTTACCCTACTATACAGTGTTACAATTGCTGTAGGTATGGGCATGTTAAGTCGCAGTGCAGATCGACTCCCAGATGTTTCCGTTGTGGTCAGAGTCACTCGGGTGACAAATGTTCAGTAGATGAGGATTGTGTATTTTGTTGTTTATGCCAAGCTTCTCATATAGCTACTAGTAAGAATTGTCCCGAGTTTCACAGACAAAAATTAATAAAAGAATCCATGGCTCACAAAAATTTATCATATGCTGAAGCTTCAAAACTCCACCCTCCTATTTCAAAACTGTATTCAACTGTTTTATCTTCTAGTTCTCCTCCTTCTTTCTTAAACCAACAAAAACAAAATCCACCCAGCAACAACTCTGTAAATAAAACAACCACAGAATCATACAAAAAAACTGTATTCAGACAACCTAGGACACCACCTAAGACAATTAGTGGATATGATAAAACAGCTCATTTTAATTTAATTAAAGACTATAATCCGCCAACGGGTTCGAATGGTTCAGCTTTAATAGCAAATAACGATAATAATATTTCAGTAGCTGAATTAATATCAGCTATATTAAGTTACTTAACTCAATCAAATATTATATCCACATCGGTCTCACCGTCCAACGTAGCCTCCATTAATAGTATTAAACCTAAAACAACCTCCCATTATGGATTATCTGATCCAGTGGAACTGTCGCAGTGCAGTCAGCAAAAAAAGTGAAATTACTCATTTAATAAACAAATATAAACCACTAGTCTTCGCTCTTCAAGAAACATGGTTCAAGCCAGATTCTCTTTTCAAGATTCCTGGCTATGCCTGTATAAGAGAGGACAGATCCGATGGGTATGGCGGTACAGCCTTACTCATCAACAATCATCATTCATTTGTACATTTTTCACTCCCATTACATAATCCAAATGTTTCTATAATCGCTGCATCTGTTAATAACATCTGTTTTGTCTCATTGTATATTCCTCATCCATCTTATTCAATATTTTTAGAAATTAAAAATTTAATTAGCCATTTACCAAAACCTTTTGTAATTCTTGGTGATTTTAATGCTCAACACTTGTCTTGGGGTAGCAGTAACAATAATCAATGGGGTTTTGAAATATTAGATTTAGTAGATTACCACAAGTTATGCATTCTTAATACAGGGTTTCCAACGAGGCATACTGCACCCGATGAGGGTTATAGTGCTCCCGATTTGTCTATTTGTACTTCAAATCTTTCTTCTCTTTTTCACTGGTCAGTTTTATCATCTAGTCACGGTAGTGATCACTTCCCTATTCTTCTGTCTCTCCCCTGTAAAAATAAAAAGCAGAATCATCCTACTAATTTTTCATCATTAAAATATAATTTAAAAAATGCAGAATGGGAAAAGTTTCATCATGCACTAGAAAATAAACTGTCTCTTCTTCCTAGTATATCACCCGGAAATGAATCTGTTTGTGCTGATGCTTTAGCATCTGCTTTAATCGAATCAGCAGATGAAACTCTCCCTATTAAGAAAACTCCTAAACGTTACATTCCATCACCTCCTTGGTGGGATAATGACTGTTCAGTCGCTATACATAAAAGAAAACAGGCTGAAAGAGAATATAATATTAATTCTACCTTTGAAAACTACGATATTTATTGTAAGTCTGTTAACGACGCGAAGAAATTATTTAAGAAAAAGAAGTCTGCAAGCTGGAAAAGGTTTTGCGAATCTATTAGTCCGGACACACATGCTTCCATAGTTTGGAACAATATTAGAAGGTATAGGTCTGCATATAAGCCCCCTTTTCATCCTATGCCAGATTCTCTAGCCAATGATTTTTTAAAGAGATTAGCACCTCCCTCTGTGTCACTTCTCCGTCCATCACCTTTAGGCGAAGTTAACCTTATAGACCTTAACTCGCTTTTTACTCTACAAGAGTTAAAAGGAGTTGTCGCAAATTTAAACGACTCGGCTCCGGGCATTGATGGAATCCCCTACTCTTTTTTCAAACACGCTTCAGATGACATTTTAACTTATTATTTGGATTTGGTTAATTCAATGTTATTATCAGGTAATATTCCAAATTCATGGAAAACACAGAAGGTTATTCCCATTCCAAAACCTGGAAAACCTCCCTCTTCAGCTTCCTCCTATCGCCCAATAGTCTTATCATCAGTGCTATTAAAGATTGCAGAGCATCTCGTAAAAAACCGTTTGGAATGGCATATTGAAAAACATAACCTCCTAGCCAAAAGTCAATATGGATTCCGAAAAGGAAAAGGTACAATAGACAATATTGCACTTTTTACCACAGATGTTCGTATCGCTTTTACAGAAAACAAATCTGTTTTAGCGGCTTTTTTAGATATAAATGCAGCATATGATAACGTAAGAGTAGATATACTCCAACGAAAGCTACATTTATTAGGTGTTCCCATATTATTAATTAATTTTATTATAAACATATTACTTGAAAGATTTATCGCTCTGCCTTTGCAAAATGAAACGTCAACGGAATTGCGGGTTGTAGATAAAGGACTTCCCCAAGGCTCACCAATAAGTCCACCTTTGTACAATATTTATACATCAGATTTAGAAGAAGCAGTTATTGGCGAGACTTCAGACTTGGAATCATTTACGTTAACAGATATAGAGTATGTAGATGATGAATTATATCTATTGTAATATGCCGATGACTTAACAATCTATGTCATAGACCAATCCATTGCAAGGGCCTCTATTCGATTATCGCGCTGTCTAGCAAGACTAAAAATATGGTTAGATGCAAATGGATTAGATCTTTCAGTTAATAAAAGTACTGCTGTTCTATTTACCCGTATGCGCTTACCTCCGCCTGTGGTGGTAAAATATAATGGATTGCAAATTCCAGTCGACAAGGAGGCAAAGTTTTTAGGGGTAATTTTAGATTCAAAACTCAATGGTAATGCTCATAACGAGTATGTTGCGTCAAAGTGTGAACGTACTTTAAACATAATAAGGTGCCTATCAGGAGTGTGGTGGGGATCTCACCCGTTTAACTTAAAATTACTGTATAACGCATTGATAAGAAGTGTGTTAGATTATGGAACATTCCTTCTTGAACCCTGTAACGTAGCTGGTTTCAAACAATTAGATAAGATTCAAGCAAAAGCGATGAGAATCATTTGTGGAGCCATGGCTTCCTCGCCAATAAATGCATTACAGGTAGAATGTGGTGAACCACCGCTCTATCTCAGGCGGCAATATTTGGCTGACAAGTTCTTCATTCGTTGTTTGCAATTTTCAAACCACCCTCTTATTCCGAAACTAAAAAAACTGTTAGATTTAGTAAACAAGGATAATTTTTGGCTACACAAATCTCGCCCTTGCTTAGTAAATAGTTATGTGCGATACTCATTTCTTGACGCCCCTACTTTTAGATTACCTGTGTACCCTCTGTTTCAATCTTCTTTTGATTCCCTTATTTTGAATCCGGATATCCGTTACGATATAGGTTTTAAAAAATCTGATAAGTATTATGCAAAACCATTTTTCAATTATTTAACAACCAATAATTGGGAAGGTTGGCATCACATATACACAGATGCCTCTAAAATGTCAATAGTTAATAATAAGTGTGTTGGAGTTGGTATATACCATCTCCAATACAACATAGTCCAAAAAGTCAAATTTCCGCCGCAAACTTAATAATAATAATAATAATAAATATTCTTTATTGTGCACACAATTATAAGGAGTAAAAATACAACAATTATCAATTACTTATAACTAGTGTACCACAATGGCGGCCTTATTACTAATAAGTAATTTCTTCCAGGCAACCACGGGCAAAGGACAGTATGTTATTGAAATTAGATGAGTGTGCATAACTTAGATAAAGATATAATATTTTTTTTTTAATAATACATACACAAATACATACATACATTATAATATTATATAAAAAGGAGAATAATAAAAAATAAAAAAATATAAAAAATAAAAAATAAATAAAGACACAATTCAGAAGTTGGAACTTGTAACTACAATAATATTTTAATCATTATTTCTTAATTCTAACTAATATGTACATGATTGTCAATTTTTTAATGAGTATTACCACTAATGGATAAGAAATGTTCTTTTACCAGCATTTTGAACCGATACAGTGTTGTCGACATTCTTATATGGGTAGGTAATGAGTTCCACAACCTTATCCCCGTAGCAGCAAAAGAAGAGTTATAGTACTTTGTATGTTGTACAGGCACATCTAAAAGGAGATTTGAAGCAGAACGTAACTCTTTATCTACTTGCCGAAACGAGAAGTTATCCTTCAAGTAAGATGGCAGATACGGATCATGTATGATGGAGAACACAAGTGACAAAATGCGAGCATCGCGACGACGACGCATTGGTAGCCACTTGAGTTTCCTTCGATATTCGGATACATGATCGAACTTCCTAAGGCCGAAAATAAATCGTATGGCAAGATTTTGTAGCCGCTCCAATTTATTGAGCTGATCCTCAGTCAGGTTGACGGAACAAGTATCAGCATAATCGAGAGTGGATAAAAACAGAGACTCTGCTATCTTAATTTTGGTCGGTATGGGAAGAACGTAACGCAGTCGTGAAAGGGAGTACCAGGTGGCAAATACTTTCCTGCTAAGTTCTTTAATTTGTTGTCCCCACGACAAGGTTTCATCGAGGAAAACCCCAAGGCTCTTAACCGTCCGACTGAATGGTACAATCGTACCTTCAACGACCACCGGTGGTAGGTTACCCCAGTCAATCCTAGATACCAGGCCAGGACTACCAATAACTATTAGCTGTGTCTTGGTTGGATTGATATGTAGACCGTGACGCAAGGCCCAGTTACAAATAATCTCAATATCCCTATTTAAGGTATTCAGGGTAGCATGAAGGTTATTTAATGTCGACTGAATATATATCTGCAGGTCGTCAGCGTAAAGATGGAAAGACGACACAATATTTTGAGTGATGTTATTGATAAAAAGAGCAAATAAAAGAGGGGATAAGACACCACCTTGGGGAACACCGGCTGAGATATCAATCCAGTCAGAGCAAGAGTTGCCCAGCTTTATTCTCTGACGACGTCCAACAAGGTAACTTCGAAACAAATTGATTACAGATGGTGATAAATTTAACGTCTTTAGTATTCCAATCAATATATCGTGGTCGACAGTGTTAAATGCGCTGCTGAAGTCAAATAAGGCTAAAACTGTAAGTAACTTGTTATCCATGCCAAGTCGTATATCGTCAGTTACTTTTATTAGCGCAGTAGTGGTACTGTGTCCACGTCGGAAACCTGACTGGAAGGCGCTTAAAAGATTATTTTGCATTACGTAATTAGTAAGCTGCTGACAGACCAACCGTTCAAACACTTTAGAGAGAAAAGGTAATATGGAAATTGGACGGTAGTCTGAAACCAGCTTAGGTCTAACAGATTTAGGTAATGGAATTACGCTAGCATCCTTCCACGCGCTCGGATAAACTGAGGAATCAACAGCATGGTTAAAAATATCAACGAGTATGGGCAAAATAATATCGAGAATGGGGATGATCATTTTTCGACTAATACCATCATCGCCAACAGCATTAGAAGAGATGGATGTAACATATTTTCTGACATCAACCTCATTGAACTTATTTATTACAAATAAAGGAAAGTCGTGTGAGGGCAAATTTTCAAGATTGTCAATAGTTTGAGACTTTAATTGCGAGCTAAGTGAAGTTAAAGGTGCAGCGAAGTGACAATTAAGGGTGTCTGGGTCTAATGTACAGGAATTATGATCCGTACTTTTGCCGACACCCAGGGATCTCAGAAATCTCCATACTCGACTAGGATCCCCATTCTCCACAGACGAGTGAATATAACGGCGCTGAGCGTCTCTACACATTCTGTTACATCGATTTCTTAATTGGACGTACTTCTCTCTGTGCTCCTCACTGTTGGAGTTTTTGTATTTCGTTTTCGCAGCATGCTTTCGCTTTATTAGTAATTTGATATCCTCAGAAAGCCAAGGCGCTGGAGTATGTTTTAATTTGACGGGTCTTACTGGAGCATGTCTGTCATAAAGGGTAGTGAGAAGTGAGTTAAAAATATTCAATTTATCGTCAACGTGGTGAGCATGAAGGACCAAGGACCAGTCAATGTTTTTTGTGTCATTCCTTAAGTTCTCATAGTCAAGCGCTGCAAAATTCCGCTGCATTAACACCTTCCTCTTAACTTTAGGAGGACGTACACTATAAGAGAGATAAATTAAATCATGATAGGAGAAAATATCAGCGGAACACTGCCCATGCCTATGAACAAGATTAGGGGAGGACACAATCATCAGGTCCAGTAAGGAGGGAGTACAACCAGGGGACATATGTGTGGTGTTCGTCGGAAGCAAGTTCAAGTTACAGCTTTCTAAAATTGAGTTGAGTCTCCTAGATCTAGAGTCGCCCTTAACCATACAGGTATTGAAATCGCCCATAATAATAGTATGCTGGTAGTTCGGGGTGTGTGATTCTAGCAGTTGCTCAAATGCTGAGAAGTAGTCCATCTGAGATGAGGGACAGTAGCATACGCCAAGGAGAACTTTATTTGTAATCGGTAATTGAACCTCAACGAACAAATATTCTGGAGAGTTAGATGTAGGCGGCTGAGCAGACGAACTAATGAGTGTATAAGTCAGATCTGACCTTAAGTATATAGCAACACCGCCCCCGGCCCTACCCACACGATCATTTCGGAGTAACTTATATCCGGGCAAGCAGTAACTAGTGGACGGAAGGCAAGGCTTGAGCCAGGACTCCGATACAAGGATGGCATCAATGTGAGTTTGATCAGTGAAGGAAGCAAGAAAATCCGAGAAATGTGCCGGTATGCTTTGAGCATTAATATGAACTACATTGAAGTTTTTATGGACATTCGCAAAGCTTGAGGCAAGAGCTTCATCAAGTGGAACAAAATGTGTAGCACTTAAGTAACTATCATGGCTGTCACTCGAGGAAACTGAGTAGAAGTCTTCAAAACTGGCATCATGTATAAGTTCCATAGCAATAGTTATTAATATAAATAAATAAATATAATACAATAAATAAATATGTATTTAAATAAAAATAATATCGAATCTAATATTGTTTAAAAACAATCCAACTATAACCTTTACCCAGCAGTGCCAGAGAAGAAAAAAAAAAACATTAGAGTAGACTATCAAAATCCAGCAAAAAGAAAATAATAATAAAGCGAACAAAAAAAAATACATTTTAAATTTCAAGATGAGTATACAACTTACAAGAGAATAAATTAAAAAAAAAAATTAAAAAATCAAAACCAACAAATTGTTTATCAGAGAACAAAAAACAAAAATCAGACCAAACCAGATCTAGCAAAAATCTAAATACATTTTAAACCAAGTACTTAGGTACATTAAGTGATTAAATTAAGCAATTTATTATTTAAAACAACAACAATAACAAGTAAATTATAGTAACATACAACTATTTTCTTAGTAACACTGCTAAAATATGTAACTTAATGTACATACAGGTACAAAAAAAAAAAAAAGTATTTCTACTAGTGCAATCTTGACAGTTCATTCAACAAAAGAAAAAAAAAATTATGACACTGAAGCGTCAAGACATTGACAAATGACAACTGTCAATTGTGACAACTGACAAGTGACAACTAAATTTTGTAAGATATAACCTGAATCTTGAATGATAACGTGATTTTCAAAATCTAATAATTTTGTATACTACCTGGCAAATTAGAAGACAATTTTAATATGTACCAACAACATATCAAAAAAGGAAATTGTGATTGGGAAAATTTCATCAAACCCTGGGTAAGTAAATAACTATCTGGAACAGTCCGATTAACCTAACTGTAATAGCAATCACTTTTTAATGCCTTTTTTTGCTCTTGTTGCAGGTGGAACCTTATTTTGTGACGTCGAAGCAGGCGGAGCAGCTGCAACGGTTGCACTAGGTGGTTCTTCTTCCAGGGCAGGACGCGGAAGAGCTTCCAAATCCTCCATGCAAGTTACACGGGTTATGGTGTCATTAGCTCCAGACTTCCGTATTCACTGGAGAATGTTATGGCCTATTTAAAGCGGTAGACTACATTTTACTAGCGAAACTTAATAAAACTGTCATTTTTACTGATTCTTTAAGTGCCCTTCAAGCATTAAATAGATTTACGTTTAAGTCAAAATGTTTTCCTATAATCATTCAAATTAGAAATCTTTTGCAGAAATGTATTGTTGCTAACTTATCTGTTACGTTTGTCTGGATACCGAGTCATTGCGGCATTCTTGGAAATGAAAAAGCGGATGCTTTAGCCAAAGACGCTGCTTTTAGTGGAGATGTTTTCCCGTATATGAATTACTGTCATGACTTGCCTTCCCTTGCTAAGGACGTACTCCAACAGGATTGGAGTAAGGACTGGGCACGAACGAGTCTTAAAAAAGGTGTTCAGTATAGGCTAATACAACCAGAGATTCAGTTCAGACCTTGGTTTTTCAAAATTAAATTATCAAAAAGCACAACTTCTTCTTTAATAAGAATGAGGTTAGGACATGTCCTCACCCCGGCCCACCTAAAAAAGATACGAATTCGCAACAATGATGCTTGTGATTGCGGTTTGGAGGTGGGTGATTTGAATCATATTATTCTTTCCTGTCCTCTGTATGATCACTCCTGTCTTTATGATAGTCTCTCCTCTATGTCTATTCCCTTTCCTACTTCCGTACCAACTTTATTAAATTTATGTAACAAATTAGTTTATTCGTCTTTATCTCAATATTTACGTAGCAATTCAATTAACCTTTAATTAATATACTAAACCTTGTAATGAAACTTCCTAACTAGATCCGAAATCCTAAATTCCGTAGTTACTTTACTTTTCCACCGCCTATTCCCTACCTTTGCATATGGCAAAGTACACCACCGGTGTCAGTGCCAAAAAGAAAAAAAAAAAAAAAAAAAAAAAAAACGTCATTTTTTCATAACGTTACTGCTTCAAGGGCATAGATAACGTTATGAAAATTTACCCGATATTAAAAATAACGTTAAAAATTGATATTAATAACGGTTAATGTTATAGCGTTATATAGGATTTATAACGGTAAATATATGTTATTTGATAACGTTATAGTCCGTCAAGAAAGTCATGACAGGCGGGAAAAATTTCTAAACGTAATCACGCTTAATATGTGTGTTTTTTCTTTGTATTTTCACACAAATCTCGCAAAAAAGTGGGCTGCGAGTGAGATTTAGTACACCGTGCACGATCGCATACCTGATATCAGAAAATAAAGTTATGTTTACCGTTATTATTATAACGATATTTGTTCGTTTATACATAACGAAAAAATATCGTTACAATAATAACGGTAAATATAACGTTATTTTACTAAATATCGTTAAAAAAATAACGTTATCTGGCTACCATTATGAAAATAACGGTATGTAACGATATTTTTTCTGTTATTCGATAACGTTATGAAGCCCTGGGTGTCAGTTCAGTACTTCCTTCAATGAGGAATTTTCTTATTTTTAATCTCCACCAGACGGCGCGACGAAAGACACTTCTAGATTTTCTATTGGTTCCCCACCGATCTGAAATTATCTGCAGGTTGGCATCACGGATACATATTGGTCGTGTTTCTTAAAAATATCAGTGTACTGTCAAGTGCGGCATAAATCAAAAAATATCTTAAACCTAAGCGATCATTGGTCTAAGCGATTAGGCCAGTATACTGGTAATAGTTTAGGAACACGCTGAGATGAAAAGCTTGTCAAACTGAAAACTGACAAGTGACAACAATTTTGGCGGCCATGTTACTTTTAAACTTCTTCTACTTTTTATTGTTGGTGTGGTTTTTATTATTTTTTCCCAAATTGTGTTATTTGGGTCTTTGTTCATTATTAGTAAAATATTAGCCACGAAATACCCGTTATCTTGCACAAGTGCAGGTAAGATGTTGTCAAAACCAAAATGTATAATTCCTGTGACATTTGTTGTGAATATCGGTAAATAGGGCTATTTCTTTCGTGAGTTTTTGTTATCCTAGTCGTTGGAATATTATGGCGTCTTCTTCAAATTGAAATGTATCAAGTTTCACATTCTTTTGCCCAGTTTTGTAGCAAATAATGACGGTATTCCCTGGTATTACCGATAGTTGTCTACCCATACGCCATCTAGTTACTAAAATGGAAACTGTTTGACAATCAAATTAAAAAGTTATGAAAATTTCTCATTATTGATGGTATTCCCTGGTATTACCGATAGTTGTATAGTTACTAAAATGAAAACTGTTTGACAATCAAATAAAAAGCTAAGAAAACCCCTCATTAACATTCTTGCTTGTAATCGTGTTGTAATCAGGTCTTCAAATAACGTTATTTTTTCATAACGTTACTGCTTCAAGGTAGTATACAGCTTACGAGTCTAGACGTGTCTGGTGACCAGTAGGTGTATATTATAGGAAAAATGACGTCTAATAAGAATGACACGGTCAGTAGCTCAGTACTCAGTATCTTTGTTCAAATGTTACTAATTTATGGTTTGTATAGTAAATTATTGTATTGCCAGCACGTGCGCCGTGCGCTGGCTGCCCGGCGGACTCTGTTGTTTTGCAGACGACGGGGCGGGGCGTTTTTGTCCACGATGGAATAAAGATCGCGTCTGCCCGTCGATGTCTGCAGCTGCCATCGCCACGTAGTACACAAAGCACACGACGGGTGAAGGCAGTCAGTTCAGGAAGTTCGTTCTAGTGGAGATAGAGAGAATAGAGCTAGCTGCCGCCCCACGCCGCCGCGCCGTCTGTGTTACTGCATTTTTTTATGAAATAAGGGGGCAAACGAGCAAAACTTTTCAACGAGCACAAATCTTGCAAAAAAACGTGGGCTGCGAGTGAGATTTAGTGCACCGTGCACGATCGCATACCTGATACCAGGAAATAACGTTATATTTACCGTTATTATTGTAACGATATTTGTTCGTTTAAATACTTAACGAAAAAATATCGTTATAATAATAACGGTAAATATAACGTTATTTTACTAAATATCGTTAAAAAAATAACGTTATCTGGCTACCATCAGGGCTTCAAATAACGTTATTTTTTCATAACGTTACTGCCTCAAGGGCATAGATAACGTTATGAAAATTTACCCGATATTAAAAATAACGTTAAAAATTGATATTAATAACGGTTAATGTTATAACGTTATATAGGATTTATATCGGTAAATATATGTTCTTTGATAACGTTATAGTCCGTCAAGAAAGTCATGACAGGCGGGAAAATTTTCTAAACGTAATCACGTTTAATAGGTGTATTTTTTTCTTTGTATTTTCACACAAATCTCGCAAAAATCAATACTAGCTATATGACCGAGCTTCGCTCGGTATTCAAAAAATTCAAAAAACACACATAAAATGACATTTTATGAAAATAATTCCTAGCTAGATTGATTTATCGCCCCCGAAACCCCCTATATACTAAATTATATATATATATATATATATATATATATATATATATATATATATATATATATATATGTGTGTGTATATATATTTGGAATCTCGGAATCAGCTCCAACGATTTTCATGAAATTTAGTATATAGGGGGTTTGGTGGTTTCGGGGGCGATAAATCGATCTAGCTAGGAATCATTTTCATAAAATGTCATTTTATGTGTGTTTTTTGAATTTTTGGAATACCGAGCGAAGCTCGGTCATATAGCTAGTATTGATTTATGCCACCAAATAGATCAATAACTGACCACATTGACAAGAACTTGTAAAAACTCGAAAAATAAATGTTTTTTTGGAAAATTTACAAACATTTGAACAGCTGTACATTTGAAACTATTCAGTTTATCGAGACCTAGCTATTCCCATTTTGTTGAAAATTTTGTCTACTTTAAAGTAATTTCTGATAACTTCTACCATTAAACAGGTCCTTAGTGGTAAAAAATGGCAAAAACTGAAAACTGATAAAAAATTTAATGGTTTCTCATGAATTTTCCAATGTTCCGGAAGGATTCCGAGGTGGAAAAATTATATTTGACATTACCACCTCATCACATACAACATATAAAAAAATCAGAACTACCCCATTTGATGCAAACCAAAATGTACCAATTCCATGTACTATATGGAGTAATAGTGAGTAATAATACCCATAGATCAGTGTTGCCAGATGGTCTTGGCGACGCATCCCTGAGGCATAACTGAATTAATACGATTTCCCTCCAGAAATCCCCTAGAATTTATTGTTTCTTTTTTAATATTCAATAAAAATATACACATTACTAAGCTTTATTATTGCTGCATTTTGTTACTTATAGCTAAATTGATTCCTCATCTTTTCAACATCTCGAATTTCAACCTCGATTAGTTGTTGTGGTGTTCAAGTAATTTTAAGATGGTATTTGGTAAAAATCATTATTTAAAAAAACATTAGGAACGTGATATATGGCAAAAAACTGTGTTTGACGTGTTTTTTGAATTTCCCCCAGAAATCCCCCAAATATTTTTTCCCCCTATTTTGCCCCTATCTTGATTGAAAACCCCCTAAATCTAGGGAGAAATCTCCTGATCTGGCAACACTGCCACAGATTACAACCAGGGCTTCATAACGTTATTGAATAACAGAAAAAATATCGTTACGTACCGTTATTTTCATAATGGTAGCCAGATAACATTATTTTTTTAACGATATTTAGTAAAATAACGTTATATTTACCGTTATTATTATAACGTTATTTTTTAGATAAGTATAAACGAACAAATATCGTTACAATAATAACGGCAAATATAACGTTATTTTCTGGTATCACATATGCGATCGTGCACGGTGTACTAAATCTCACTCGCAGGCGTCACAGCCCACTTTTTTGCGAGATTTGTGTGAAAATACAAAGAAAAAATACACCTATTAAGCGTGATTACGTTTAGAAAATTTTCCCGCCTGTCATGACTTTCATAAAATTTGTACAATAATTTACAACTTAAACTATATTATTATGAAAAATATTATAATGTATGCAGTCAATTTGGAAAATGTTAAAATGTGTATATTGTTTTATTGTAATAATACATAAGGTTGATAAGTATACTTAATAATTTATGTAAACTGCATGGAAATGTAGTAAATGAAAAATGTTTCATTAATTTCAGATTTTTAGGTCCCTATACTAGTTTGTAACATTTTAGTCTGCAAGCAATAACTGTAATGGAGATTTTAGGAGGAGAAGGAAGGTATGGGATTATGAGTGGTACGGCCACCAAGGAAAAATCCTCTGATCAAGACGTGAGGTGGTATGCAGCTGGCCTCAGCTGTGGTATACAGGGTGTAACAAAACAAAGTAATGATACTTAAGTGTGCTGTGTGTATGTATAAAGGTGCGCGTCCACTGGATCGGAATCGGAGCGTAGGTACGCAGCGGACGGATTTGTTACTTTACTATTTATGGTATTGACTACTGTGAACAGCACTAGAAGTACTGGAACGTCATTCTGCGTCTGACAAATATATGACTACACGACGCGCCGTCCGCACCGTACGTCCCGATTCCAACCTGGTGGACGCGCAGCTTTAATCCCCTCCCTATATAGAGTTTACTGTATAAGCCATCAAGTAGTTAGTAGAGTAGCATAGACAGCTATTCTATTAAATTTATAAATAAAATACATAAAACTGTACTGTAATATTATTAATAGAAATCAACAAAAGCTTGTGGATTAAATCTGTTTTATTGTTTAATTTGCCTTATTAGCCTATTTATTTAGCTATGTACAATATTTTTTATTGAAATAAAACATTTATTTGAGCTCATTTCTTTTTTTTTTTTAATTTTTGGTATGTTTAGAGTAAAAGGTTTTGCACTTAAAATTTCTAGCTTAGTTTCAAATTAAAAAAAAATAACTGATGTTTATTTTTTTTTCTTCTAAGTCCGCTGTCCGACCTCTTGTTACGTAGTATATAGCTTACATCCTCTTTGGTTCCTGCGAGTTGTGAAATTAGAACAAAAGAATAATTTTCATTTGCTGTGTTTTTAATTAAAAGAATGGCTTCAATAAGTCTATTAAACCCTAAAGCTGAATTCGCTAGGGCAGCACAAGCTTTGGCTGTTAACATTTCCGCCGCTAAAGGGATTCAGGATGTTATGAAAACTAACCTCGGTCCTAAAGGGACCATGAAAATGTAAGATTTCCTAAATATATTACCTAGTATTAGCGTAATTATAACGTTTCAAGCTTTTTTTAAGTCTAAGAAACACATTTTATATAACCATTATTGATTTCATATATAGTCTTTGGAAAAATAATGTGATTTAAGTCACATGTGTTCTCGACTATAATAATAGTAATGCACCGGTTATAAAATGTCAGTAATTTTTTGTTTCAATCCATGTTTTTATGTATTTTAGGCTGGTATCTGGGGCCGGTGACATAAAAATAACTAAAGACGGCAATGTACTACTCCATGAAATGCAAATACAACATCCTACAGCTTCTCTCATTGCCCGCGCGTCCACCGCCCAGGACGACGCCACCGGCGACGGGACGACGTCCACTGTTCTTCTTATAGGAGAATTACTCAAACAAGCTGATATTTATATTAGTGAAGGTATATTTCGATTATTGTTATGTAAATATTGAATGAGAATAACATTAATACCTCAATCGTGGGAATTGCAGACACCATAGATTTTAAATTGTTATGCCACAGCCGCTTGGGGATTGATGGGTTATGCATGATTCTCCATATCTATAACGCATTAACATATTTTACAGGATTGCACCCTAGGATCATCACTGAAGGGTTTGATGTTGCTCGCAATAAAGCTCTCGAGATTCTTGATTCTATGAAAATACCCATAGAAATTAAAAGAGAAAGCTTAATTGATGTTGTAAGAACCTCTCTCAAGACTAAGGTTAGTACCAGCTAGGGAATGCAATCTCGTTCATGTCATGAATTATGTTTGAATGATGGTGACTGATGGACTGACAAATAGTATTAGACGGTCACTCAATTCTCTTCAGTTTTATGTCAGTCAAAGCCAAAATTTTCAAAGGTATATGTTTTCTAATTTTTTCCAATTTTGTCAGATGTGACAAAACTCACTCAAAATCTGTGATTGCTGGTTGCATGAAGCAAAAATCAAAATATCCAGACTTTCATCAATCAGCTTCATGCAACTTTTATACTATAAAATATATTTTATTGATGAATTTCTTTCAGGTGCATGCTAGTTTGGCCAACTTGCTAACTGATGCCTGTGTAGATGCTGTCCTGGCCATCCGTACACCGAACAAACCAGTTGACTTACACATGGTGGAACTTATGGAAATGCAGCACAAAACAGCCACAGAAACAACATTGATAAAAGGTAATTTAGTTTTTTGTAAAGGGTTAAACAGATTTTGCCTAAGATTAAATAAGTAAATTAAAATTTTGAACACTTTAACTAAATATAAGCTGCTAATATTATTTTTTTACTTTTAAGGTTTGGTTTTGGACCATGGTGCACGCCACCCAGACATGCCAAAACGTGTTGAGAATGCATACATTCTTACATGCAATGTCTCCTTAGAATATGAAAAAACTGAGGTTAATTCTGGCTTCTTCTATAAATCAGCAGAAGATAGAGAAAAACTTATTGCTGCTGAGAGAGAATTTATTGACCAAAGGGTTAAGAAGGTATGTCATAAATCATAAGTCATAACTCATAAACATTTTGAGTGTTAGTAAGAACCTATTACTTATAATATTCTTTGATAAATTATGGTTTATTAAAAAAAAAATATATTTTGTTTACAGATTATTGCTTTAAAAAAGAAAGTCTGTGAAGGTACAGACAAATCATTTGTTGTAATCAACCAAAAGGGAATTGATCCTCTTTCCCTTGATGCACTCGCTAAGGAAGGCATAATCGCTTTGCGTAGAGCCAAGAGGCGTAACATGGAGCGTCTGTCACTCGCATGCGGTGGAACGGCCATGAACTCGGTTGAAAATATCACAGAAGATTGTCTTGGTTATGCCGGTCTTGTCTATGAGCACATACTCGGAGAAGAGAAGTATACATTTGTAGAGGAGTGCAAGAATCCTATGTCAGTAACTATTCTTATAAAAGGACCAAACAAGCACACACTCCTTCAGATTAAGGATGCTGTGCGAGATGGTCTCAGAGCCATCAATAATGCTATTGAAGATAAATGTGTTGTACCAGGTGCTGGAGCTTTTGATATCAAAGCCAACATGGAGCTTTTGAAATTCAAAGATACAGTCAAGGGAAAGGCTCGTTTAGGTATTCAAGCATATGCTGAAGCTTTGCTTGTGATACCAAAAACTCTTGCAGTCAACTCAGGCTATGATGCCCAAGACACTATTGTTAAACTTCAAGAGGAGGCTCGTTTGAGCCCTGATCCGATTGGTTTAGACTTGAGTACTGGAGAAGCAATTAAACCAGCTGATTTAGGTATATTTGATAACTACATTGTCAAGAAGCAAATACTTAATTCTTGTTCTGTCATTGCCAGCAACCTTCTACTTGTAGATGAAATTATGAGAGCTGGAATGTCAAGTCTCAAGGGATAAAACACAAATTTTAGAAAATTATCTTTTAGTTGTAACCTACGAATATCAAAACTAAGGAAACTAACTCCCATACTTCAACCATTTTAAATTTGGTTCCTTTTCAAACACTAAAATATGACAATTCAGATTCTCGCCAAGGTTGTTTCCCAGGTAATGTATCATAATATTCCGCGCTGGACGACAGCCTGCATGGTTATTGTCACTGTCACAGTTATGAAACAAAGGAGTGGACAATAATTGTCAAAAGCGGATGGCATTATGCAGTATACAGCAAACATATGTACTATCACGAAGAAAGGAGTACATAATTATTATTTTAAAATCAAACATTTTCCTCTAATCCTTAAGTCATCGATAATAATAATATGTAATAATTTTGAACAAATCTTGTACGACTCTGACCAATTTAAAACTATTCAGAGCACCTAGACGACGTTTTCAGATTACAAAAATCTATGTGCTAAATTATTACAGAATTGAAATAAAAAACTTACGGTGCAAATAGGCAATGCAGATTTTCGTAATCTCTTTAATTTTCGGTCATAACTCATACAAAATATCATGACTATTAAAGTGTATGCTACTTAAACGAGTAATCTGGCTCGGCATCCAATTCGGTTCGTTCCTTACTAAACGAAGTACTCCATACTGATGTCAATCAGACCCTCGTTTTACGTTTATGATTAAATTGTTACATCTTGCATAACACTGTCCATTGCGACTTTGTAAAAATTTTGTTATTATATTATTTTTTGATTATTGCATTTTTACAATAACATGTAAACTTAATAAGACAAACACAAAGAGACCAGCTTAATTTTACGCAAATACCCTGGCTTTCAACTTAAATAAACCATCTTTTTGGGCTTGTTTTTGGGTCGGAAAAAATACAAGAACTTTACCTACGCATAATTAAAAAAAAAATCACTTACTGATGAAACTTGAAAGGTTATTCCTGTATTAAAAGTCGTATCTGTATGACTTCTACACCATTTCACAGGGCATTTAGGCATTTTAACAACGAAAATGTTGTAAAAAGCTACATAAAAAGTAAGTCAACAAATTGTAAAATGAGCTTGACAGTAATTATTATCTGTCAACCTGGTTGAATGTCACACATACACGAAAAATGTGTACCGAACACATGCATAAAGTACACATGTATTCGGGTCACATTTTGAAGCCTTTAAGTGCACTTTTTTTGACGGAGTTACTCTTCCTCAGTTTTGTTATTCGTAGGTTGTAACACAAATTAGTTTTTAATATTGGCTCTTGCATTTAATTTGTCTAATGCTTTGTGAAGTTTTTCTTTCATTTTATCATAATATTTCACTTACAAAGTATGTACTCGATAAAAAAATAATTTAATAAAGTATGTAATTAACAAAGAATTTTTGTTTTATTGTAAGTAGGTACTCTTATATTTTACTATGTTTACTAGCTGTTGCCCGCGACTTCGTCCGCGTGGACTTCAGTTTATAGCGGGCGGTGTCAACAAAATTGGTGTCTTTAAAAGCTTTTTAAAACCATAGTACCCCTTAAATTAAAATATCCAAAAACAGCTGTGCACTGTGCACATAATATTGGGATGCATGCATGGGAGCTGGAAACAAGTCCTTTGCTAAAAAAAAGACGGGTTGCACTCCGGGAGTGCCAGCAGAAGTGAAAACTTGGTCGTTGCGAATTATTTTTTTAACCCATTTTTTATGAAAATCGATTTTTTTAATTAATCGAAACCCTAATCGATTAAATTTTTAACTCATTTTTTATGAAAATCGATTTTTAAAAAATCGATTTTTGACGTGATAACGTCTTATAATTCGATATGGGGTGCGCGCCCGAAAAACATGACAGTTCATGCGTCGTTACCTCGCTCTGAGGCGTTCCATATAAGGCTTGAAGTGCAAGCGAGAGCACGGAACGAGCGACAAGGAAGCACAATCGGCCCTTGCGTTCGGCAGCGTTCGACATCCGTCTCTCTCCTAAGTCCTACTTGAGTGAGCGATGCTTATATTTTAAAGAAAGCGAAAAGTAAGTATTGCCGCCGCGTGGACGCGAACCTGGAACTTGGCAAACTCAAACTCAAACTCAATTTTTTTTTATTCAGAATAAATTTTTGCAAATATTTTCTGAAAGTCTACATGATGCCTACCACCGGTTCGGGAACTAACCCGGCGAGAAGAACCGGCGTAAGAAACTCGCAGGGGGCCCACTTTATTTACCAAAAAAAGTGAGAAAAAAATTAATCTTTTAAAATAAAGTTTACAATGCTGTAACTTAATGGCGCTGTGATATCTAGCTAGTCCCGCTGGGCCAACAAGACGCTGACGTAAGCGCTGCAATTGTCGATATCTTGATACTCGAAGTTGGTAGTGAGGTGACACTTGTAGTAATTACTATTGTTTTTATAGTGCGATTAAGACTTGGTCACACGTGCTCACCAGACCATCTTGCTAGACTTAATATAATTAACAGCCCCTCTTGTACCTGTGGTGCTGAGGTTGGGGATGTCAACCATATATTCTTCACTTGTCCTCTTTACAACCGTTCCCATTTCCTTGATTCATTGTTAGAGAATAGTATTCCTTTTCCTACTTCAATAATTTGTTTATTACATTCTAGAAAATATATTATTTATAAGATATTAGTTGATTTTATATTACTTAATAATATTGAGATTTGATATTCTATTCTATATAATTTTAAGTATTCTTTTGTAAATATATATTTTTCCTGATCCTGTCCTGAAGTCCTTTTTCCAAATTCCTCGTTTTTCGTCATAATTTAATTTTTTAACATTGTTTTTCCCGTTCGTCATTGGCAATGTACTATAGTCGGGACATTTTAATAGGCCACATTTGACAGTTCATCAAAATTGTACCAAGTAACCTTATAGCGACGTACATAAAAAATAAATATTTTCGTTTTGTTTTAACTGCACAATTGATTAACTTTTTTCAATTACGATTACACATTTATTGTAAATATGACCGATACGAATTATTTAACTATTTGCTTTTACTGATAAACAATTCTGAACGTAATAAACAAATTCTGATCTTAATAATTGCACGTTTTTTTTTTTTTTTTTTTTTCTTGGCAACTTGACACAATTTTGCGTATGTTGTGCCACAGACGAGTAATTGCACGTTGTCACAATGTTACGTCAGCTGACGTTTTTTCTTTTTAAACTCTAGGGAAGTTACCCTAAAAATCGAAAACGAATAAATAGTATCGATGCATTGATTACTTGTAACGAAATATCCCCATAAATTAATAACCACGTTGTGAAAAGTAACACATATTTATGTGAAATGAATAATGATAATACTACATTTAACAGTTTTTATAACTCAAGCGAATAAATGCATTTTTTTTGTAAATTATGTACTTGTCTTATTTTGCTCCTTGAATTTGCAAAAGAAAAAGTAATAATGGGACAGGAGTTTGTTTCAAAGGTATATATTTTATTTCAAGTCCGTATCGATATAATTGTTTTGATCGATGTTTTCACGCAGCTCACCTCACTATGGAGAATTAATCTGACAGATGTCAAATGTGGCCTATTAAAATGCCCCGACTGTAAGTGCATGCCATTAAAAAAAAAAAAAAAAATATGACGGCAAAGGAACTATTCGATGAAACGCACTCTAAGTAATGTCGGCTGTACACTCTCGCCGAGACACAGCGAGGCGGCCCGAGCGCGAGAGTGTAATGTCGGCTGTACACTCTCGCCGAGACACAGCGAGGCGGCCCGAGCGCGAGAGTGTAAATGGGTGCACTCGCCTCGTCTCGCCTGTCTCGGACCCTCTCGGTCCGGTGTCGGTATTTTGCGCCCGAGACAAAGGGTCTCGCGAGGAAAACGAGCGCATTACTGTACACTCTCGCGTTTTTCACTACTAGTCGCGCCGCTAGACAGTGCAGAACAGAAAAATAACAATAATAAACGTCATTATAAGTCATTATCTGTGAAAAATAAAATTAAATATTATTATAGATCTGTGGATTACAATGATATCTTTCGATGCAATAATAAATGGTGATCATTGATCGTAGATACGTTTTCGCCATTTTTAGAAAAATAATGGTCCATCTTCTCTGAGTTCATAACTACGACTGAACTAAGCGAGAATGTACATGATCGCACTCGGGCAAGGGGCACTCGCACGAGACTCTCGCCCGAGAGCTCTCGGCGAGAGTGTACAGCCGACATAACATTTTTAAATTTTTATTTTTTTTATATAATGTAGAGGTCCGAACTGATTTCGTGACCTGACAAAAATAAACAAAAGTAATTAGTGAAAATGGGCAAGTGGGGTAAATACGAAAAACATTATAATCGTGAATGGGAGAAGGAAGCTTGGGCCAAGGTGGTAGTTATTTGTAAACTGCATGCAACTATTTAATCTAGTTCTTATTCTAACCGTTCGTTTTCATATATATTTCGGTCTCACTCGCACAATCAGTCATTCGATGGACTGTTTGTTGGTTGGTGTTGCCAGAAGAGATAATTTATGGCAAGTTTGGTATCTTCAAAACGAATAGTGCGAACTATTTATTTTACATCTTATTTATTCAGTATTTGTAATATATATATTAAATTATTAATATTTATATTATATAAAAATCAAAAATGTAATATGATATATTACATTATATTGTCTACAAAGAAGTACCTATCTGTTACTTGTTTTATATGTTATCCTTTTTAGACATGTCATATCATATTATTTTTATATAAATAATATTAATAACTAAAATTGTATTACAAAGAAAAAACAGTAGCATGCATGATAATATTATTCATACGTTTTATTGACATTACGTTTAATTACCGTGTTTTTTTTTATTGGGCTACTTTGGGCTATCTTTTTATCGCGAAGTGGCGATTTGACCGGTCTTTGATCTGGCAACCCTGCTGCTGTCAAGCTAGATTCATACTTGTAATCTGTGCCTTTAAGTCAAAACTCCAGAATTATATTTTTGAGGTTATATTAATATTGCATTGCGTTTTTGATATTAAATAAGTAGTTATTTTGGTAATTATTGCATTTAATAGGATGGCAGAAACAAGCAATAGCAACCAGCAAGTTCTTTCTATTTTGCAAAAGATCAAAAACCAAAATACCGAGACAAAAGTCCCTGCCACTGAAAGTACATCTAAAGATAAGAAATTGAAAATAAACTCTATTCGAGGTATGCCGAAATCGGGCAAATTTTGGAAAACAAAGAAAGACAGGTAAGGTTTAAAATCTTACATTGATTCTATAAGTACGAATATTAAATATGTATATAATTGGAATCTCGGGCCCGTATTTTTGGTCAGTACTTAAGATGCAACCCGGTCTCAAGACGCGATTCGGCTCTGTGATTGGTCCAAATTTTGACAGCCAACCAATCACAGAGCCTGAACTGTGTCTTGAGACAGAGATGCATCTTGAGTACTAACCAAAAATACGGGCCCGAGGAATCGGCTCCCAACGATTTTAATGAAATTTAGTTTATATAATATAGGGGGTTTCTGGAGCTATTAATCAATTTAGCTAGGAATCAATAAACTGGTGTGATGTTGCGTTAAACAACTTTACAATAAACACACGTTTCTCAAACTTGGCCGTCCACACTTGTCAATTGTTTGCAGTAATTTGCCAGAAAACTAGATGTTTCGTCTTGCTCTCCACTCGTACTGGGGAGAACAACATGTATCATAAACAATGTTTCATCTCCTATGTTTATGAACTGTTACCAGAAGTGACAGGTAGAAACATTGTTTATAAGCAGTTTATATACAGTGCTCATCAACAAATGCTTACTAATGATATGTGGCTTTAACCAATTCAGTGAGGATGACACGGGAGCCGTGTCATACATTACATGTTTATAACATATGGCGTATGGCGTATGACACGTGAGCCATGTCATTTGAAAAACTTTTGTATCTCCCTCAAATTACACTATAGAAGGGTCTACTCTGAACAAAATCATCTTAATTTTCCATGTAGAACAAGCCTATAGGCTTCGCCTCTGAATATTCTGTGAATTGCAAAAAAGTAGGGGCCTCCAACCTTTTTTAAAAGTGCATTCATTTTGTATTACATGGCAACCTCGTCTTATGGGTTTTTAACATGTGGCGTATGACATGTGAGCCGTGTCATTTAGAAAGCGATTGTATCTCCCTCAAATTGCACACAAAACAAGCCTATAGGCTTCGTTTCTGAATATTTTGTGAATTGAAAAAAGTAGGGGCTGTCTCCTTTTTAAGCCTCACGGTTCCCATCAGCAGACCACCACCTTTGTGAACATGGTACAAACTCGGAACCGGATCAATTGGAACAAATACCCTATACAACAAAAGAAACATTTTGAAAATCGGTTCACAAACAGCGAAGTAATCGTTGAACACACATAAAAAAAATATCCACAACCGAACGGAACCTCCTCCTCTTTGGAAGTCGGTTAAAAAAACTTAACAACGAACTTCTTTAAATTTATCTACGAACTTATAATTTACACCGGAAACCCAGATCTATTTAATATACTCATTTTTCTAACTTTGAAACCTACAAAAGGTTTGCAACATCTGAATAAAAAATAGCTTACCTGCCATTTTCAGGTTAACACTTAGTAAAATCAGCTCAAAACAATGTAGCCTTCCGTTAACATCAATGATTTGGGCTCAACCAAATAAATCAAGTTAATACAAGCGAAAAAACAAAAAAAAAAACAACAAACCTTTTTGAACGTGGCGGGTGACATGGTAGCCGTGTCATCTACTTCTATGGCGTATGACACGGCTAACGTGTCACGAGAAAATTGTATGCCGCCACGACTGAAAGTCTTCAAAAATGTGCGCCGCATTGAATAATTGGTTAATAAAACAGTGTAACAAGAAGAAATACATTAGTAAACATAAATCTATTGTAGGTTCGTGATGCTGTTGTATTTAAGATTATACATCTCTTTTATGAACAGTCTATTTACTCATAAACAGTGGCTTTACATAATTCTAACATTTTTTTTAGATTCTCATCCATTGTGAAAACTAAGGGTATTAGACCAGACTTCAAAAAGAAAACAGAGCTGAGACAAGAACTTAACAGAACTAAAGCACTATCCAAACAGCTTGTTGAACAGATTAACGAAAAACGTTTAACACAAAAAGAAAGACGTCGCGAAAATATTAAAAGAGCCGAAGAAAATAGGAAAAAATCTGAAATTGTTCAAGTTGTAACAAACTCTGCGAAACTTAAGAGGATGAAGAAGAAACAGCTAAGATTTATTGAAAAAAGAGATGTTAGTAAAGAAAGCAAGTAGAAATGAAACATGTTTTATTTTGTATTCTTTTAAGGAAGGAATTATCTAATTGGGTTATATTTTGCCTGATTTTAAAGGGTAACTTGATGTCGTGAAATAAAATAAGTAAATAAAATGCTGGTTTCAAGTTCTTTTAAGTTAAGTTTGAATAGCAGTGGCGAAGCGTCCATATAACCCGATTCCCATCGGCTTCCCTTAGGGCTTAGAAAAATCGAATATATGGGCCAACGACATATTTATCTAATAAATATTTTACATACCTACTTAAAAAACTTTGAATTCACAATGTTATATGCAATAAATTTTTCTCTCACTTGAAATACATAGTTTGAATTAATAACTATCGCCTACAAATTTTAAAAGGCAATGCAATGTGCGGGCGCAGAGAATCAAGCCGTGGATTAGCGGCTTATTTCTCCATACAACGACAGTTCATAGTAAGCATCTGTCCTTTTCATTCCTGTGAACTGGTCGTCATGTTCTGTCTCGTTCTAGCACGCGCGATATATACTTGGAAATAACTCGATGCCCGACGAGTTATTACGGAGAAAGGTTAATTAGCAACGCACAAGTGCAAGCAAAATTGTTATGATTCATTGAATTTAAGAATGAATGTAGCGACATTATACTTTTGCTGGCGCGTAATACATTTTATTTTGGTAGGATTTTTTGTAATACGACTTTATTAAGAATGCCTTTAGCGGTACTAAATATGACAGGCGCGTAATACATTTTTATTTTGCTGGTTTTTAGATTGACATATTAATATGGCGGATAGTGTGTTTGTAAACAACATGTCGTTTGTTTTGTTTTGTCGAATTTAAATTTTGTTTTAGCGTTAGAACTTAGAAGAGTGTCGTGAATTAAATTAATTTATATTGTGACTTGTGAATTGTGAGTCGTACGACGTAATCGTGTAGTTCGGAAAATATGGCATTAATTCAGAAAGACTGTTGTCTGACAGATTATATTTTGCTGTCGAAGGAAACTTTGTTTTCCAAACTTAGTTTTGAAAATTAAAAGCATGTCATTCAATTATAAATTACCAAAATTGGTAAGTAGATTTTTTACTCCGGCTTCCCTTCTCAAAATATTCACCCCTCGCCACTGTTGAATAGTTATGGTAAATTTTTATAAAATTCATTTTTATTAAAACAGTTATTCAAAATTTTTATAAATAAAAATTTTGAATAACTGTTTATAAAATAAGTACAATACCCGGCAATAAATATTGCACATCGACCTTTGGAAAGAGACAATCGGCTAATTTCGGTTTCATAGAGCGTTATCTTTGTAGCACACACCTATTTGACATTATGTCAGTCGTTGTTCAAATTCAATACAGTGCAGTCGCGTCCAGTTCAAAATATATATCTAGAGTTGTTAAGAGCCCGTCCTCTCTTTTCTACTGCTCTCTTCACACTCACGCCCGTCTTTCATATTATGCCAGGTGAAAAAGGACAATCGCCAAGTTAGCGGGCAGATAGAGGTTTTCTGTTTTTAAAGGGTTTTTTATATTGAAGTGGTAAAAAGTAATTCCAACACTTTATAGACGACTTTTTCAACAGTACATTATATTTTTTTCATACCGTTAAGACGTCAATACAATCCATAAAAAGGTGATATTCTAAACCTTTTACAGCAAAAATCACAAAACTGTCACGGGTTTGAGTTGGATTATTTAAAGATACTTAAAAAAAAAATCTAGGTCCAAAACTATATTATAATTGAAATGATCTTACATGTTGTGCATTAAAACTTATAGAAATACTGTATTTTAACTGTTAAATCACGTCTGTTACATGAGCGAAATCGGCAAAATTTCGTATACGGACTCTTAACACCCCTAAATTTGCTACAGCTGTAATTTTCCAAAAGAATTTTAAATACGTAAACATAATTTGAACACCCTTTTTTATTTTATTTTACCCGAACCTAAAGCCATAACTTTTAGAAAATTAGGTGCATTTTATACAAAGAATAATAAAATTGTCAAAAGAAGCAAACCATAATTGTTTTAACAGCTCCTAATATATACCGGACTTTTTGTATTTCGTGCGTAAGAGATAACGCTCTACAAAACCGAAATTAGCCGACTGTCACTTTCCAAAGGTTGATGTGCAATATTTATCGCCGGGTACTGTAATCCTCTTTTATAGATATTTTTACACAAACAAAATCATTACAATGCTAATGTAAGCATTGTGAAATTACAACAGGAACTGTGTATTTTAATCTTTTTAAACCCATTTTTAGACCGTGTTCACACCAAACCGACTGTGAGCCGGTGAATGTGAGCGAACGTTACGCAGTTTATTGTATTTCCATACATATTCACTTTTTCGTTCACACCTAACCGACAATACGCTAGGCGTAGGCGCGGACATTCGATACCATATATTTTCACGTTCACACTGGGGCTCAAAGTGAGCCTGCAAACAGTCGGTTTGGTGTGAACACGGCCTTACTAACTATAGGTCTACCAGAATCTGATGGCAATTTTTGACAGGCTCAGATTTTCAAAAAATATCCTTGATCATTGGATAAATTTTTATATTTTCATGTTTCACACACAAAATAAGCTACTAAAGGAATAAAAAAGGATGAAAATGTTTTATTCCTATTACCCCGGTATTGCTAGAGTCAATTCATTTTCTCACTTTTTGCCATCAGATTCTGGTAGACCTATACAATATAATATAAATAACAAGATATTAAAGTCATGTTATATTATAATAATTATTATAGGCAAGCTTTCTGAGCGAAATTTGAATAAAAATAAATTTATTCATCTAATATTTTTATTGTAATTAGTATTAGTCTTATACATATAAAAACATTAAACACCTTTACAGTATATTATGTGAACAAGTAGAAATGTCATGTGAGTTTCTATTTACAACATTTGGATATATCTGATAAAACATGATTAAATGTTTGATCTTATTTACAATACTATGGTTGCAAATAATTAATAACCCAGTCGAGAAAAAATGCAGAAATCATGCAGAAATGTTGTGATCATTATTTCAATAGATCAGAATATATATTATAATATCACAAAAACAACTAAAAGTATTTAATATTATTTTATCTAGAGGTTTTACAAACTAAGACTGTTTTATCTTTAATAAGGGCGCTGTTTCACCGCTTCCTGATAAGGTGCCAGATAGGCTTATTTGACAGATTCTCCATACTCCATCTGTCAGGTTAAGTGGTGGATAGCCTTAACAGGAAGCGGTGACACAGGCCCTTTATCTTATACAAAAGTGAAATGTTTCTGAATATACAAGTAAGGATGCTCACACTGAAGATTATGTGTTCTGAATTCTGATTCTGTATGTAATTGACAATTCAATGCAAATTATGATTATAGGTCTACCAGAATCTGATGGCAAATTTTGACAGCAGATTTTCAAAAAATATCCTTGATCATCAGATAAATTTTTATATTTTCATGTTTCACACACAAAATAAGCCGCTAAGGGCCGGGACACAAAACACGGCACGGCGTCGTACGACGCCGTGCCGTAGAAACTCATCTTGAATTTCGACGTGAGTTTCTACGGCACGACGTTTTACGGCGCCGTGCCGTGGGTTTTTTACGACGCCCTACGACGTCGTGCCGTGTTTTTGTGTCCCGGCTCTAAAGGAATAAAAAAGGATGGAAATGTTTTATTCCTATTGCCCCGGTATTGCTAGAGTCAATTTATTTTCTCACTTTTTGCCATCAGATTCTGGTAGACCTATAATAGGATTTATTACTCCAATATTTTACACTAGTCTAGAGTCTAGAGTGCACCACCAGCATAGACAGTTTTGTTCGACGTTTGACAATGTTTCCGTCAATATTCTGATGTGCTAATAGTGCCCTCTGCTCCGAGCTTTGCGTGTTATGGTTCCCCATTGTAATGCAAGAAGTTTTATACTTTACAACACCAGAATTGGATTGAAATAAAACACTGGCAAGTATTTATGCAGAGTCAGCAAAAACTTGTGTGTAAATTGCCATTCTGATGTTACGTGCGTCATGCAGACTATAACATCAAATGTCTATCAATCGGCATTTGAAACTAATTTAAATTTTAGATCGCCTCTGGTTAGCAGTCTTATTTAATATTTAACTAATTTACATATTAATTAATCGAAATCATTGTTAGTAGAAAAAAAGTCATTGTAAAAAATATATCAAAAGAGTTGCTATAAAAGTTACAAACCAATGACAATAGTATTTCTTATATCTAAGTTTTAAACTCAATGAAATAATTTACAGGATAACAAACATGTTGCTTTCGTAACAATAGAATAGGATTCTTTATATTTGCCTTTAATACTATTTGTAACACACAAATTCATTCAAAACATCAGTCTAAGGCAGTGATAACGAATTTGTTCACTAAGAAGTATAACTACATTTCCGATAGAACATTCAAGACAGTTTATTATGTTCTTAACAATTGAGATTCCATGCTACTAAACTAATGATGAGATGTAATTTTTACTCTTAATTCTAACATCCAAGAAATTATTATGATTAACGTCTTCTTGCATATTTTTATATATAAATAGGTACTATCAAAAATTTGATTGCTAGGCAAATGGCGGACCTAACTAATTTGGTCGCATCAAACCAATCAGACCGATCACAGCTAACATTGAATTGACATAAGCCGACCAAATGACGTAGGTCCGTCAACCGCCTAGAAATAATTTCCTCGATGGTACATAGCAGACAGCAGTAATGCTGGCTTACCACATATAGTCGGGACATTATAATAGGCCACATTTGACAGTTCATCAAAATTGTACCTGGTAACCTTATAGCGACGCACATAAAAAATAAATATTTTCGTTTTGTTATAACTGCACAATTGAATAGGTAACTTTCTTCAATTACGATTACATATTTATTGTAAATATGACCGATACGAATTATTTAACGATTTGCTTTAACTGATAAACAATTCTAAACGTAATAAACAAATTCTGATCTTAATAATTGCACGTCGTTACAATGTTACGTCAGCTGACCTTTTTTCTTTTTAAACTCTAGGGAAGTTACCCTAAAAATCTAAAGCGAATAAATAGTATCGATGCATTGATTACTTGTAACGAAATATCCCCATAAATTAATAACCACGTTGTGAAAAGTAACACATATTTATGTGAAATGAATAATGATAATACTACTTTTAACAGTTTTTATAATTTAAGCGAATAAATGCATTTTTTTTGTAAATTATGTACTTGTCTTATTTTGCTTCTTGAATTTGCAAAAGAAAAAGCAATAATGGGACAGGACTTCGTTTCAAACGTATAAAATTCAAATATTTTAGTTCAAGTCCGTATCGATTTCGTATCGATCATTTTGGTCGATGTTTTTACGCAGCTCACCTCACTATGGAGATTAATCTGACAGATGTCAAATGTGGCCTATTAAAATGCACCGACTGTAGTTGCATACAGTTTTAACCAACTTATGAACGGTATTCACGGACGTAAAAAAATACGGATGGAGCATTACACTATAAAGAGGTAAAGCATGCAAGGTACGACAATTTCGTTTATTGTACACGTGACCGACACTCACACACGCAACTAGGTACTACAACCCGCTGTCATTGTACATTGAGTGACGGCGCCAATGACACGCACACATCCTATACGGGCGGCCATTACTATGCTTCACTCGGGGTCTCGGGATTAGACAAAGTCCGTATTTTTTTAAGTCCGTGATGGTATTTAGTTTTTTTTTTTTTGAGTACAATATAAAAATGCAAAGATCTGGTAGCCAACCATTTGATGCAATATATAATATTTTGTTAGTAGATTTTCATTTAATTTTGTTTTAGGAGAGATACGACTGCAAAACTGTGCAGGTATCGAGTACACGTTTAAAACCACATTTTTACAAATATTTATGATAAGGAGAACCTATTTCTACTGGGGTGCCAATCCAAATGTGGCCGCAACTATTTTTAAATATTTAAAAAAAAATTGAGTTTGCGGGATAAAATGTTTTCATCGGGTATTGAAAGCAAACATGGTTCATTTCACGGCAATGAGTATAGAGATTTAGAAAAATCCGGTGTGCCGTTAGGCACCCGGCCGCAACTCTGTCGTAACCAGGTGTGAACAGGTACCATTCCGAAACATTTTTGCATCCATAACGTATATTAAACTTTTATTTTTTTCAATTTTTTAAAAAATATTTAAAAATACATTTGGACTGGCACCCCAGTAGAAATAGGTTCTCCTTATCATAAATATTTGTAAAAATGTGGTTTTAAGCGTGTACTCGATACCTGCACAGTTTTGCAGTGGGATCTTACACTATTATAATATTAGATTATATATTGCAGATATAGCATTAAAATTATTGCTATTATATCTATTAGTGATGAAAATATATTTATTTCGTTTCACTGGTTTGTTCTGCATTAATATAATTTATTACATACATCCAAATACAACAACTAATGAAAAAGGATAAAAATAAAAAGCTATTAAACAGCGAAAAAATATAGGCGGAGAAGTAACTTCCATAATATATTTAATTATTGTAATTGGAATATTTTTTCTTCTCGTAGAGTTTTTGTAAATTAAGAAATTATGACCGAAATTATTACATATTACATAGCAACAATATTCATAAAGAAGGAAGGATTTGCGAGTTATTTTTTATTTGACGACCTCCGTGGCTCAGTTGGTGGGCTGTTGGTAGCACAAGCCGGGGGTCGCGGGTTCGAATCCCGCCGACGGAACAAAAAGTTTTCAAAGTTCCTAGGTCATGGTTGTGTATTAAATATGTGTATCATATAATAAAAATCTTAAATATATGTATAATATAAAAGTATTAAATATATTTCCGTTGTCTGGTACCTGTAACACAAGTCCTTCAGGTACTTAGCACGGGACCAGACTGACGTGGTGTGAAGCGTCCATAGATATTATTATTATTTTGCGATTTTTCTGTAGTCTGTAATGATTGTGTACAAGTATTGCACAATATATTGACATCACAGGTTCTATTAATCAAATAATTACATAATAATAACCATAATATACCAACTGTACCCTAATGTAATCCTTATTTACCTATGTATCGTCTATGGTCTACTGATTATTCTATTTTAGTGCACAAAGGAGAATGAATACACACAATTGAATATGAGGGCAGGATGTTGTGACGTCCCTAGGATGCCACGTCAGAATTGAATTTCATAATAATGTGTTGTGATTCTTAGTATAAATTCTTTGTTGAGAATAAAAAAAAGTATAATAAAAAGTCCTTTAAAAGTTTAAGTAAGAATAGTTTCACTTTTTCTCTCCAGTTAGACAAAAGAATTATGTACGGCTGATGGTGTTACACGAATTAATCCTAAGATTGCCTAGGGCACAAACGACTAAAACTTATTAAAATCGTGTCAATTCTTTAAAATCTATAAATACTATTAAATAAAATAAGGCTGATTTATATTTCTAAGCCGAGAAATGTCTGCAACATGTGTCGGTCGTCACAGGTGTGGATGCAAAAGGGTCTCGAGTCCGATTACACAGCTAACTTAAAAAAGAACATGAGTTAATGAGTTGTACAACTAATTTAGCAGTCACGTCTAATAGTTGAATGAGCGGAGACGACTGAATTACATTTGAGGCGGAATATATTTTATAAGGTTTTTTATTTTATCCCCCACTACCTCACAATGCAATTTAAAGTCGTCGAGCCAGGAGGAAACCAAGCCTGTTTGGATACGAGTTACGACTACTAAATAGTGTAATTGGAGCCCAAGACCTCCGACTCGAAGTATGCGGTCGATACGACACTAGATGAGTATTTACACATCAAAGTCAGCGGCTGACTTGCTCGGGTGTGGCGTTATGAACGGCTCACTCCACATCCTTCTGAGATCTCCCTGAAAACAATAGGTTTTATATGATATTTCCATTGTATTTATACCTCCCCCCCTCCGTTTCATTGACTTTCGTACGTAACCACAACGCAACCACGTCGGCATTTTGTTGGTACCACAACGCAACTACAAAAAGCTGCAGCGACACCATTCACACGTAACCACTGCTCGACGACATTTTGTCGTTGCGATGTCGTATGGTTGTAGTACGTGTAGGTTGGCCCTAATAAAGTGCCTCAAACATGTAGCTAAACAGCTACATGTTTGAGGCACTTTTGTCCTTTGAAAACGACTCACAAAGACGCAATAGACCCCGCGTTCCATTCAGCCAAATACGAGTTGTACTCGCGCAAGAAAGGTTCCGTACCACTACAAAAATAAATAGGCTAAAAATTATGTTTTTGTATGGGAGCCCCCCTAGTTATTTATTTAAATTTTATTATTAATTATTAAAGTACAAATACAATTAAATATTTTGTGAACATTCCAATTGTCTATGCAAAATAATAGCATAAAAAGTAGCAAAAAAAATCACGTTTGTTGTATGGGAGCCCCCCCCTTAAATATTTAATTTATTTTGTTTTTAGTATTTGTTGTTATAGCGGCAACAGATATATATTCTGTGAAAATTTCAGAAGTCTAGCTATAGCGGTTCTTGAGTTACAGCCTGGTGACAGACATCGAAGTCTTAGTAATAGGGTTCCGTTTTTAGGGTTCCGTACCCCTTTGGTAATACGGATCGGACGTGATCAAAACGCTCAAAATGGCTTTATTTTGAGCGTTTTGATCGTTTTTACGTTTAATGGAACGCGGGGAGCGTGTAACGTTACAGAAGTTATTAAACGTGTCTGTCAGCTGAATTTGACATAACGCGACCAAATAACGTGGGTTAATGGGTGGGTTAATATGAATCCACATATCTGATAGATGTGAGATGCCATAGAGATTAACTACGATAACATGGCGCGCCCCTCCAAATGACTGTTTCAATGTGTGTAGTCACATCCTTATGAAAGAGTTTGTATGTAGTAAGTATTGAACCAATCACAGTACACGTAATATTTCAGTTAATGTTACTTATTACCAAGATTTGTTGGTCAACTAATCATAACTAGTCTACCACGCGAGACAACGCACTTAAAACGTTTTGAATTTGGAGGGGCGCGCCATGTTATCATAGTTGATCTCTACAACGAACGTACGTTGCACCGCAGCACGTACTGTCAAGTGTCAGAGAAATTGGTTCATAGGCAGATGGCGCACCTATATAATTTGTCGCGTTTTGTCAAACCCAGCCAGACAGTGTCAGATCACGAAATAAAGTGACTTTCCGATCTTTTACTTCCCGCGACCGACAAAAAATCAAATAAAATGCAATGCCATGTGAGTGGTGACTGGTGACCCAGCTGCCGCCGCTCGTGGCGTAGAATAAAATAAATCAGTTTTTGTCAAAACAAAAAGATCGAAAAGTCACCTTTACATTGAATGGACATAATCCGACCAAACCATAAAGTTAATATACCTACCTAGCGGAATAGAGAAATAAAGGCCTGAGCAAGCGAGATGTCACTATCAGTAACACTGCGTGGTAAAAAGAGACGTGTGATACATGACAGCAGAACCAATTTTTTTCATCTGTTTGACGTCCAGTCGGCACTTATCGGCACGTTGACAATTTAATCTCTTAGAAAGATGCTTGTGTAAGTGTATACGTAAACAAATTTTTACACACAGACGTAAATCAATTTCGGTTTCGTTTGACAGCTCGAGATGGTTGCTCTATTCCGCTAGATATATTAACTTTATGGACCAAACGACGTAGGTCTGGCTATGACGGATGGAGGGTACCTTGACGTAGGCCATGGTGAGGAGCGGCAGCAGCGTGAAGGGCACGAGGTAGAGCAGCGCGGGCTGCGCGGCCTTGAACACCTCCGCCGACACCGTCGCCGTCAGCAGGCCCAGGAAGTAGCCCAGCAGCGAGCAGTGGAAGTACGTCACGCGGGAACTCTGCACACAACACAGTGGGAGTGGCATATACGTGGGAGAGCCATGTTCGGCACGAATGGGCCGGCTCGACCGGAGAAATACCACGTTCTCACAGAAAACCGGCGTGGAACAGCGCTTGCGCTGTGTTTCGCCGAGTGAGTGAGTTTACCGGAGGCCCAATCCCCTACCCTATTCCCTTCCCTTCCCTTCCCATCCCTACCCTCCCCTATTACCCTATTCCCTCTTAAAAGGCCGGCAACGCACCTGCAGCTCTTCTGATGCTGCGAGTGTCCATGGGCGACGGAAGTTGCTTTCCATCAGGTGACCCGTTTGCTCGTTTGCCCCCTTATTTCATAAAAAAAAAACATTCATCATTATATTTTTTCCCACTAAGGCCCGCTTTCACAAATTAATGTGTGTTAAAATTAATCCTGGATTTATTTTAACCAACATTTGTGGGTTTTTATGATTTTATTTTTAAATCTTTTTCTTCTTTAATAAGTGGAAGAGTAAATTATTATTTATAACTAAATGTTTCCAGCAACTTGGTTGCGCCTAAATTATGTACCACCCTGGAGTCATTTTTTTTTTGCGATACAAACTCTGTAAAGGATATTAATAGCAAATTTCAAAATCTGTTCAGCAGTTTAAACATAAAGAGGTAACAAACAGACAGAGAGACATACACACATTTATAATACTAGTAAGGATTTATATTGTTACCATAGATCGTGGACCAGGAACTTGGCCCATCTGGCAGACCAGTGTAGCCTTCTTATAGGCGTCATACCGAAGCACGAAGCACAACAACAGACCCGGCATTACTATATCACCCAAACCTGGAAAAAATTAAGATAATTTTATAGCCAGAAAAAGCTATTAAGAAACAAATATTTAAAAAAAAGCCATGACAAGCCCACCTGCTAGATTAAAACTAGCGTTCACTTGACATAACCAAATAAAGTATCCAAAATGTACAGTAAAAACCGGCTAAGTGCGTGTCGGGCCACGCGCAATATAGGGTTCCGTAGTACCGTTATTTATTATTTATTTACACTTCTAACAACATCATCTCAGTTACTTTCAAAGGAATTTGAACGAAAAGTTCCTTCATACTTCGCCGAATACATTTTTTTTAGTTGATCGACTATTACTCAATAGCTTATGAAGTCTCCTTAGCCGTGATAGTTTTTTTTTTTAATACAGCATATTTCCTACTCCCGTGAATTTTTTCACATTTCCAGAAGCAACTGTACTCTAACAATTTTTTCCACTTTAAAACTTAATATTTCACAAACGGATCCCTAAAACGGAAAATGATCTATGAATATTTTTAAAAAACCTATCCAACGACACCCCACACGATGGGGTGGACGCGAAAAAAAAAAATCATCTCCGCTTGATGTGTATAATACGGGAGCCCTAGAACAAATTTTTTGTGATTACTAACAAGCTAATTTTTTGTAAGTAGCTACATTTTGATAAGACGAACAACATTTTTATCGTACCGTAGTCAACCAAGTTTTGTTGATTATTGAACCCTAAAACGGAACCCTAACCAGCTGATAGCTATATTGGTAGGTTAATAGTTATATAATTTAAGAGTAACCTTGTCCTACAAATAAAACAATCCATATTTTAGGACCATCAAGTCAAAGCATGAAACCTTTCTATCTCTGTTAGCTACCACTTTCGAGATTTTTCGAAATTAAAAATGTTGTTCGTCTTATCAAAATGTAGCTACTCCCAAAACATTAGCTTGCTAGTAATCACAAAAAAAAATTGTTCTAAGGCTCCTTCACTAGTAGGGAAGATACCATAAAAAAATATTTTTTTAAGATTTCGTGTAAGTACTATTTTGTCGACATCATTAATGCATTCACGCCAAATTACAGCTTTGTAGGTCCTATAGTATCTGAGCAAAACCGCGGACAGACAGACGGACAGACAGACGGACAGACGGACGGACAGACCGAAACTATAAGGGTTCCTTGTTTACTACGGAACCCTAAAAATGAAGTATGTGTACAACTCGGGCGAATTAACTTGACACCTGGCTTAAATTTTACCCCTCCCTCGCTTCCCCGCGCAGCGCCCCGCTCTCGTCGTACGCGTCCAGTAGCGTTAGCATATCTGTTACCGTTACACGTGTGTTATTGAGTTTGCGTTTCGGAGTTATTTTTTAGTAGTTAATTGTTATTGTTTTTGGATTTTTGTTGAGTTTTGTTGTGTTATTTGTTACGTTTTTTACGGCGGGAAAATTTTACAATTTTTTTCACATGTGAAGCACAATTATTAGTAATTATTATTACATAATTTGGCATTAAATTTGATAAGCAATACAAAATAGACATTACTGGTCAGTCTCATGTAGTGGATTAGTGATTTTAATAACGTTATTGCGTTGAGTGGTATGAAGTAGCTACTCACGGAATATATTAATATGAAGCTAGATACAAATTATCGGACGCATCCATAAACCTCGTATTCCTGCTTGGGAACCCTTGGGCGAAACCTACTCGTACTTGGCCGAATAATTGCATAAAATACTGTGGTTAGTGTAGCCCTATAAAAATAACTAGTTCCGGTAACGTTATTTTTTTGAATTAACTTAAAATAAAAAAAACTTTTTTTGCACTCAGTACTTTAGAGAAACGTCAATTGAACCAGGTGTCAAGTTAATTCGCCCGAGTTATAACTAAATAAAGGTCTGTGAATCATTTGCTCTGATGATATTTGTCGTTTGATACAGTGATCAGTGGCGGCCTTACCCATTGCAAGGCCCCGGGCGGAAGGTCTTTGTGAGGCCCTGGGCGGCATGTCTTTGCGAGGCCCTTTGCCTTATGAAAAAATACCTTGCAAGAGCGAGGCCCCAGGCGATTGCCCTGTTCGCCATCGCCTAGGGCCGCCACTGACAGCGATATATCTCACCGAGCATAGAGAAGTGTCCCTGGTGGTGCATGGAGGGGAAGACGAGTTTGGCGGGCAGCGACAGTTTGGGCGCGTCGCGCATCGCGCCGCCCAGCTGCAGCCGCCGCGCCACCACGTTCATGGGGTTTTCTGCGGGCCTGATAAAGTGTTTTATGTATGAGAATGTAGTAGTGCAGGACGTCCCGCAGCACGGTGGACCGACGATTTGAAGAATGTGGCTGGCAGCGGATGGATGAGGGCTGCCCAAGATCGGGATGGTTGGCGCTCATTGGGGGAGGCCTACGTTCAGCAGTGGACGGCAATAGGCTGATGATGATGATTTATGAGAATGTTCAAGTCATAAATAATAAATCAACCAATAACTGCCACACCGGTTTCGGTAACGGTGGCCGGTTTCATTGACACTAGGCTAGATACGCAGGAGTAATTTTATAGTGCCGAAGTGTGTGCGCAGTATAGTGTATACAAAAGCACTTTCTATTCCTTTATTCTCGTAACCCAGTTGGACGGAAGACCGACACGACTGGCGAGGGATCAGGCGCAGGACCGACTTTAACATGTCTATCCGACGCATGAATCATCTCACTTGTCAGACAATCAGGTGATCACTGATCAGCCTGCATTGTCCTAACCAAACTTGGAAATAACATGCTTCCAACGAGGGAATCGAACCCCCGACCTGCAGTCAAGAGCCACGTTCTCTAAACCACTGGACACATAAGGAGAACGTTTAAGTATTAGATAAGTAACAGGACTAACGATACATCAGACCCTCCTAGAATATATAACAGACAGTTGCACGGTGTTACGTAAGGGGTAGGGGAACCGAACATCGTGTTACTTAATGTAACCTTATTTTTTCAACAGCAACAGTAAATACAGCACTTCACACTAAACACGATAAAGTTGCATTCATTTTACAAGCTTTTATTTCAACTTGTTATATGTACTACCATAATATATTTTTAATACCATAAACAGGGTGCAATTAAACCTTCCTGACAATTTTTTCCAGGGCTTAGGTATCATTAGGAGAGTCCATTTAACCAACAAATATTGGGTGTTATTTTTTATGACATAATGCAGGCACTTCATATGGCTATTTGCATTATTGACGAATACGCAAACAAGCAAATAAAGGCAAATACGACCTTCGTCACATGGACGTCAAATACTAAACTTTTACTTGATTTTGTTTACTTGACTATTTGACTCATTTGATGTGTGTCAAAAATCGACAAAGGTACGGATAGACATCAACTACGATAACTTGGCGCGTCCCTCCAAAATTCAAAACGTTTGAAGTGCGTTGTCAAAACGTTTGATGTGCGTTGTCTTGCGCGGTCGGCTATGATTAGTTATGATTTTATAGTTATGATTAGTCAACCAACAAATTTTGATAATAAGTGACATTAAGTGAAATATTACGTGTACTGTGATTGGTTGAATACTTACTACATACAAACTCTTTCATTAGGATGTGACTACACACATTGAAACAATCATTTGGAGGAGCGCGCCATGTTATCGTAGTTGATGTCTATGTGTATTTGGTATTGGTCATATTTGTCAAATAGGCAAATAAGGCCAATATTTGTCAAACATACCGTCTACACATGGTGATTGTTTGGCAAATACATCAAATACGCAAATACAAATAGCCATGTGAAGTGCCTCCATAACATTTTATCCCATTTAAAATGGTTGCAGAACGGTCACTAGCGGCGCGGGGAATGAGAGGGGGTGACGCGGAGGGGTGCGCGCGGGGGCAAGTCACGCGCGGGCGACGCGTCATGTCCATTAATTATAGTGTTTTTTTTTAGAATAACTTTCGGAAGCTTTTCTGAACATTTTAGTACTGAGTGATTATTATAAAAGGAAAAATACGTGTATTTTAATTTTTAACAAGGATCAATATATCAAAATTTGGCAGAAAGGTTTAATTGCACCCTGTTTATATAAGAAATTGATTCATAGGCAGATGGCAGACTTACGTAGTTTGGTCGAGTTATGTCAAACCCAGCCGACAGATCATGACTTAATACAGTGCTACCAACTTATCTGTTCAGTAGCCGGGGTCAGTAGTGTCGCGTTTAGTGTTGCTTTTGATTACCAAAACTGTAGGGAATCCACTGTAACTGGGCTGTATCTGTATTCTGTATTCACTCGCACTTCAAAAACTGACAATGAATTACATTTCACAAAATGGCAGCTGTAGTTTCAATTTTATTTACTGAACAGATAAGTTGGTGGCACTGTATATTGAATTGACATAATCCAACCAAACGACGCATGTCCGTAAACTGTACTATGCCTACTACTGTACTACTGTACTGTGCCTACTACAGGTCAGTTAACAAGAGCTGGCACGCCGCACAATCAACACATTTAAACATTGCGCTTGTGTAGTGTCTGTGAATAAGCGCGTGGCGTGACGTCGTACTGCATACGCATCATAAAAAGTCTGCCCGTCTCTCTCGCGCGCGCGAGCACAGTGAACGTGCCAGCTTTAGTTAACCGATTTATACGAAACTGTTTTGAGACTCAAACAATCGGACGAGGATGCCGCGTCCTGCTCTAACAACCTCATTTCACGTTTGTTAGAGTAGAACGCGGCATTCTCGTCCGATTATTTGAGTCTCAAAACAGTTTCATGGTACAAGGCCTAGCTATGAATCAATTTCTTCGATGGTACATACTTTGCGCCTACATAATACAATCGACATCGTCGCGGCGGTCACTTTATCATAAGCGGTTTGATCGCGGCAAACACGCGACGAATTGGCGGCGATTGGAAGCCACTGGCCGCGCAACCGCTCCGTCCGCATGCCGCTTATCACAATAAGGCTTCAACCACAGACATAGATCAAGATAGATACCGCATGTCCCTCCATTTGCCTGAAAACAAGCGTGCCATGTTTTTCCTACCTACTGTGACATACCGAAAACCATTACCTAGGTCAACGTTTCTGTTCGAATTTCTACAGCTCAATACGGGTCAACTAGGCATTTTTAAAATTCCGATTGACGTCCGATTCCGATAGCAGACTAAAGAACAGACTTTCGAAAGACGAGTCTGCTCGTCCTTTGGGAACGCGATATGGCACGCGAAGTACATACACATGCGGTATCTATCTTGATCTATGTCTGTGGCTTCAATGAAAAATGTTCAAACCTGGTGGCCACTTTGACCATGACGTTAGTGGTAAAGATGTAGGAGGAGAAGAACACCCAGAACACGTCGTAGAGCAGCAGGCCCGTCAGCAGCAGCGTCGACACCTTCAGCGACGGCAGCCGGATCAGCGCGATGAACGTCACGCACAAACCCATGCCCATTGCTGGAGGTAACATTTTTTAAATATTAAACAAAAAAATATTAAATAAATTAAAAAATAATAACTAAATATTAGATACTATACTGCACTCGGAGAAGCATGCCGGTAGCGGGCATTGGCTCCCTGTCAAAAACTTGTCATTTCCTATATAAACGCGATTGACAATGAAGTGTCAGATGTTGTCAATTGTGGCTTTGTATAGAAAATGACAAATTTTTGCCAGGGAGTCAATGACCTCCACCGCCATGTTTCGCCGAGTACAGTAACTCCGCAACTCCGTTAACTACTAAATAAAAACCATCCTATGTCCTTACTCGCCTCTCAAAGTATCTCCATGACAAACATCATAATTAGTTCAGCCGTGTGAGCGTGAAGAGGAACTAGAAAGAGACAAACAGACAGGCACATTTTCGTATTTATAATATTAGTAAATATTACGCACCGTCCATGAGTAACCAGTGTCCTGTCAGCACCCATACGGCCACGATGGCGGCAGCGAGCAGCGCCGCAGCCAGCTCGGGGGCGGAGTACCGGCCGCAGACCGCGCCGCCGCCGCCGCCGCCCGCCACGTACTGACATAAAGGTGTCAACAGGAACGCCAGCGCCGCGCAAGCTATCACTGTAAATCAGGGGTTCCCAAACTTATTTTGTCTACTTTGAGAATAAGTTACATTCTAGCGCCTCCTTAGTTCAAATTTAAAATGCATCCAGATGAAATAAATCACCTCCAAGCCTCTATATAACGCCCTAATTTATTAATTTTTTGGGCCCACACTGACCTATAGACTTTCGTGCCCACAAGGGGGCGTTATCGCCCACTTTAGGAAAGGCTGCTGTAAATAGTGAATAGGTAGAATATTAACGACCGCAGTCAAAGACAAGTAAAGTGTTAATAGTGAATAAGCATTACATATAATATTAACGGATATTTAATAATTACTTAACTTTAATTTCAAGTAGATTTTAAAGTAAAGCTTCACATATTTTCTGTTAAACTCTTCATAATATTATGAGTATGGCAGTAAAGAGTTTTACCATTGAGTTTTATTTAAGTCGGTTTCTTATTTCCTATAGGTTTAGTAACATACAACTCGTAGAAAATGTGTAGGACAGTTTGTGTTCCCAATAATGTTAATTTTTGAAAAACGCTTTCTTAAAAGCTGAGCTTATTAGTTATTATGCACATTCTTAAACCATGATCGGCCGACTAATCAGCTATTCGGCTAGTGAAATAGATGATCAGCAAATCACTAGAAAATGCTAGGATACGTATTACGCCTGTTATATTTGCGAGTAATTTTTCGTGAACGCGACTCATAAAGATTCGAAATTAAAGGCTGATTTACATTGATACAGTAGCTGGCGCCAGCATCACTGGATTACGTCGCTGAATCAGCACTGTATCAATGTAAACATGTTTCAATCCAGTCCAGCATCCAGTATCCAGCACTGGATCGAAATAGACCGGCTGAATATTTTTCGATCCAGTGAACGCCCCCCGCGCGCCGCGCATCCCGTGCCAGTGGCACTGGATCTGTATATACACTACTTGCCAGTGAACGCCAGTCGCTGGCGCTTAATCATACAGTTACCACGCGTTTTGTTTATTCAACGATCAATATATCAAAAACGTTATCTAAAAAGTGGTTATATTCTGATCATATTTGTCAGCTCTTCTAGCTGTAATAATGCACAAAGATTTTTAGACAATGTTTTTAATTTTCTTCATTTCTGTGAAATACTCATTTTTTGAGAATGCAAACGTGTAGTCACCACAAAAAAGTGAATTAAGTGAATTGGCCACTGGACGCGTGTAAACGATGCGATCAAGTGCCAGTGCCAGTGCAGCGACGGAATCCAGTGATGCTGGCGCCAGCTACTGTATCAATGTAAATCAGCCTTAACGAACGAAATAAAACAAAATATTTTTCAGCCTACCTGCAGTACATATCGCAACAAGTGTCTGCATGGAGTCAAAGAAGAAAAACATGATCAGAAGTGCAACTGACGATCCAAGAGGGAAGCAAAGCGCCTGCATTGTATTTAATGTCTGTACATCTGAAAAGAAGAATAATATTTTAAATGGCCATATTTTACTTTTTTTAGTGATCAAGTAGATAATACCAAAACAATAGTCTTTCCTAAGATATAAGAGCTTATTTCAAAATTATATTTAAAGAATAAATTTATAGCAATAAGTCACCAAAAAGGCCAATAGGGTCAAGGCAATCTTACTATTATTAGGCGATGAGGTGACTGTTGGTTTTCCGCCCAACAATGATGTTTCTCTCTCCTTCTCTGCTCTCTCCCGGGCCTCTCGCTCCATATTGAGTGAACGAAAACTTCCATACACAATAAGTAACATAGAAATAAGACATGCTGATACTCTGAAAAAAAAAAGTTTTATTAGCAGTATGTATTTAAATTATTAACATGTTCTTGAGATTTAACAATAATGTATAAACAATGTTGTTATGATTAAGAACAATAATTTAGTCTTCCAGATTATATTATCAGTAAAGTTTGAAGTACATGAGTAGTCAAGAAATGTGGGTCACTAAACTATCCATAATATAATATTAACATCACTCACTCTCATTAAATAGTCAATACATATCAACAATACAGTAATTACTGTTGCCATAATTTCTTATTGTAATTTTAAAGTATAAGTTTTTTTTAAATATTGTTGACTAGATGATGCCCGCACCTCCGTTGCGCCAAAATTCGTTTATCGCGCGGGAACCGTACATTTTTCCGGGATAAAAAGTATCCTATGTCCTTTCCCGGGGCTCAAAGTATCTCCATGCCAAATTTCAGCAAAATCGGTTCAGCGGTTTGAGCGTGAAGAGGTAACAGACAGACAGACAGACAGACAGACAGACACACTTTCGCATTTATAATATGAGTATGGAAGTATGGAAGTATGGATTTTTCAATCCATATTTCCATACTTAATATTATAAATGCGAAAATGTGTCTGTCTATCTGTCTGTTACCTCGTCACGTCCAAGCCGCTGAACTGATTTTACTGAAATTTGGTATGGAGATACTTGAAAGTTGAACCGGGAAAGGACATAGGATACTCTTTATTAGTGTCCGACCGAAACTGATTTTTCAGCCGAAACCGAAACCGAAATTTCGGCCCTATTCTCTTACACCGAAACTTGGTAAAACATTCAAAATTACGGATATTTACTGAAATTTATTGATTTTTAACATAAAATACAACCTTTTAAAGTAAAGAAAAAGTACTACATTGATTTTTTTTACTTTTTGCGACATTTCTTAAAATAAATATTATTAATCTTAGACTCGAATATGTTCCTTATAAACTTTTTAAACTTTTATGTTCGGCTGTGGATATTTTTTATTTTTTTTATTTTTGTATGTTCAACGATTACTCCGCCGTTTGTGAACCGATTTTTGAAATTTTTGTTTTGTTGTATTAGGTTTCACTCCAACTTGGTACCATGTTCACAAAAGTGGTGACCTGATGATGGGATCCATGAGTAATCGAGGGAACTCCTCGAAATTTATATGGCAACGTATGGTGATTTTGGTTTTATGAGAAGCATCCTAAGCATATGCTACCAAAACGCAAGATTTTGCACCATGGTTCCGAAAATACTAAGAGAACTCCAGATTCCTCATAGATACAAGTTTGGGGGTTTAGACGCTGTTTTAAGAACTGAAAGCATATGCTACTATACAAATTACATTCATCATCATCATCATCATTACCACGTTAGGGTCACCAATGTCACCAAAATTGAACATAACAAAATATTCAACCTTATCTCCAGAGCGTAAGGCACACATTTGACATTACTTCTGAGAAGTAAGTTGCTTCGATAATTATTATACAAGTAACATGCTAGTGCACTGTCACACTTAACAATCGCGGCCACAGGCGGCCGTAGACTTCTCAAGCGATACTTTGTATTACAATAATAAAGATAAAGTTTAAAATCATAATATGACACTGAAAGCCTCGCCGCTGCTATTCCGGTTTGGCGCGGCCCTAGGACGTGTCCACTTCGATTTTTTTTTAATGTATTGTTTAAAATTATCTGCAGCTGATATTATATTTTGTAAGTGTGACTGTTAACAAATTGTAATAAGATACGTAGAAGGTGTATTATAGGTGTATTATTCTACGTATAGTACGTGATGATTTTACTATGTAACTAAAAAGAGTGAAATTATTATTTTTAACAAAAAATTAAAACAGACTTCCAAGGTAAAAACAATAATAACATCCTTTTATTATGAACTAAAAAGTATTAAATAATTTTTCCTATCTCATGGTGCCTTTTTCCCAAATCGGCTAAAACTCAACTATTTCTGTACTCAATCTTCAGAATTTTGAAGTCGGTCTAAGTTACAAATGTTTCAAATATTCTGGCATCTGGATTCAGCTATATCTGGTACCGACTCCAAAATTATGAAAATTTGAGTACAGAAATAGTTGAGTTTAGCCGAATTCGGAAAAAGGCACCATGAGATAGGAAAAATTATTTAATACTTTTTAGTTCATAATAAAAGGATGTTATTATTGTTTTTACCTTGGAAGTCGGTTATAATTTTTTGTTAAAAATAATAATTTGTCCTATATTCCGTTTTTTATACGATTCCAAGTAGGTGCGATTTCACCAAAGAAATTGAACGCACTTAGCGCACAATAAACCGGTTCTAAACGTATAAACACGTTTACAACACTCAATTGCATTTCACCAATATAAACTAAACTCGTTCACAGCAAATCCGATTTTTGTATCTTCTGAACGCCCAATATTTGAGTTTTAACTTCATAATCATAAAACACATTTAATTCCTGTATGTGTACTGTCATGACGGATCGAAAAATATAGACGAAATTATTATTTTTTATCAAAAAATTAAAACCGACTTCCAGGGTAAAAACAAAAGTAATACTTATTCATAATCTAAAAATAATCAAATAATTCTTATTCCTTATTATAGTGGCGTCTTCAGACTTCGCCTAAACCTCAACTATTTCTGTACTCAATCTTCGTGCTTTTGAAGTCGGTACTGTACTAAATATACGAGTCTAAGAGTGCCCAAAAATTATTAAAGAATTAAATAAGAAATTAGAAATCATTTGTAATGCTGAAAATTTTGAGAGAAAAGTTTTAGCCATTTCATTTCCCGTCTACAATAAATGGAGATAATATATAAAACTGATGTTTTAAGTGAATTATTCAAGAAAATATATTTTACAAATCTTTCTAGGCTTATTCTTATTATTTATATACAAATAAACTTACATATAACGAGCGCGATGAATAAAAGTTATTAAATTACTATGAGGATGACGTCACATCCAAATCGGAATAGGCTACTTGACCTATTTTTTTTTCTTCATTCTAATCGCTTCTTAATCATTCATTTTCACTAAAAAAACTAATATTTTAATATTTTAAACAGTAGAAACCCATAAAATGTTGATTAAAAAATATGCCCTATATATGGCGCCGAAAACACTGTCCGCCATTGTGCCGCCATAGTGTGACGTCATGTTTTTTGTATTTTATACTTTCTTTATTGAAAAAAGTTTTATGTGCTAAACGTACGAGTCTAACAGTGCTTAAAAAATTAAAAAAGAATTTAGAAATCATTTGTAATGTTGAACACTTTTGTAGAAAAGTTTTGGCCATTTCATTTCCTAACTACTACTAATGGAGATAATATATAAAACTAATGTTTTATTTGAATTATTCGAGAAAATATATTTTATAAATCCTTCTAGGCTTATTCATATTATTTATGTAGAAATAAACTTACATATAACGAACGCGATAAATAAAAGATATTAAATTACAAATGTGATGACGTCACATCCAGATCGGAAGTACCGCAAAAGCGTTTTCGTCAGTACAATTCCTATTTTCATAAAATCATATTTTCAAATCGACTTTATTTATCAATCATAAGCTTTTATTTCACGATAAGGGTGAAATACAGTTTCCTAGGCCAAGTTCTACTAGAAATATGCATTTTTTCAATGAAATTAAATATATGTCAAGTAGCCTATTACCGCAAAAGCGTTTTCGTCAGTACAAATCAAATTTTCATAAAATTATATTTTCAATTCAACTTTATTTATCAACCATAAGCTTTTATTTGATGATAAGGGTGAAATACGGTTTCCTAGGCCAAGTTCTACCAGAAATATGCATTTGTTCCATGAAATTGAATATAGGTCAAGTAGCCTATTTCGTTATAGACAATTTAATGAAAATAAAACGAAGTGCTAATTTTTATTTGGGACTTATCTGGAACACATGATCTCAAAACACGTTACACGATTAAATAGATGGTGGCGAACTGAGCCGGGGCCTCGCTGGCAAGCAAGCACGAGTTAACTGCTAAGTTTACCGAACGACGCATGAGTTTCGGCGGGGCCGAAAGTTTCGGCTATATTTTGGCCGAAACCGAAACCGAAAGTTCGGTCGGTCACTACTCTTTATCCTGAAAAAGATCTTTACACAAATAATTGTACTCACTTGGAGGAATCCATAATAGAGTAGGCCCATTTGTACTCCTGGTATTCCATATTTGCACCAACTTGCGCCATTCTTCAGGTGAAGTTGAAATATAGCAGAAACTTCAGGAGAGAGTTGGAGCAAACTAAAATAAATTATGAACTGTATTTACTCTATGTTCACTTTGGTACTAATGAATGTAATATTAGCATCTTCTGTTTAATATTGTGCATTTTAGAGCGCTTACAGACGAACGGCACGTGTCGGCGGCACGCGTCGGCGGCAGTCGACGGCAGACGAAGGCACGTGTCGGCGGCAGTCGACGGCAGACGACGGTACGTGTCGGCGGCAGTCGACGGCTGCCGTCGACAGTTTATCACGCTTGCAGTTGTGACGTAACGCATAAAGGTAAGCGTCCACAGGTCGGTATCGTACGCAATGGACGTTTTGCATCAAACGGATATACTTTTTGGGAATATAAGCAACAATATAAACTAAAAAGTAATGAATATATATTTCATTCTATTACTACATAACCGAAAGAAAAAAATGCCGGTTTTCTTCAAAATTTGAAAGTTCATGAGGCCTCAGTTTATTTAAAAGCAAATTTTATAAGTTAAAATCATTGTTTCTATAACTAATTAGATGTTAGACATCCAAATCGGGTCACAGATCTCATGAACGAAAATCCTGTTGACTTGTGTAATAAATCTAAAGAGATGGTTTGCTTTGGATTATATGTATCCTACACTAATATAGTTTTGCTAAAAGGAACCCTCCTGTTTTTGTTTAATTTTTGTTGGAAATAGTAGTAATTTTTAACATATTTATGTTCGTACGCATAGAATAAATTACCAAATATACTATTGTAAATTAACTTTACTTAAAATAACAATCAGTTTTAAAGAATACACAATTTTAATAAAAATGGCTTTTTCTCAGAACTGTCATCGTGTGGTTTGAGTCCGGTATGCATAAATAGGTCCATTATTGGTCTTCTATTAAATAGCTCTTTATTATTTTATAATAAATATTCTTTTTTTAATCCAACAAACTAATCTGACCTAATATTATAACATGCCAAAGAAATATTTTTACTACGGGATTTACACATTTATATACAAATAGAAGTACAACCTTGAAACAATGATAAAAGCTCTTCATACAGAGAGCAAAAAAGTAGGCCTCAGCATGAATAAGGACAAAGTACTTACAAACTCCAAACAAATTACTATAAAAGTTGACGATCAACCTCTCAAATACATGAAAGATTACATCTACCTTGGACAACTAATCTCCCATGAAAACCAGACCACAAAAGAAGTCAACTGTAGAATTGCAAATAGTTGGAAAAAGTACTGGTCGCTTTAAAGAAATATTTAAATCTGACATGAGTTTAACTGTAAAAAAAGATAGCATTTAACACCTGTGTCCTACCCGTAATAACATACGGCTGTAAAACCTGAGCCCTCACAAAACAACACAGAGAAAATCTGGAACAATGCCAGAGATCCATGGAGAGAAGCATGCTAGGTACAAAGAGACAAACCAGGATCAGAAACACTACAATAAGAGAAAAAACAAAATAGACAAACTTACTCAAATAGACCAAAGAAAGTGGAGATGGGTCTGACACATTTTAAGAGACAAACAAAATAAATGGAGCACAGCCATCACTCACTGGTACCCGAGAGATGGTAAACAGAGTAGAGGTCTCCAACAAACCAGATGGGGAGATGATCTAGCATTAACAGCTGGATACCATTGGAGAAGAGTAGCACTAGACAGAACTGAGTGGAAAAGGCTGGAAGAGGCCTATGCGGAGAGGCACACTGACCTTCGAGACATAGCTTGAAGGCAGAATAAGAGGCTATCATCATACAAATAGAAGTATATATTCATAAAAATATCAATGTAGAAATTAAAGTGCACAAGTGGAGCATAAGTAGAGCACGAATACAATGCATGAGTTGAAGTGAAAGGAAACAATTCGGTTAAATCATTTTGTGTGAAGATAAGTATTACCAAATTAAACAATAATCTTACAATCATTTATAGAATTAAGTCAATTAATAGGACGCGAAAGTTAATTAAATCCGAGTGTCATAAAAAAAATCACAGGGAAATTATTATCACGGAAGCATCTACACCATATTTATTTACTTACCAATAACAGGGCTTGCTCCTCAACTTAAAATATAGTCATTATCTTGTAGCCATGCTTATTTTACGAATCTATTTCTTTAAAAATACTGATTAAAATTAATATTTAAGAAAATATTTACAATCATAAAACACCAGAGACACAAATTCGATCGACGATATGACCATTGACAAATGTTTTATTGCGGCTCCCCACGATGGGCCAGCGTAGTGGCCCATCATGATGGGCCAGCGTGGGGAGGACGTAGTGGCGTAGGACGTAGGATGGCCGATGGCGCCAGCGATGGCCGTGGAATGGCGGTGGTGTCGGTTTTTCAGCCGCACATCAAAGGATGATGGCCCAGCGATGGCGGTACGCCTCCACACGTTGGCGATACGACAGTCGGTGCCTGACCGCGGTCGAGTGAGGACGTCGTAATTCTTATTACAATTTACGAATTTCATTCAAAATGACGAGTACGTGATCTCATAATGAATGAAAATATAATAATATTATGATAAAGGCGAAAGTTTGTATGGATGTTTGTTACTCTTTTACTCAAAAACTACTGAACGGATTTTAATGAAACTTTACAATAAAGCTTTTACATTATAATATGCATAACTCCTGACTTTTTAAAGATATAAGTTTAGGAGTGTCGGCGTTGTTTTAAGAACGGAAAGCATACTATTAATATGCTATTATTACATTCATCATTATCATCATCATCACTACCATAAACCATCATTTTAATTTAAATCTCGAAATAATTATTCCTAGAATTCAAGCGAAGGTTCATATTAGGAGGGGAGGTGATACGAAGTTCACCGGGTCATCTGGTGAAGTCATAATAATTATTAAAAATGCACGTTTTGCATTGCCGCAATGGCTATTGCTTACACGTCCATCTTGAACGACGCTTAGATCACAACTGAACACGGCCATCATGTAGAGGCGTTGCGTTGCGACCATTACATGGCCGTGGCAGGCGCCATTCGATCGCCCATCGCTGGCCACTCTTGTAGAGGGGCCATGAGACTTTACCATAGAATAAAAATGTCCAATGTTTTCCATAAACATTTTTTATATTCATCCCGGTCGGGACAGGCAAAGGGAGCGTTGCCCATAAGGCCATTTTCCATAGACATACTTGACACCAAGAACTAAGAAACTTAAAAAATAAAGAGCCCCCGAGACGGTCAAACGGTTTGATTATTGATAATAGTATGATACTTTGATTCAAACAAACTGGCCTCCATTAAACAAGTGTATTTGAAGTGTTTATTAATGGAGGTCTCAACTCTCAACTTCGTGCACGGTGCAACCCACTCTTAGAAAAATTTCCCGCCTGTCATGACTTAATCTGTAATGCTGTGGTTGTCACCACTCACTTGTCAGTTGTCAGTTGTCACTCACTGTCAGTTTTTGATGTGTCATGTCGATTTTCTACCAATTTTCTGCAGAGGTTATTTTTATTTTATGTATGTAGAGAATAACTTTTTGAACATAAACTGATCAATTAAACTTTACATACCTACTTAATCATCATGAGGTTAACACAGTTTCTTTTTCGTCGAAATCGTCTTCCCAATGGTCACATATTCAGAGGCAAAGATCGCTTAGTTAAAAGAGTAGAACCAGTTCATTTACGGCGATTGCAACAAGATTTTGAAATCGAAGAACAAAACATGTACTATTTACGTTACCCATACTTAAGTGAGGTATGTAATGTTATAGCGCATCAAATTTGTCCTAATACTTGAACTTACTAAAGTTGTTCTCATAATATTATGTTGTCGCTACTTAATAATTGCGGTGTAGGTACTTTATGTAATAACTAGATGACGCCCGCAACTTCGTTGCGCCGAAATTCGTTTATCGCGCGGGAACCGTAACTTTTTTCGGGATAAAAAGTATCCTATGTCCTTTCTCGGGACTCAAAAGTATCTCCATGTCAAATTTCAGCGAAATCGGTTCAGCGGTTTGAGTGTGAAGAGGTAACAGACAGACAGACAGACAGACACACTTTCGCATTTATAATATTAGTATGGATATTGTGTGTACTCTATACAGCAAAATATGAGTTATTAGGATGATAAAATTAAAGTAAATTATTGTGCATTTGTCCCAAAACACTGATACTACCTAAACAATATAAGATATAAATAAATTTACTTTTCAGGCAGAAAGTTTTGGACACGGAAAAGCTCTGGGCAAACAAGAACTAAGGATGGAAAAGCTAAAAGAAGCGACAAGAAGAATTTTCAAAGAAGATGTAACTCTTTACGAAAGATACAAACATTTAAGAGTCTCTGAAAGCTGGGATTAGTATTTTATGTTTCGATGTTCTGAAGATTGTAAACAAGTAGTTCTTATCTCTTATTTAGGTGTTTAAAATTGATGTATACATAAACTCTATGTTATACTTTTCTACTGTTTTATTTTATAATTAACAGTCCACAATGGTTGGATTATTTATATTATAATAAAACACAATTCTAATCCAGTGAGTAATCCAATCCACTTCCAGTAATGTGAACCCACTATTAGACCATTACAGGTAGGATTGCCAGGCTTATTGTATTGGCAGATCTGGCTCTTGGTTGCATGTCGACAGAAACTGGTTTGGCTTTTTATGTAACAAAGTGCCATTAAACCTTCCTGCCCCCCACGTTACCCCCGCTCATTCCCCTGCGCAGCGAGTGACCGTTCGGCAACGATTTTAAATGGGATGTATATTATAGCCTTTTAATCAATTCACCACCCCGTAAGTATTACATTAAGAGTTGTTTAACTAGCAATAGTTGAATGTGGTGAAGTTGCCCCTTCACCGGTATAGGCCTCCCCCAGCCTTCTCTATCCATGGCTTTGTTAATCCAGTCTTCTAGCTATTTGAACTATGTCATGCGCCCAGTTTTGTTTTGGTCTGCCTACTTTTCTTTTGCCTGTGGGCCCTTTCCATTTGGTTGTTACTAATGTCCACCTCTTATCTTTGAAGCGAGCGATGTGTCCAGCCCATCTCAAGGTAAGTACATGTTTTAATGCATCTGTGATTTTTGTTTTTTCCCTCATTACTTTACTCCTTATAGTCCATGGAAATCGTACAATAAAGGGGTCTTCACTTGCATCAAATGGGGTAGTTCTCATTTTTTTATATGTTGTATGTGATGAGGTGGTAATGTCAAATATAATTTTTCAAAGTTGCTGAGGTGAGTAAACAAAATGAAATAATTGACTTACTAGGCTTCGCTCGCGTAAATTAGATATTTCACAGCCAATTAGTCCTATTATTTCATTTTGTTTACTCACCTCAGCAACTTTAAACGCGCTAATCTCAGGAACTACTGGTCCAATTTAAAAAAAAAAATTAGTGTTAGGTAGCCCATTTATCGATAAAGGCTATAGGCTATATTTTATTACGCTAGACTAATAAAAACGAAGAAATAGAGGAAAATGTTGAAAAAACGGGTTAAATTATTTGTAAGGGCTTATTTGAACGTGATAATCTCAGGAACTACTGGTTCGATTTGAAAAATTCTTTCAGTTTTAGATAGCTCATTTATCGAGAAAGGCTATAGGCTATTTTTTATCACGCTACGACTAAAAGCGAAGAAATAGAGGAAAATGTGGAAAAAACGGGAGAAATTATTTGAAAGGGCTTATCTCACGAACTACTGGAGCAATTTTTCTGTTATTTGGCACAGATAAGAAGTAGAGCACGTAAAGGTTCATAGGCTATTTTTTGTGGACTAATTTGCCTGTGAAATATTTAATTTACGCGGGCGAAACCTAGTAAGTCATATTATTTCATTTTGTTTACTCACCTCAGCAACTTTGAACAACTGTAGCTAGGGAACTATCAGGTTTTAATATGGTTTTAATAGACCAAATTGGTCTCGTTTTGTTGAAAAAATTGTCTTCTTTAATAACATATATTAATTTATGCCCTCAAATAGATCAATAATTGACCACATTGACGAGAACTTGTAAAAACTCGAAAAATAAATGTTTTTTTGGAAAACCTTTGAAACTATTCAGTTTATCGAGACCTAACTATTCTTATTTTGTTGAAAATTTTGTCTACTTAAAACACACTTTAAAGTAATTTCTGATAACTGCTACCATTGTACAGGTCCTTAGTGGTAAAATATGGCAAAAACTGAAAACTGATCAAAAATTTAATGGTTTCTCATGAATTTTCCAATGTTCCGGAAGGATTTCGAGGTGAAAAATTATATTTGACATTACCTGGTTACCACCTCATCACATACAACATATAAAAAAAATCAGAACTACCCCATTTGATGCAAACCAAAATGTACCAATTCCATGTACTATTATTTTATCTATTTCTCTTATTCTTAGAATGCTTCTCTCCATTGCTTTTTGGGTGTTTTCTATTTTTGTTTTAATGTTTTTCGTGAGTGTCCATGTTTGGCAGCCATATAGGAGGCATGGCATGATGCAGCTATCCATAATAGTTTTCTTTGTGGGTAAGTTATACCTAGTTAGGTACCTTTTAGGCTGGGTTGCACCAGAGGCGTGGTTAAAGTTAAGGTTAAATTTATGGTAATTTAAGTTAAATATGGCGTCCTTTAGCTTTAAAGCGCTCGGTAAACGGTACCTAATTCTGCATTATATGCATTACGTGCTGTGATGCACGAATTATCGTTTATCGTATTGAATGATGCGAATTACATGCAAACTACGTGCTGTACATTTAATGACAACTTTTTTAATTTTTCAGCATGATATGAGTTACGTGCTGTAATTCACGCATGATCGTTTATTGTGTTGAATGATGCGAATTACATGCAAACTACGTGCTGTACATTGATTTACAAGTTGTTTAATTTTTCGTCATGCAATATTATGTGCATCGTGTACGCTGTACGCATGTACAATTCGTCATCGGGAAAACTCAGTTTCAGGGTGTGCAAAATATTAACTTTGTAATATTAAGGCCCGTATAAATAGTTGGCTCTCAAAATTCATCTCAAGACACGATTTGGTTGATATCCTCTCAAGCTCTGATCAGCAACTTAGGATGATAGCTAATTAATAGTTTAGTACCAGGAGCATTTCAGTTGATATTTCTATCTCAATCACCCCAAATCATCAACTAACAATTCAAACCAGCAACTAAATATAAACTAAATATTTTAAGCCTATTACACATTACATTAGCCTACACATACGAATTACGTTTCATTTATACGATTAAAAATCGATTTTATTAATAAAATAAAATTTTGCGATATTATCTTTATTTTCTCACATATTTACAACACAAATTATCAAAAGTAATTAATCTTGATATTTTTATATTATCCTAATTCATTTTCGTTTAAATTAAATGAAAAAACACATAATTCTATAACATATTTTATAAAACACGTTTCTGTCAAACGGAACGCGTTGAAGTCAACAGCTGACAGCTGACTGCTGTCACTGTCAAGTGTCAAGTAAACAAGTTTATTTCACAGATCAAGAACTACAATAGTTACTTCGTAAGTTTATTATAGTTTGTTCGTTTTATGATGATATGCGTGACACATTATAATTGACAATAATAGGGAAGTTACCTAAAAAAATTAATCGAATAATTTAAAAATATCGAATCACCTCGTAAAGGAATTGCAATCGAAATTATCGATTTCGTACTGATGTTTCAGAGTGACGCCGGCGATTTAAGATGGCCGCCCTTTTTTATCGATTTGATTTCAATTCAACTGTGTCAATCTCTATTGACATAAGTTCCGTTTCATGCATCTGACATTTTTCAAATATTTTCGTAACAATAATTTTATACTCCTATTTCAAAGTTAATATTTATAATTTTATATCAATAAGTTAGCATTTAGCAACTTTTCATTTTTATTCATTTACAATTACAGGAAACATTTATTTTTGTAGATGGAATATAATTTATTACATTCTGATTTTTTTTGTTTTCTTGTAAAAAAAATCCGTAGCAAGGAATATGAGAACTGTCACACATATCATCTTAGAACGAACAAACTATAGTTCTTGATCTGTGGTTTATTTCTAGGTTATTTTCAAAGAAGAAGAATATTGTATAACTTTGTAAAAATCTTTGTTTTTTCGTTATAATTATGTTATTGAAAACTTTACCGAAAGCTGTGTAGTGTGTAATAATGTTTTGTGTTTCTTTATTTACATACTTTATAAATTGTCCAAAGGGATGTTATTTGTTAACCCTATTCTTTGTTTCAAAATTTCTCCAACAGTGACTACTAATAAGTAATAAACTAATAACACACATTGTTGCTTTCTTGAAGACAATTCAAATTAAAATACAGAACTGTACCCGCCTTACCATGACCGTCGATGTAGAAGAATATCATAGAATAAAATATAAGAAAGTACTGAGAGAATATACCTACATCAGACTTTCAATTCAAAATAATTTTAACCTATACAGACAATTATAAATTGGCAGAACGAAATTGAAAATAATAACTTGAATTAAATTTATTTGAGAATTTGCAAGAGCATTAAAGAAAATGAATAATAAGATATTTTTTTTCAAACATAATAATATAAGTATAAAAATATTAAGTATAAGCTTTGAATTTGTTCAGTGTCTTATTACATTTTAAGTTCCTAACATATATGTACAACTTTCTACTGGTAACAAGAAAATATTTGATCTTTTATTTAAACCGCTTTCAGCGGTAAGACCACCTGTTTGTACATAATATTATGTATTCCTATACTTATTGTTTTATTTTAAATTGTAATTTAGTTTAGTTTGTACAAATAAAGAATTTTCTATTTATCTTTCTACCTTATTGTATCATAAACAAATTTTTGAATATGTAATAAACTTAGTAGTAATTTTGTTAGCAAAATTATAGATTATATTAATCAACAGCTCACACAAAGCTTTGTGAGTTTATCTAATTCTAACCCTAAGATCTTGGCAAGATGATGTTATACATAACTCTATGTAGTTATAACTACTTATATCTAGCTCTTAAGTTTCATTGATCCATTTGTATCTTTCAGTAAGTTATGTGAAATATTCTTTGGACATTCTACATCCAACTTAATTAACAATTATTAAAGTTTAAAGTTTACCTTTTTTCTTTACTTTAGAACTTGATAACACAGACACAGTGTTTAATTCAAATATTAAAAATTTTCATTTTCTATTAATAGATACTTTAAATATTTTGTTTTGTTTCTGTGGCTAAGAGGTTGTTTTGTTTAAAGTTTATAATTTAAATAAAATATTAGTGATCTGAAGGCACGCTCAGTCGAGTGCAGGCGCCAAAGATACACAAAGTGTGTTGTTAGTTATACTGTTTTGTATAATGTATGTATGTATGTAACTGTTTTGTAGTTCTAAAATATTATGATTTATTATATTATGCTAAGGTAAATGACTAGTAGATTGGACAGTACCAGTCATTGGAAAAAGCACAAAAACACAATATTTATTAATTTTGCTTTAAAAATTTCCTGTTTTTAAAGAAAAAGAACGCCTGTTTTTAAAGGAAAACAGTCAGTTTTTAAAGCAACATTAATAAATATGATGTTTTTGTGCTTTTTCCAATGACTAGTACTGTAATCTACTAGTCATTTACCCTAGTTAAAAATAAAGATAATAATTAAGTAAGAGTAGTTTGTTTTTTATAATCCCTACCTTATACTTAACTTGTGGTGTTTGAAAAGATTAAAGAATTTAACAAATAAAATCCATCCCAATTGTGTCTTTTGGACTATAATAGTTAGAAACTGACTTTTCAGCACAGAGCAAGTCAATCTCACTAATTCATCTACTGATGACGAAGGCATTAGGCAATATATTATGAATATAACCTTACGTTGGCGTTAAACCTGTAATTTCTTAACTTAAATATTTTATTGTATATGTATTGTATTTATTAGTGTATAGAATAGAATAGAATAATGTAAAGTGATGACTACCCTTACCCCAATTTAAGGTCAAAATATACTAAACACTGTAAATTCGTTTTAAATAGATTTACGCACTTAAAACAGCTTGGTATATTAATTTTATGTTTAAAAGTAAGCATACAATATCCCAGAAAATACTCGTAAAATAAGTTTTTTTATCTTCTAATTGTGGAAAAAATCCCTGCGATGGTATCCCTAAGATGGTATTTTTCTCTTAATTGTGGGAAATATCCCTAAATTGGTATCCCTGAGCGCGCTTAAGTCAAGGTCTGCCCACACTCAAGAATTAGCCACTCAAGCAACAGTTTTACATTACACTTGAGTGCAAGATTTCGTTTATTAATACGCCGCCCGCTCAAGCGACAGTTTGACAGCACAGTTGAGTGCAAGATTTTGGTTTATTAATACGTGCTCACTCACTTGATCAAAGGCACTCAAAAGCTGTACCCAAGTGAGGTTTATTAATAAGGATAGCAGCTTAAAACACACTTTAAGCGCTCTCTTACTGATGAGAGCCAACTTTTTATACGGGCCTAAATAAGTAGTAAAACCAGCCAAGTGCGTGCCCGGCCACGCGCAATGTAGAGTTCCATACTCCGTAGTACCGATAGCTTTTTTAAATTTTATATGGCCAATGAATGTACATTTGTAACGTGTTTTACACTACTAACAACATTATCACAGTTACTTTCAAAGGAATTTGACCAAAAAGTTCCTTTATACTTCGCCGAATACATTTTTTTGGTTGATCGACTATTACTCAATAACTTATGAAGTCTTCTTAGCCGTGATAGTTTTCCTTTTAAATTAAGCATATATCCTACTCCCGTGAATTTTTTCATATTTCCTGAAGCAACCGTTTAGCTGGTAGAGGGACGTTGGACTCTAACGATTTTTGAAGTGAAAACTTCTTTAGCGGCGTTGAGCACTTGTGGGATGGGTAAAAACTGTGAAACTCGCGATAGATTTTCGTGTTGATCGAAAAACCATACAAAACGCGTAAGACGGTTGGAGAGTAGTGTTTTGTGTCGAACTCGAACTCGAACTCAATTTGAAACTTGATCGACACTCGATCGAAACCTAGATCGAAACTTGATCGAAACTTGATCGAAACTTGATCGAAATTTGAACAACTTTTTGCTTAGCCCAATGGTGGATTTGTGTTTCAAAAAAGTACATAGCAATCGCTTTTATTAATAAAAACCGATGGTTCCCAATAAACGGCTGGCAACGAAAATGATCCTCAAGAAAGATTTTGTTTGAATTATTAGTGCATAATTTAAAGCAACAAGATACCAATTTAGTCAATATGTTATCTTCCGCGAAAAAAGAAATGTCTTTAGAAAAATGAGCTCTAAATATTTTTTCTGCTAACTCACTCTATCAATCTAGAAGGATCAGCTATGTAATCATGGTCATTGTCAATGACGGGATCATTTTCATCAAAGTCGTTTTCCTGGAAAGTCGGTTCCAACTTTGCAAATTAATTAATCTTTTTTTCATAACGACGATATATTGACTACCTCCGTGGCGCAGTGGTGAGCTCAAGCCGGAGGTCGCGGGTTCGAGTCCCGCCGACGGAACAAAAAGTTTATAAAGTTCCTGGGTCATGGATATTAAATATGTGTATCATATAATAAAAATCTTAAATATATGTATAGTATAAAAGTATTAAATATATTTCCGTTGTCTGGTACCCGTAACACAAGTCCTTCGGGTACTTAGCACGGGGCCAGACTGACGTGGTGTGAAGCGTCCATAGATATTATTATTATTACTATAAGTTAAAATTTTAATGTCTTCTAGAGGAATACAATTTCCGAATGCAACATGCTTTAACCTCCCCGTGAACAGTAAGACGTTTGTACGCGCTCTGGAATTGAATGGCAGTAGGATTGTTATTAAAACCACCCCTAGAGCGGACTGCACTAAAGAAACATTCTAAATGGTCTTGGCTTAATTTGTATACAGGTATAAAAGTCAATATCCCAGAAGCAATTAAATTTTGATATATATTTTTAATGCTTGTAAAGCAAAATTATCTTTATTTAAAGGTTGTTTAAAACCATAGTTATGAAAATTGCGGCTATTTAAAATATCAAATAGATCGTTAATTTTTCTTATAAAATCTACAGTTGCTTCCGCATCATAAAATTCAGGCAAGCCTAAATAATTCTTGCAAAGCAAAATTGATTCAGCTACAGAATTACTGAAGGTTTGAGCTGCAAGTTTAACCTTCATTATTTGCTTTGCAAAATGTATGTGCTGGCTGCGTAGCTTATTTCCTAAATGTAGCCCATCGTTTGCTTGAATTTCGTGAAGCTTTGAAATGTATTCCCAAGAATTTTTTTTATTGTTTAAATTTGTTAGCTCTTTTTTTCGCCTAATGTATTTCGGACTAATTTAAGCATATGAGCTGGATCTGGAGTAATAAAGACTTCTCGATCGCCAATCGTAAATGAAGTCTTAAGAGCAGCAATATTATTAGCATCTAAATTACAGCCTAACTTTTTTGCCATTGAGAAATTGGCTGGACAGCCGTCAAATGTCAAGGAAATTACGTACACATTACATTCATCCAACAATGCAATGCGTTGTTGAACTAAATTTGCCTTTTTGTCACCGCTGCAACCATCTACTAGAAAATAGCCTACTGGAATTTTCCACGATTGATTTATGGCTGTAAGCATAAATACTAAGGCTTCTTTAGCAATTGCCACACTATCACCCTCTAATACTTCCCCAAAATTAACAAACCCTACACATTTTTTTCCGTCCCACTGAAGGCGTTTTCGGATAGCCATTTCGTCAATACTTAAAGCACAATAAACATTTTTACCTTCAACTTTGGCACGCTTGGCTAGAATTTTTACGCATTCTATAGACTCTTTTGTGAATCCAGGATTTCCATCAATGCTTTTATACCAAGAACGTAGTGTTGACAGATGAGGAAGACAACTATTAAATGTTTTCCTCACAAAAGTGTACGCGGCTGGACTAATAAAATGTAAACATAATGCAAATTTCCGAAGCGATGGAGAATATTTTCTTTTAGAAGTCTCTGGGCATAACAGTTTTTTTTAAATCTTTATTTGTAGTCTCAATTGACGCAAGTAACTCGCAATTTTCATCAGATACTAATAATTTTGATTTTAATTCGGAAATAATGTATGATAAATCTGCCACCTTTTTATTTAATCGACGACTTTTCTCGCGAAGCGCTTTTAACATTTTTAACCTCTTCTCGGAAACCTTCTGTTGATTCTTCCATCTCTTTAATGTACGCGGCGTGACGTTGGGAGATGAATTCTGTAAATAATAATAAATACAGATTAAAGTTTTTAGGAATTCGAGCTATTAATAAAAAAACTACTGAATTAATTTTCATGAAACTTGAAGTATTCCCTAAGTTGAACAATTATACCTAGTACAAAAAAATAATTACTTAAATCGGACTTGTAGACCAGGTACTTCCAGAGATAACGCAAACATAAAAAATACACATTATACACTCTTTTGAAATTTGGCACATTTGTTTAGAAGGTTATAATATTATAGACTATCAATATACGGAATAATAAATTACATAGAGATGATTTTTTGTTGAAATTACGAACATGTTATCAGGGCGAGCGAAGCGAGCCCTACTATTACCCACAACCTGAACTACTTTTGTAGTACACTTTACGGAAAAACTATCACGCCTATTGGTGGTTATTTATGAAAATGTGTGCCGTTATGATCAACTATTTACACAAAGAACGTTCAAGTTTTCTACAGACATTAATACATACATACAGACAGGCCGGCCCGGCTTCTCATAGAAAACAAGCAATGGACCAGCAAAAATGGAAAAGGCGTAAGCGACAAAATGGTTTTTGTCGCGTAATTTAATAACTGTATTTTAAAAAGATAAAACCGACTTATTTGAGAATTAAAACTCCCTATCTCCAAAACTACTGAACCGATTTATGATGATGAAACTTGCACTTTTCCCTAAGTTGAACAATACCTAGTACAACAAAAAAAGAATTACTGAAATCGGACTTGTAGTTCCGGAGATATGCGAACACAAACATAAAAACATAAATACATACATACATACATACATACATATATATATATATATATATATATATATATATATATATATATCGGATCGTCGAGCGGTATAAGAAACTGATTCAATGGCCATGAAATAACATTGCATTCATCCTCCAAGATTGAGGGCGTACCTATATTAGTTATCTACACTGAACTGAACATACATTATAAAACTTATCTCAAAATAAGTTGCCAATAGACAAGTTAATCGCGCATGCCGAGATATATATGCACTTTTGAAATTTGGCATATATATGTTCAGACACCGATATAGAATAACATATACAAAAACTGGGCAGTTCTGGAAATATTACATACATACGCGTCGAATTGATAACCTCCTTTTTTGAAGTCGGTTAAAAACCATAAATACATTTGTATATATGTATGTAGTGTATGCTTGAACCAATCTATATACAAATTTTGGAAGCTTAAATCACTCTCATCTGTTAGCAAAACAGGAATCCCTTTTTTTACAGAGGTCTTTTTGATTGACTATTCTGTGTTATAAAAGTTGACCAATCGTGTTATGCTATGCTATGGGCAATTCAAAGACAAAGACATGATGAATACTGACAATGAACTTTAATTTCTTAGCTTTAGTCATTGCTGAGAAAAATCGATATCGCTACAGCCAAATTATCAAGGCGTCGCCTTAATTTCTGTACACAGACAAGAAGTAATTAAGTATAAATAAATTACCTTGACAGGCACAGAGTTCGGTTTCAGAAATGTTCTCTTTGCACGATTTAATAAATCTTCTTTATTAAAATGTTCACTGCATATTCTTGAACCAAGTGGTGGGTCCCAATTTAGTTTATTTGTAGCAGTTATCCACAATTTACCGATTTCAGGGTTATTAGGAAATCTAAAAAAAATCGGATATATAATTTTATTGCAATACCTACTTAGTATTTTAAAAGTATAAAACCGTCTTCAAAATTGTATGTAATTCAGAATTAAAATTATGTTATCTTAAAACTACTAGATCGATTTTGACGAAACTTGCAGTATTCCCTAAGTTGAACAATACCAAGTACAACAAAAAAAAGAATTACTCAAATCGGAATTGTAGTTCCTGAGGTATGCAAACACAAACATAAAAACATATATACATACACTTTTGAAATTTGGCACATTTGTTCAGACCCGATCTAGATCGGATATCCGAGTTCCGACATATAGTCTGTCAAGACAGGCGGGAAAATTTTCTAAACGTAATCACGCTTAAAAGGTGTATTTTTTTTTCTTTGTATTTTCACAGAGAACGCTTATTACATTTTAAATATTGTCACCTTGCACATTTTTATCTCGAATTATAAAGTTCTCATATTTTTTATTTCATTTTAAAAAATCCCGCCTGTCATGACTTTCTTGACGGAGTATAGATAGGATACCCTAGTCTAGAGTCTAGACTAACATATACAAAATCTGGAAAGTTCTAGAAATATTACATACATATGCGTCGAATTGATAACCTCCTTTTTATGTCGGTTAAAAACAACAAAATGTTGAAAAAACATATTTACATAAATTTCCCCATTAGCAGGGTAATTAATGTAAGCAACATCTGGCAACATTGGCATTTGAGGTTATAAAAACAAAATACATAAAATACAATGTATTAAATGCTAATTTTAGTAAAATATATGCTTATTGTGCACAATATTAATAATTAAAGAAAGTTAATTTATAAAAACTGTGATGCTAATAAAATATAACGAAATTTTTGAAAACTTACGTATGGAAAGATATTCCCTCAATTTTCCTTATTGTATTGCTTTTACAGCCCATAACACTACACCCACGGAATATATAAGTGTTATATATTCCGTGACTACACCCCAACATTATTTCAGTACAGTTCAAATACACAGCTTATAAGAAAAACACCAACCACTACTTCTAACGTTACAATAATTATTAGATAAATCCTCAGACCAATAAAAAAAGATAGACAGAGCCATCCATGCTACGGGGTGAGGCAGGCAATAGGAAGCCGAACGGCCATAGGAAGCCGGCCGCCCGCCATTCCGGTTTCAACGAGTGACGGCGCATGTCGTTTTCATCTGTGTCAAGAAATATCAAAATATGCCGTCCTGCATCGTTAAATGGTGCAAAAACAATTCTTGTGCTCAAAAGAAACCTTGTGGGATTACGTTTCACAAGTAATAAGTTGAATATTTATGTATTACCATCGAAATAACGAATTTAATTTATTAGTTTTAAAAATTGTCTCGGGAGTCTCGGAACACAGAACCTCAACCAGTGCTGCATGCTGGTCGCAAGATATTTTTCCCCATGATAGGGGAAAAATATTATTACGTGCTGTATTATCCTGACAAATGTTTATTTTTAACCTAAAATTCGTTATTCATTTAAAATCTATTAATATAAATAAAATTGGAGTGTCTGTTTGTAGTATTGAAAGATTTTTTTACTATTTGCATATTAATCTGTATACGATACATACTGCATACACCAAACAACATTCTTTACAATTTTTGTCTGTATGTATGTCTGTCTGTCTGTCTGTCTGTTCTTAGTTGAAACACATAATTTATTAGATATAGATATTTAAGTATTTACTTTTTTCAGCAATTACTAATGAATGATGATTAACAATCTAGTTTGATAGCAACTTTTGTAGTCATTACTTAGTAGTTTAATAAGACTGCAACAGGATGGGAGTTTGACAATCTGAAACCCTGAGTTGGCAACATTATTTTTTTGCACACAAGCGCACGCCTAGCGTATTTATGCTAGGCGTGACGCACACATTGATCGACAGCGACTTCACGCTATTAACTGTAAATACTCCGTCTTTCTTTTTTTATTGGTCTGAGGATAAATCAAACAAAAGTAAATCATAGCTGTTTGTGTACGAAACGTCAAACTTTGTCTTGTACACATATTAGAGTATCACATTGGAAAAAATGGCCACGCGGTGAGGGACAGAAAATAATTATTTTTATCTCTTTTCTCGACAAGCAATACGTAAATAACTATCTCTTTCTTTGTGTGAGTGAAAAGGAAATATACAGCAGTCTATTCTATCCTCTGTTTACGGTATTTTGTATGCGTTTGACATTTGCGGCGGAATTTACGCCGGCGCGGCGTAGTGTTTAATAATAATATGTAATAATAAACATACGCATCGAATTGATAACCTCCTCTTTTTTAGTCGGTTAAAATAATGTACTCCAAAGAATGGTACAAAGTTTGTTCAAACGTATCGGAACACGATCAAACAGCGCGTCAAACACAACAAAATATGAAATTTCATCAAACGAGCTTCAAACACGTAAATGTTTGACAAACCGTTCAAACTAGCTTTGTAAACGATCAAAATGTTTGAGTCAAACCAAAATTTACGTGTTTGAGTCAAACCGTTTGATTGTCTCGGGGGCCCTTTACACACAAACATTTTAAATTTTTGTAAGGGAAGATACAAAAAATGAGTTATTTCTTATATTAAATTTATTTTATATTACATTCTTCGCACAATTTCATCTTACATATCACTAATTTATGCATAGATATGTTATCATAACATCATCAACAGCCCATAAATGTACAAAAAATATAAATAATAATTTGTTAGCAAGCACATAAAACATATTTATTTAGAGATCAACTACGATGACATGGCGCGCCCCTCCAAAATTCAAAACGTTTATGTGCGTAATGCATTGTCTTGCGCGGTAGGCTAGTTATGATTAGTTGACCAACAAATCTTGGTAATAAGTGACATTAACTGAAATATTACGTGTAGTGTGATTGGTTGAATACTTACTACGTACAAACTCTTTCATAAGGATGTGACTACACACATTGAAACAGTCATTTGGAGGGGTGCGCTATGTTATCGTAGTTGATCTCTAGTACATTGCAGTTATGCTTGTAGTTTTGTTATTCGTAGTTTCAGCCATTGAAATCGGAACCACTTGCAGCATACTAAACGCAGGCATAATAGGTACAGTAAAATAACAATTCACATTAAACAAGGGCGAGGCCGCCAATTTTTGCTGATTGCTGATGCTGACAGACAGACAGACAGACATGACGAATATAGTTCCGTTTTTTACCATTTGGCTACGGAACCCTAAAAAGGTAAGAAAATAGCTTAAAATATACAATCCGCCGTGGAAGAGGTGCACTTTAACTGTCGCTGTAACAGTTAGTATGACAGATTTGAATATAAGTCGAATATGTTATGAATACTTATATAAATGGCTATTACCTCATCTAATTCTTATAGTATTTCAAGATAACTTTCTTTATATAAACGTTTTATTGTGACACAAAATATGTAAGTATTACTGTTTCACATAAAACTATCAATGCATCATGTTAGTAATCAAAAGGGCCACGTTTGGGGCTATAATTAAAACCACATTGTGTATTATTTGCAGAGATAAGTTTGATTTTCTCAACGCTATGATAGTTCCAACGTCACATTTCTCAACGCTGTGATAGCGTAGAGGAATAAATTACTTACCTATCATTTTGGTGCTCCAGACGTCACAAGCAGCATTAGATATTCACCAATTTTCTTTCTCTCGCAAAATTCTTCTGTTTTATATCAGCAAAAATTGGCGGCCTCACCCATAACATCATTGTAATTTGTAGTAATATACTAACATGTTACGAATGTATTGCGGCCCATATAAAATAAAGGTTGAGTACCACTGACCTAGACTAAGTTTTATAAAACAGTTGGGCTTCTAAAGGGCCCCCGAAACGATCAAACGGTTTAATTCAAACCTTACGTGTGTTAGAAATTGTTTAAATAATAGTTTACAATCATGATCAATATTTATTTACTTTATTTCATTATTATAAAATCAAGTCATTATTTTATCAAATATTTATAAGGTAGTTCTAAAACTGTTATATTCCGAAAGGTATAAATAGAATAGTCGCCATATTGGTAATGCATTACTGTTCTAAACGTCGAACCGACAAGTGCAATTAGTTACTAAAGTGTTAGTGTATAACAAAGTACATTATTGATCTGTTTTGGGTTTTACTTTTTCATATGTTTGATGCAACCGTTTGATGTCGGTATGATCGGTTTCTCAAACGACACTGCGCAGTTTGGTTCAGTACGCGCTGTGGAGTACACGTCTTGTGACGAATAAATATTATTTTTAAAAGATAAAACCGACTTAAAAATTGTACAAAATTGAGAATTAAATTCCCTATCTCAAAAACTACTAAACCTATTTTAATGAAACTTGCAGAAGTCTCCCAAGTTAAACAATACCTTTATAGTACAACCAAAATATATTTAAATCGGACTTGTAGTTCCGGAGATATGTGAACACAAATATAAAAACATAGGTACACTTTTGAAATTTTGCACATTTGTTCAGATGCTGATATAGACTAACATTTTGAGATATATATTACAGATGTACGTAAATGTTATTCAATAAATTATTATTATTATTATTATATTATACGAAAACCGGGCAGTTCTGGAAATATAACATACATACGCGTCGAATTGATACCCTCCTCTTTTTTAGTCGGTTAAAAATAATGTACTCCAAAGAATGGTACAAAGTTTGTTCAAACGCATCAGAACACGACAAACGGCGCGTCAAACACAACAAAATATGAAATTTCATCAAACGAGCTTCAAACACGTAAATGTTTGACAAACCGTTCAAACTAGCTTTGTAAACGATCAAAATGTTTGAGTCAAACCAAAATTTACGTGTTTGAGTCAAACCGTTTGATCGTCTCGGGGGCCCTTAACACGATAAATTAAATATTATAATTACGACTTAAAAATTCCTCCATGAATTTCTGTCATTTGCAATCACTTGACATGGGCTTCTATAGAATCCAATGAAAGGGTCTATGAATAATAAAAGGGTATTTGTTCATTTGTCTTTAAGGAATAAAAAATTAATGTTTCATAACAGTTCATATCATTAAGCAAGTAGAAAATAATTCAAATCTACTAAGTACAAAAAGTTTTAAGGAATTGCTGAACAAGAGATATAAATGCTTTGCATAGATATATTTGTTGATAAGATTAACTTGTGTGTTTTAGATTATAACAGTGAAGCAATCGCAATACAAGCAATTTACATTTGAAAATTTAATTTATTTGCTTTATCCAAGCAAAGGGATCTCCTTGAAGATCCTTTTTGTACAATTTTTTTCCTTGGTAAAGTAATTCCGCAAACTGCGATACAACGGGATCCCGCATACACGAAGCAACAGCAATAACCTTCTCAGATGCATCAAAGAAGAAAATAACAAATTTGAGAGCATCTATGTCGCCTTCAATCTGAGAGCTCGCTGGCTTTCCGCAGCCCGCATAGCGTATAGACTTCCCGAAAAGCATGGTCCAGAAATAAGGCACAGTACGTAAAGAAGTCACATTGTTCGCAATATTTTTTGCTGCGACTTGACCGTGATATTGAGCTAAGCCAATGTGGCCTATGCTCATATGCTCGTTATCGTGAGCGAATACGGGCGCGTGAGCAATATCACCGCCGGCATAAACGTTTTTGACGTTCGTTTCCAATTTATCATTCACGTTAACGGAGCCATTTTTGTTCAATGAAATACCACTATTCTGCAAGAAATCAGTATAATACGTGCTTCCCACGCCCAAAATCAAAATATCGGCGAGCAACGTGGCTCCATTGGTGAGCTCGACTGATTTTATAGCACCATTTTCGCCGATGCATTTAGCAATAGACGTTTGAAATTGGAATTTAATACCTTTCTCTTCGAACAACTTTCGGAGACTCTGACCAATTTCATTGCCGAAAACTCGTCCGAGTGGGGACGAATCTTTACCTACCACAGTCATAGATTTAGCCTTTTGATAGCACGATGCTGCGGCTTCGAGACCAATAAAACTGAGTCCGAGACAAACGACATGTTTCTCGGGATTTTCGCCGAGCGCCTTTATCACGTTAACGGAGTCTTCGAAATTTCGTAGGGTAAATACATTCTTTAGATCTATTCCGGGCACGTCAGTCGGAATTCTCGGTTTAGACCCCGTGGCTATATACAAGGACGTAAAGCATAATTTTTCGCCATTACTCAAGTGGACGATCTTATCTTCTGGATCTACTTTTTGAGCTTCCACCCCTTTTATGACCTCAATGTTAGCATTTTTGTAGTAATCATCGGTTCGGGCTTGTAGCTTTCCAATGTCGGTGACAGTACCGATTTTAGAAACTTTGATTCTGTCATAGGGTAGGTAGTTTTCTTTGCAGACCAGGGTGATTCGTCCCATGAATCCCTCGTCGCGTAACTTTTCAGCGCAAGTGGCACCGGAAGGCCCGCCACCAATGATGACTACCGATGCTCCGTCGCACGGTAAATCCGAACCCAAATCTTTGATCCGCTTGTTGGACTTTAAATCGCTTACTTTCGCTCGAACCTGGAATACCATAAAATAATTAATTACAACAATTATCAACGGATGGATTGTAGATTAATAATATTACGAGATAACAGTTACACTATGTAAATATAAATTAGTGTAGGTAAAAGGCGAATATTAGAACTGTACACTGAATATCTAAAGGAAAATGCTGAATACGAACTCGATTTGGATAAAAAATGAAAATATGTCTGGCGTTTTAATCTAAAAAAAATTGGTTAGCAATCGGAAATCGGAATTATCCTACGATGGTTAATGTCTTATTACCACTGTGGATTATTTATCTTTTATTGAGGCCATAAGCCATCAACAAGGTTGGCGGTGTCTGCCGATGAATCATGCTCGTTTAATATTAAGTACCTATTAGTGTATCTATTATCTATGTCTAGCTTTGTATTCTTAATATCTGTACGAGTCTACATTCATATCATCAGATATAGTAGTGTTAACCTTCAAAGCCTGAGACGTGATGTAATTTTTATTACGTCTCAAAAAGCAGGTTAAGATCACCTCGGGAGTTGGGTTGCCTTATGGCTTTTTACGACGACTATTCTGACTTTTTATACTATGGTTGATAATTTAATAAGTTAATCTTATACGATTAGATAATATTATCTAATCATAAGCCAAAATTATTACACAAAGTAGCTGTCCCTAACACATGCCTGTTTAATATTATTCTACTTTCTCGAATGTATATTCGAATCTTTATTAAATACTGTCAATAATAATTTAGGGTAGGGTAGGTAGGGTACACGGTAAGTATCACTTAGGCCTTAGGGTATCCTTTTCTGGGAAAATGGACTTTTTATAAATTATAAGGGCCCAAGAATGCCTTCCAGTTATTCAGTTTAAAAAATAATTTCTACTGTACTCTAACCTTAAAATGCAGTTTTAATTTTCCTTGTGAGAAAATGCAAAAATAAATGAACGTTGCGTGGAAGTTTTCCTTGAATGCGATAACATCGAATCGAATCGATAAATTATGTATAGTGTAGCTAACGTGACCATTTCTTTTTTTTTTGTCAGGACTTCCCCCCAGAATCCCCCCAATTAACTATTATTATGAACTTTACTATAATATTCATAATCTTCATATCAGCCTATATTCGTCCACTGCTGGACTATAATAAAGCAAAAAAGTTTGTTTGCATGAACGCGCTAATCTCAGGAACTACTGGTCCGATTTGAAAAAATATTTCAGTCCTAGATAGCTCATTTATCGAAGAAGGCTTTAGGCTATATTTTATCAAGCCAAGTCTAATAGGAGCGAAGAAACAGAGGAAAATGTGGAAAAAACGAAAAAAACAAAACTAAGGCCCGTATTTTTGGTCAGTACTCAAGATGCATCCCGGTCTCAAGACACGGTTCAGGCTCTGTGATTGGTTGACTGTCAAATTTTGGACTAATCACTGAGCCGAACCGCGTCTTGAGACCGAGATGCATCTTGATTACTAACCAAAAATACGGGCCTAAGTGATAATACTTTATGTATGTGCCCCTGCACATACACACCCTAAAGTATTACCACTTAGTTTTGTTACAACTTGTAGATATGGATGAAGCCTGAGTTAAAGTCTTATCAGTTATCACTAACCCTCCGTTTGAAGTACAATATCAGTAACAATTAGGTATTTGTAGAGCGAGTCATTCAGTAAAAAACGTACAGTTCGTCATAACACGGTTATATCCTGTATTCTGTCATAAAAAAAATACAAGTGGTCAAGGAGAGAATGACTTGCGCTAAAAATTGGCTTAAGTTTTAGCGCAAGTCGTCTCATTCTCGTTGGTCATCTGTGATTATGGGGGCGGGCCGCATTTTTTCGAACTAGTTTTATGTTAGTCTTAAACTTGTATGAAAAATGCCGTCCGCCCTACTGCGCGGTGGGCAACGTCGTGCAAGTTCACAAGTCACAACGTTGAACGTGTGCACTATGCGTATCTTAAACCGACCTCAGATCAAATAAAAAAAACCGACCCAATATTGATTCAATATGGATTCTTTGATCAGAGAGCTCAGCAGTACCGGGGTGGGGTGCTCTATTGATAGTAAATTCATGAATAGTATAAGTTACGCTAATGACATGGTAATGCTGAGCCCATCTGTGAGTGCCCTTAGGCGCCTTATAAGAATTTGCGAGCGTTACGCGGAGGCGCATGGGTTCAGGTACAATACTGACAAGAGCGAGATACTCAGAGTTGCTCAATGCCGAGCGTTAACACTGAACAACGAGCCGCTCAGAAAGTAGTTAGGGATTCGCCGGTTCTGGCTCACTGCCTCAGTGTAGGGAAAAATGGGTTTTTCGATGAACTTAAGTTTGGTGTCAAAATAGGGATTTTCAACTATGCCCGATCGATATATGCGATCCGTTTCTGCGTATTTGCACTAGTTCCAAAGTTAGCTTTTGTGTTTAACCCTCATTATCTACTATCTCCACGCTCCATTGTTCCTTAATAATTACAATGGCTACTTATTGCATTGTTATGCTCGCCTCGGTGTCCTATTGTTCTATCTATATATATATATATATATATATATATATATATATATATATATATATATATATATATAGTTTCTTGGATAACTATGAAAAACCGCTTATTTTTCTCACGCAAAAACATAATCTTTGATCTGTAATAACTCAGAAAGTGTTGATTTCATCGAAGAACTTTACACAATGTGTTCCGACACCGGTGTCCGATCCTTTGATGTCATGATCCATATTTTACCGACGAATTGGCTCTAAAAATTTTTCTCTCTCTCACGGTTGTAAAATGGCAGCCATTTTCGTTTTTTTCGGGCTTTCACACTAATCTGACCAGTACTTCTCATGTAAAAATCCTATGAAGATAAAAAAGGGCTCATTCGATAGCTAAATTTGTGGACTCCGCTTACACAGGCAATATGTTATAAAATTTGTGGAATGAAACATAGAAAAAATATGTGGAATTAAACATAGTTAAAGAAGAAAAAAATTCACCCCCGAGAAGGGTTCGCATTACAGGTTCGGTTCCACCCCCAGGGCAAAAGCGCAAGTTGGCACTATGTCACTTTTGTTATTAGGGTATCCTCCACCTACTCACCAACTTTCATGAAAATCGATCGAGGTTCAACGAAATCGGAGGTGAAAACCTTCACTGACTCCACTAATATTAGTAGATCTCGCGGTATTGTATTCATAAACTCGCGGGATCTCGCTTGAGCCCCAATCTCGCGAGATTTGCATTCCCTAATCATAAACCTTCGGCTTCGGCTTCGGCCAAAAGTAGACCTTCGGTTGGATACTACTTTTACCCATTTTTATAATGCGAGTCGCATAATCGCATCATGCGACCCCTCTGGTATTTTTAAATCTTTATTGTTTTTTTTTTTACTGAAGTAGTTCTCTCAACCTCTAACGACCCCCTTACAGAAAACCCACAGGTTAAAAAACACTGACCTAAACTAACCTAATGATATTAGGTATGTAGCAGTCCACGTTTTGAACTGAAATCAAAATGCTTTAGGTTAGGTTAGGTTTGATTGTTTTAATAAAATTCGATAGGGACATAATAATATGATTTACAGTACACATACTTTAAAGTTTCGACGTGAATTATGATAGTACGATTTATACGCACTAAAAATATCGGCGCAACAAATAATGATAAGTACCGCAGAAATACAACGAATATTTTTAGGTGCGATAAAATACTATCAGATAGATATAATATTATGTGGGTTAAAGGAAACCATAATAATTGATAGTGTGTACTGTGTTATGTATAGAGTGTATATGTCGCAGGGAAAAGAGGAAATCAGAGATTTCACGATATACCTAGGGATATCACGATCTCCAGGTAGATGCCGAATATTCTTGTTTGTTACGTCTTCTTACTAAAAATATCTAGTGATATGTCATTTCACTAAACTAAATCTAGTGAAACGTCAGAAAAGCGGACACCGCCGAATAAAAATCAAGCCACGCATTTCTCTCGCTCGCTCTAGTTTCCACACGTGACACTGGCACTAGTGGGAGTGAAACAAATGCGTGGTCTGCGTGGTCGTGGTTCCCCGTTGAAAAATTTTTTTTTTTTTTATTTTTCACTTTTTTATTAACATTCAAAGGCATTCCAAAATTATTCATGTAAATAAAGCAATTAAGGTACTTTTATATCCAATTATTGTTATTATTTTGTTTTGTTATTGAAGAAGATAAATAATATATATATATTTTTATTTATATCTAACAAAATTTAAATAATCATTTTTATTGATGAAAAATCCTAATTGCTTTATTTACATGAAAATTTCATGAATGCCTTTTATTGTTATATTTAATCAGTTAAAATATATTTTTTACTTCACGTGGGAGATAGCGGCAATTCACGCGAAACCCGATCTACGCGTTTAAACAGTTACTTTCGCCACTCAATTAAAGTTATGAGGATTGTTGATAAGGTTCCAGGATCTAAGACTTTTTTTAGGAAATTTCTTGCCCTCTAAGGATCTATTTTCAAATTTTGATTATCTCAAATAGTTTTCGAAATATTAAAGAAATACCAAACACTTATTTTTATGTTTACTTAATTGTTTATAACTTTAGCATTTTTTTTTCAGCCCCTCTTGGAATTTTGATAGAATGTTTTAGATGGTATTCCGAATTGAATGAGACCAAAATCATAATTTTCGATGCATTAGATCAGGTTTTGAGGAAAATGGCACTTTTTAATCAGACTACTGCCCATATGCTCACATACCGGCACGGCAGAGCGGCCAACTAGTTCCGCGCGGACTATAGTCACTAGTCATTCATATTTCACAAGAAAAAGTACCTTGTGAGTTGTGACATCGTGAATCGTGATAAACAATTTTAAAAAATACTTAGTCATTTTATTACCAGTCAAATTCACACATTCATCTCAACATTACGTAATGTTTACTTATATAATATTAAGATAGCCCACATAATGTCATCATCATCATCATTGTCCACATCATGTAGCACAGTATACACATTATGCAGTAGATTAACTTAGTTGGGTCATTACAATTATTCAAAACAGGGATAAGTTTGTAACAACCTATTTATGTTCTGATCATGACTTTGGCTGACTAGCCGATTAGTTGGTTGCAAAGAAGCCGACTAATCGGCCGACTAGTCAGCCAAGCCGATAATGGTTTCGAATTTTTCCATAACTATTCGTTTACTGCTGTGTCGGATCACGTTTGGGTTATGTTATCTTCATGATACAGTTTGGTTTTCAGGATATATTTTGCTTTAATTTAATAATTCCCTAATTTGCTAATACAAAATCCGAGACTTTGATTTAAATTAGAATATTTTTTTTATAAATGTTATAGATATATTTTCTTTACAAGCATTTAATTTCAGAAACAATTCATTTATTTTATTTCACAATAATGAAGGTTTTTCTTAAATATAATCTCAATCATAGTAAAATTATAAAAAGCCGGATAGTCCGTGTTTTTTGACGAATATTCGCCGACTAGGAAAGTGGCCGGATACTGCCGGATCGGCATTACTGATTAGTCGGCACATTTCTATAAAAGTGGTCTACTGTATATTACGTATAATATTATAAATTGTGGCATGACTATGCAGGTTTTAATGTTTTCTGGGGGCACGGCAGTGCCCCAGCCAAGCTTTTTAGCAAAGGCACGGCCGTACCATACTTTTCTCTTTTTTTTTTTTTATTAAATAAGGGGGCAAACGAGCAAACGGGTCACCTGATGGTAAGCAACTACCATCGCCCATGGATACTCGCAACATCAGAAGAGCTGCAGGTGCGTTGCCGGCCTTTTAAGAGGGAATACGCTCTTTTCTTGAAGGTTTGCAGGTCGTATAGGTCCGGAAAAACTGCTGGTGATAGTTCATTCCAGAGTTTTACAGTGCGCGGCAGAAAGTTACGCGAAAAACGCACTGTGGAAGACTGCCACTCATCAAGGTGATGAGGATGGTATGTTTTTCGCGTGGGACGATGGCGAAAAGTTGCAGGTGGTATGATTCCGAACAATTCCTCAGAGCACTCCCCGTGATACAACCGATAGAGGATGCAGAGTGAAGCTACATCTCGGCGTAATTCCAAGGGGTCCAAGCTGTTTAAAACACTATGGCAGTCAACAATTCAAGCGGCCCTTCGTTGGATACGATCCAGAGGGAACAGTTGGTATTTTGGCGCCCCTGCCCAGAGATGAGAACAATTTTCCATATGAGGTCGAACCTGCGCCTTGTAGAGTTGTAGGCGTTGGTCCGGACTGAAGTACTGTCTCGAAGCGGTTCGCAGCTATTTCACACCCCCAGCTGTATCTTCGATGTTAACAAAGCTATGGATTCAGAATTTCGGTCACTAGGAGCAAGTATTAAAACTATAGTAGGGAAGGTAGTGCTAGCGTATTCTAAGTCATTTCATACCGACCAATTTTTTGTCCAGTGGTAGCTTTAATATTTATCAATCATATAATCAGCGTCAGTCGCCGCACCCGTGGTGGAATGTTAACTGAGAGTATTTCAAAGTTGTAAAAAAAATTGTTGCGAAAAGTGATTTTATACCGAATGAAACTTTGATGGATGATTATTGAGGTCATGTTTAACCAAAAAATCACCGTCAGCCGTATTGCAGACGGGGGATTCAACGTCAGTCGCGTTACTGAACATGTAATTTTTTTTTTTAATATAAAGTCATTTTATACCGTACAAAATTTATAAAGGTGAATGTTTCTACTTTGTAAATAATAAAGAAAACCGTCAGTCGCTAATACGATGGTGGAAAAACCGTCAGCCAGAGATATAAAGTTTTAACAAATATAGCCCTACTTCGCGCTCAATGTATCCTAGGGCGTCGCGTAGACGATATTTCTACCTGCAAACATTCAGCTGATGGCGATTTTCGTTTCAATTAACTGTAAAATGATCTCACATAGCAATTTTAAGTAATTAATTCGATAGTCAATATTTGTGAAGTTGAATTATATAGTATATACATTTTACTTTAAAAGCGCCATCTGTTGTTATATACTAAAACTAAAATAACATCTACCGAACCTAAACGTGTATACTCTAGATATGGATCTTATTGTGTGCGAATTAGGATCTTTTTAATGTCAATTCAATACGATTCCCAACAACAACTTTGAGATGCTCTCAATTTTTATTCCACCCATTAAGAAGTGGCTAACGATCAAAGCTGTTATGTATTAGTGGAATACTATTATTGTAACGATTTTCGCTCGGTATGAAATGACTTTTTAAACTGAGCGCGACCTCCCCTACTACTAGCTTAACCTCCAAATTATATGAAATTTCGATATATAGTTTAATAGTTACGGATGGTCAAAATTACTACATTTTGTTACTCACTGACTTATAGATCATCAAAATTCTAAGGTACTTCTTCTAGCAGACTTAGAACCTTGAAATTTGGTACCCAGATAGGTCTTTATTTATATTACGGGAGGTCACGACATTTTTGGTAACGATATCCAAAATGACTTATTTTAGATTGACAAGATAAAGAGCAACTCTCTGATGCCAAATATGTCGGTCTGCCTGCGTAAAGTAGTTGCGTTCTCTGTATAGGGCGCCTGAAAACCCAGTTATCATGACCAAAAAAAAATGATAAGGTAAATGGCTGAGTAAGTTATATTAGGTAAGTACTAGTTGTTCTCATATCAGTAGCGTAAAAACTGACCAAATATTCGGTTGCGTTATGAAGCAACGAGCGTTCAAACGTGACTTATTGTGACCAAAAAAAAAATGATCAGGTAAATGATCAGCTTATTGGCACCAAAACTGACCAAATATTTGGTTACAATTCATAGTTATCGGCGACCTATGTCTGAACGTACCTACCTATATTCTTTAAATATTTTACTAGTAAAGTGCTTGGTTTAAAAACGAAAAACACACGCTTTTATGACCGGTGAGGAAAATTAAAATATCTAATCGCAAAAAAATCTGAAATCTCACCCTGCTCCGTCATCAGACTCTCACCACCAACCAAGTGTAGCGAATAAGGTCATCAGTAGAAAACAAATGAGCCCAAGCTCAAGCGGTTTCACAACAGCGATGGAAGAGCTATATTGCCCACCACGACACCATCATCGATCAGCTCGATGGTAACAATTGTAATTATCAACGGACTCTTATAAACTTCATCATCATCATCATCGTCAGCCACTAAGAATCCATTCCTGGACATAGGCCTCTTCCATTTCCATCCTTTACGGCGATCTTTAGCCCTCCTCGTCCAGTTGTGACATATGTTATAAACTTACAAAGTTTCAAATCGATACGATAATAATTAGAAGTAGGCTGAAATTGAATTCCAAGATTTTCTTACATTGTGACTCAGTTACAGGTGAAGCTAATAAAAAAGCGTGTCAAGATACCCACACAGGTGAGATTCTTCGATTTACATATGTACTTATCATGATCCCAATAATCGTGATCGTAGGGTCGTGGGTTCGAATTACAACCCGGAACTTGTACCAATAAGTTTTTCAGAAGTTATATTCATTCTTGTTATAGTAACCGACGCTCTTACGGTGGAGGAAAGCACCGTGACGAAAACATGCATGTCTCAACTTTATTAGAGTAGGTCATCCCAGCATTAAGACGTAAAAAGGCTGAACCGTAAATTTTGATATTGCTAGTTACCTAATTATACCTACTAAAATAGGCACCAGTACTCGCAACTTGTCACTCCCCCTCTACGCCATAGATTCTTTGTAACAATGACACGTAATCTTGTCTGCGTTTTCAAACTTAGCTTGTTCTTATTTGTTAGACTTCGAAACGGTAGTAGAAAAAGAAAACTCTGGTAAGTAATTGGCAGTTTTTTAATGAAATATTTTATATTGCATAATCATCTTCTTCATCTCTGACATCGTGCCCCAGCGCTCGGCGAGCACCAGCAGAGTGACATTGATTCGTTAAAATACGCACCATTTATCATTTATTTATAATTTCTTGATTACCTACTACAAATATTATAGGAAATATATAATGTGAAACTATTAGAAAAAACAAATAGGAGTTTAGGTCTCGTATAGTGCGCTGCATTCATGTACCGCTGGGTTGCCACCACCACTGGTTAAACTTATTTGTTTGACCCCGTAGCTGGTTAAACGTGAATGCATCCTAAGTTTGTGACTTACCAGTATAAATATCTTCGTTTTCATTATTATCATTTTTGTTTTCATCGTTTATTGTTACATCAGCCACACTGATTGGCAGCTGATTACCTATGTACCAAACAGGAATGTACTTTCCACAGTCTTCCTTCCAGCCATGATCAACTGGCGACAAACTAGTGGGAGTTTCTTTGCAGGCATTATACAAATTTTGATATTATATTGATCCTTGTTAAAAATAAAAATACACGTATTTTTTCTTTAATAATCACTCTAAGTTCCGAAAGTTATCCTATAAAATACTACAATTAATGGACACGACGAGTCGCCCGCGCGTGACGTGCCCCCGCGCGCGCGCCTCCCCCCGCATTACCCCCGATCATTTCACCGCGCCGCGATTGACCATTCTGCAACGATTTTAAATGGGATAAAATATGTTATTGAAATAAAAATAACACCCAATTTTTTTTTTTTGGTTAAATGGACTCTCCTAATAATACCTAAGCCCTGGAAAAAATTTGGCAGGAAGGTTTAATTGCACCCTGTATAGGTCACGATAAATCACGTTTGAACGCTCGTTGCTTCATAACGCAACCGAATATTTGGTCAGTTTTTACGCTATTGATATGAGAACAACTAGTACTTACTTAATATAACTTACTCAGCCATTTTTTTTTGGTCATGATAACTGGGTTTTCAGGCCCATTATACAGAGAACGCAACTACTTTACGCAGGCAGACCGACATATTTGGCATCAGAAAGTTGCTCTTTATCTTGTCAATCTAAAATAAGTCATTTTGGGTATCGTTACCAAAAATGTCGTGACCTCCTAATCTATTACAATGAAAGGAAAAATTATGAAACCGGCCAAGTGCGAGTCGGACTGGCGTACATAGGGTTCCATACCGTAAATTTGTATGGGAGCCCCCCTTAAATAATAAGTATATTTAATTTTTATTATTAATTATTAAACTTAATATACAGCTGAGTATTTTCTGAAATTTTCAAAAACCTTACTGTTACCATTATGGATATAGAGCAAAATAGGGGAAAAACCGGCCAAGTGCGAGTTGGACTCGCCCATGAAGGGTTCCGCAGCAGCAATAAGAATTGTTTGGATGAAATTATAAGATTTTTGATTTATTTTCATATTTAATTTTTGATACAATGAAAGTTAAATTAAGGTTTAATATTTATGACGTATAAAAAAAAACTACTGGCTAGATCTCGTTCAAACCAATTTTCGTTGGTAGTTTTTATAGTAATGTACATCATATATTTTTTTAGAATTATCATTACTTTAGAAGTTAGAGGGGGGGACACACATTTTGCCACTTTGGAAGAGTCTCTCTCGCAAACTATTCAGGTTAGAAAAAAATGATATTAGAAACCTCAATATGATTTTTGAAGACCTATCCATAGATACCCCACACGCATAAGCCAGATGAAAAAAATTTTTTTTTTGTTACAGTTGTACCTATGGGGACCCCTAAATTTTTTAATAATTTTTCTATTTTTGTATCAAAATCTTAATGCGGTTCACAGACTACATCTATTTACCAAGTTTCAATAGTATAGCTTTTATAGTTTCAGAGAAAAGTGGCTGTGACATACGGACGGACAGACGGACAGACAGACAGACATGACGAATCTATAAGGGTTCCGTTTTTTGCCATTTTGGCTACGGAACCCTAAAAATCGTGTTTGTTGTATGAGGCCCCCTATTAATAATTTATTTTATTTGAATTGGACTATTAGATTTTATAACGATACCAGAAATACTTAATTAGTGAAAATTGCAACTACCTAGCTATGGCGGTTCTCGAGACCCAGCCTGGTGACATAAGGATGGACGACGGACAGACAGCGAAGACTTATTATTGATAATAGGGTCCCCTACTTAGCAACCGCCTTAGCAACGAAAGTATTTACGTTTTGAAGGTTTAGACAGGATTATTAATTTAAGTTTTGCAAATATGGTTCTGAATTTTTTTTAATAGGTTCAACATGTTCTGAATTATTGGTGTGAATATTTATTTCCCCTATCTGAACTTAATATTATGCACTTCAAACGTGGCTTATTTTAGCATTTCTGTGCTTCAAATAATCAACTAACCTGTTCAAAATGTGCTATAAGAACAATGAAGTCATACACAGGTTATAATTAAGCAGATCAACAGCACACCCTCATTCTACAATCTTCGTTGATGGTCATGATAAGAGTCGGAAAAAGCCACCAAAGGAAGTAACACTAACGTAACGTTTTGTCTTCAAATTCGTTTCGTGTTGCTGATCGTTTTAAGATCCCAAAGATTTTTTAAATGACCACAATTGTAAATTATTAAGTACTGTTTTACTGCGAAATAAAATATTGTCACTTTTTACTTGTGTTGTGATTTTTATTAAAATATGTTCTTGTAGATTAGAAAGATGCTGATCTTTAGAGCGTTTTTACGTTAAGCAGTAGATAAAAATGGGTAGGTAGTAAGTTGCTTTGGAATAATAGCAGTCTTAGATTAATCATTGTGGCCTGTGGGTGGGAGGTTTGGCCTGTGGGTTTAGTTTCATATAACTTGATGGCTTTGATTCCGATACATTTTACAGTCTCTTATTTATGAAAATACCTAAATTACTTAAATTGCGACAATTTAAATTAAATTTTAGCCTAAAACCTCAGACCAATAAAAATATAGACAGAGCCATCCATGCTACGCGGTAAGGCAGGCAATAGGAAGCCGATACGGCCATAGGAAGCCGGCCGCCCGCCATTCCGGTTTCAACGAGTGACGGCGCATGTCGTTTTCATCTGTGTCAAGAAATATCAAAATATGCCGTCCTGCATCGTTAAATGGTGCAAAAACAATTCTTGTGCTCAAAAGAAACCTTGTGGGATTACGTTTCACAAGTAATTAGTTGAATATTTATGTATTACCACCGAAATAACGAATTTAATTTATTAGTTTTAAAAATTGTCTCGGGAGTCTCGGAACACAGAACCTCAACCAGTGCTGCATGCTGGTCGCAAGATATTTTTCCCCATAATAGGGGAAAAATATTATTACGTGCTGTATTATCCTGACAAATGTTTATTTTTAACCTAAAATTCGTTATTCATTTAAAATCTATTAATATAAATAAAATTGGAGTGTCTGTTTGTAGTATTGAAAGATTTTTTTACTATTTGCATATTAATCTGTATACGATACATACTGCATACACCAAACAACATTCTTTATAATTTTTGTCTGTATGTATGTATGTCTGTCTGTCTGTCTGTCTGTATGTTCTTAGTTGAAACACATAATTTATTAGATATAGATATTTAAGTAAGTATTTACTTTTTTCAGCAATTACTAATGAATGATGATTAACAATCTAGTTTGATAGCAACTTTTGTAGGCATTACTTAGTAGTTTAATAAGACTGCAACAGGATGGGAGTTTGACAATCTGAAACCCTGAGTTGGCAACATTATTTTTTTGCACACAAGCGCACGCCTAGCGTATTTATGCTAGGCGTGATGCACACATTGATCGACAGCGACTTCACGCCATTATCTGTAAATACTCCGTCTTTCTTTTTTTTTTGGTCTGAGCCTAAAAAACCGATTTCATTTTGTCCCACTTTGGATGGTCACGATTTGAGTAACATTAGGTATAAATTGTCTTTTTCATTAAAGCAAGGCAGGAGCAGTTCAAATCACATCAGTTCGTTTTGTGTTTTTTGCCTTGGAGTTTCTATGAAAATTATCTTTAAGACGAGGTGAATAAGGTATGACCCTAATGACCACGTGTTACGGATCATTATTTGGTAGAACAACGAACTGAGTCAAGGACACGATATTACTAATTTAGTGTCAATTTTTTCAAATTTAAAATGAAAAATATCAAACAAGAAACAATGATCTCGAATGTAAGGACGAAGCCGGAGACCCTCGAAATATTTACAAACGAGTGTCTATTCTAAAAGCTAATATTATTTTAGGCCGACTACTAGAGCTTCACTTAAGTTTTAACGGCCTCTCTAGTGTTCGGAAAACATCTAAGCTATTTAAAAGTTTCCGAGCTCTAAGTGAAGTATTCTGATACATAATATAAAAATGCGTAGTTTGTGAATCGGCCGAAAATCTTGTCACTACTGGGCGCAGTGTAGCTTATTAGGTGCCATAAACGTATTTTTCAGATCTTATGCTGGCTTCTCACGGCGCGTAATTTGAACGAGCGAGCACGAGCCAATAGGTGAGTTCGTGCTATCCGTTCTCACGGCGCGTAATATCACGAGCCGCGCCGAGCCACGTCTTTGAAGTTATCGACATCAATCGGATCGGACGCACCTGCTCGAGCCAGCCCGCGCCACCTTGAGCCACCCCCTACACACGGCGAGTGGCTAGAGCTGGCGCGGCGCGGCGCGTGATAATTGATATTATGTGCCGAGAGAAGTCAGCATTAGACTGCTGATAGAGTCGTTACATCGGGGAAATCACGTAAAAATATTTAAAATAAGTAGATAAGTATATACTTCAATAATACCTATACCATGTAAGTTGACAAAATAGACCTAATATTATAATTCTGTCTAATAATCAAAATGTATCATTACGCCTGTTCTGCAACGCGACGTTGCCAGATTTACAAAAGAACGTCACATGTACCGTGAGGAGAGGCAACAGCGCGCTGCTCGCGAATTTTTTGAAACAATAATAATTTATTTCAAGTACGGATAGTCTCGATTCAATGTGTAAAGGTGCTCCCTCACCGGGAGCGTTTGCGTGTAATGTAAAATATTTATAGATTCGTATGGGCCGGGCGTAGCCAGGATTTTATATAGGAGGGCAAATTAAGAACATCCTAAGCTTCGAATTCTAATTAAAACCGACTTCCAAGTGAAAACAATAACATCACTTATTCAAATAAAATATAGTATATTAAATAATTCTTACTCTTTAGTAGTGCCTCTTTCAGAATTTGCCTAAACCTCAACTATTTCTGCATACACTCTTCATTACATATACATAGAAATATAAAACAGTACTTCATTAGTCGGTCGGTACCAGCTCAGAATCGTGAATTCTATGACAAAATATTTTTAATTTTTGGGACTGGTACCAACTTTCACTCTTTTTAAAGCCTTATAATTTAAAAGGTTTTCTGTATAAAGACTATGTTTTGCGTAGTGATGATGATGATGGATGTAATTTGCATAGTATGTAGTATAAACGATTTCAGTTTTTAAAACAGCGCCCCAACCCTCATACTTGTATATTTAATTATATAAACGAACATGTGTCTAAGGTGGAGAATTCACTGGAGAAGGTCTATGAATGGGGTAGACGTAACTTGGTCCAATTCAACCCCCCAAGACACAAGTCTGCGCGTTCACCACTAAAAAGTCACCAATGGTCGTATATCCTCGTTTTGAGGGCACATCTTTAACCATCTTCCCTAGCATTGAAATACTTGGCGTTAACATATCGAGCGAAGTCCAGTTTCGATACCATCTCGAGGGTAAGGCCAAGTTACCCTCGAAGAAGCTTGGTGTTCTGATCAGAGCGAGACAGACAGTTCTTCAGTCCGTACCAGCGCCTACAACTCTACAAGGCGCAGGTTCGGCCTCATATGGAATATTGTTCTCATCTCTAGGCAGGGGCGCCAAAATACCAACTGCTCCCTCTGGATCGTATCCAACGAAGAGCCGCTCGAATTGTTGACTGCTATAGTGTTTCAAACAGCTTAGACCCCTTGGAATTACGCCGATATGTACGCCATCAGGTGATCCGTTTGCTCGTTTGCCCCCTTATTGCATAAAAAATGGAATCAGGAGTTCTCTTAGTATTTTCGGAACCATAGCATACCTTGGTGCAAAATTTTACTTTTTGGTAACATATAAATTATAATATATGCTTGGGATACTTCTCATAAAGCCAAAATCGCCCTATTGTGCTTGCATAAATTTTTGAGGTGTTCCCTCGATTACTCATGAAATTAACTTTAATACGTGGTAATAAAGGTCACACCTTATTGACCACGTCTTAAAGATCATTTTCACAGATACTCCGAGGCGTACTTAGGTGACATACAGACGAAAAAGATCGTCGAGCCATAAGTCCGCGTACTTCTACGCACGTCTGTCACCCCTTTTGGTTCTGTAATTAACAAGTCCTCGTTGACTATGGAACCCTAAAACGGAACCCTAACGGCTAACCAGCAGATTTTTTGTATACTGAGAGGTTAGTAGCTAGTTATATATAATTTAACATATTCCTACAAATAGAACAATCGATATTTTAGGACCATCAAATCGAAATATTAACTTTCGAGAATTTTTGCACAGGAAATTGTTGTTCGTCTAATCAAAAAAAATGAAGCTACTCACAATGCTACTCACGAAAAATTTGCTTGATAGCAATCAATGTTCTAGGGAATCTGTACCTACTAGTTACTATTCATTTTTATGTTTTGAGTAATGTAAAAACGCTCTAGAATTCTAGATCAACATCTTTCTAATCTACAAGAACCATAAAAATTAGAACACACTTGTATAATAACGTGATAATATTTTATTTGAGCGTTAAAACAATGTTGAAAAACTTAAAACTTATAAAATCATCATTAACTCTTAGGTATTCTTCTATAGGTATTATTATGAACTCTGGGTTGTTATAATGATCAGCAATGAGAATATAATTCAAAAACATAACTTAAGTTTTACTTAATCCTTCGGGGTAGCCTTTTCCAACTAACCAACTCATGATATTTGACGAAGATATTGGGAGTAGAATTAGGTCGGCCAGTTTGATCTGCTCAACTGTTTGCTGTTAATAAGTCCATTGTTTTGTAGCACATATTGGATGAGTTTGGGATGAGTTATAATGTTTCAATAAACACATTTTACATAATATTAAGTATATATAGGTAGGTATAAGCACTTAATAATTTTTTCAAAGATTGTTCGGATGAGAGAAATAAAATATTATATAATTACTTATTTAAATCAATTCCCAATATTTGCAAAACATTTTTCAAGATGATCGTGTCAAAAATTTCAAAAATATGTAATATATAAACTTTCGTTGCTAAGTAGATTATATTTTGTCAAAATCAATGCGACCAATAATATACGATTCTATCGTGAACGAGCATAGCCGACAGATAGCGACCAATAAACCTATCGTTGCTAAGGAGATCGCAATGTTGATATTTTGGTAAACACAAAATGACCAAGATGGGAATATAGAAATACGATTCTGTCCTTTTCTTTTTCCCGACCAACACTGACCACTGACCAGTATAAGATCCAGTATAAGAAGAAGGTAAGAAGAGTATAAGACCCGCGACATGCATAGCAATCAACTTCGTCGAGTGTACATAATATTATGTTGTGTGGTATCAAAATAAAAAATATTCTTATTCTTAAATAAAAGAAAACATTTTTATGTTTGTAACTTTGCAAGAACAGTATGAGTTTCGACTGCATATTGGTTATAATGAAATGGCATTGATTAAATAAAAAATAGTATTAACAACCTTAACAATGAAACAATAATTAAATTCGATTAAAATATAAATGTAATCAGTACTGCGATATACACTCCTTACTCGCTCGATATATTAGTTATCACATGAAATAAGGTGTGCTCCTTTCCTGCGAGGAACGTTGACGCTTACATCAGTGCTGCTATGTATTCAACGCTATGCTAAAAATGACCACCTTCAAGTATTAAAGCTTAAAAGTCAATTAAAATATATCAATAATGATTTCTTAAGTTTTCGCGAGTATCACTCATGATATTATTATAAGTTTAAACACTTTTATTTTCGGGGCACTTTTATTAACCCCGACGTTTCGGCTGCTTTACAGTGGCCGTGGTCACGGGTGGACGGAGGTGACAGGTGTCCAAATTCTTGAAGATCTTCAACTACCCGAAGACCACCCGTGGGCCGTGGCCTTACAGCGGCCGTGGTCACACCGACCACGGCCGCTGTAAGGCAGCCAAAACGTCGGGATTAATAAAAGTGCTCCGCAACAAAATCCGTAAGTGTTTAAACTTGTAATATCAAAATTTAATATGAATATTAATAATCGACTCAGAACTAATCGCCTGGGTCTTTTGAGGTTTTATTTATAATTGTGTATATTTTAACGTCTCTACCAATTTTCAACTCTAAGCGAATTATTCCGAGGTTACGATTTTTTTGCATCTAATTAGACCGGGCTAACTGTCTTATTGGGTAATCCTTTATCATCTGCAGATGGCTCTGTAAAAATAAATCCCACCGAAACATGAAATGTAAAAGGAGCCAAGCAAAATATTGCATAGCTGTCCTCTCCCCGCGGACTCGGTACGGTTAACATCGTCTGACGTGCGCTCCGGGAATTAAAATTGTTTTCGGCGGTTAAAATCGTTAATTGCGTGCTGAGTGTGTGTAAAAAACTAGGTAACGGTGTAATCTATGTTTACTGTAAGTTTTTTGAACACATTTGCCCGTATTTTATTGGATTTAACTCGGTAAGTAATTCCCTTTGTTCATTTTTAACAGTAAGGAATTGTAGGTAGGTAAAAATATAGTATCGTCGGTACCGCGCGCGCTGCGCCGGGGGCCGGCCTTGCGATCAGCTGGTCATAAATAGTGTTATTGTTGTTGTTAACTTTGAAAACAAGACATAATGTCTAGTCATAATAACATGCCGCCAGATAAAAATACCAACCCATTTGAAAGAAGGGACGGCATACCTCGTTCCCCGCCAACTTCGTCCGGCAAACGTTTGCTGTCCGAACTATCGCCTTCTTCCGTGTCACCAGTCGAAAAACGTCACCAACCCATAAGGGACGAGCCGCAGTCCCAGGTTATTTCACTATTAGACACTAGCAGCGCAGTCGATGATTCGTTTAATTACTGCGAGTTATTCCGCGAAGCGTCCTCGTACTTGGGAAAAATTAACGAATTCGCTAACGACACTGTCTCGAGGCGCAATAACTTTACCAATAAATCCGATATAATGAACATGACACAAAAACTGACAACTATAGTTTCTCTTTTTGCCATTAAAAACTCGTCACTTGAAACCAAAGTCGCGAATTTGGAGCGAGATTTACTATCCGCTAAACTTAATCAGGTCGTGAAACCGGCCCCTGCGACGCCTTTGGTCTCTTATTCCGAGGCTCTCAAACTGAAACTCGCGAAATCGATTCCCCCCGTCGAGACACGTAAACCACTCCCGTGTGTTATAGCCTACGCAACGCAAGAAAAATCGGCGGAATTAAAATCGGCTACTGAGACCAAGCAGGCTTTGATGAAGGTCATAAACCCGGCCGACGGTTTTCAATTTCACGGCGTAAAGAAAACGGCGAATTCGGGCGTGCTTCTGCGCCTCACGAGCGAGTCGCAAGTTAAAAAATTAAAGTCAGTCGAAGCGCTAAAATCGCCGGTCTCCGTCTCGAGACACCCAAGGGGCGTAGCCCGCGCATCCTTATCAAAGATGTTCCTCAACACATTACAGATGATAATTTTCTATTATCCCTGTACAACCAAAACGTAAACGGCGAAATTAATGTGTCACAAGATCAATTCATGAGTTCGACAAAAATAGTAAGACGTCGTATTCTAAACAAAGAATATAATAACCGAAAATCGATAGGTATTCAACTAGACCCTAAAGTGCGTCAACAGTCAACACCTCATCGAAGCAAAAGAAAAACTTTTTATCGACTGGGCGATGTGTCGCTTTGTAGATGACGTCGAACTCGTGCGTTGCGCTAACTGTCAACAGTACGCACGTACGGGCACACAGCTAAATTCTGTCGTGACACAAAGCCATGCTGTAAACATTGCGCCGAAGGTCACAGCTCGGATAGCTGCTCAAAAAAAGATAAAGACGACTTTAAGCCGGTTTGCGGTAGTTGTTTGCGATATAAAAAACCGACCGACCACCCCACAGGCTCCCCAGGATTGTCCTACGTATAAGTCTAAAATGGAGCACTTATTTTAACGACTCGGTATGGATTGTTTAAATATAGGACAGTTAAACCTCCACAATAATAAGCACGCAACGATAGAATTAGAAAAGTTGGTTTCCGATTACAATTTAGACTTGGTGCTCATACAGGAGCAATATCAACTCGCGTCGCTACGGTCGAAGATAGTAAAAATTAATTACTAAGCTCGCGCGGGTATTTACACACCTCAGTCTAGATTTTCAGTCACGGCCTTAACTAACCTTTCGACGTCGCACTGGGCGGTAGCTGAGGTATCGTGTCCTCAGTTTAGACTATACGTTGTAAGCTGCAATTTTCAGTACGCGGATTCCGTAAGTCCCCATTTACAACAACTTCGCCGCGTATTACAATCTCTCGCGGGTAATAAAATTATTATTGGCGCCGACGTCAATGCATCCTCGCCCTTATGGCACGGCCAACTTAGGTACACTGACCGCGACCGACGTACTGCTGTAGAAGACTTTATTGCGGAGTTTAACCTCCATATTCACAACACCCCCGATGCACCACCAACTTATAGTAGCCCAACGGGCGAATCGTCGATTGACGTCACGCTATCCAGCGCGTACGTCCAGATTAGGCATTGCCGTGTCCTTCCTGATGCGTCATGTAGTGATCGTCGCTTATTGGTGTACGAGTTTTCTCGTGCGGTCCCGAGTGATACCGTAGTCAATTCTAATGACTATAAATACAATGTAAAGAACGGCGATTGGAATTTGTTCCGCTCCCTCATTACCGCTCATGCCGGATTTAAACGTCGATGAGTGCGCGGAAATTATGACAAACAAATTTGTTTACTGTGCCGATGTAGCCTTGGGTCGTAGACCTCTTAAAAAAGATCACAGCTGTAAATGGTGGAACAGTAAACTTCTTAATCTTCGTTGGGAATTTAGAAGGGCCAGGCGCAAAATTAATAATCTTCGTAAATCTGGCCACGATCGTTCGGATGATAATTACATAATTAGTTTAAATAACCTACGCATCTCAAGGTCACGCTATCGCGCTGCCGTTACGTTAGCAAAAAATAATATGTTGAAGAATGCCGCGAATAGACTGGATAAAGAGGGCCCCTGGTCCTCTTTATACCATGAGCTTAAATATGCAGTTTTATATATTTTGTTTCTATTGTGCTCATTGCCAAGCCACTATAATAATTATAATATAAAGAAATCTATTGATACATTTACTGAATGTTGATTTAAATTACAAAATAAGTTGAAGGCTTGGCTTGAATGTGATCTGAAAACTTTTTACGACAGAAGTATTGAATAGCTATGCAATATTTTGCTTGGCTCCTTTTACATTTCATGTTTTGGTGGGATTTCATTTCTTTTTTGAAGGTTTCTTTTCTTTTCTTTTCAGGTCACCTTATAACTTTTCTATACTAAGCTTAGCACCCATTCCCTATCTCCTTTAATCCTTCAGGCCCCGCGCGAGCACCGGTGATCGCGACAACAATAGAATACAATAGCAATTCCTGGAAATTCCGACTGAAGTATTAATATATTTTTCTTTGAGGTTTCGTTAGTTCTATTGGTGGACAACGTAACGTAAATACTTCTGAGTTCTGAGTCGATTATTATGTTCATAATATATAATTGACTCTTAAGCTAATACTTGAAGGTGGTCATTTTTGGCATTACACAAATCATGTATTTCTGGTGTCGATAAAAAAGCTAATAGTCTAATCAAAATAAAATAAATTATTAAAGGGGGCCTCATACAACAAACACGATTTTTTACCCTATTTTTGCTCTATGTCCATAATGGTAAGACTAAGGTTTTTGAAAATTTCAGGAAACGCTCAATTTTATGTGAACTTTAATAATTAATAATAAAAATTAAATAAACTTATTGTAAAAGCTCCCATACAAATTTACGGTACGGAACCCTATGTACCCAGTCCGACTCGCACTTGGCCAGTTTCATAATTTTTCCTTTCATTGTGAATAAATACCTACCCGGGTACCAAATTTCAAGGTTCTAAGTTTGCTAGAAGTACTTTAGAATTTTGATGATCTGTCAGTCAGTGACAAAATGTAGTAACTTTGACCATCCGTAGTTACGGAGTTAGTAGTTACTAAACTATTTATCGAAATTTCATATAATTTGGAGGATAAGCTAGTTTTAATACTTGCTCCTAGTGACCGAAATTTTAAATCCCTATCTTTGTTAACATCGAAGATAAAGGGGGTGTGAAATAGCCGCGAACCGCTTTGAGAAAAGTATGGTACGGCCGTGCCTTTGCTAAAAAACTTAGCTGGGGCACTGCCGTGCCCCCAGATCATGGCAAAGCAACGTTTGCCGGGACAGCTAGTAATAATCTATACTTATTGACATAAACAGTTATTAATGGTTATTAGTTATTACCTTAACTTCTCCCTTTGTTGATACAGTCACTTTGTAGCATGGCAACGAATCAAAGCCAGGGAAATCTTCTATGTCACCAGTCTTCAGATTGAAACATGCTCCGTGCCATTGGCATCTAATCCTGCCATCACCAAGAGCACCCGAGACCAACGGGGCCCCGTAATGTGTACATTTAGTTCCTAGTGCATGGAATTCTCCTTTTTGTTTTACAACTAGCACTTTACCCTCTTCACCAATATTAAACACTTTCATCTCATTATCTTTTAGATCATCGGTTTTACATACAACTGATTCAACATAATTGTCAGTCGATTCAGTGCTTTTAATAGTTCCACCTTAAAATACATAAATTATTACTAGTGATTTCTCATCAATATGACAAAAAGCAAAATAGTATTTTAACAAAATTTTAAAACAGGTATTAAAGTTTAATTATTTACTGATTTGCAAAATATAATTCTATCTATTTCTTATAATAAAAAAATGGATTTTCAAATGTGTTAGTCGCGCTAAAACTCGAAAACGGCTGAACGGATTGGGCTGATTTTAGTCTTAAAATATTCGTAGAAATCCGAGGAAAGTTTTAAAGTGACACGAAGTTCACCGGGACAGCTAGTATATATGTATTTAAATATAAAAATGGATTTCCAATTGTTTTAGTCGCGCTCACGGATAAAAAAAAATAGTCGCGCTATAACTCGATAACGGCTGAACCGATTCTGCTAATTTTAATCTTAAAATAATCCTTGAAGTCCAGGGAAGGTCACCGGGACAGCTTGTAATACAATAAAAATAAATAATTGTGAATACTTACATATTTCATTTTCAGCACTATTCCTGTCATTATTTGTTGAATATGACCTTGAAAGTGAGCTACCCATCCTGACTTTAAAAAACTCAACCCTGAAATAAATAGATGTGAAATAGCTGGGGCCCACCACTGAGATGTAAATTATACTACGTACTAGAGCCGCGGTTATTGCAAATAAAAAACATGTCGCAACTCGCACTTGATTGAGGCATGAGCGGGGTAGGAGGCGGGGCGGTGATTGCTATAGATCAGTACCGCAGAAGTGACACAGTTTTGTGCCTACATTCGAGTCGAATGAATGCAGAATCTATTTCAGTTAAGTGAATAAAATAAAAAATAATAATTACTTTTTTCCAATTACCTTATTTAAATAACTTAAATATTTTCAAATATAATAATAAAATTATTATAATGTACGCATGTTTAATGTATATTGTATAGTCCGTCAAGAAAGTTATGACAGGCGGGAAAATTTTCTAAACGTAATCACGCTTCAAAGGTATATTTTTTTATTTGTATTTTCCCAGAGAACGCTTATTGCATTTTAAATATTGTCACCTTGCACATTTTTATCTCGAATTAATAAAGTTCTCATATTTTTTATTTCATTTAAAAAAATTCCCGCCTGTCATGACTTTCTTGACAGACTATATGTATATTATGTATAATCTGTAGTCTGTGTATCTGTTAGTTTTGACCGACTTCGAAAAAGGAGGAGGTAATACGAGGGGAGGTACAAAAGTTCGCGGAATCAAAGGGTTGTTAATAAAATATAACAATAAATTTATTTTTCCTTTTCAATATAATCACCCTTAAGTGTAATACATTTATTTGATCTATGGATTAATTTTTCTAAACCATCGAAAAAATATTTTTTGTCTTTGGCCTCAAAATGCGCCGAAATTGCCTCCTTCACTTCGTTATCGTCGGAAAATTTCCTTCCCCTTAGCTCTTTTTTTAAATTTGGAAACAAATAAAAATCGCTAGGGGCCAGGTCTGGACTATAGGGTGGGTGAACAAGTGGTTCGAATCCATGCGTGTGAAGAGCAGCCATGGCAACTCGGCTCTTGTGAACCGGCGCGTTGTCTTGCAAAAGCAACACACCCTTGGCCAATTTTCCACGACGTTTTTCTTTAATTGCCTCCTTTAACTTTTCCAATATTGAACCGTAGTATTCTCCGGTTATAGTGGTACCTTTTTCTTTATAATCATCAGTAATATTCCCTCACAATCCCAAAAAACAGTGGCCATCAACTTTCCAGCCGATTCTGACACTTTGAATTTCTTGGGAGGTGGTGTACCCTTTTTGTGCCATTGCATGGACTCCTGTTTTGATTCAGGTTCAAAGTGATGAACCCATGTTTCATCTCCAGTAACAATCCGCTCCAAAATCTGCACAGGGTTGTCTCCACACACCTCCAAAAAGTGCTTAGACGCGTCGATGCGCTGCTGTTTTTGAAGCGGCGTGAGCATTCTCGGCACCCATCTTGCACTGACTTTTGTCATGCCCAAGTGGTCGTGCAGGATCCGCAAAATGGTGGTATCTGATACTCCAACAAATGCAGATAATTGTTTTTTCTTTAAACGTGTGTCTTCCAGTACAAGTTTTTCGACTTTTTCGACGATGTCTGATGAGGTGGCCTCAACTGGCCGCCCAAAGCGAGGGTCGTCTTCAATTGAATCTCGACCATGTTTGAAAAGTCCATGCCACTTATAAACCATTGTTTTACCAGGGCACTGATCTCCATAAACGGCTTCCGTTTCATTTAAAATGGTTTGAACGTTTGAAGGAATTTTATCACAGCGCGATGTTCAATTTTCTCCATAGTTGCAGTTTGCTTCCGGATTGACTTGTTTAGCAGGCGAGTACTCGTAAACGAATGGCGCTATAGGGTTGAGATTTTATATATATATATTAATTATGAGTGCTCAATTAGTATGACACTAAGCGAGCTACCCTATCCCCACTCCATCCCCTCCATTCCGCGAACTTTTGGACCTCCCCTCGTATGTTCGGCAATAGCCTTGTTCGTTTGGTTTTTCAACTGCGCATGCGCGGCTTTTGTGTGTCAGTGTGATTGTCATATTCTAAAATACCGATCAATTTCTGTCAAAATCTGACAGGTATTTTCTCAGAAAAAAGAAGCCTATGGAAATGGCATAAGCATGTACTTTGCCTGCATACCTAATTAAACAAACCCGTTGACAAACATGGCGGATTAGGGATGCTCACTTTTCTCTAGCTAATCGATAATATCGATGGATGCAGGATGAGTGAATGGTAGGGAAAGTGCGATAAGGCTTTAAATGAACGTGGGCGCTTCAGCTGGTGAAGAGAACTATCAAAATGTTTGTATGATGGCAGCGTTAGTTCTTTTTTAACCGAGTTCCAAAAAACGAGGAGGTTATATTATATGTTCGGCTGTAGATATATTTTTTTTTGTATGTTCAACGATTACTCCGCCGTTTGTGAACCGATTTTCGAAATTTTTGTTTTGTTGTATTAGGTTTCACTCCAATTTGGCACCATGTTCACAAAAGTGGTGACCTGATGATGGGATCCATGAGTAATCGAGGTAACTCCTCGAAATTTATATGGAAACATATGGTGATTTTGGTTTTATGAGAAGCACCCTAAGCATATGCTACCAAAACGCAAGATTGGGAGTTTAGGCGCTGTTTTAAGAACTGAAAGCATATGCTACTATGCAAATTACATTCATCATCAGCATCATCATTACCACGCCAGGGTCACCAAATTCAACCTTATCTCCAGAGCATAAGGCACACATTTGACATTACTTCTGAGAAGTTAAAGTTGCTTCGATAATGTAACATTCTGTCTCACTTCGCCGAGATATTCTGGAAAGAACCTAATTTCAACCTTTTGCATTGCGTTTAGCATTCATAGTTCAAAAACACTCGCCAGGGCTGTCAAACGAGCGGCGCAGCGGCGCGGGCCAGGTAGGTACCTGCGTGTGCGACAAATCGAGCGAGTGCCAGCCTATTGAAAGTTGAAACTAGTCCGATGACCGGCTACTTAGCACGTCACGTCACGTGTTCACTTCGATTTTCGATTTATGAAACTTTTGGGACTGGTACCCACTTCAAAGTAATGAAGACTATAGTATGTACAGAAATAGTTGAGATTTAGACGAATTCTGAAAGAGGCACTATTAAAGAGTAAGAATTATTTAATACTTTTTAGTTCATATTATTACTTATTGTTTTTACCTTGGAAGTCGCTTTTAATTTTTTGTTAAAAATAATAATCTCGCCACGTTAATTTAAAGCCTTGTCGATTTTTAGTTGGTTAGGTGCATTATGCATTGATCCATACTTAATACATATTATAAATTCGAAAGTGTGTCTGTCTGTCTGTTACCTCTTCACGTCCAAACCACTGAACCGATTTCGCTGAAATTTGGCATGGAGATATCTTGAGTCCCGGGAAAGGTCATAGAATACTTTTATCTTGGAAAATGCACGGTTTCCACGCGATAAACTTTATGGCGAAACTGAGTTGCGGGCATCATCAACAACATATAATATAGAGACTTGGGTGCTTAAATCCACCACTGTCATGTACAATAGATAATTACCTACTGACAACAACATTACAAGTCAATTTTACAGTAAAGCTATCCACATAGGAAGATGGCTAAGTATAGGTCTATCAGAATCACCACTCCACCACTAGTGGCAATGTCATCGCTCTGCACGGTCCCTATATTGTATTATCTATGAGGCACAGGTAGTAACGGCAACTATAGTTAAAGTTAAAAAAACAACCAATATAAAAAAAAATTATTAGATTATTAATACAATTACGCGATAAAACCCATATTATTATAATAATTAGGGTGATAAATGTTCTTTACAGATACAAAATTCTTAATGATTACAAAATATGTTATTCATTGCGAAATAAAATAATTTTATTAAAATAGTTCCTAAAAGATTTTTTTTCTGTACACTTTTTACCGAAATATCTGAATCTGATGTCAAGGTAAGTTTTTACTACTGATTTAATTAATAACAATTGATGCTTTGAGTCATGTTCGCTGGAGTTTTCTTTTTCTGCATCTCCACTTTTTCTTCAAATTTTTTCAATTCTTGGAGTGCTGAAACCTGAAACATAATTTATAGGTAAAATAACTATTAATTTTACACAAATGACATGGAAAAACAGAAGACTAATGAAGTTAAACATAAAACACTCATGAAGTTTCCTTTTTTATCAAGTTGTTCCAGATATATCACATTACAAAACAAAATGTTCAACAATGCAACAGTGGCGAGGGGTGAATATTTTGAGAAGGGAAGCCGGAGTAAAAAATCTACTTACCAATTTTGGTAATTTATAATTGAATGACATGATTTTAATTTTCAAAACTAAGTTTGGAAAACAAAGTTTCCTTCGACAGCAAAATATAATCTGTCAGACAACAGTATTTCTGAATTAATGCCATATTTTCCGAACTACACGATTACGTCGTACGACTCACAATTCACAAGTCACAATATAAATTAATTTAATTCACGACACTCTTCTAAGTTCTAACGCTAAAACAAAATTTAAATTCGACAAAACAAAACAAACGACATGTTGTTTACAAACACACTATCCGCCATATTAATATGTCAATCTAAAAACCAGCAAAATAAAAATGTATTACGCGCCTGTCATATTTAGTACCGCTAAAGGCATTCTTAATAAAGTCGTATTACAAAAAATCCTACCAAAATAAAATGTATTACGCGCCAGCAAAAGTATAATGTCGGTACATTCATTCTTAAATTCGAATCATAACAATTTTACTTCATGACTCATCTATCTCGCTTGCACTTGTGCGTTGCTAATTAACCTTTCTCCGTAATAACTCGTCGGGCATCGAGTTATTTCCAAGTATATATCGCGCGTGCTAGAACGAGACAGAACATGACGACCAGTTCACAGGAATGAAAAGGACAGATGCTTACTATGAACTGTCGTTGTATGGAGAAATAAGCCGCTAATCCACGGCTTGATTCTCTGCGCCCGCACATTGCATTGCCTTTTAAAATTTGTAGGCGATAGTTATTAATTCAAACTATGTATTTCAAGTGAGAGAAAAATTTATTGCATATAACATTGTGAATTCAAAGTTTTTTAAGTAGGTATGTAAAATATTTATTAGATAAATATGTCGTTGGCCCATATATTCGATTTTTCTAAGCCCTAAGGGAAGCCGATGGGAATCGGGTTATATGGACGCTTCGCCACTGCAATGCAATTGTTCTTCTTAATAGTATTAGCGTAGTTTATCAAAACAAAATCATTTTATGTAGGTTCTTTTTTTCAAGTAGGTATATTATATAATAATAATAATATCTATGGACGCTTTACACCACGTCAGTCTGGCCCCGTGGTAAGTAACTACCTGAAGGACTTGTGTTACAGGTACCAGACAACGGTATATTTGATACTTTTATACTATACACATATTTAAGATTTTTATTATATGATACACATATTTATTTTTATTATATGATACACATATTTAATACACATCCATGACCCAGGAACTTTATAAACTTTTTGTTCCGTCGGCGGGATTCGAACCCGCGACCTCCGGCTTGAGCTACCAACGCGCTCACCACTGCACCACGAAGGTCGTCGTATATAATATAATATAACAGCCCTTACCAATGCAAGATCCTTTGCATCTTGTGGATGTGAATAATTCAAACATGATGGTTGATCCATAGTATTCGCTCTGTCAATTAATGCAAATTGGGATGGATTGTTTGCCTGAAAGAAAAAAAATAATATAAGATTGGATATAATAACAATAATCATCATCATTTTTTGCAGGCAATAAACACATATAAAATATATAGATATGTGGTACGGTAATAACGGTATATTATATAGATATGTGGTGATGAGTGAGTTTTCCTCATCCAACACATCACTACTCAATCCATCTCACTACCAAAATCGTGAGGGCATGATTCTAAGCTTTAGCCAAATTAACTGTGTCCGACTAGCCGCTTTCATTATTGCCAGGCTATAATATTCTGACGCGGTGTTCGCTAACAGAGGTCCCGTGTCCCACGGCTGGAAGGAGGGCATGGGGGGGTCTTAGTCGGTAAACCTCCGGCGCACCGAGCCGGAGGGAGTCCGACATACCCCCGTCGTCCACCCCCGTGCGCGGCGGGGGATACGTAACGCATTTCCCCCCTCAACAAAAAAAAAGGCTATAATATTCTAATATTCTGGTTTAAAAAAGATGATGTATTTCTATTAACATATTTTATTTTATATTTTACAGACTTAATCAGTTCTTGCAAATAGCTGAAAAAACTGATGAAATTTTTCAGTTTCCGTTCATCATGAAGACTTTTCTAGACATAAAGAGTCATGGCCAAATTTGTATAGGAGCTGGACTCGACTTTTATTTTTGATGTCCCAAAATAAACTATAGTTAGATTTGGTTGTTCTTATGCTCTAAACATAATTCCGTTTGAGAATTATGTCTAAATAGCCACAGTTTTTTACAATAATTAATAACGTTAACAATTATTTTGAGGTTAGACTTAACTACCTATTTTCCGACTGCGGTGTAGCCTACAAGTGTATATTCGGCGATCTCGTTTCTAATTATTTCAATTTTTCCTAGAGTATTACCCAAAAAATAGAACGAATGCGAATAATCGCCGGCTGTCAGAGCATAAAGAATCTAAAATATATTGATCTTTCTTTTGTGGCTATTTACAGACACACTTCTAATATTTTTCGATGCCTTAAAATATTAGAGAATTTTTGCTACCAATGGCATATCGGGACGCCATTTATCATCTGGTACGATTTGGCCATTGTTCTTTCAACAACTATAATTTCACCAATGTTCTTTATAAATTGCTTACCTTTGCGAATATTGTTGGGACAGCATCATCTCTCAGTCTAATTATGTTGAGAGTTTTGTTGAACGCACTCCCTTCAAAGTGCAATGAACACACATGAATATCTTTAGTTCCAAGACGGATATTTTCCGAGCCAATATTTGCTAACCATTTCTTTTGCTGGAATTCGTTTTTTGGTAAACTAAAACAACAAAAAATACTTTAACGAACTTTGCACCTAATTTATCGATAACGTTCGATGTTCGAATATGGACAACACTATCAACCGTTTATATGTTTACGAAACGAAGGAAATATTGAGAATGTAGCGGATTTACGTACCTCACAACTGAGATAACTCAAAGTTATAGATTTTTAAACATTTTATATCAAATAAACTAAACAATAGATAACAATATACGGAAATGGTAGCCACTTACCGGTGAAAGGTTAGATTTGGCCTGTTTTTGCTTTTACGTAGGCCACAACTTACAACGGAGCACTTCATGGCACCTATTATAGTTAATTCAGAGTTATTTTACAGTTTTGCACAATAATTAAATCGAAAATCACACGAAAACCACAAAAATCTCACAACGACGACGTTTGACATGTAAACAAAGCGGTAGACTTTAATGGCGTCCGTGACAGCAGAAGTAATCAAAGCCAATGAAGGGGGCGCTGATAAAAATAGTCTAGGTGCTTATTTCTTACGTAAAACTCTTTTGATAAGAAAGAGACAGGTAGCCTATTATTATTGCCGTGTGAAATTGAACAATTACTGCATTTCCATAGGCTTCGTTTTTCTGAGGGTATTTTAGAACATGACACTCACCTGACAGAAATTTATCGGTACGGTATGACATTCACACTGACAAACAAAAAAGCCGCGCATGCGTAGTTGAAAACTGAAACGAACAAGGCTTGTATCTTTTTTTTTTGTATGTTCCACGATTACTCAGCCGTTTGTGGTCCGATTTTCAAAATTCTTTTTGTGTTGTATAGGGTTTAACTCGAATTTGGTACTATGTTCACAAAAGTGGTGGTCTGATGATGGGATCTTTGAGGAATCGAGGGGACCCCTTGAAATTTGTATGGAAACATATAGAGATTTCAATTTTTTCTGAAGCATTCGAGGTAAATGCTACCAAAAAGTAAGACTTCACACCAGGTTATACCCTGGATCCGAAGGTACCGAACAGAACTTTTGAATGCTTATAGGTACAGGTTAGGGGATCTCGGCGTCGTTTAAACAACTGAAAGTATAAGCCAACACATCAATTTGATTAATCATCATCATCACAACCATAATTATACCATGGTCATCACACTAAGACCCAATTATTGGTACTTTTCGTGATATTTGCATCGAAGCAGATGTTTTTGACGATGATTTCACGGTTTGTGGACCGATTTTCGAAATTCTCGTGTTGTTGTATAGGATATAATCTTAATTTTGTATAACAATTACGAACGTGGTGAGCTGATGATGGGATCTATGAGCAATCGAGGGAAATCCTTGAAATTTATCAAAACGCTTATAGTGGTTAAAATGTTGTTATTAGTAGGTTAAACAAATGCATTACATAATCATATTCAAAAACAATTTTGCCTTATCGAGGCCACAAAAAAAAAACTTAATCATATATTTGTTTTTTGAGGTTATGTGCTATTTTATACTACTAACTAGCTGTTGCCCGCGACTTCGTCCGCGTGGACTTCAGTTTATAGCGCGCGGTGTCAACAAAATTGGTGTCAAGTTTAAAAGTTTTTTAAAACCCTGGTACCCCTTAAATCAAAATACCCAAAAACAGCTGTGCGGTGTGCACATAATATTTCATTTTTTTTAATTAAGTAAACTTTATATAAATAATAATAAAATATTATATTAAATATTATATTAATAATAATATTAATAATTTAATACGTTATTAAAAAACAATCGAAAGAATCGAAAAACCTAACTAAATATGGTGCCACCTCCTATAGTTATGAATTTTTGGAACTATCTTAATTTGAACAAATTTACGCATTTTTATCCCCTTACAACCCCTTTTTCCAGTTAAAAAAAAGCCTATGTCCTTTCTCAGGCTGTAGACTATCTGTGTACAAAATTTCATTACAATCGGTTCAGTAGTTTTGGCGTGAAAGCGAGACAGACAGACAGACAGAGATACTTTCCCATTTATAATATTAGTATAGATTTTTGAGTTAATTATTGACTCCCCGTCTAATTTACGCTTATATTCCTATAATACGATATTATAAATTGAATTAAAATCTAAAAGAAATACATCTTGATTAAAATACATCTATTTGAGAAATTCTCCGAGGCCCCTAAAAATGTGGTCACACGCTCTTTACTACTACCCTATTAAACATACAGCCTTAGGACCAAACACATGCTATTCTTCATTTATTAAAGTATCTGATTTCAATGAATAACAACTATAATTATTTATAGTTTTTGTTTAATTGATAGTTTAATGTCGAAATCGGGGGCAAAATCGGTGTTCTCTGCGCGTCACATTCTGTTCGCGCTTACGGAAAGCGTTAATGCCTTTTGTATTCTAGTCATTAGCATAGAGTGTGATAAGTACATCAAATTAATCTAGATTAACTGAACTACCTAATAACTAAACTAAAAGAATGTTATATTTTAAGTTAAAAAAGTTAATAGGCATAACGTCTCTGTCACACAATTTTGCTAGTTTCACGGGCGGGTAACAAAACTGCACCTATCTTCCAAACGCGACGACTTGCGGTTACACATTTTAGCTGCACCAACGCTCAGTGCTGTTCCAGCATCAGTACAGGGGACACAAACGCTCGTCGCTTAAAAACAAAGAAAATACGAGGAAAAATATTCCTTAAATATTATGAAGAGGCTGTAGTCACGTAACTTTTGCGTGCATGTTTTGAATGATAATAATTTATAATTATGCCACTCATATTAAATAAAGGAATAAGGTATATGATCGAGATTATTTCCTAGTACTTTGTTTGTTTATTTACCCATTACTTTTTTCGTAGTTATAAAAAATGTGAAATTTTCGTAACTTTCGTGGTACAATTTTCGTGGATTTACATCCACGAATGATACCTAGCGACCTACGAAACCTACGTAGGCTTTTTTGTACACCGTTTTCCTATATGAATTGGCTACAATATAGTATTCCCAGCTATGGTTTTAGCACCCTGACCTCACTTTTCACTCTACTAGCTTTTTTTAGAAAAAACAAAACATACAGTCGTGGCCAACTAATTAGGGACGCTACGAGTATATCACGAAATCGCATGTGTTCCTCAAAAGGCCGAGAAACCATTTCTGAACGTAGCTTTGAAGCTTTTACCATTGACTACAAGTAAATTGACTAGCACTCTAAATATTTTGTGGTCAGAAAAGGAAATAGCTACTAGCCATCGTTATTTTTTAAATGAATACGTTACTGCTATTTTCTCATTATTCATTAATACATGGACAACTAATTAGGGACATGTAAAATTTTGACTACAAAATTAAATATGCTGGAAAAAATTTAAGTGTTTATGAAATTAAAATGTTAAATAACAAAAAACAAAATGAAAAACTGACATTCTAATAACCGGTTGTTGGTTAAAACCATTTGACATCGGCGTGGCATCAATGCAATCAAATTATTGCAAGTTTCTAAAGGAATATTATTCCAAACAGCTTGGAATTGCTCGTAAAGCTGATTTTTAGTAGCAATACGTCGAGTTGCAACTTTTTCCTTGGCTTTTTACCTTATGTGTTCGATTGCGTTCAGGTCTGGCCAATTTAGTACCGTCACTGACTGCTGCGCTAGGAACGATTTGACGGACTGCATATTATGTTTTGGGCCGTTATCGTGTTGGAACATCCACAATCCTGGCAACACTTCATCAGCACACAGTATACTCTAATATTTGTTTATATTGAATCTGGTCTAGTTTTCCTTCAATTTTTTATAGGCCTACTCCATGTTCTGAAAAACAGCCCCAGATTTGAATATTTCCTTCTCCATGTTTCATCACCTGCTTCTTTGTATATTTTGGATTCATGGCCGGTTTTTTGGCCGTCGCACATATTGTCTACCATCTGATGAAATTAAATTTATCTTGGTCTCGTCAGAAAGTAGCACAGTTTTACATTGAGCAACAGTCCAATGTCCATATTTCCTTGCAAACGCTAATTTTGCTTTTTTTGTGTTCTTTCTTCAGTAACGGAACTTTCCGGGTAACTCTTCTTACAAGTTTTGCCTCCACTAGCCGCCTTCTGACAGTCCTCGCTGATACTCGATTCTGGCCCAAAAACTTCGCTCTTGATATGAACGGAACCCTTAAAGGGGTTTCTTTTCGCGAGAGCAATCATTCTGCGATTATCTTGTGGGGTGGTTTTTCTTGGTCTCTTCTTTCTAGGCACACTTTCAGCTGTGTTATGCGTTTTGAAATATGCCACGGCATTGTGTACCATGTTTTTAAAACATTCTAAATGATCTACTACTATTTTCCTGTACGGCCACCCACGTTGGTAAAAATTGATAACTACTTTTCGCATTGTTGCGTCACAACTCTTCTTTCGACCCAAATTTTTAATTATTTAATGAGTTTACAAGACACACAGTAACGATCACGCTTTTCTAATTAGTGCCAAAATTTAGAAAACGCAAAAGAAAAGCTATGAATTTTTTTTTTTTAATCTAGATGGCAAAAACTAAATGTCCCTAATTAGGTGGCCAGATCTTTTGTACCATATTTATTTGTTGATGTGTTTTGATGAGGTTGTATACGAGTAGTATGTATTTATTTTATTTTTTATTTTATCCTAAGAACTAGAGTACTATCAGTTAATATGTTTATAAATTAACAGACACTAATATCGAATATAGGTGATAATAAAAGGATTTGAATAGTTAATATTGTTTGGTGCCTTAACTGTCCCTAATTAGTTGACCACGACTGTATGTGGCTTTACATCAATCTACTATCAGATCTTTTCCCCAAATATATTGGGTCTGCTTCTAGTCTAGCGGATTTACCTGAATATCAGTATTTTACATGAAACAACTGACATTACATCAAAAGCAACACTATACTCATTAAAACTTATCAGCGCGAGCGAAGCGAGCACTTTTATATCCTACAACCTCTACATTTTGTTTGGTTGAATAATATGACCTCCTAAATTACCTAATCTGCACCAATTTGTCGCAACTTTCGTGGGGACCGAATTTTCAAATTAGATTATCTCAGTAGTTTATCGACCGATTTACATGTCTTAAAGATCGTATTTATTATTTTTACAGTGCCTTAAAGGTATTTGAATTTGTTTGAACATAACTCTAAAATAAAAATCCCCACGAAAGTTACGCGGAGAATCGATTTTGAAGAATTACTCATTTAGGTGTGTGAGAGTTTTACTAAGTAGCGCATTTTAATTGTTTACGGGTCACAAATCTATACTAATATTATAAAGCGGAAGAGTTTGTTTGTTTGTTTGAACGCGCTAATCTCAGGAACTACTGGTCCGATTTGAAAAATTCTTTCAGTGTTAGATAGTCCATTTATCGAGGAAGGCTATAGGCTATATTTTATCACGCTAAAACTAATAGAAACGAAGAAATAGAGGAAAATGGGGAAAAAACGGGGGAAATTATTTGAAACGGCTTATTTGAACGCGCTAATCTCAGGAACTACTGGTCCGATTTGAAAAATTCTTTCAGTGTTAAATAGCCCATTTATTGATGAAGGCTTTAGGCTATACCACAGAAATAAGATCTAGATAGAAGGGCTATGTCGCTCCATTTGTATGAACACGAGCGTGTCACTTTTTTCATACCTACTGTGACGTCACAAGAGCGCTTTAGTGATGGAATACCCGTACGCGCGGAATCGATTCAAAGGAATCGCCGCGCCCCGCCTCTTTTGCCATTTTAGTATATCGATTTTTTAATCGATTATTATTCGAGTTTATAGACAGAGGAATGATAAATCTTAAGATACGTGCTTGCCAGGACAGCTAGTAATATATTATATTATTCTAAATTAAATCACTAAACAGGAACATAAATACATAATTATTACATAACTAGCTGTCCCGGCAAACGTTGTTTTGCCATTTAAAGTATTTGTACTTCATTAGTTGATACAAAATCTTACCCCCTCTTTGGTCCTTTTAGTGGGGTGGGGGGGAAATTTTTTATACACCAGATGTTAAGTTGGAAGAAGACAAATATATCTGCGAAAACCGCATTCAAATCGGATCAGTAGTTTTCGTATGATAGTGGAACAAACATACAGACAGACAGACAGTAGACAAAAAACTAACTACAGTTTTGGCTTCTATAGCGACGTAGTGACACCCCCCGCTTATTATTTTTTTTAATATCTTTAATGTACAGAATTTTTATTTCTACAGTTTTATTATATGCATAGAAAATGTATAGAAATATAATCACCAAGTCACAAAATATCCCAAAGCGAACATTATCATTCCTCTGTTTCATGTCTGTTTCGAAAATCGATTAATTAGAATCGAGAATATGTACAACACTATTTGCTTCATTTGACAGAAAATTGAGAATATTGACTGTACCTCGAAACTAAGCGATGAGTGAAAGTATCGATTGCTTTATTTCCATTGCGCGCTCAATAGCGGACAAATAGAACGGGCTCTATAATTTTCTAACTAAAGCGGCAATGTATTATGAATCATGCGGTACACACGCAGTTACCTACGTAGATTTCATGGTAAAAACTACAGCCACACACGATTTACATTAAATAATTGATTTTAAAATAAAGGACACATGATTAAATAATAAAATTACTTACCGATGATAAGAAACGTGTCCACCATTTATACCAACGTTTCTATTCGAATTTCCACAGCCCAATACGGCACAATTGAGCATTTTTAGAATTCCGATTGACGTCCGAATTGAGCATTGAATTGACAACATAAATCACAATATTGAGTGGTAATTGATCTCGTATCATTGTTATTAAGTTGACCTCCGTCATAGTCCGCGAATTTATAAGTGGTCGTCGGTGGTACTGCGTATATTCTACGATCTACGTATCTTATTACAATTTGTTAAGACTGTTAAGAGTCACACGGCATACCCCAAGGCCCAAATATCAGGTAGATAGATAAATTATAACAATACATTTAAAAAAATGTAAGTGAACACGTGCTGCAAAATGCTCGCAGCGCGGTATACCGCATGCCCTGAGTCCTGACATTCCTGTTAGAACTTGAATACGATGTTTACGCACGCGCCGCGCGGCGCGCGGCGACGCCGTTGCCTCTGCGGCGACGACCGCCGTGTATATTAAACAGCCTATAATATTTGGTGCTGTTATGTACATAATTATTATTATTGTATCTGTTACGCTCAAAGACCGAAATCGCTCAATGAGCGAAAAAAAGGCTCACAACGCGTTGTGGTCACAACTCACAGTGAAACAGCCGCGACGCGTTCTGGCAATCGCAAAAAGTCCATGACGCGAAAGTCGTGTCGTGGCTGATATGCTATTCGTTTTTCTTGATCTGTTTTTGATTGATTAATTGTCCATAGGTATGGAAGATTATATTTGAATTACCACGTGTACTAGGTACAAAATATTTTTTCTTTTACTAAATCACTGCATAACGTGTTTATCATTATTATTTATAAAATATCCATACTTTCATACTATCCGTACTATTATTATTACTGTCTGTCTGTCTGGCGCAACATAGTTGCGGGCATCAACTAGTAGTATTATAAGTATTTAAATTATATATAAATACAAATATTTTTATTTAGATCAGATTACCTTATATTAAAAAAGACAATAACAAACAATAGCACTTTGCGCCAGACAGACAGACAGTAATAATATTAGTACGGATATTATGGAACTATGGATATTTTACAAAATCACTGCAAATCAAGTTTTTCATTATTGAAAAACTTGATTTGCAGTGATTTTGTTTGATTCCGAGATTCCATATATATATATATCTCGGAATCGGCTCCAACGATTTTCATGAAATTTAGTATATAGGCCCTATATACTAAATTTCATGAAAATCGTATCCCTATATTATACCTATATTATAGGGGTTTCGGGGGCGATAAATCGATCTAGCTACATCATTTTTAGAAAATGTCATTTTATTCGTGTTATATCGAATACCGAGCAAAGCTCGGTCAAATAGCTAGTATACATAATATGTAAAAATTTCAGAAGTCTTGCTATAGCGGTTCTTGAGATACAGCTTGGAGACAGACAGACGGACAGACAACGAAGCAAAAAACGGATGAGAATTTGGAAAACTATATAGAATCATAGTTATAGAGAACTAGATGACGCCCGCAACTCCGTTGCGCCAAAATTCGTTTATCACGCGGGAACCGTACATTTTTCCGGGATAAAAACTATCATGTCCTTTCTCGGGACTCAAGGTCTCCATACTAAATTTCAGTAAAAACGGATCAGGGGTTTTAGCGTGAAGACAGACAGACAGACACACTTTCGCATTTATAATATTAGTATGGATTGAATAAGCTTTTATTTTGTTATAGAACTTTATTACCACAACGCATCGTTTTTACGGTATTATCCAAAAACCAAAAAATAAAAATTGAGACTTTTGTCACCCTCCCTTCCCTCCGGCTCACCTCCTAGACATCAGGACTTTTAGAATGTTTTGTCCCTAAGCACCCTGAATAAGTTCCAGTAGAAATCGCTCAGGTTCCCGCTCACACACTCAATACCCTCCTTTAAATCATTCCTTAACCAGACTACAAATAATTAATAAACTAGCGACCCGCCCCGGCGTCGCACGGGTATAAAATATATAGCCACTGAAAAAAAGATTACAATCGATAACCTATGATCCTTCACGTGGTCTACTTCTTATCTGTGCCAAATAACATAAAAATTGCTCCAGTAGTTCGCGAATAATTTCCCCCGTAAATAATTACTCCCTTTCAAATAATTTCACCAGTTTTTTCCACATTCTCCTATAAGTCTTAGCATGAGAAAATATAGCCTATAGCCTTCCTCAATATTTATTGAGGAAGGGCTATCTAACACTGAAAGAATTTGTCAAATCGGACCAGTAGTTCCTGAGATTAGTGTGTTCAAGTTAGCCCTTCCAAATAGTTTTTCTCGTTTTTTCCACATTTTCCTCTTTATCTTCACTCCTAATAGTCTTAGCGTGATAAAATATAGCCTATAGCCTTCCTCGATAAATGGGCTATCTAACACTAAACGAATCATCAAAATCCGTTGCTTAGTTTTACAGATTAAAGGGAACAAAGGGACATGAGGGAAAAAAGCGACTTTGTTTTATAATAATAGATAAATCACAAAATCACAAGCTTTTATTACTATCTCTAAATCAACTTCTATATGAAACAGTCAATATAGAGGTAAACCTTCAATATTGAGGTTTGAAATAATTTTAATATTCATTGTAGCTTGTAGACAATTTTGAACAAAATTAATTATTGAGAGTCGACATTAAGTTTATAAACCTTCGGCTTGGGCCGATTTTGTGGCGATAGCCGATTAATCGGCTTCTGCCAAAAATAGACCTTCGGTCGGACACTATATTATATTATATATATATATATATATATATATATATATATATATATATATATATATATATATATATATATATATATATATTATAGGTATATTTATTCATATAACTATAGATTTTTAATCCCTTATTTGCACATGCACGCTTATCTCTACTACAATTCCACCTTAGCTTGTGGTTGCCTGGAAGAGATTGCTACCTAGTAATAAGGCCGCCATTGTGATACCTATATAATTTTTGTTTATATTTGTTTGTATTCTCTCTGTATTGTGTGCACAATAAAGAATATTAATTGATTGATTGATTGCGGATCCATCTCCCGACGCATGCGTCGATATGTAGAGGAGGCATCAAGTGCGACATGTTTTTTGTTTGCAATAGTGGCTCTATTCTAGTATGTAGTATGTACTTATAAGGCCGCGTTTCCACTGACGCGGAGCGGAGCGGAGAGGAGGTTAGCACTTAGCGGTGCCCGAATTGACCAATCGTCCTATTCCAGCTGAATGATAGCGAAGATTTCGAGCATGGCGATTGGTCAATTCGGCACCGCTAAGCTCCTCTTCGCTCCGCTCCGCGTCAGTGGAAACGCGGCCTAACTCAGTGCTCAAGGCCATTGAGGCCTAAATAAATGTTTATGGAATAAGGAAAGAAAATAGTGATATTGTAGCCGCAGTTTTTTGCAGTTAGCCATATTTAAGTATGCTAAAATACTTTAAAAAATTATTAAGAACAAATAGAGCAATACCTATGTAGGTATTTCTTGTAGAAAATTCAATTAATTATTAAGGCTTTTTACAAGACAAGTCCGAGATAAACTTACAAATATTTTTTGGTACTAAAGTATTACAAATTAACAAAAATACAAGTCGCTACTTTAAAGAGAAAGGATTTCGGACTTACCAACCTTGCCTTGAGGCTTAAAAAATTTGATTCACGACCTACAACCGTGAATAAAGCTCGACAACTGTTGATTCTATTGACAAAAAACATTGTTTTGATTTCTCATTATACCTTTGGGCTCTGACATTCCTTTGAAATGATAGGTATGCTTCTAAACTTGTAATAGTATACTATCTGACGAGATTTGACTTCTCGGTAGCCAATAAAATATCGTCTAGTTTTAATGACATCTACTGAAGAATAAGAAGTTCTTTTATTAAGAACACACCTGACTTCTCAAAATCAATGAGGTACATACTAAGGTACATACTATGGAGGTAACCTTATATTTTGACAGTTGATAATGTTACTCTTTCTAACTAACGATTCAGTAAGTTGAGTGAAAGAGAATGCTCATATCGGTGTGTAAACGTCAAAAGTTTACAATGTTATGTCCTACCTTCTCTATATATATATCTGTATTATCTATGTCCTACCTAATAGGACATAACAAAGGAGTCGGTCTGCAATATTTCATGTTTGAAAAGTGCTAATAAAAGTGTTTAGTGAACGTTAAATACAATTTCTTGTTGGGTTTTGTGGTTCCGCTGTATAATAAACAATAAAAACGGCCAAGTAATGTCTCAAACACGTGGATTTAACATAACATGCGTAAGTTTTCAACAAAGTTTTTTGGGCTTATCAATCGGTATTTTTGTAAGTTAAAAAGAAAATGTATAAGTTTAATAATCCCATAATCATACTATATAAGGCATTAGTGATAAAAATGTCACGTCAAGTAATAATCTGGGTACAAATTTTGCATGGCTTTTTACGTGTAAAGTACACGTAAAAAGCCACCTTACTTGAAGTAAGTATAGTTTATCGATAAAAATATTGTCATGGACTAAATTATTGTTTTCAGGATTTGAAAATGCTTCATAATAGACGACGAACAGAAATATTTAGACGCAAGTTTCATGCAAGTTTTTAATCCTTACTCCCTCATGAAGTCATCACAATATTGGGATTATCATTTCAAACATAAGTTTGAAACAATGATTTTATTGAAATAAAAAAGTTCTAACGGAGAGCAAAATAATTGCACGATCAACAGCTCTCACACCTCCCCCTGTAAGTACTCTATTCGTTACTTAGATCTACTTTTTAAAATTTTATCCTGGCATATTTACTCTTTTTTAATAAGTAAAATGTAAAATTTTAATAAGGCTATAGTCATAATCATATAATAAAATAAATTTAATACCTCGAACATCAAATTCCAGACACAATAGATATTCAGTTGCTATGCAGCACCTGGGTTCCGCTTTGGGCTTGACAGGTTAAGCATGGAAAAGTTATATAAAGCATATTGCCCCATATAAAATATAATATGTACATATATATTTTATAGTATTAAGTGCATCTAATGACACTAATAAACCAACTATATTTTTTAGGTTATTGGAATGCTCCTAAAGAAAAGTTCAATATGGTGGTGACCGAGAGATCTATAATGAAGATAATATTATTTTTAAGTTTAGATAGAATTCCGGTGGTGAGATGGAGTGAGGATGGATGGTATAAGTGAGGAAAATCCCCCTTTATCACTCCCACCTTCAGGAGACCCCCCCCCCCATAGGCATACTAAGGTTAGCTAAACTTTAATATGAATTTAAATATACAATATTTGTGAAGTTAAGCATTCACTGTGGATCAACCCACATTTTTTTAAGTTATGGATGCCATTTTAAACAATCTAAAGAACATGACTGCATTCTTATCTCAATATGTAATTTTTGAAGTGAAAACTTCTTTAGCGGCGTTGAGCACTTTTGTGGGATGGGTAAAAACTGTGAAACTCGCGTCATATTTTCGTGTTGATCGAAAAACCATAGAAAAAGTATAAGACGTAAGACAGTTGGAAAGTTTGTGGAAAGTAGTTTTTTGTGTGGAACTCGAACTCGAACGAAATGTACAGTCGGAGAAATGAGTTGTTTAGCAGAAATGTACAGTCGGGGACAATTGTGCTAAGCAGAAATGTACAGTCGGGGAAATGAGTTGTTTAGCAGAAATGTACAGTTGGGGAAATGAGTTGTTAAGCAGAAATGTACAGTCGGGGAAATGAGTTGTTTAGCAGAAATGTACAGTCAGGGAAAATTGTGCTAAGTAGAAATGTACAGTCGGGAAATGAGTTGTTTAGCAGAAATGTACAGTCGGGGAAATGAGCTGTTTAGCAGAAATGTATAGTCCGGGAAATGAGTTGTTTAGCAGAAATGTACAGTCGGGGAAATGAGTTGTTTAGCAGAAATGTACAGTCGGGGAAATGAGTTGTTTAGCAGAAATGTAGTCGGGAAAAATTGTGCGAAGCAGAAATGTACAGTCGGGGAAATGAGTTGTTTAGCAGAAATGTACAGCCGGCGAAATGAGTTGTTTAGCAGAAATGTACAGTCGGGGAAATGAGTTGTTTAGCAGAAATGTACAGTCGGGGAAATGAGTTGTTTAGCAGAAATGTAGTCGGGAAAAATTGTGCGAAGCAGAAATGTACAGTCGGGGAAATGAGTTGTTTAGCAGAAATGTACAGCCGGCGAAATGAGTTGTTTAGCAGAAATGTACAGTCGGGGAAAATTGCGCTAAGCAGAAATGTACAGTCGGGGAAATGAGTTGTTTAGCAGAAATGTACAGTCGGGGAAATGAGTTGTTTAGCATAAATGTACAGTCGGGGAAATGAGTTGCTTAGCAGAAATGTACAGTCGGGGAAATGAGTTGTTTAGCAGAAATGTAGTCGGGAAAAATTGTGCGAAGCAGAAATGTACAGTCGGGGAAATGAGTTGTTTAGCAGAAATGTACAGCCGGCGAAATGAGTTGTTTAGCAGAAATGTACAGTCGGGGAAATGAGTTGTTTAGCAGAAATGTACAGTCGGGGAAATGAGTTGTTTAGCAGAAATGTACAGTCGGGGAAATTAGTTTTTCAGCAGAAATGTACAGTCGGGGAAATGAGTTCTTTAGCAGACGCGCTGATTAAGGCCGCGTTTCCACCTGCAAGACAACTGTCGCGAGAAGTGTCTGACAGTCTGTCTGACAGCAGCTTTTTTTTTCGATTGTCGATATCCATACTCATAGTCCCTAGGTGTTCTTACGTCTATAGGGGCATGTTCAGAAAGTGATATGAGCGTCGTCACTCAATTCCACGGCGGCGGCGCCGGTCCAAAATTAATACGGCGGCGGCGTCGGCGGCGTGATCTGCGGGGTGATTCAGCGTTTCCGCGCGGACTCTTCCCGATTGCGGAAACTATTTCACTTTCAAGCAAATGACAAGTGGATAGTTTCCGATTTTGCTGTCATTTTGACAGTACTGACATTTCTTTTGTATGAGTGAAATAGTTTACGAATTCCGCCACGGATTCGAGAACATCTCACCGCGGATGGAAGTTTGACATCCGACGACGGAAAATTATCTGAGGATTATGGCGTTTGTGCACTACACGGAATTTTACCGTCCGGTGTTCTGGTTTCTTACATTTTGATATGGCAAACGTCACAGTTATGAACGCCGGACGGTAAAATTCCGTGTAGTGCACAAACGCACTTAGAGATGTTTTCACGGAATGTTATCGCCACCTCCGAGACTCGTGAAATCTTTTCACTTTGAGAACCGTGTCATGGCGGATATTGTTAGAAGAAATTAGTTAACCGATTCAGTGCGGTGTCTTTTTTTGCATTTTTTTTTGCGCCTGGTGGCGAATAAATATTTCGTGGCTCCTCTGAGGCGCCTAGCGCCAGAAACTTTGATGGCTCCTCTCGAGCGCCACCCGCCATGAATTGTAATTCATCGCTGTTTCGTCTGTTTCCAATTGTTTTTCTTTTAGTATATACCCAACAGCGAATGTGAACGGATTAATAGTTCGTTTCAAGTATTTAGGAGTGATTATTTACGTGTACAAACATAAATGGAAGCTAAGTGACTAATTTTTATCAGGTGTTGTAAACCTTTGGCTGTATTGATCAGTTTTATTTTCGTTTCATTGTAGAACGGGATATTACATGCATAACGCCGAAAAATGTATCTACTTTTTATAGCATTTTATAAGTTGTAGTAGTAAACATTGTATAAGTTGTAGTTTTTGAATGAAATATCTGAATTCAACAAATGAATCAAAAAGGAAATAAAGTATTCTACAAATAATAAAAACTAAGGAAGAGTAACTGTGTCAAAAAATTTGTTCCGGGAGCTACAAAAAGTTCAATATTATATTACATTATACTTTTATTTATAGTGTAGCTGTCTATGCTACGTTACTCGATATTATACAAATTTTCTTTTTTTTTTTAAATAACACCATGTAATAACAAGAAAGTATGTATGGAGTGTTTGTGTGTGTATGTATCATGAGAGTAAAAAAACTTTAGAAATGTTTATTTCATACCCGTGCGAAGCAGGGGCGGGCTGCTAGTTAATTATAAGATTAAATTATGTTGATGTGATATTTTGCTGGTGTTGGCGTTATATACTTATAAAATAATTCGGTGGCCATATTAATCACCAATTGAAAATGTTTAAGACTCCTGAAGTGTAAGTTTTTATGCAATATCCTAAAACTAACACTGTACACGTAAAATACGTGACAAGTAAAGCCACTTTCATTGAGGGGAAACCTCTGAAAAATGTATTTTTATCATAGTTTTACAGGTAAACATTTTGGCTCCTCTCGGGCGCTACACGCCATACAGAAAAGATACCCATGGCACCTCTGCGGCGGAATCGGTTAATGATAAGAATAAAACAAAGCAATATTAATACTTAGTTAGTCGTGCCTTGTTAAAAATATTAAACAAATGTCGTACTGTAATAATTATGTGTTAAATCTTTAGGAAGTGTTCATTGAACAATAAATATTTTTTATTTATTAATGCATTGTTTGTATTAATATTTGGTACTTAAAGATTTAGAAATACTTAAGTATAATATTTTTTAAATTTTGTATTAATCCTTCGACCGGGAATTCTTGGAAATGCTATTGTATTCTATTGTTGTCGCGGCGGCGCGTCGCTCTTTTTTCTCGACGGCGGCGCGTCGTGAGAATTCGCGGCGACGACGGCGCGTCAGCGCGGCACTCATATCTGCCAGAAACTTCCAGCTGGCCAGGCACAGACTATTCCTGGTTCTTCGATCCCGACTCCTGTACAAGTTTTAAAACCCCTAATTACGCAGCCCCTAAACCAACAATAATATTGAACAATATTTTATTGAACAATTTATTTGACAATAAGGTTGAAAGGCGGGTGCATTCAATATTAACTCTAGACCACAGAAATAATCTTGATAAGTATATTATGTCTGTGCCCTAGACCGTCAAGAATATTGCTCATAACGTGATATTGCACAATAAAATTGATTGTCTAGAGTCCCGTTTAGTTTATTATACTTACAACATAATTATCCGCAGGGCGTCGAAGTACGGTATCTATTTATATTTTTCTGTATAACTTTTATAGTTTAATACATATTTAAATAGGTAAAATAAAATAATGCACTTAAGCGTTTTTGAAATTCCTTAAATGAGTAGGACTGAGATTAATTATTATTATTCTAATAATTCTTTGCTAATAATAATTATTAATAAAAATTGTTGTATATTTTTATTGTTAATATATAGTTAAGTATAATAAAGTATATATTTTGTTCTTCTGTTGTGTTTTAATATACTTAAAAAAATGGTTGATTTTATTGATATTACACTCCGGACAAGCCTTCGTGACTTATGGAGTACTTATACGTATATTTTTAACTAGGTATTTGTGTGATTTATAAAAATACTTATATAAATAAAATAAGAACGCGACTTATTATTTAATGAGCATAATACCTACCTATATCCTATATTGAACAATCGGGTCCCGTTTATAACCTCCTTTTTATGTCGCTTAGTAAGAAATCTAAAACATAAAAATGGTCTACTCTTGGTCGATAGTCTAATTTTATTTTTAATTTTTATCGATATAAAGCATGATATACGCCCATCCCTACACGCACACTACGGCAATGCACACAAGCTTAAAATGGCCACGCTCTGGCGGGCTAAGTATCGATCTACTCATCCTTAATCTGTGCTCAAAATAGTACAAGCACAGAATATACAGCGTGTCCAGTAAATAGTGCGACATACTGCAGGGGGTGATATTACCTACCAAAAAACACAATTTATGTTCAGCAAAATGTTACGGATTTTAAGTTATACAACATTTAAAAAAAAACGATAAATCTCTACTTTGAGACAGATTTATTAGCATATCGCCAAGAAAAAAATTCTTTTCTAGTATTTTTTTACGTCAAATTATTCTTGAATAGTTAGTCTACTTATTGATAAGTCGTTTTTTAATCAAAAACATTAATTTTTTAAGATATACTATTTTATTGTTTTCATTTCCAGAATGATTTTTCATCACTTAAGAGCCCGGGTAACCCTCGAAATTCTCATACATACGTAATACCAAAATAATTTTGTCATACGAAAATATTTAACATGTTTGAGTTATTTTTCAGCATAAAATAGTAATTACCTAGGTTCCTGAACAAAAATTAACTTCAAAATATTTAGACACTAAAAAAAATTTTTTTGTGTATAAATTTTTTTTACTAAATTTACTACTAAATATTTAAACACTAAAAAATAGAGTAAAACACTAAAACATTTATAAATAATTAGTAAATTTACTACAAAATATTTTAATACTAAAAAATATTTTTTCGATTTGAAATATTTTGTAGTAAATTTACTATTTTTTTATATATTTTTTAGTGTTTTACTCTATTTTTTAGTGTTTAAATATTTAGTAGTGAATTCAGTAAAAAAAAAATTTACATTAAAAAAATTTTTTTAGTGTTTAAATATTTTGAAGTTAATTTTTGTTCAGGAACCTAGGTAATTACTATTTTATGCTGAAAAATAACTCAAACATGTTAAATATTTTCGTATGACAAAATGATTTTGGTATTACGTATGTATGAGAATTTCGAGGGTTACCCGGGCTCTTAACTTTGACCTTCAGTAGTGAAAGAAGTATGTGAGCGTTTTGTACAATAAACTTAAAAAGTTGCCTGTTTAATGGTGATTTTGAAAAGGTACAATACTAGTGGATATTCATTTTTAAATTATCAAAAATATTTATTTTAAAACATTTTTAAAATAACATACAAGTGATTAATTCAAAATTAACGATTTAAAAAGTGGAAAATGACAAAGTGGTAATATCACGATGACTTTACATTATTGACGCGATAACGTCTTTTATTTCGTTATGGGGTGCGCGCCCGAAAAACATGACAGTTCATGCGTCGTTACCTCGCTCTGAGGCGTTCCATATAAGGCTTGAAGTGCAAGCGAGAGCGCGGAACGAGCGACAAGGAAGCACAATCGGCCTTTGCGTTCGGCAGCGTTCGACATCCGTCTCTCTCCTAAGTCCTACTTGAGTGAGTGATGCTTATATTTTAAAGAAAGCGAAAAGTAAGTATTGCCGCCGCGTGGACGCGAACCTGGAACTTGGCGCTGTGATCACGGCCGTCAATCTTCATACATATTTTTTTGACCTTAATTATCTGTGGTACGTACATATTGATAATGACAGTTACCCTGCGGCCTGCCCTTCTCTTACTTTACCTTCCCCATACGTAGTATCCCTAAGTAGTCTGTGCCTTCCCCTTTCTCGTCCACCCACCGCGCCGCCGCAATCTAGTCTCGCCAAATCCCCAGCCCACCATATCACAGAATACTTTTAACCTGCATGATATACCAATTAATCTGTGATCCATTGAAGTTTTGCGACTTGCGAGTTTGCGAGTGAAGTTTTGCGTTGATTTATTTCCGTAATTATCCAACTAGTTTTCAACAGGGCTTCATAACGTTATCGAATAACAGAAAAAATATCGTTACGTACCGTTATTTTCATAATGGTAGCCAGATAACGTTATTTTTTATAACGATATCTAGTAAAATAACGTTATATTTACCGTTATTATTATAACGTTATTTTTTCGTTATGGCATAACAAAAAAATAACGTTATAATAATAACCGTAAATATAACGTTATTTTCTGGTATCAGGTATGCGATCGTGCACGGTGCACCAAATCTCACTCATATTTAAAATGTAATAAGCGTTCTCTGTGAAAATACAAAGAAAAAAATACACCTTAAAAGCGTGATTACGCTTAGAAAATTTTCCCGCCTGTTATGACTTTCTTGACGGACTATAACGTTATCAAAGAACATATATTTACCGTTATAAATCCTATATAACGTTATAACATTTACCGTTATTAAATACATTTATAACGTTATTTCTAGTGTCGGTTAAATTTTCATAACGTTATCTATGCCCTTGAAGCAATAACGTTATGAAAAAATAACGTTACTTGAAGCCCTGATATATTCACTATTTGTTTTGAGGAAAGGTTTTGATAAATGAAATTCAAGTTATTCATTAAGTTTTTTTATTTTTCAATTTCCTTTTATATTTAACAAATGTTGGCAATAATATGTAGCCTTGATTTTGGAGTTGACTGACACATAGGAGCAATTTTTGATCCTGAAAACAACAATATTATGTATTATAGAAATATTTAACATTTGTATAGTTAACTATAAATTTATACAAATATATTATGTATAAATTTATATGGGACCACCTGTGAAATATACCCATATACCACCTGTGAGATATACCCTTTCAAACAAAAAAAGAATTATCCAAATTGATTCAGGCGTAAAAGTCTTTTTAAGTCAGTTAAAAAGACTTTTACTTCTCGTAGTATGGATAAGAATAAGAAAATATTGAAAAGGCTCACCACTGGCTTCGCTTTTTAGCACGGTGTGTGATCAAATCAAACGGTTTAAAAGTAATGGCAGCAGAGCTGCAGGCTCCGTTAATATTTTCTGTAAATAAACATTTAAACATTACTTATACACAGTTAAAAAAGCCTGCATGATGTTCCACACCAAACTATTGTATATCTTATTTTGATCTTTTGTAAATCTTATTTTTTTTAAATATTGAATTTGAGTGTAAGTAAAGTACCAAGTCTTACCATCATTCAATTTTTCTACCTTTTCATTTTCAACTTGCAAAATATTAGAAGCACTCGAACAGGCTGCTTCCACATTGTCTGAAAAATTAAATTGATTTACTTTTCCAGTGTGTAAAATGCTTGTTTGTGAAGACAGATAAAAATAACTATTAATTTAAAGTTAGGTTTAGACACAATTTTCATACGACAAAACCAAAAACTCATGGTCCCTATTTTGTTAAGTTACCTTATACCTTAATCAATCGAGCAATAACGTCAAGCAAAACTCGCGGCTCAGGCTTTTGTCCACACATTCAGCATTGCTCGATAGTTTTATTCTAAATCGATATAATATTTCATACTAGAAATAACGTTATAAATGTATTTAATAACGGTAAATGTTATAACGTTATATAGGATTTATAACGGTAAATATATGTTCTTTGATAACGTTATAGTCCGTCAAGAAAGTCATGACAGGCGGGAAAATTTTCTAAACGTAATCACGCTTTTAAGGTGTATTTTTTCTTTGTATTTTCACAGAGAACGCTTATTACATTTTAAATATGAGTGAGATTTGGTGCACCGTGCACGATCGCATACCTGATACCAGAAAATAACGTTATATTTACCGTTATTATTATAACATTATTTTTTTGTTATGCCATAACGAAAAAATAACGTTATAATAATAACGGTAAATATAACGTTATTTTACTGGATATCGTTATAAAAATAACGTTATCTGGCTACCATTATGAAAATAACGGTACGTAACGATATTTTTTCTGTTATTCGATAACGTTATGAAGCCCTGGAATATATATATATATATATTGCAAAGCTGCATACTTCTTTTTTTATGGCGGCCTTTAAGCCAAAAAAAACTTTTGCCAAGCTCTACACCAGTCAAGTTGATGGCAAAAAGTGAGAAAATAAAATGCCGGTCGAAGAAGATATCGATAATGATAGACTAATTGAAGAGGTAGAAAGCAGAGTGCAGACCATTACTGTATAATAAAAAATTAAAAGAATACTTTGCCAAATCAAAAGGCTGGGAGCCATGGGAGCATACCCAAAAAATTTTTTTTTGGGTATGCTCTCAATGATAGGTTTTCTTACTTTTAATCTCCACCAGACGGCGCGATGATAGACACTTCTAGATTTTCTATTGGTTCCCCACCGATCTGAAATTATCTGCAGGTTGGCATCACGTTATTCACGGATACATATTGGTTGTGTTTCTAAAAAAATATCAGTGTACTTTCAAGTCCATATCCATACTCTAATATTATAAATGCGAAAGTGTGTCTGTCTGTCTGTCTGTCTGTTACCTCTTCACGCCCGAACCGCTGAACCGATTTGGCTAAAATTTGGTATGGAGATACTTTGAGTCCCGGGAAAGGACATAGGATACTTTTTATCCCAGAAAAATGTACGGTTCCCGCCCGATAAATGAATTTTGGCGCAACGGAGTTGCGGGCATCATCTAGTGTGACATACGTATAAATCAAAATATCTTAAACCTAAGCGATCATTGGCCTAAGCGATTAGACCTAAACTGTTACCTTACTGGTAACAGTTTAGGAACACGCAAATTGTCAAACTGAAAACTGACAAATGAAAGAGTTTCGGCGGGCATGTCACTTTCAAACTTCTTAAGCGCTTATTCCATTTCACTAAATTTAGAAGTTCTAAATGATTTAGTGACTAAATTTAGTCTAGTGAAATAGCATTTAGTAACTTTCTAATGCTATTCCACTTGAGTGACTTGACTAAATTTAGTCACTGAATCATTTAGAGGTCTAAATTGAGTAAGGTGGAATAAGTGCTTTAGTGGATGGATTCTAGATCGCAGAACTGGAGCCAGGCCAAAATCACCGCGTCGTCACAACTCACAACTGATTTAGTTACTAAATTAGGACAAGTGGCATAAAAAGCTTCTAATTAGTCTTCTTTTTAGGATTCTAAATTTAGTTAAATGGAATAACAACAGCTATTATAGTTGGATAGAGATCAACTACGATAACATGGCGCGCCCCCGGCCCCTCCAAATGACTGTTAAATGTGTGTAGTCACATCCTTATGAAAGAGTTTGTATGTAATAACTAATAAGTATTCAACCAATCACAGTACACGTAATATTTATGTTAATGTCACTTATTAGTTATTACCACAGACTTTTAATATACAATGTGTCCCGACACCGGTGTCTGATCCTTTAATGTCATGATCTATGGCATATTTTATCGACAAATTGGCTCTAAATTTTTTTCTCTCTCTCACGGTTGTAAAATAGCAGCCATTTTAATTTTTCTCGGGCTTTCACACTAATCTGACCAGTACTTCTCATGTAGATATCCTATGTAGATAAAATAGGTCTCATTTGATAGCTGAATTTGTGGACTACGCTTACATAGGAAATATGTTATAAATTTCGTGAAATTAAACATAGAAAAACCCAAGTTTAAGAAAAAAAATATGTGTATTTTTTATTAACGGCTTTTTGTGAAAAATCTAGCAGATTAAACTTAATCTTTTTTATTTTAAAAAGATAGAGGAAAAAAAAAAAAAAACTAAAAAAAAAAAAATCTAAAATTCTTTTACTTAAATGCTCTAAGTCATTATCATAAGTTTTGACGTGGGAGAGCCATGCTTCGGCACGAATGGGCCGGCTCGACCGGAGAAATACCACGTCCTCATAGAAAACCGACTTGGAACAGCGCTTGCGCTGTGTTTTGTCGAGTGAGTGAGTTTACCGGAGGCCCAATCCCCTACACTTTTCCCTTCCCTATTTCCTTCCCTACCCTCCCCTATTACCCCTTAAAAGGCCGGCAACGCACCTCTTCTGATGCTGCGAGTGGCCATGGGTGACGGAAGCTGCTTTCCATCAGGTGACCCGTTTGCTCGTTTGCCCCCTTATTGCATAATAAAAAAAATAAAAAAAAATTCAGATAGTTTAGAAGTTATAACGATTTTCTTATGATGAGGTGGTCAGATTAGTATGAAGTCAGAGAATTTTTTTTTCTGGCTTAGAGCATTGAAGTAAAAGAATTTTGGAAGATGGAAACTTCTTCTATATTTTAAGAATAAAAAAGAACCAGTTTAATGTGCTTGATTTTTCACAAAAAGCCATTAATAAAAAAAAAGACTTTTTTTTTCTTAAACTTGGGTTTTTCTATATAAATTTATACTTAACATATTGCCTGTGTAAGCGTAGTCCGCAAATTTAAGTATCAAATGAGAAATAAGACCTTTTTTATCTTCATAGGATATTTACAAGAGCAGTTCTGGTCAGATTAGTGTGAAAGCCCGAGAAAAACTATAATGGCTGCCATTTTACAACCTTGAGAGAGAAAAAAAATTTGAAGGCCAATTTGTCGATAAAATATGCCATAGATCATGACATTAAAGGATCGGAAACCATTGTCGGGACACATTGTTTAAATGGTTATTAACATTTACCAAGATTTGTTGGTCAACGGCAACTAATCATAACTAGCCTACCGCGCAAGACAACGCACTTCAAACGTTTTGAATTTTGGAGGGCCGTGCCATGTTATCGTATAGTTTGTTCGTTTTATGATGATATGCGTGACACATTATAATTGACAATAGTAGGGAAGTTACCTAAAAAAATTAATCGAATAATTTAAAAATATCGAATCACTTCGTAAAGGAATTGCAATCGAAATTATCGATTTCGTACTAATGTTTCAGAGTGACGCCGGCGATTTAAGATGGCCGCCCTTTTTTATCGATTTGATTTCGATTCAACTGTGTCAATCTCTATTGACATAAGTTCCGTTTCATGCATCTGACATTTTTCAAATATTTTCGTAACAATAATTTTATACTCCTATTTTAAAGTTAATATTTATAATTTTATATCAATAAGTTAGCATTTAGCAACTTTTCATTTTTATACATTTACAATTACAGGAAGCATTTATTTTTGTAGATGGAATATAATTTATTACATTCTGATTTTTTTTGTTTTCTTGTAAAAAAAATCCGTAGCAAGGAATATGAGAACTGTCACCGATATCATCTTAGAACGAACAAACTATAGTTGATTATACTAGAACCATTTACATAAGAAACTAGAACATTGTGTCACGCCATTTTTTGCATTTACTCGACATTTGCCACAGGGCTTCATAACGTTATTGAATAACAGAAAAAATATCGTTACGTACCGTTATTTTCATAATGGTATCCAGATAACGTTATTTTTTTTCGATATTTAGTAAAATAACGTTATATTTACCGTTATTATTATAACGATATTTTTTCGTTATGTATAAGTAAACGAACAAATATCGTTATAATAATAACGGTAAATATAACGTTATTTTCTGGTATCAGGTATGCGATCGTGCACGGTGCACTAAATCTCACTCGCAGCTCACTTTTTTGCGAGATTTGTGTGAAAATACAAAGAAAAAATACACCTTATAAGCGTGATTACGTTTAGAAAATTTTCCCGCCTGTCATGACTTTCTTGACAGACTATAACGTTATCAAAGAACATATATTTACCGTTATAAATCCTATATAACGTTATAACATTAACTGTTATTAATATCAATTTTTAACGTTATTTTTAATATCAGGTAAATTTTCATAACGTTATCTATGCCCTTGAAGCAGTAACGTTATGAAAAAATAACGTTATTTGAAGCCCTGATTGGCCATGGTTTTATAGCCGAAGTGCCATAATAAGAAAAAAAAAAAACTTGTATGTGTCATCTGTCAAATGTGTCAAATGTCACGGTTGATGATGAAAGTAAACTTGTCAAATTTCATGATTTTCTGTCTAGAACAGTGAAAACTTGAAAATTAGTAAATTGTCACATCATACATACCGTACTTTTCGACTTTCGCTAAAATCCAAAAAACCAGATCTAAAAAGTGTCTAATGAACGTGGCTTAGTTGGTGTGTTATGGATTTCAAACCTTATTAATTGAAACGATAACGAAAATGTCCGACGCTGTTGTACCTAAGGGTCAACCTGTATCAGGGGTTCCAGAGAAGAAGGGTTGGTTGTTCAAGTGGACAAATTATCTGAAAGGATATCAGCGGAGATGGTTTGTGCTGTCAAATGGATTGTTATCATATTATAGGTAAAGTAATTTTTAATTATTAGGTAAGTAGTAAGTACGTTTGGGGCCTGTTTCACCACTTCCTGATAAGTGCTGGATAGGCTATCCACCACTTAACTTGACAGGTAGAGTATAGAGAATCTGTCAAAAAGTTGTGTATAGCCTATCTGGCAGTTTATCAAGAAGTGGTGAAACAGGCCCTTAACCATTAAATCTTGTTAAAGAACAAGTGTTACATGATTCTTGTATGTCAATAGTAAAAATATGGTTACTGTTTATCACTGTATACTTTATAAGTAAAGAACTACTTACTACAGAAATAACCTATTATTATAACTAGCTATTTGACCGAGCTTTGCTCGGTATTCGATAAAACATGAATAAAATGACATTTTTTAAAAATGATTCCTAGCTAGATCGATTTATCGCCCCCAAAACCCCCTGTTTCATTTTTCATTTTCATGATATACTAAATATCATGAAAATCGTTGGAGCCGATTCTGAGATTTCAAATATATATACAAGAATTGCTCGTTTAAAGATATAAGATTACTTAACTGATTTACAATGTAAATGATGACCTATAAACTATAATTTACTTTATGAATAAATATGCTATGAAGGTGTGAAATAATAATTATAACATTTATGAGTATTGCAACTTATTTAACTACTGTGACTCTTTTTCAGAAATCAAGCTGAAATGGCACACACATGTCGAGGCACAATATCTTTACTAGGAGCACTAATACATACCGCTGATTCCTGCACTTTTGTCATTAGTAATGGAGGTACACAGACATTTCACATTAGAGCCCACAACGAGGTGGAGAGACAGAGTTGGGTGACTGCTCTTGAACTAGCAAAAGCTAAAGCAATGTAAGTATAAACTATGTTTTATGTCTTAACAATGTATTTTAAAAAGCAAAAGAAACGATGTGGGTACATTGTGATAAAATTTAAGAATACCCTCATACTTAACGACTATAAAGTTTTAAAGTTTATTCTGCAGTTTCTATGAAAGTGATACTTAATAACCATAACCAATATACTAGAGTACATAAAATATTTGCCCATATTATTACTTGTAGTTGGAAAAAAATCTATAATCGCTATTGATTACAGGTACAGAATACATATTAGTGCAAGTTACAGGTTTATTTCATTTTAAGATTTTTTGAAATAACAAAATTCTAGGAATTAGGAAGGATACTTAAATATACCTCTAGCTGTTGCCCGCAACTTCGTCCGCATGGACTTCAGTTTATAGTGTGCAATGTCAACAAAATTGGTGTCATAAGCTTTTATAAAAAAACCCTGGTACCCCTTAAATCAAAACACCCAGAAACAGCTGTGCGGTGTGCACATAATATTTCATTTTTTAAAATTAAACTTTATTTATGACAAATTTTAAGGCTTATTAATTAGCCCCCCAGTTACACAACTTTACCCATAAACTTTTTATCATTGATAGGTTTAAGGTTATGTCAGTGCATAATATATGTATATAAAGTACTGAATTATTTAATAACGTAAAAAAGAAGACATCGAAAAAATCGAAACTCTCATGCAAGATGATACCACTTCTTATAGAAAGATGTTAGAGTAAGTGTCAGCGCGATGTAGGAGACGCACGGCGCCATCTATTATGAATTTTTGGAACTAACTTAATTTGAACAAATTTACGCATTTTCACCCCCTTACAACCCCTTTGTCCAGTTAAAAAGTAGCCTATATCCTTTCTCAGACTTTAGACTATCTGTGTAAAATTTAATTACAATCTGTTCAGTACTTTTGGCGTGAAAGCGAGACAGGCAAACAGACAGAGACACTTCCGCATTTATAATATTAGTATAGATTGTTGTTGCACTTGCCAAAACTTCCCATTGGTCAGGAAAGTGACGTCCAAAAAAATATTAGATAGCTTATGTCAAGGGGTATCCGAATCGCCCCCATAATATTTGATTTCAGTGTGTGCCTTCTCAGTGGACTGTGGAACATATATTTGACATATTTAACGTATTTAATTATTAGAAACTGAATGATCTGCCCGAAGTGAGGAAACGTTAAGTCTCAATAAAGAATGAACACGCTCCTCATTGTATCGAGGTATTTCAAGCAAATCATCCATTGCCAATATAATTTATGTGCCTGTATTTAGAAGATATATATATATATATATATATATATATATATATATATATATATATATATATATATATATATATACTTTTTTGTTAAACTATCTAAAGTATCATGTTAATAGGAAATTTCTAACTGAAGGCTAGATACATCAGCCTCATAATCACATTTTGTCTGTTCTAAGACAATATTACAATCTAACAAGTTATTATGCAATATTTGATTTTGTTTGATACTGTTTGCTAATCTATTCATAATGTTTTTGTTTTTCATTGAGAGTTTGCTATATTTTTTTATACATTTTTTAATTTTTAACCGACTTCCAAAAAGGAGGAGGTTATATGTTTGTCTGTATATTTTTTTTTGTATGTTCAACCATAACTTCGCCGTTTGTGGACCGATTTTCATGATTCTTTTGTTGTTGTACAGGGTTGAATCCGAATTTGGTACCATGTTCACAAAAGTGGTGACCTGATGATGGGATCCATGAGGAATCGAGGGGACTCCTTGAAATTTGTATGGAAACTTATAGTGATTTTGATTTTTTCTGAAGCGTTCGAGGTAAATGCTACCAAAAAGTAAAACTTTGCACCAGGTTATACCCTGGATCCGAAGGTACCGAACAGAACTTTTGAATCCTTATAGATACAGGTTCGGGGATTTCGCCGTTGTTTAAACAACTGAAAGCATAAGCCAACACATCAATTTGATTGATCATCATCATCACAAGTATAATTATACCATGGGTCATCACATTATGACCCAATTATTGGTACTTTTCATGATATTTTGCATCGAAGCAGATGTTTTTGATGATTGTTTCGCTGTTTGTGGACCGATTTTTAAAATTCTCGTGTTTTTGTATAGGATAATATAATCTTAATTTCGTATAACAATTATGAAAGTGGTGAACTGATGATGGGATCTATGAGCAATCGAGGGAAATCCTTGAAATTTATCAAAACACTCATAGTGGTTAAAATGTTGTTTCTAGTAACTTACACTTAAGTTACGAATAAGAGAAATTTCATACGAAGGTGCCTCTTGGTCCAAAGACACTGAACAGAACTCATGAACCTTTAAAGATAAAAGTTTGGAAATTGCAGCATCGCTTAGATAACTGCAAGCATTTACCACAATTTCACTTACAGTATTATAATATTAAGGATACTTAGTATTCGTAGTGGTTATCTACGCATAAAGCCTTGTCTTGTATATACTTAACTAAAAAGAGTGAAATTATTATTTTTTAACAAAAAATTCAACCCGACTTCCAAGGAAAAAAACAAAATTCTTAAAATGGCCTAAAAAGTATGAAATAATTCTTATTCTTCATTTGTGCCTTTTTCAAAATTCGACTAAATAGCAACGAATTCTGTACTCAATTTTCATTCTTTTGAAGTCGGTACTGGCTAAGTCAAGTATCTCAGTTCTGGGCTGGTACCGACTTCAAACGAATGAAAATTGAGTACAGAATTCGTTGCTATTTAGTCGAATTTTGAAAAAGGCACTAATAAAGAATAAGAATTATTTCATACTTTTTAGGCCATTTTAAGAATTTTGTTTTTTTCCTTGGAAGTCGGGTTCAATTTCTTGTTAAAAAATAATAATAATATATTTCTTTAATTTTTTCTTACTGTTCATTTTAAGGGATGGTACTGTATCATCACAAGTTACATTGTTTTTTGATAATACTGTTTTTACCATGAAACAAATATCAATCACATATTGTGCAGCTGTGGAGTCTGAGTCTTTAATGAGTCATAGTAATGGTGTCGAAGTTCAATTATTACGTACTAAATAAACATGTTATCGTTACAGTGCTAATATATACTAGCTATATGACCGAGCTTCGCTCGGTATTCAAAAAATTCAAAAAACACATAAAATGACATTTTATGAAAATTATTCCTAGCTAGATCGATAGATCGATTTATCGCCCCCGAAACCCCCTATATACTAAATTTCATGAAAATCGTTGGAGCCGATTCTGAGATTCCAATTATATATATATATATATATATATATATATATATATATATATATATATATATATATATATATATATATATATATATATATACAAGAATTGCTCCTTTAAAGATATAAGATTATTAGTTGTTGCCCGCGACTCCGTCCGCGTGGATTTCATTTTACAGCACGCGGTGGTTCCCGTTTCCGTGGGAATGCCGGAAAAATAAAATAAAATATTATCTTTTTATTCAAAATAGGTATCATGAGGTGCCTATCACCGGTTCGGGAACTAACCTGGCGAGAAGAACTGGCGTAAGAAACTCGCACGGGGCCAATTCTTTCGATACCCCTTACAGTCGCAATCGACCGGTCGGCCACCACTGCGCTATAGTCAATAAGTATGGCTGTTGTTATTCTCTTTGCATTGTAATTTGTGTGGAGATGGTAGCTATTAACTAGCTGCTAATAATTATAGATTGTCAAGAATCTGATTCATTCTCCAAAGGTCAACTTACAAAGGTCTCCTTTACCAGCAGGCAGCAGCTTACGTTCATTTTAAATCCTTGTCGAGCTGTATCCGTGTATAATTCGTATTCTCTGACCTGTACCTAGCTCCAGACGTTTGACGTTAACTCGTACAGTCTGTGACCGACAGCTGGCTGACTGTATCGTAAGTAATAGCGTTTTCGGCATCTAGAACTGCCCCGAGGCAGGGCGGGCCGTACGAATACGAAAATAGCCGAAGGTTAAATTATAAACATAAACTACGTATTGCACTAGTACTAAGTCCACGTGCTTCGTGGATCGTCGGTTTTGTTCGGCTATTTCAGTATCCATTCGGCCTGCCCTGCCTGCCCTGCCCCGAGGCAGTTCCAGATGCAGAAAACGCTATAAGTGGTCCTTTTTTTCAACATACGATACCTTGTATCTTCTCGCAGAAGAGCTCAAGAGTCTGACGATGACGAGGACCAGATGTTGTCCGGTCCGACGGCGGACGGCAGCGGCGAGGGGGAGGGCGAAGACGCCGGCGGCATCGCCCGGGAGCTCTCCGCCAGGTTCCACGACCTGCGCACGTGCTCCGAGCTGATCGCCAAGCACGGGGCGGCTCTCCAGCGCTCGCTGGTAGACCTGGAGATACCGCCCACCGATACCACCAAACAGGTGTCAGAACGGGCCACACTGTTCAGGATATCATGCAACGCTATGATGAATGTAAGTTGCTTTTTGACCGACTTCCAAAAAGGAGTTAACATTCGTATTGGGGTTTTACGCATAAAGCCTAATTTTGTAGATACTTAACTAAAAAGAGTGAAATTATTATTTTTTAACAAAAAATTAAAACCGACTTCCAAGGTAAAAACAATAGTAATATGAACTAAAAAGTATTAAATAACTCTTACTCTTTAATAGCACGCCTTTTTCAGAATTCGTCTAAATCTCAACTATTTCTGTACATATACTACTTCATTACTTTGAAGTCGGTACCAGTCCCAAAAGTTTCAGATGTTCTGACATTACTGAACTCACGATTAAATTAGCTGGTACCGACTTCAAAATAATGAAGACTGTAGTATATGTACAGAAATAGTTGAGATTTAGACGAATTCTGAAAAAGGCGTGCTATTAAAGAGTAAGAGTTATTTAATACTTTTTAGTTCATATTACTATTGTTTTTACGTTGGAAGTCGGTTTTAATCACATCCATACTTAATATTATAAATGCGAAAGTGTGTCTGTCTGTTACTTCTTCACGCCTAAACCGCTGAATCGATTTTTGTACGGGGATACTTTGAGTCCCGGGAAAGGACATAGGATACTTTTTATCCCGGAAAAATGTACGGTTCCTACGCGATAAATGAATTTTGGCGCAACGAAGTTGCGGGCGTCATCTAGTTAATTATAAATGTAGATGTACTTTGTAATTTCGTTTTATTGTTGTTTAGCCCGGCCGCATTATCCGAAATTTCTGATTAGAAACATTTGAACTGCCATCACTCCACATCGAGTACTCTGGTGTTTCGTCCCAAGGCTTTTGGGCCCAATGACCAGATATGAATTTTTAACATTTTTTCATCTGGCGATTGGTCCCAAGTAATTATTTTTTATGACTTTTGGGCTCATGCCCGCGGGGCTGGCAAAAAAGTTGTAGATTTGAATAAAAAACAAAATAATTACTTTGTATGAAAACATTTATTACACACTGAATGAATATAATATGTCATTTAAAGAAAAATAATTCAATGGACATGTATAATAAATTAAAATCTCTTATGACATAAATAATAACAAAAGCACTTATTTTCTAAATCTAATTATATTATTATTGTATAGTTATTTCAGTTTAAAATTTACATATTTATAATTATTATTTTTATATAAAGCTTATATATTACTTTAATTGGCAAATTATGTATTAAATTCTTTGTAAGAACTAATTCATTAATTTTATATAAATAAGTTTAATTATTCAGTTGCGCGCCATTGTAATGGCAGAATGTTAGAACTATAAGTTGTTAAAAAGACCTTTATATCAACAACATTCTGGCAATAAAGGTATTTGAATTTGAAAATGAAAAATATTTTGTATCACGTACTATGGCAACTTTATGCCGATAGGTGCGAGCGGCTATAGCCCGGCCGAATTTTGTTTATGATTTCAATACAAAAATAAATTATAAACAAAAAAACTTTTTGAAAAAAATCTTTTATATAAATATATAGTCTAAAAAGAAGGAAATATTTCTTTCCTTCAAAAATTTAACTATCAAGTTATAACTTATAATCTTCAATATATTATACAATTTGCATGATAGTAAAAGCTTGTCGCTCGGTACAATTTAACTGAGTAAATTGATAAATATATTTTTTATTTTAACAAAATCAAGTAGATACCGGTCTGATAGATTGTTAAGTCTCGCGACAAGCTTTTATTATCATGCAAATTGTAAAATATATTGAGGATTATAACTTGGTAGTTAAATTTTTCAAGGCAAAAATTATTTTCTTCTTTTTAGATTATATTTAAATAAAAGCTTTAAAAAATTTAAACAAAGGTAACCGGGCATTTTATGAAACCCGGCTTTCAGTCACGTCATTTTACGTCACGTCACGTGACGTCACGTAAAGTCACGACACGACATGTAACGTCACGACTCACGACACGTAACGTCATGACTCACGACACGGACGTCACGCCACGTCACGTGACGTCATGTAAAGTCACGACACTTAACGTCACGTAACGACACGTCGCGTCACGACACGTCACGACATGTCATGACACGTCACGACTCATGACACGACACGACACGACACGGGTCCTTTTATTTGATACCCATATTGCAGAAGTGCTTTAAAATAACTATTCCCCTATCTTGGCTAAGCTGCCATATTGGATATAGAATGACATTACATTCGTTTCCGAGTTACTCTCAGTAAGCTCTTTCATTTAATACCCATATTGCAGAAGTGCATTAAAAATAACTATACCCGTATCTTGGATGAACCGCCATATTGGATGTAGAATGACGTTACATTCGTTTTTGAGTTACTTGCAATGAGCCCTTTCATTTGATACCCATATTGCAGAAATGCCTTAAAAATAACTATTTCCCTATCTTGGATGAGCCGCCATGTTGGATGTAGAATAAAATTACATTCGTTTTCGAGTTACTCTTCAAAAGCCCTTTCATTTAATATCCATATTATAGGACTGCGTAGAAAATAATTATTTCGCCATCTTGGATGGTCAGCCATATTGGATTTAGAGTGATGTTAGTTGTTACATACCATATCGTGCATAGTCATCCGAACTAAACGCGTATGCAAAATTTCAGCTCAATCGGTTAAATATAATATCTACTTCAAAATTGAGTTATAAAATTCCACCGCAACATACATATACTTACATACATAGAGAGCAAGTTAAATAAAAGCTTTTAAAAACTTCCCAAGTCTATCATACTACTAAGATAGAATCATTTTACTGTGGGAAAACGACCATTAAAATTTCACGCAGTATAGAGCAGGTATTTTTTTAAAACTTGATTCCACGCAGTATGTTTAGGTATTAATAATATGTAATAATAATATAAGTTTTAAACCTATCAACCCCCATAAGGACACCGGCGACCGCGACAACAATAGAATAACAATAGATTTCCAAGAATCCGCGATCGAAGGATTAAATGTACAAAACAATATTAAACTTATTATTTTTGTGCCAACCCTACTTCAAAATTCCTTGCCAAAAAAACAATGGACCATAAAGCTAGAAACAAACTATCGGACGCATCCATAAGTCGCGGCTGATGGATGCGGCTTAACAATGTGCAAGGTTCATCCGCGGACGCAAAGACCTAACCTATCGTATGGCAGACGCCCGTGGATGCAAAAACATCCGGCCAGCCAGATTCTGTTCAGACGTCCCAACACTCAAGGTCGCGGCCGCGACTTATGTCAGACAATGTGCACAGTTTAGTGTATTTTGTATTATACAGATAGAAACAAGCCGCATCCGATGAAAACGTCCGCGGACGCTCGTCCGATAATTTGTTCCCAGCTTAAAAGTGGGACCAATCGCCAGATGATAAAATGTTAAAAATTCATATTATCTGGTCATTGGGCCCACTGGGCCTAAAAACCTTGGGACGAAACACCAGTGTACACTTCCGATCGACGTTATCTGACACATGATGTCAGACGCCCGCCGGAGCGCACTCTGCTCATATATTTTGTGTCTGACGTCCGGTCCGAATGAGTTGTCAGGTGCCGTCTATCGGATGGCAGAAATTTTTAATTGCGTTCCGGCGGGCGTCCGAAATTTTATGTCAGATGACGTCGATCTGTAGCAGTTCAAATGTTTCTGATCAGAAAATCGGATCGCGCTCTTTCCTACATTTTGTACTGAGCCGAGTGAGCTCAAACTCGCTGGAAAGAAATTTCGGATAGTGTGCGGTGTGGCGGTCCGGCCGACGTTCAAATGTTCTGATCAGAAATTTCGGACAATGTGCGGCCGGGCTAAAATCGGAATAATGTCAAATACGTATTATTAATCTGCCTTTCAAACAACAAGTGTCTAAAGTCTAAACACACACGGCCGAAGTTACGCGGCGTAAATTACGTCCGCAATGTCAAACGCATCATGCGGAATTTACGCCGGCGTAACTTCGGCCTAATGTGTTTAAACACTTCATTAAAAATAAGTGTATTATTTTGCTTTAAAAAAATTACGTAAGCAAGACTATGATGTAAGTACAAATATTTGTTTTGGTGGAGATCATAACAATGTAAAACTATTATTCAAGTAAAAAATTGGCAAATTACACCAGTTCACAGATTGTTTTATGTAGTTAGGTCGTATAGATGTGGAGCGGCAGTTTCGAGATATGTAATAGCATTTTTGTGGTAACCATTCTCAGAATGTAGGTCAACCGTTCAATTAAATAATAGTGATAAAGTTAATGATTTCTTATATTATTTTGTATTGACTCAGCAATTAATGGATACAGATATATAAGACAAATATTATTATAAGATATATGCACATAGAGCTCTTGACTTTTCGACCATATTATATTTAGATAATATATTTTTATAGAGAAACCCAAATAGCATAATATAGTCTTATCAAGTATGAATAATGCATGTTATTCAAACATTATAACTAGATACTAATAATTATTATTGTAGTAATTATTTTCCAAAGGCCTGTTCGGAGTTCATGAGCGCCGCCGCTGCGTCCAGTGCTCGTATGAGCCGCGCCCTGCAACACGAACGCGAGCAGAAGATGAGACTGCAGGAGGTTGTGGAACAGCTTGCCCGACAACACGACAGTCTCGAGAAGACCGTCACTGGACGCAGCACGCCACATACTGGTAAAAGTAATATTCGTTCAAAATTATTATTTGTTTTGCAGTTGGCCTTTAGGATTTTGGTCTTGGATGTACCCTGTATTTTACTAAATCAGAATTTTCTATTGTCTCATTGAGTTTTCTATAAACTGTAGTCTGTAGTCCATAACAGATAAATTAATCATTAAGCAGGATAATTGACTGAATCATTATAAAGTTATGAAAAGTTTATAATCTTTTAAAACAATCAAGGTGGTAAATGCGGTATGGTTAAAGATCGTTACTGCGTAAATTTAGAAAAAAAAAGACGGGTTGCACTCCGGGAGTGCCGGCAGAAGTGAAAACTTGATTATTAACGTTGTGCATTATTTTTTTAACCCATTTTTTATGAAAATCGATTTTAAAAAAACGATCGTTTTAATTAATTAATCGAAACCCTTACAATCGATTAAAAATATTGACAATCGAAAAAAAGCTGCTGTCAGACAGACTGTCAGACACTTCTCGCGACAGTTGTCTTGCAGGTGGAAACGCGGCCTTAATCAGCGCGTCTGCTAAAGTCAACTCATTTCCCTGACTGTACATTTCTGCTTAGCACAATTTTTTCCGACTGTACATTTCTGCTTAGCACAATTTTCCCCGACTGTACATTTCTGCTAAACAACTCATTTCCCCGACTGTACATTTATGCTAAACAACTCATTTCCCCGACTGTATATTTCTGCTAAACAACTCATTTCCCCGACTGTACATTTCTGCTAAACAACTCATTTCCCCGACTGTACATTTCTGCTAAACAACTCATTTCCCGACTGTACATTTCTGCTAAACAACTCATTTCCCCGACTGTACATTTTTGCTAAACAACTCATTTCCCCGACTGTACATTTCTGCTAAACAACTCATTTCCCCGATTGTACATTTCTGCTAAACAGCTCATTTCCCCGACTGTACATTTCTGCTAAACAACTCATTTCCCCGACTGTACATTTCTGCTAAATAACTAATTTCCCCGACTGTACATTTCTGCTAAACAACTCATTTCCTCGACTGTACATTTCTGCTAAACAACTCATTTCCCAACTGTACATTTCTGCTAAACAACTCATTTCCCCGACTGCACATTTCTGCTTAGCACAATTTTCCCCGACTGTACATTTCTGCTAAACAACTCATTTCTCCGACTGTACATTTCGTTCGAGTTCCAGTTAGACACAAAACACTACTTTCCACAAACTTTCCAACCGTCTTACGTCTTATACTTTTTCTATGGTTTTTCGATCAACACGAAAATCTGACGCGAGTTTCACAGTTTTTACCCATCCCACAAAAGTGCTCAACGCCGCTAAAGAAGTTTTCACTTCAAAAAAACTTTTTAGTCTTTATAACTTTTGAATTTGGAGTTTTGTCAGGAATGTGAAAGAGTGAGGTTGTGTTTTTGTATTATTTTCCTAAAATTGTGTTTTTAACTGGGTTTTCAATGTGTAATATTGGTAGGATATTAACCATGAATATCTAATTCATTATCGTGCACAAGTGTAGGAAAGTGATGCAATATCCAGAAACGTGCTATTTTGTGTTCCCTTCAAAACTCCATCGAATGTTTCAGTAAAACGTCTACCACTTTACTGAATCAACCGACTTGACTTCTTGACTGTATTGACTTTTATAACTTAGACTTTGACTATACTTTTGGACCTGACGATACAGAAAAACGATACTGAAAATTCAAGTTAGAATTTAGAATATATTATTTTCCCGCCATAAATCATAATATTATACTCTACACTGGCCATGGTTCACATGGTTATATATCCGAAGTGCCATAATAAGAAAAAAAACAACTTTTGAAATTGACATTGACATTTCCAAGCATTTGTATTGCGAATCTCAAATCTCATTTCATAAATCTCGTAAAAATTAAAATAAATTTCATTTATCCTTGAAAATTGCAAGTCTGAATATATTTAGGTCTAAAAAGTGAAACAATGTATGATCTAATGACTGGGTATGTAAAAGTTTCGGAGTTAGGACGCTTCTCTTTTATTCTTTGCGAACCAAGGCTGTGTTTGTGAATACTAAATATTGAAGTGAGTAATGAATAGCTTTGGTGCAGCAGATAATTTTCTGCAATTTAATTAAACAAAACATAGAAATTTGAATTAGACGACTTTTCTAGAACGATCCAATTGTGTTCATTGATACCTAGTCAATTGTTCACGAAACATGAAGTAGGCAGACATTGACTCAATGAAGTGTAAGTCCTTAATTGGCTATTAGAATGTTTTATTGGCTTACGAATCACGAATTATCATGTGCTGAAGTGGTTTTGAATTTTAAATACATCATCATCATTCATTTGAGGCATTATATATTTGCAGGTTACTTATCAAAATTTTTTAAATAATAAAATCATGGAACAATCGACTTTTGAGCGCTTTATAGAAGTTAGTTTAAAAATTATGTTTGCATAATATTATTTAATGCAGGGGGCCCCAGCCTTTTTTTCATGCGGGCCACAAACATTTTTTAGGTTTAAAAATAACATTCATTAAAATTAACAATTTAAAAGTGGAAAAAATTTAACGACTATCACGTAGACTACATTATTTTGTTGGTGGGCGTGAATTTCAAAATTGTTTAACATTACGCGGGCCACAAATAAAGGGCTGCGAGTTGGGGATAGCGGATTTAATGCATAAAATACATAGTAGTGTGAAAAAAATCACACATGCTTTTACAATGCCAGCTTCCAGTATTTTCAATGTTTTCAATTTCAAATAATGTAATTATTATTATTTTTATATTTTTATGAAATAAGGGGGCAAACAATCAAACGGGTCACCTGATGGAAAGCAACTTCCGTCGCCCATGGACACTCGCAGCATCAGAAGAGCTGCAGGTGTGTTGCCGGCCTTTTAAGAGGGAATAAGGTACACTTGGCGAAACACAGCACTAGCGCTGTTTCACGCCGGTTTTCTGTGAGAACATGGTATTTCTCCGGTCGAGCCAGCCCATTCGAAGCATGGCTCTCCGGTCTCCCACATAATTTTTTTTTTATTAAAGTTACTAAAATGACTATAATATATTGTAGATAACGAAAATTCAATGTGAAATGAATGTGGGCAAATTACTTTCAAATGGCTTGGAATATTTACAGAACATATTTGCACCAACAGATGACATTGGAAGTTACTTCCTTTTAACTACTTTATACTTTGAATCCATTTTGTAAAACATATCATTATAATATTTGTTTTCTACTCATAATAATATGTATTTGTTTTTGTCTCGTGAATCATGCTTTCCACATGCAATGTAGTTTATGCTATCATTAAAATAACATTGTAAACTAATATAATAAACTGATTTGTTTATTTCATAAATGTCAGTAGTAATCCGTATTCTAGTCCATTTATTAGAATGTATTATGCTCATAGATGCTCTACGTCAATTTAAAGAATATAAGTTGTATACTAGGGTCTAGGATGTTTGAAAAAATAGTAGTGTCAAACTCATGTCACTGTAAATATAATTTTGTGTGTCCATATCCAATATGGCCCATTACATTGTGTGGGTCATGTCATGTATAACATGACCATACGTCCCAGTCCCACTTTCAGGCAGTCTGTCCCGGTGCATGTTTTTGCTTTGCTTTATAATGGTAAGAAAATTTTGTGCGCAAGTTCTACTCACACTTGGCCGACTTTTTTATTTTATGTATTATTCTGGAGATGTCCCGCTCTGTTAAAAAAATAAATGGTTACGTTAGTCATGTGTCACAATAATATGTTACCCACACATTAACACAAACCAGTTGGAACTATCTGTAGTTAGGTACTTGAAACAACTTCAACTTTGTGCACATTAATACCATATATTTTAATCTTTGCATTTATCAGTAAAACAGTTTGTGCCAGTGACTGCTCGTGTTTATTATTTTTTACCATTGTTTAGGTGCAAATGGCAGTGGACAAAGCAACGACACTGAGGACGATGAACATGAGTTCTTTGATGCCGTCGAGGAAGAAGTTCACCCTGCAATGGAGGATAAGACATCATTTGTAATGAAAGTGCCTGTAAGTTGTATAAATGGATGTTCTTACGATAGTAGAAGTCCTTAAATAGTTTATATTTTGTCCATGTCAATTAAACAACTTCAATATATCAGACAAAGATAAATTATTGTGTAAGCATCTGGATAGCTTTCACAACATTTAATCTATGCAAATTATTTAATCAGTAATGGGGTATATACAGTACTAGCTGTTGCCCGCGACTTCGTCCGCGTGGATTTCAGTTTATAGCGCGCGGTGTCAACAAAATTGGTGTCAAATTTAAAAGCTTTTTAAAACCCTGGTATCCCTTAAAAATCAAAATACCCAAAAACAGCTGTGCAGTGCAATAAAGTATTTAAAGTACTGAGTAGTGAGTTATTTATACGTGTATAACAATCGAAAGAATCTAAAAATTTAACTTAAGATAGTACTATCACTTATAGAAAGACGTTTGAGCAAACGCTAGCGCGATTTAGGCGACTCTTAGGGTCATCTGTTCTGAATTTTTGGAACTAAGTTAATTTGAACAAATTTACGCATAAACACCCCCTTTCAACCCCTTTTTCCAGTTAAAAAGTAGCCTATGTCTTTTCTTAGGCTTTAGACAATCTGTGTACAAAATTTCCTTACAATCGGTTCAGTAGTTTTGGCATGAAAGCGTTGGCGCCAAAACGGATCTATGGTATGTATGACGTCACTACTGTCCTGCCCCGCGTTCCATTGAGGGTTAAAAACGATATAGGAGGAATCCTCAAAATAGGAGCCATTTTGAGCGTTTTGATCGTTTTTAACGCTAAATGAAACGCGGGGATAGCAGGTGTGACGTCACTGAACGCTGATTGGTGTTTTGAAATCCATTCCATTTCAAGTTACTTTTGATTCGGAATTTTTGTAAAAAAAAAAAAACAATATTTTATAAAATAATTAACTTGCAGTGTTCTGTTATATATTTTTTAAACATTTTAATAGCAAAATTTTCATAAATGGGTGATTCTACCGCCACGGGTGGGACACTTGTACCTTAAGGCTCCTCTCGCGAGAAAAGCGTGCAGATGATACCACTTTTCATCGGCATTAACAGAGAAATTATATCTGAAAAAAATAATTAGTAATCTACATGATATGATACGTAACGTGGTTTTGCCATATTTTTTCTATCGGTATCACATAATAAAGAAATAAAAAACCAAATCACCTCCAAATCGTTGAATGAAACCACTTTACTCCTTCACTATTTATTAAAAGAATATATAAAACATATCTACTTCTTTGCAATACATAAGTTGATAATTTGGTTTTTTTACTTTTTTTGAAATATGTATTATATTAAGCCTTAAAAAGGTTTTTTTCTCCTATTTCGCCCTATCATGGACGCGGCGAGCGTCGTAACCGCCACCGTACAAGGCGCGCGGTTATGAATGTTATTTTAATGTCATTTACGTCGATATTCGCACTGACAGACAATGATCAAGGTCATTGGCAGATATATAGGCCTTAATTTCAGTATGTGTGACTAATTTATGCGAATTGTATCAATGATATCAAATTGGTTTATATAAAGAATAACAGAATATTTTATATAATTTTATAATTATATTGGAGGCGGGGATAACACCGTGTAAAATTAAATCAAAATGACAGTAAATGTTTGCCACGGGTGGGACAAAAAATGGACATACTTGTTACACATGAATCATATGCAACAAAACTCTGCTTTCTTATTAAACTTTTTAATGCAAACTACAATATTTGTTTGAAACAATAAACTGGACGTAACATTTCAATAAAAAACAATGCCCTATTATTTAAACATATTTTACAAAAATTAAATAAAGGGTGTCACGGGTGGGACTAACAGTGTCACCGGTGGGACACGTACGACTTATCAGGCGAAATACGCGCCTTTTTCGCCGCGGTCGTTCTATTTTTTCGGTCCCATTTGCTTTCAAGGTTAAAATTTGATATTTACGAAATAAATTTCTTCGATCAAATACTTTTAAAATGTTAAGAGCCCGTCCTCTCTTTTCTACTGCTCTCTTCACACTCACGCCCGTCTTTCATATGCCAGGTGAAAAAGGACGATCGCCAAGTTAGCGGGCAGATAGATCATAGAGGTTTTCTGTTTTTAAAGGGTTTTTTTATATTGAAGTGGTAAAAAGTAATTCCAACATTACTTTTTACCACTTCTTTCTTTCTCAACTTTCTCTTTCTCTCTCAACTTTCTCAACAGTACATTGTATTTTTTTCATACTGTTAAGGCGTCAATACAATCCATAAAAAGGTGATATTCTAAACCTTTTACAGCAAAAATTACAAAACTGTCGCGGGTTTGAGTTGGATTATTTAAAGATACTTAAAAAAAATAAAAATCTAGCTCCAACACTATATTATAATTGAAATGATCTTGCATGTTGTGCATAGAAATACTGTATTTTAACTGTTAAATCACGTCTGTTTTAAATGAGCGAAATCGGCAAAATTTCGTATACGGACTCTTTACTCTATATATAGTGTTCTACTTTGCCACGTATTGTGTATTTCCGTAAGATAATTAATCAAAAAGATATTTAACATCAAATAGCCAAAATTTCATTTCCCACGCCCGTACGTTCCCAGATTGCTTAGCTTAAACACAATTTTCTTAGAGTTTTCGTAATTAATCTTATCATGTTTTTTACTGGAACATTAGCTTAAATACTCATATTAACCTTTTTAAACATAAGAATAAACTCGGGTATTTGCAACATTGAGAGAACGCAGGTTTTAATTTTGTTACGCGAAATATTTCATTTCCTTTCGAGCAAATGGTTTTTATGTTTTTGACCAAATCTGCATCTGTAGATCAACGTGCAAACATGTTTCGCAACCCCCGCGCACATGTCTGCAATACATTATAGGGGTAGAAGTCAAAATAATCGACCGTAACTCACATGAAATCCAGTTAGTAACGTAACTCACCTGACAGAAATTAGTGTTTGGCGCCATCTAAAAGAAAACATATTTTGAAGCTTTAATTTATGCACAAATATTCCAAAACCCAAAAATTACAAAATTTCCATGAATATACAGACAAACACACACACACAGACATGACTATCTATCTCTAACTAGGAAGAAAAATTTCTACATAGGTAACTTCCTCAAAAACAAACAATGTTTTAAACTCGTAAGTTTTCGAGAAAATCATGAAAAAAAAAAAAAACAAATTAAAAAACATGAAACTTTATTGCGAGATCGTCATTCTGGGTGAACAATTTTCAGACCTATACGACCCTTTAAACCTTGAAGAAGAGAGACACACAGACATGACTATCTATCTAACTAGGAAGAAAAATGTCTATATAATATGACGTAACTTCCTCAAAAACAAACAATGTTTTAAACTCATAAGTTTTCGAGAAAATCATGAAAAAAAAAACAAATTTAAAAACATGAAACTTTATTGCGAGATCGTCATTCGGGGTGAACAATTTTCAGACCAACAAACCTTGAAGAAGAGATCGTAATTCCTTTAAAAGGTTTCTGATGTTGCGAGTGTCCGTGGACGACGGTAGTTGCTTTCCATCAAGTGATCCGTTTGCACCATTATTTTATTTAAAAAAAAAAACTAGTTATTAATTGCAGATACATATTATCTTATATATAAAATTCTCGTGTCACAATGTTAGTCCACGAACTCTTCCGAAACGGCTTTACTCATTTTTACCAAATTTTATATGCATATTCAGTAGGTCTGAGAATCGGCAACTGGGTACTTTATATATTGATAAGTGCATTTGTTGAATAAATAATAGTAAATAATTATAACCTGAGACTGAGCATTGTTTGTGCGACGGGATAGCGATCGACGTTGCCATGGCGACATACTTATTTAGTCACTTCAATAAAATAATATGGACGAAATACTTTATATTATGGCAAAGCAACGTTTGCCGGGACAGCTAGTTTTACTATACAAACTTATTCAATTTACACAACAATAATTTTATCAATATGAATTAGCCCTAAGTCGTGCTACGTTATCTACAGGAAGAAAAAATATGAATTTTAACATCTAAAATGTATCGTCATAATAACAAATATCTTACCTTGAAAACAATTTCTGTGTGTTTATGATCACCAAAACTTACTATTTCAGACTGTGTGTCCAAACTCGCGTAATTTACTTTAGAATTTATCTAGACTTACCGTTATTCACAGAAATATCTTAGGCATTTTCTTTTGTGCTTGCACTTTTTCCACCAAAACTGGATGAAGTGATATGCTGGCGTTCTAAAAGTTACGTGATGTGATCCAACAGTTTTGTTGGAATAAAATATAATTGCGACATAGTAGAATTCCTTTTCGGGAGCGCCTAAAACACCGTTATCTACCAGAGTTACTAACAGGAACGATATTTGGGATTTTATTATGAACAGTAATTTTATAATATATAAATGAATATAGTATATAAATGAATATAGTATATAAATGAAAACAAAGATCTAGACACCGTTTTTTATTTTATAGTCTATAATATTGCAAAATAGTAAGTACCTAGTTTTGAATATTTTATAATATTTAAATTATCAATACGTAAGAGGACACTTTCATTTTGTATGGAACTGAAATTACTGACTTTAGTTTGATGATATTTTTTCGGTATAGTTATGTTCTTAGCATTACAAAAATGTCTTGGTTTATTGAAAATTAATTGTTTTTTAAACTTATTAGGTATTATAACTCGACATTTTTAAATAAGCTAAAAACAGCCGAGGACACATATTTTTTCAAGTCATGTACGATTATTTTGACTTCTACCCATAGGCGAGATAAGATGTGCGCATTGTTTCTCGGAGAAAATTTAATTTTTAGTTGCAAATTCTCGTTTTGTCACGGGTAAGCCTTCATTACCATCTACTTATTGCCTATTTAAATGACTTTTGTTGGTAGTGATTTTTTTAATACATTATGATAAAGGCTATTGAAATACCTTCTAAAGATATGTTGCATGGCTTTTGAAAAATATAAGAATGCAACAAAAATTTAACTTAAATGCCAAAACTTCATTTCCATCCACTTCATTCCCATCCATTCCTTCCGATTTTTAAACCAATTTTTCAATTTTTTTGGTATTATTTAGTATTTTCTAACAGATTTTGTCCAAATCCTATCTATATATTACATTCCATTTTTAATATTTCTTGCTGCGAGTCATTTTGTACCAAATTACCGCTAATCTCAAAAACAGAGAATGGATTGCTTCATCAGTTCAGTTGGTTCACTTGAACGGTTCTATTTTGGGCGTTCATTATGGAACTCTATATCGATGCTGGAGCCTTCAATGAACCGACGAGCACACATTTCTGACAAATAAATATTGAAAATATATCTTCGAATAGTATTATTCATGTTAATCTCATAATGAAACTAAATATGTAATTGTTTTCAAATAACTAGTATTTTTAGTAACACACGGATAACCCTGTATATTTTCCTTTTAATAAGTACCTATCCATGTAGTACTAATCTAGCTAGTACTTCATAATTAAGTGATTAAACATAATAATTAAGATTTTAAACTGTTTTTTTTAAGAATTTAAAATTTTATTAGTTACAGGAACATAATACATATTTTTGTTGCTAAACATCAGTATATCTAATGCCTGTTAATGTATAATGTGGTGTGTAACAAATTGGGATATTATTTTCAAGAGTTTACTAAAGTTTACTAAACTAGTCGGCGCTAAATTGCATAGAACTGCGATTTGTGAAACTATTTCTTAAAATAGTGTTTTCCTTAAAAACTCTAGTAAGTTAATAGTGAGGTAAAGTACATGGAATGTTGATTGTATACGATTATATAGTAGAACTAAAATTTGGTTGCATTTTTTAAAATAAAATAATAATGACTGACCAGTTTCCTACTTTTTAACAAAAGTCTTATATTTTTGTTAATTTTTTAGTAGAGGAGATTTAAATAACTAACACTGGTCTTATTACTCATAAAAATAAAAGAATAATAAGTATTCAGTTTATCTTACATGAAATTCCTTAATTTTTTTCGCTTTCATATCCTTTAAATTTCCATCTTATCGGTTTTCATTTCCATCTGTTGCATCATTACCATCCATCTATTTATATCGTAAAAATAGCAGACTAAGGCAATTCAGGGATCAGAGTAAGTATACGTACACAAGCCTAAATACTAAATTTTGTCGTAATATCTTTAAAAAAAAATGATTCTACGAAAATGGCCAAATGTGACCGAAAAAATAGAACGACCCATATATAAGCTTTTTAGGGTTCCGTGCCCAAAGGTTTAAAGCGGGACCCTATTACTAAGACTCGATGTCTGTCTGTCCCTCTGTCTGTACGTTTGTCTGTCTGCCCGTCTGTCTGTCACCAGGCTGTATCTCAAGAACGGCTATAGCTAGACTTCTGAAATTTTCACAGATTGTGTTTATCTGTTGCCGCTATAACAACAAATACTAAAAACAAAATAAATTGAATATTTAAGGGGGGCTCCCATACAACAAACATATTTTTTTGCTATTTTTTGCTCAATATCAATAATGGCAATAGGTAGGCACTTGAAATGTTGGCAAAATACTTAGTCGTATTTATACTTTGATAATTAATTATAAAATTGAAACGATTTTTCGCGTATTTACGTAAAGTTCGATCTAACTTTATGTTTGCGAGTATATAAAAAATTAAATAAATCAAAATATGATTATAATTAATATTATGTTACCGTGATATTCGAAGTATTTTGTATCGAAATATAATAATTTATAGCATAAAAACAACTTGAAAAAAATTCGTCCCAAAACTTCAATGTTTACTTTCTCATGAAATCCCCCAAATATTACATTTGCAAGCTCCCTATTAAGGCTACAATCATATGCTTCGTTAGTTTAGTGGCAATTACCAACATTTTTTGTTTCTGTTTCAGGTAAATAGGAAAAGTGCTGTTAAAGAGGGAGAAAGTTCTGACGAGTCTGAGGGCGAAACTGTTACTGAAACTCAACAAGTGAGTTTAGTTATTTCTTGAATATTATTAGTAAAAGAATAATTCAGTAGGAAAATAATTACACTAATATTTCTAAAGTTTGTTTATACAATTTGTGTTTTATTTCCGCGTCATTGGTATTATTACCTATGACATAGAATTAAAAAAAAAGACAAATATCGCATACTTATCTCCATCAGAATTCCATCAAACGTAAAAGATGGTTCTAAGAATATCATATTCTTCTATTACGGATTCTATAACGTATTTATAACCATTTACTTGACAGGTAATATTTGTAGAAGATAAGGAACGTGCAGCGGAAAGCACCATGGGTGGAACAGACGCAACTGTGGCAGACAAAACAACAGACAGTAAAGAGGAGGACATTAAAGTATGGGTATGTTGAAGATTTATTTTTCCCCTTACAATATCTGATATTAGAAAAAAAACAAATGTATATAGGTAACTTTATTTGAACAGATTAATCTAACATTTGACTCATAGAAAGTCACATAAAAAAGTGATTCAGTACAATTGACCCTATTTATGCAAAATGAGTCCAATCCACACCATTGCCAAAATTGAGTTAATAATGCAGAAGTATTTCAAAATGGCCCTTTTATCGACCCTATGAAGATCGTACTAATCTAACAATTTTTTCAGAACAAAACATTTTCACAACAAAGTTACCAACTAACAAAATAATGAGTATTGTTTTTTTTATATAGATCCAAACTACATGGTCTGTCTTTTTTTAACTAGGCAATCATGTGGAATCATGCGACTTGGTTGCCGTTTGAATAATATTAAAAAGGCTTAGTTCTTAATATTTTACAAAGACTCACGGGTCGTTGTGACACAGGCCGGACACAAAAGAGACATATCCCATTTTTTTCGTTATGTTATGGGTACCCAAGATAGGGTAAAACGACTAGTGATTGGACAGTACCAGTTATTGGACAAAACACAATAACGCAATATTATTTATAAAGTTTGCTTTAAAAACTGCTTTTTTTAAAGTAATAGAACGCCTTATTTTAAAGATAAACAGGTAGCTATTAAAGCAACCTTAATAAATATTATAGTGTTTTTGTGCTGTGTCCAATGACTAGTACTAACTACTGTCCAATCACTAGTCATGTTCACCCTATGTAATATTTATATTCAAAATAAGTGGCTAAGACGTTTTTTTTATTGCTTTCTTTTTTTTTCTCTTTAGGCCCAGTAAGAAATGTGCTAATACGAAGAATAAGAATCGTTATTTGCATGTTTTTTGCAATTATATTCATTATCAGTGGCTAACACTTATAAATTATTATTTTCATACCGTGCCTAAAGAAAAACACAAAACCAAAAAAAAAAGTTGTTTACTTAGGTACATTTAAAAAGAAATCGGTCAAGTGTTTATTGAACTCGCGCACGAAGGGTTCCGTACCATTATAGAGCAAAATTAATAGGTAGTAAAAAGTTTTATAGTGCCCAAGTGTGTGCCCGTGTAAAAAGTCGGTCGTGCACCTGATCTCTCACCAGTCATGTCGGTCTTTCGCTCCGTTGAGTTACGAGAGTAAAGAATAGTGCTATTGTGTATTGCGCACACACTTGGACACTATAAAATTACTCCTGCTTAACTGGCCTGGCTTCATTGAAACCAGAGTGGTCGTAGGTATTGCGCACACACGACCGTTACGACACGATCGTATAGAGGGGAAAAATCTAGGAAGAACAAGCCGAAGAACCAGGACAAACAGTTGCCGAGTTATAAGCACTCAAAGTTTGACATTGACAGCTCAGCAACTGTCAAACGTCGAACAAAAGCGGCCATAACTCCGCTCCCAATAGGCTTAGAGGAACGGGGTTTCTTCTGACATCAAAGGCAACACCTCGGCTACCCCCTCCCCGAATTTGAACTAAATCAGATACATCAAATTTTGTCTCAATTCTGAGGCCAGGATCGAATAGAGGAGAAAAATCCAGGAAGAACAAGCCGAAGAACCCCATATCCAGGACAAATAGTTGCCGAGTTACAAGCATTAAAACTTTGACATTGACAACTCGGCAGCTGTCAAATGACTTACAAAAGTAGCCATAACTCCGCTCCCAATAGGCCTAGAGAAACGGGGTTTCTTCCAACCTCAAAGGCAATACCTCGGCTACCCCCTCCCCGAATCTGGACTAAATCGGAGACATCAAAACTTCAAGGACGAATCTTCTACTATACTTACAATACTTTTAAATGAGTAATGTAAAATTTGTCTATCACAGTAATGTAATGGACAAATTTTACATTACACATTCTTTGCATTTAATGGACAATGAAAGTCTGATAATGGCTCATTATTTCGTAAAATGGCAATGTAAGATACTCCATTACTATTTTTTTTGTATTATTATTATTATTTTTTACATTAAGATTTTTGCAACGTTGCTTGAAACCATCACTACTAATGCGAAAGTGTGTCTGTCTGTCTGTCTGTCCGTCTGTCTGTCTATCTGTCTGTCTGTTTGATATCTCTTCACGCCCAAACCACTGAACCGATTTTGCTGAAATTTGGTATGCAGATACTTTGAGTACCGGGAAAGGACAATTCATCCCGGAAAATGTACGGTTCCCGCACGATAAACGAGTTTTGGCGAAACGGAGTTGCAGGCATCATCTAGTTTTAAACATCCTTGTAAAAACCAGAAAAAGTAGGAGCGCCACATTATATCAGGTAGGTACTTACTGCCGAAGCAATACAACAAGATATATTTAGGATATGCTCACCTAGATACAAAAAAATATTAAGTTTTAAATCTAAATTACATATTTTTTTCAGTTCAATCTTTTTTTTTGGGAATATAAGCAACAATATAAACTAAAAAATAATGAATATTATAAATTTCATTCTATTACTGCATAACCGAAAGAACAAAATGCCGGTTTTCTTCAAATTTTGAAAGTTCATAAGGCCTCAGTTTATTTAAAAGCAAATTTTATAAGTTAAAATCGTTGTTTCTATAACTAATTAGATGTTAGACATCCAAATCGGGTGCACAGATCTCATGCACAAAAATCCTGTTGACTTGTGTAATAATTAATGTAAAGAGATGGTTCGCTTTGGATTATATTATCCCACACTAATATAGTTTTTCTAAAAGGAACCCTCCTGTTTTTGTTTAATTTTTGTTGGAAATAGTAGTAATTTTTAACATATTTATGTTAGTACGCATAGAATAAATTACCAAATATACTATTGTAAATTAACTTTACTTAAAATAACAATCAGTTTTAAAGAATACACAATTTTAATAAAAACGGCTTTTTCTCAGAACTGTCATCGTATGGGTTGAGTCCGGTATGCATAAATAGGTCCAATTTATAAATAAAATTAGACTTTGATTGAACTTTACGACCAGGTAACAAGTTTTGTCAGTACTTAAATACCATCTTGTCACATTTTTACTTGGGAGGCTGTTTCTCATAATCATTTATTTAATCATAATCATTTATTTGCAAAGAACTTCTTGACTTAAGCATAGGTAATAAAATACTTCTTTAAGATGGTGAGAGTGTATCAGTCAATATTGGTATTGAGTAGAAGTATGTGAACGATTTTAATATACTAACTGCTCACAATAGTGCTTGCTTGCACAAACCTTTGTTTGAACCCGTATGTTTTAACCGCTCGCTGCTTATAGCAAAGGCGTTGTATTACAACTTTCACACTTAGGGTCAATATAAATTGACTTGCGCATTGTATGGGCCTATCTTCATAGGCCCATACAATTATGCTTCATAATATAAATAAATAAATAAAATAAAATTACCTTTGACCATGCTTGGTGGCCGATGGTACTAAAAAATCGAGACCGGTCTTACTGTAATATTTATTCCATAATACATTCTTACTTTTCTAACGGTCAAAATAAGCTTCGTCTAGGATACTGTACACACGCCAAAGATTTAACGTGCGGCTCCCCTTAAGGATCGGTAATTTCGCCCAAGTTATGGAACATCGGATTCGACGATTTGTTAAGTCTTCCACTTCCACCGCTTTGTATACTTGTTGGTTACGCCGATGACGGTTTTCTTATCGTTCAAGCAAACAACAAGAAATTGAGTCTAAAGCCAACAGTAGTATTAATTTAATATCTGACTGGGGTAAGCGTAATCGTCTGAAATTCGCCGCGCATAAAACGTACCAAATTCTTTTAAAAGTGTGGCGGTACCCACAATTCGCCTAACATTCCTGCATCGCGCTATCGAAGTTTTCTAAGCGCGGCGGTATATATACGACAGCTGAAATGTATCACGTGGGCTTCGGCCTGTCCGGGCATACCACCTCGCTCGGTCGGAAGATCTTCCTTTGGCCTCCACGCATCATATCCCACATTGGTGACCCTCGACAGAACACGCCTCCTTCATCATCATCACTCCCCGCCCCTCCGCACCGCGCCAGCCAGCATCGCCTCATCGGGTACCTCGTCCACTAACCGCAATGTACCGCGGCCTGGGCGACTCCGCATCGGCATCATCGGGCTTTCTCACTACACCGACCGGTCAGCAAGCAGAGCACATCTCTCCTGGTCAGCACGTAGCATCGGCCCCGCACGGCAGCTTATCCGACTCACTGGATCCCGTGCAGCAGCTTACAGTTCCGACTCACTGGGACTCACTGCAACAGTTCCGACTCATTGGAACTCTCTGGCACTGGCGACTCAAGCGACAAGACTTCAAGATTCGACCTCCGGTCTTCGGGGGGGAGTGATGTGGCGGTACCCACAATTCGCCTAACATTCCTGCATCGCGCTATCGAAGTTTTCTAAGCGCGGCGGTATATATACGACAGCTGAAATGTATCACGTGGGCTTCGGCCTGTCCGGGCATACCACCTCGCTCGGTCGGAAGATCTTCCTTTGGCCTCCACGCATCATATCCCACAAAAGTATCCCTTATATCTTCCCCTGGTAGTAGGGGAGGGGAGGTTGCTATTTGTGTAGTTACTTGAGCGTCATGGAGACCTAATATGTTTTTTATATTAGGTAAAACTGATAGCATTTTTTATTTTAGCGGTGGGTTCAGAAACTGCAGAGCCATTTTAAGTTTTGAAAAAAATATATATTTAGAAAATTGCTTATTTAGGTAAATTATAAATAATAAATATATTTTAGACAACAAGGACTAAATCATTTAGTTTAGTGCAAAATAAAATATCTGCGAAGCTTAGTTAGGAAAATATGAAGCTTTATTTTTTATATTTTAAAATGACCCTACAGGCTTACCTAACCTTTGAATCGTCAGTGCTTTATATGGAAGCTTCTTTGGGGTATATTAAACATATACCCCATATATGTGTCGTTCGTTATAATAGTGAATTATATCCATGCAATGAAGTTTTGAGAAATTAAGAGTTTTGTTAATTAACGCGTAGAAAAAAAACTACAAATTTTTATTCAATGCATTTTTATTGCAGATATCAATTGAAATATTATAATAGTATACTTAAAAATTAGACGAAGTTATTTTAACTTCACTTTTATAGTGAACTAGCTGTTGCCCGCGACTCCGTCCGCGTGGATTTCATTTTACAGCACGCGGTGGTTCCCGTTTCCGTGGGAATGCCGGGATAAAATAAAATGAAATATTATCTTTTTATTCAAAATAGGTATCATGAATACACTTTTTGAAAATCAGAAGAACGTAGAATCTACGGTGCCTACCACCGGTTCGGGAACTAACCTGGCGAGAAGAACCGGCGTAAGAAACTCGCACGGGGCCAATTCTTTCGATATAACTTGATACTCAGTACTTAATTATCTATGCAGTGACGTAACTCAAATGATAAATAGTTTATGGGTAAAAATGTGTAATACATAATTAAAGTAATAAGCTTTAAAATTTGGCACAAAATATAAGGTTTAATTTAAAAAACTTAAATATTATGTGCATACAGCACAGCTGTTTTTGTGTATATTGATTTGAGGAGTCCCACTTACCATGGTTTTTATAAGTTTTTAAATTTGACACCAAATATGAATAAAAACATAAAGTATGATTATTGATTAGTTCTGATGTGAAGTAAAAAAGTAAACGCCATCTGTTTTTATATATTAGAACTAAAATGTTCATTGCATTGATATATTTCTGGATGGAATATTAAAGGCCAACACGGTACACTCCTCTATTTTAGAGCGCCATCTGTTGTACAGTAGGAATTCAATTTATATAGATAACTTATAAGATAAGATAGATTGATTATATCAAGTGATAATATTGTTAAACAAAATATATCTAACGTATTAAAAATTATAATTAAAAACATAATGAGTATGATTAATTCTATCTATGGTTCTATCTTACAATGAAGTAAAAAATTAAACGCTATCTGTTGTCATGTATTAGAACTAAAATGTTCATTGCCCATAGGCTCCAACAGTACTATTCCTTTAAAACGCCATCTGTTGTCATATTTTAAAACTGCAGTAGGAATTCACTTTATCGTTATTTTCATGGAAATAAGATATTTTCCCTCATAAAAATGTAGCCTATGTCCTTTATTGTAAATTTCATTACAATCGGTTCGGTACTTTTGGCGTGAAAGCGAGACAGACAGACAGAGATACTTTCGCATTTATAATATTAGTATGGATAACAGTACAAATCTGTTCCTAGGCTAAACAAAATAGCGACAATTACGTCGTTATAGTGGTATCAGTGGAGTTGCTTCATTTTATATTGAACTAGCTGTTGCCTGCGACTTCGTCCACGTTAGCGTACACATCCCAAGTATTTATTGTACAAAAATATTCAATGTACAGAATTGACTTTCCTACGATTTTATTATGTTCCGCGCGGCTTTGCTTGTGTAATTTAGGAATTTCACGCAACCGTACATTTTTCCGCAAAAAAATAACCTATGTCCCTTTATGTGGTCTATTCTTCATGTTTGCCTAATAACATAAAAATTGCTCCAGTAGTTCTTAAGTCTTAAGATAATAAGCAATTTCATATAATTTCCACCGTTTTTTCCACATTTTTCTCTATTTCTTCGCTCCAATTAGTTTTAGCGTAATAAAATATAGCCTATAGCCTTCCTCAATAAATAAGATATCTAACACTGAAATAATTTTTCAAATCGGACCAGTAGTTCCTGAGATTGGCGTGTTCAAATAAGCTCTTTCATATAATTTCCCCCGTTTTTTCCACATTTTCCTCTATTTCTTCACTTCTATTAGTCTTAGCGTGATAAAAATATAGCCCATAGCCTTTCTCAATCAATGGGCTATCTAACACTGAAAGAATTTTTTAAATCAGACCAGTAGTTGCTGAGATTAGCGCGTTCGAATAAGCCCTTTCATATAATTTCCCCCGTATTTTCCACATTTTCCTCTATTTCATCGCTTATATTAGTCTTATCGTGATAAAATATAGCCTTCCTCAATAAATGGGCTATCTAACACTGAAAGAATTTTTCAAATCGGACCAGTAGTTCCTGAGATTAGCGCGTTCAAACAAACAAACAAACTCTTCCCAATTATAATATTAGTATAGAAGATATGATACATTGTGAGCCCACTATGGAAAAATAAAAACTTTTTATATTATGGAGTTACACCAATATTACAATGACCGACACATATCTTAATCTGACAGATCCGATGACATTTCAATATAAAAAATAAAAATAATTAACCTACCACGTGAGAAATCTGATTTCTATACCATGATAGACAGACATGTCGGAAGCCTATACAAGCATGTATGTCCCGAAATCCCCTCTTCTCCTCCCCAACTATTGCATTAAACTTGAAAATATTAACGTTAAACGCAAACAGTCACTCTGTTATCTTGGTTTTCACTCGGAAAATAAATTTACATTTCTGGAACATAATTCAAACCGGTGAGAAAGCCAAATGTAATTTTTACTCGTTTACTAGAATATCTACTTCGACATGGGGCCTCTCATTTAAAACCCTTAAATTATTTTACACCGCGACGTACCTCGGCAGTATTTGCTACGGGGCCCTCGTGTGGGCCGATAGAGCAACTATCAGTGCGGCTCGTCGAAAGCTGCTACAAAGCCAACGTCTTGCGCTTATCTTCTTATGTGGGTAAAGCTTATAGGACCACAAGCAACGAAGCTTTACCTGTTTTAGCATGAGTTTTACCCGTTGACCTTGAGGTACAGCGTCGTGCCACAATGTATTATCATAACAAAAACATTACGAATCCCTACTTTTTAAACGCTCGCGATAAAATAAAAATCACAAGATTGTTGGAACCTTTAAAGGATTCGATACGTAGTTTAATCTCCGAATGGCAGACGCGATAGGACAAATCCACTAAATCTTTATAATTTTTTCCCTAATATTCGTGAACGGCTGTCCAAACACTGGATAGATATTGATCACAGCGTATCTCAATTCCTGACCAGTCATGGAAATTTTATAGCCAAACTTTAGGGATTTAAATTGGTTGCAACTTGCATCGCCTATGTGGGTGAAGCCGCCAATTTTTGCTGATATGACGCAGAAAAATTTTGCGAGAGAGAAAATCTACGCTGCTTGTGACGTTGGAGCACCTAAATTGTAGGGAATTTATTTCTCTACGCTATCATAGCGTTGAGAAATATGCCGTTGGAGCACCAAAATGATAGCGTAGAGGCTATCATAGCGTAGAGAAAATCAAACTTATCTCTGTAAATAATACACAATGCGGTTTGTATTATAGCCCCAAACATGGCCCTTTTGACTTTTGACTTCACATGATGCATTGATCGTTTTATGTGAAGCAGTAATACTTACATTTGTGTCACAAAAAAACTTCCTTTGAAAAAACTGTGTACACAGCCCGACTGAGGTTCAAATGTGAACTGTCGAGAAATGGTGAACATTACGAGATTTTCCATAGAATACGTAAAAACTCAGCGTTGCCACTTCCCGATTTTACCTTCCCTAACACCCAACGATAACAAAAAATCGGTATTATTGATGACGTTTAAAATGTGGGGTAGAATTGATGTTTCGAACGATTCATTTGATTTGAAAAAGTTTATAAAGAAAGTTATCTTAATATACTATAAGAATTAGTTGAGGTAATAGCCATTTATATAAGTATTCATAACATATCAGATTTATCTTCAAATCTGTCATACTTACTGCTACAGCGACAGTTAAAGTGCACCTCTTCCACGGCGGATTGTATATTTTAAGCTATTTTCTTACCTTTTTTATGTTTAATTGTAAATATATTTTAGACTATTATTGGAACTCAAATAATTCTAATGCATGCTTGAGTACTTTATTTTCTTCGATAGAATCAGTTATCGAGCATAACATAAACAAAATACTTTTGAAAATACAAAGGGCGGAGAAAAATAATTGCAAAATCAGCAAAAATTGGCGGCCTCGCCCATGTGCGAGTGCTCGACTGAAGGCAGTATGTTTGAACAAACCGCCCATCATGTTCTTTGGGAGTGTAGTCTTTGGCAAGAGGAACGAACTACAATGCTGAACAATTTATATTGTAAATCTGGAGTCGTTTACTACACTGATCTCGTGGACAGCGCTAGGAACTTTCGTGCATTCAAGCGTTTTTGTCACAATTATTATTGGCGACAATCAAACACAATAAACTCCAATATTAACTTAGCTTCAGCTTAGGAGTCACATTTATTATTAGCCCTATTTCCGTTGTGCTCCCCTTTAAGTTCTCTGACTTTTGGCTGTCTTTGTGCTGTCTCCGCTTTGTATGGGATGGGAAATTGGAATTCTTCCTACTCCTCCTATTATCATCTGATTAATTTCGTTGCGGGTCCCAAGACAGTTTTATCATGTCCCTCCGGCTCCCTGAGATCATATCAAAGGGTTTTCGTGGTTGGATACCGCTGTGGATCCTGGCGACACAGGAGATACAGTGGTGTGAATGTGTGGTGGGCCAAAGCCCGTTGCGCATTATACTAGCGCAGAGTCGAAGCGCATCGAAGCGAATTCCCAAAAACTGAACATATAAAATTCAACCTTAACTGCAGAACGTAACGCACACATTACTTCTGCGAGACCAATCAGCGTTGGTCGGGCGCGAGTCCGCACGAAGGCGCGCGCCATTTTAATTTCTCAGAAGTAAATAGTAATGTGTGCGTTAACGCTTTAGAGTTAAGGTTGAATTTGTTATGTTCAGTTTTGGTAATTCGCTTCGATGTGCGTCGACTCTGCGCTAGTATAAATTGACCCTTAACCGCTCGGTTTCAACCCCGAGAAACGCGCGGTTTCCGTTTTGTCTAAACTAGCACATACACTTAACTTTTACGTATCAATATAGTATATTACGTATCAATATAGTATATATATGTTACGGGTAATGCTAGAAGGTGGAGTAAACCTAGGTTTACCCGGGTTGACTCAGTATTATTACCCAAGTCTTGTGGGTAAAGTCCGAATAATAAGAAAAATAAATTATATTTCGGGGTTTACCCATACTCACCTAGGTCTACCCAACTCTGGCTGGGTAATGTTTGGTGTTGCGTAATTTTCGAGCCTGTGGCATAAAACTCGGGGGCCCGCGTTCTCCCGCTACTATTGAGGAAATGTTCTCAAGGAATCAGTTTTCCGTTTGTCATGATAAACTGATTGATATAGAACATATATAATAAAAAAAAGTTTACGACAGCTTGCCAGTGATGTAAATGACAGTCACTTTCAGGAGGCCAGGGTTATAAAAGGTGTAATTGCAAAACAAAATGTGCTACAAAGAAGTGTTCATGCAAAGCTGCAGAAAACTTGTGTAATTCAAAATGTCACACTCACAGCAGTTTATCTTGCTCAAATAAATAATTTCAATTTGAATTACAACAACCGCTAATTAGTTTTTGTTGCCATTGAAGCTAATAAGTTTATCTTCTTCGAAAAATTACGTATGCCTTTGTATGTTTTTTCTATACTAGTATTATAAAGAGGTAAACTTTGTTTGTATAATTGTAATGAATAGGCTCAAAAACTGCTGGACCGATTTTAAAAATTCTTTCACCATTCCAAAGCTACATTATCCACGAGTAACATAGGCTACATTTTATTTTGGAAAAAATAGGTTTCCGTAAGATATTTGGGTTTTTCGGACGCAAGGTGCAAGAAATCAACCAGAAAAATTACTTATTTTTCATACGCTGCCTAAACTATAAAATATAGAACCATATAATGTTCCAATTAATTGTAGATCTTATAAATATCTACAAAAAAGTCCGCGACACACTATACCTATCTATGTCGAATGAGACACAACAACCATTTTTTATTTAAAAAATCTTGATATTTTTTTTGGACTACATTTAAACGCGTTTATTTTACTCATGCTATTAATCCTTATCAAAATAAATTATTTCATCACTAAGTACAGTTTATGTAGATAATATTTGGTCTTTGAATGACTAAAATTGGACGTTTGGTTTTGAAGTTATGACGAAAATAATATATTATTACGATTTCAACTGCATGGCCCGTTGCGAAATGGGCGTCATCAAGGCGGCGCGGGGGTGCGCGTGCGAGAGTTTTTCTCAGGGCTAACCAACAGTTCTTTTCAGGGCTAAACAGCAGTTCTTTTCAGAGCTAGAATATTACACGCTATTAACCTTTTCTTAAATATTTGAAAATGCCTAAGTGAGCCAGGTCGGACGACCATGGCGCCATACTTATATTTTAGTCACTTCAATAAAATAATATGGGCAAAACAACGTTTGCCGGGACAACTAGTAATATTATAAAGCGGAAGAGTTTGTTTGTTTGTTTGAACGAGCTAATCTCAGGAAATACTAATACTATTTGAAAAACTCTTTCAGTGTTAGATAGCCCATTTATCGAGGAAGGCTATAGGCTATATTTTATCACGCTAAGACTAATAAGAGCGAAGGAATAGAGGAAAATGTGGAAAAACGGGGGAAAATTTATTTGAAAGGACTTATTTGGACGCGCTAATCTCAGGAACTACTGGTCCGATTTGAAAAATTCTTTCAGTGGTAGATAGCCCATTTATCGAGGAACGCGCCAATCTCAGTTTTAGATAGCCCATTTATTGAAGAAGGCTATAGGCTATATTTTACCACGCTAAGACTAATAGGAGTGAAGAAATAGAGGAAAATGTGGAAAAACCGGGGGAAATTATATGAAATTGCTTATTATCTTAAGAACTACTGGAGTAATTTTTATGTTATTAGGCAAACATGAATAATAGACCACGTGAAGGGACATACACTATTTTTTGCGGAAAAATTTACGGTTGCGTGAAATTCCTAAATTACGCGGGCGAAGCCACGTGGAACAGCTAGCAAATAATAATGTTTAAAATACCCTTGGATATTCATTTTAGTAATTAATTGGACAAATTTTTAACCTTACCCAGCCAGTGTTGCGTAGACGTAGGTGAGTATGGGTAAAGCCCGAGTTAAATTTTATTTTTCTTATTATTTGGACTTTACCCAAAAGACTTGGGTAATACTAACTCAACCCGGGTAAACCTAGGTTTACTCCACCTTCTAGCATTACCCGTAACATATACATTATACACTAGAGTCACAGTATAGCAATATGACATATCCCTACAGTAGTGAAACGAATGTACTTGCGCAGAGCAACGGAGGGGTACCCGCGGGGAAGCGGGCGGCGCGGGCCCGCGTACACAAACTCGCGGAGTTTGTATACCTGCGCGCACAGGGGTGACGTTGACGGGGGGGGGGGGGGGGGGGGGGCTCAAGTTTCAATATTTTTAGTTATTTGCTCATATCGCTAACGACGAGTTTCGGCACCGATCGTTTTTTGCTGGCTGCTGCACCAGGCTGCGGCTTATTATAACTACCTACTTAGCTAGGTACACACACCAAGTGTAACATTTTGACCTTGGGACCGCCCTTACCGCGCACGTGATAAAGCGCATCACACACGGTGAAGATACTTTAATATTTTATCTTAAGATGCCCAAATATAAAATATTATAGTATCTTAAGCTATCACACACGGCTAAGATACGTTAATATTAAAAATATGTTCATTTCCTTACGAGTCTGCGTTGGTGCCACACGTATTCCTTGTTAGAGTTCTATATACAGGGTGATTGACTATGAGTGATACTGCCTTACTTCTTGATTTGTTAGACAGCTCCTCAGACGATGATTCTGATATAGAATGTGAAATGCAGATTGCAATAGCACATTCTAAAAGGAGAAACATTTGGATAGAGCCTCATATAAAGAAGAGAAAAACTTGCGGTGAATTTAACCTTTATCAAGATCTGTCAACGAAGAAGTTTCAAGAGTATTTTAGAAATTCAAGAGAAACATCGTCCGATCACCAATGAGCCTGCCCGCTGCCCGACAGAAAAACACCCTGTATTCACAAAAATTTATATTTCGCATCTTAAGATAATATATTAGGATACGAAATAAGTATATATTTCGTATCTTAAAATAAAATATTAAGATCCGAAATATATATTTCCATATCGCTCGGTATCTTAAGATACAAAAGATAAAATACATATTAACTTCGTCGTGTGTGATGGTTCATAGGATTTCTATGGTGAGCGATATTCTAAAATATGCTCTAAGATAATATATATTTTATATTATCTTCACCGTCTGTGATGCGCCTTAGAGCAGGTTTTGAAGTGCTTCTGTTACACCTGACGTGTGACCTACCATACGGTTTACCAATTGTGTGATTATTGGATATTTTATACAGGGTGTTACAAAAATAAGTGATAATAGTTTAGGGTGTGTATGTGTTCCTTGTAAAGAGTTCACTGCGAAATTCGACCTCAAATAAAAAAATAAATTATAAGTTTCAAATTTCCACGCTTTTCTATTGATATTCTATTGTCAAAATATTGACTATTATTTTTTAGACATAATTCCTGCGACAGTCTCAGTTTAATAAAATCAAATGATGACAGACTGGCTTTGTAATAATTATTGTCTAACAAACAAGTTGTATAACAGTATTTAAGATTCAATAAAAAAAACCAAATCTATTTTCAATTTGACAAAAGACTTCAACCATAAATAAAAGAGACAATTCCTGTGTATAGGTGTGTGTGTTGTAGTGTGTGTAATGTTTTATTTGTTAAAAAAATGTATGATAAAAGCATAATTTCAAAGTAATATTAGCTCGATGCACTCCTTCAACATATAAACTATAACTGTGTAAATTTCAATACGTTTCCGCATTTTTCGTCAAAAGAGATCCAAGGTTTTTCGGTCGCGTATTAATATTATACATTATACAGCTGATGTCAAAGTTGCCTACAGCCTTTATCACCTGTTGAATGTTGATGTATGTAGCCGCACGTGTCGGAGGTGCCGCCGGGCGCGGCGCTGGTGGAGGGCCGGCCGCGGCGCACGCGCGTGCCAGACAAACCTAACTACCCCCTCAGTCTGTGGTCCATCATGAAAAACTGTATTGGTACGTATATTGTTCATTAGACGTTAGTATCAGTAGCCCATGTCTCTCATAAAATCGGTGCATTGTTTTAAGATTAGCGCGTTTCAAACAAACAAACTCTTCAGCTTTAATATTAGTGTAGATTTACTCTTGCAGCGATCAGCATATCTCGCTATTTGAAAATGCATTCCATTTGTCCACGCTTAATGCAAGATGCCAATGCTAGTTACAAAACGCTGTCTGGTAATAACTTACCCCCAATATTTGGATATTCATTTTTAATGACTGATTTTTCTGCTGTTTACAAATTACTTATCCTAACATAATATTATTATCATTCTGGAATAAAAGAAGTTATCACCTATTAAGAGTCAAGGCCGGCATTCACGAGCGATCCATCGATCTTTTTGGCACGCTGTCGATCCAAAATTCGTCCATGAATGTGAAAAAACTGTCGGTCCAAATGGATCGGCTCGACACGATGGAATTCCAACTGCGCTGAAATCCATCGCGCCGAGCCGTGAATGCAGAAAACCAACGGTCCGGTCGATCTGAGCCGTCGTGCCATACGTGATACGGCTCGCTCGTTCTTGAATGATGTCACTCGCGAGCCAAAGACGCCATTTTGACGCCATTTTGATTTTATGAACACGTCCGGTGTTGTCGACGTCTACACTTAAAATGACCAAATAGAACGGCTCGCTGGCGTGTTCGTGAATGCCATAAGTTTGGCTCGGCGCGACATGAGTGGCTAATATATTTTTAGTTTGCTAACCACCACTTTAACAAAATACAACTTTATTCACTTTTAAAAATATGTGTGCAGGCAAGGAGCTATCGAAGATCCCTATTCCGGTGAACTTTAGCGAGCCGCTGTCGATGCTGCAGCGGCTGACGGAGGACTACGAGTACTCGTACATCCTCGACCAGGCCGCCAAGTGCACGGACCCGGCGCAGCAGCTCGCCTACGTGGCCGCCTTTACAGTCTCGTCGTATGCCACTACCGCCAACAGGTATGTACCATCAAGGACAATTGGTTCATACGCAGTTGGCAGACCCATGTCATTCGGTTGGATCATGTCAATTCAATGTTAATTGTGATCTGTCGGTTGAGTTTGAGATAACGCGACCAAACTACGTAGTTGGGGACCTATCTGCAGGGCAATCGCGTTATTTTTAAACGTTTCAATTCAGGTTCACATCTGCTTTGGTTGTGGTCCAGTTACGGTTCGGTTCCGCTGCGTCTGAACAAATTTCAGTATCGTGCTAACGTTCCAACCGTAACTCAACCGATGGAACTCGAACGGAGCGCAATGTTTGACCTTTAGACAGACATTGCAGCTGCGGACCAATCAGCGCCCTTGTGATTTAATCTTGATTGGTTTAAATATGAACACATTTTTGCGATGCGTTAATTGGTCAATTGACAAATTGTTTATTTACGAATGAATATGACACAAGTGAAGTTGTTTCAAGTAGTTATTGTGATTTGTGGATGATTATTACTTGGAGTTTATAATTTACGTAGTTAAATTCATATTGTTTTACTTTAATTTACTAAAGCCGTGTTGAGAAGTGACTTGTGAAGTTGTGACAAAAGTTTTTTGTGACATAGAAAACATTTACGTAAAGAAGTATGTAAGTAATGTCAAAGTTCAATTCTCTTTTTAACAAACTCAAATAGTCCTTTGAAGAGCTTTGAAGTAAAACATAAGCTTATATTATAATTTGATTGCTATATGTTATATTTTTCCATCGATTTTCGTCAATTTAACGCACCAAAATAAGAAACGTTTCAGAAACGTGCGAGTAGAAGTAGCTTTGTATCAACTTTTTGTTTTGAGAGCGTTTGCGCTTGGGCTGAAGTTCAGTAACGTCTCAACTGGCTGTCAAAACGTTAGCGCGATACCGAATCGTTCCAAAAGTCGATCAACGTCCGAGTTTCATTTGCGGTTCAGTTGAAAACATTTAGCGCGATTGCCCTGCTGCTTATGAATCGACTTCTATGATAATAATGGATAGTTTATCGAGTAGAAAATATGCTTATATTTGTAAATCTACTGTTAATTTTACAAAGTTTCTAAACTGAATAAATATTAACTTGCTTATTAATTCAATATTAAACACGGGATGTAACAAAACAAAGTGATATATTGTGTCCTCTGTATAGAGTTTACGGGGCGGTTAGACTAAGATAGGCATTCACGAGCGATCCAGCGGGGCTAAAATGGTCGCTTTGTTGAATCACGATATGAATCATAATATGATTCAATTCTTTAAAATCGCAAAATGCAACACTGCTTGCAATTCATTTCTGTATTTTTGTACTGATTTGACATTTGTCAGTTTGACAGTTTTGACAATTCATTAGCTGAATTGATTGAGAGGAATTGTAAATGTGACCATTTTAGCCCCGCAGATGGCGTCTTTGGCTCGCGAGTAACACCCACGAACGAGCGAACCGTTTTGCACGATGGCTCAGACCGATCGGACCGTTGGTTTTCTGCATTCACGAGCGCGCCGCGTCGATTGGCTCGGTGCAGTTGGAATTCCATTACGTCGAGCCGATCCATCTGGACCGACAGTGTTTTCACATTCATGGACGAATTTTGTATCGACAGCGTGCCAAATAGATCGATGGATCGCTTGTGAATGCCTTTAAAAGTAGTAGCGCTAAAAGAGCAATTTTTTTTTGTCATTTGTATGGGCAAGTGCCCCAACGTCTTGAGTTTGCCCATACGAAAGTTTAAAAAAGTTACTCTTTCAGCGCTGCTACTTTCACAGATAATTCTATACAGGGGCACATACACACCACAAATTATTAATATTTAATATCTTATAAATAAAATTTGTTAGATATTAAATATTAAATTATTATCACTTAATTTTATTACACCCTGTATATTAAAACATCGAATAAAAACTGTAAATCTTAAACTGCGTACTGCTCACTTAACCAGCGTCTTTCTAAAGTCACTTAAGTGTAAGTTTTGTTTTTTAGAACTACAAAGCCATTTAACCCGCTCCTGGGTGAGACATACGAATGCGACCGGATGGCGGACCTGGGCTGGCGGTCGATATCAGAACAGGCAAGTTTATAGACAGTTACTTGCTTTAGAGATTTATAAAAAACTTGAGAGGTGTCAAGGGACACTCGGATAGAACGATGTTGTAAAAAAAAATAAAAAAAAAATTGAAGAGTACCGCAACCCCACCCAACTAAAAAAAATCAAATTTCCCGCCAAAGAGGAATAGTAGAATTTTAAATTTCCCGCCAGTTGACGTCATCGCCACATCAACGGCACGCCCTCTTCTTCGCAGTTATTAAAATAAGTGTCGGTCAAAAAGTGTCGTTACAACTTTTTCCGTCTAGCCCCCTTTCGCAACGCGCGATAAGGAACTTCGTTCCAAAAATGTTTTATGAAACTGTTGCCGTCGCCGAAACTGGTGTGGCAGCCGTTATGCAACGTTACTGAGCGAATATGTCAGTAAAAAAACATATTATATAATATATATTTTCCCTTTTTTTTGTTGAGTTTTTTAAGCCTTTTTTAAGCCGAGCCGTTTCTTCTCGCTCGGCTAGTTTCCGAACCGATGGTAGCTGAACAAAGACAGTCTTTCTGATATTATCTGGAGCCGTACCACGAAACCCTTTTGAGACTCAATCGAACGAATCAGAATGCCGCGTCCTACTCTAACAAAAGAGAAATGACGTTGTTAGAGCGGGATACGGCATTCTCATTCGATTGTTTGAGTCTCAAAACTGTTTCGTAGGAGGCCTCCTGTAATATATAAGGTAAAATGACTAGTGATTGGGCAGTACCGGTCATTGGACGAAGCACAAAAACACAATATTAATTATTAAGGTTGCTTAAAAAACTGCCTGTTTTTAAAGTTATAGAACGCCTGATTCTAAAGAAAATGCATATGCCTACCTTATGTAATAAAATAAACATTTTGAATTTTAATTATTTATGTTCTGTGGTCAGGTGTCGCACCACCCGCCAATGGTGGCGCAGTTCTGCGAGGGTCAGGCGGGGTGGCAGTGCTGGCAGGAGTTCACCATGACCACCAAGTTCCGCGGCAAGTACCTGCAGTTGGTGCCGCTGGGCGGCGCCTACGCCGAGTTTCTCGCTACCGGCAACAAGTACACGTGGAGGAAGGTAATTGGGATGATGTAATTACCACAAATGTGACACTAATGTGAAACTAAAAATAAAAAAGTTTAAAGCAACTTATGTTATGGAACAACTTCCGAAAACGCAATTTTTAATAATATAGTTTTTAGTTAACGAACAAAGTGCATCTACTACAACAGTGGACCGCAACCTTTTTTCACACGCGCCACAAACATGTTTTGATCTTGGTATCGCGGGCCGCAACAAAAAATTTTTAAGGGCTTAAAGAAAAACGTTCTTCAAAATTAACCATTCAAAAGTGGAAAGAAATTCACGAGTCTAACGACGACTTTACATTATTTTGCCGGTGGGCGTGAATTTAAAAATGATTTAACATCACGCGGGCCACAGATAAATGGGACCGCCGCCGATCTAGAAACTTGCGAGGCGTGACGTCATAGCTAGTCTATAGTTTGTGCGTTTTAAGATGATATGGGTGACAGTTCTCATATTCCTTGCTACGGATTTTTTTACAAGAAAACAAAAAAAAAAAAACAAAATGTAAATAAATTATGTTCCATCTACAAAAATAAATGTTTAATATAATTGTAAATGAATAAAAATTAAAAGGTGCTAAATACAAACTTTATAAATATTAACTGTGAAATAGGAGAATAAAATTATTGTTATGAAAACATTTGAAAAATGTCAGATGCATGAAACGGAACTTATGTCAATAGAGATTGCCACTGTTGAATCGAAATTCGAAATCAAATCGATAAAAAGGGCGGCTATTACCCCGGAAAAGTTAAACATGCGACCTCGGAATAATTCGCATAGAGCTGAAAATTGGTAAAGATGTTAAATACACCATTACAAATAAAACATCAAAAATCCTCGGCGATCCTCCTTGTGCAAAAAAATTTATTCAAGGTCAAAGGTATGAAAACGACGTTTTTCCTGTTTTTTTCAAACTGTACATTTTATCACAAAAATAGGTAGGACAAGAGTGTAGATCATAGAATTCTCTACAAAAAAATATTCAGACACTTTTTTCATATGATTTACCATTCCTTATAAATGGCGGGCTTAAAGTTTGGGAAAATCATATCTATTCATATATTATGAAGCTAAAGAATTTGTGGAACTACTGCTTTGAATTGAAGAATTCGTTTTTTGTTGGATAGTCTTATTTATCGAGGAAGACTCGAGCTGTATAACATCACGTTGCCACCTGGAAAATGGGGAAAAACGGGTAAAATTATTTGAAAGAGCGTATCTCACCAACGGCTCAAGCATTTTTTATTTTATTTGGCACAGATATAAATTAGACCACGAGAAAGGACATAGGCTATTTTGTTTCTCGGGAAAATGTACGGTTTCCGTGAAATTTATAATTAACGCGGGCGGAGCCACGTTTATTTAACATCTAGTACTACATACTGAAAAATTGAAATGTTCTCGGCCTGACATACTTCTGAGTCCCAAGCAGCACAAATGTATCTAGTGAAGCACTATTAGTTATTTTATAGAATTAAACTTAGTATTCTTACATAAGAGTCAATAATCCCTGAAGATATCCTGAAGATATCCTATATACCGAGTTCAGTAAAAATGGGCACCTATCTACACCATTACAAATAATGACTATAATAATACTATAATGACAAGAGCAGCATAAGAATTAATCATTAGATAACGATAAGAGCTATTAATATTTATCTATAGGAAATATCTACAAAACTATTATAAGAATATAATAAGAGGCACATAAGAAAGGAATTAGGTTTTGTAGCCAACATTAAGATAACACCATTACTCTACTGATGTTCTAGGGGTGAATATTTTTAAAACCACTAATAATCAAAATCAACTAAATAAAAACATCAACAAGAGTTACTTCTTTTAAAAAGCATTTCCTATTTTCTAATGGCACACCGTAGTTTAAAGTATTTTAAGTCAAAGCTTTAATGGCGAAATGAAATTAAATAAGTACTTATAATATTATATTTTTATGTTTCGCGCGAACGGAGGGCTCAAATTCCGTGCCGAATTTATTTTATCGTGAAAGTCGATGAAATAGTCTTAAAAACTGATGGGCCTATTATATTCGTAAATTTAAATAATATTTTTTACCCGACTGCCGGGAGGGTTATGTGTTTAGCGCGTATCTTGTATGTTTGTAATACCTTGTATCTTACCTTGTATCTTCAAAACCGCTGAACGGATTTTCACATTTGAGGTATCGTTAGATTTGTCTTAATGATCCAAGTGTTCTTAGATAGGTGACATTAAAAAAAAAAAACAAAAATGGCAGATGTTTGACGCCATATTGTGAGGTAAAAAAAATAAAAATTCTATCAAGCATATCAAGTGGGGGTATCAAAATAAAGGATTTTAAACACTGATTCTAAATATGTATATAACTTGCAGTTTTAATATTAAATAGAACAATAAATCTACACTAATATTATAAAGAGGAAAGATTTGATTTTTTTGTTTCTTTAGCTTCGAAACTACTGGACCGATTTGAAAAATTATTTTACCATTGGAATTCTACCTTATTTTTGCTGAACATAGGCTGAATTTTATTTTGAAAAAAAAAATAGGGTACCGTAAGATACTTGGGTTCTTCGGACGCAAGGTGTAAAAAATCAACCAGAAAAGTTACTTATTTTACGTACGCTGCCTAAACTATAAAAGATAGAACCATAAAATTCTAAGTAATTGTAGAACTTACAAATATCTACAAAAAAGTCCGCGACACGCTGTATCTATCTATGTCGAGTGAGGCACAATAACCATTTTTTTTAATTTAAAAATCTTGAAATTTTTTTGGACTACATTTAAACGCGTTTATTTTACTCATACTTTTAAATTTTAATGCTTATCAAAATAAATTATTCCATTACTAAGTACAGTTTATGTAGATAATATTTGGTATTTGAATGAATAAAATTGGATATTTGGTTTTGAAATTATGGCGAAATTAAAATATTACGATAGTAATTGGCGTTACCAAGGCGGGTGCGCTGCGGGAGGAAGACAATCGGTGTAGGATGCAGCCTGCGTCCTCGATGTCAGTGTCGGAGTCTGTGAATTGACCTGGGAATCATTTTGCTGACCGAGTCTTTCTTGGGTATGCTTTTTGCAGAGCTCACCGACATCCACGCGGGCGGAGCCGCGGCCAACCGCTAGTAATAAAATAAGAAAAAACCAAAATTCGACTGCATGAATAAATTCAATATTAATTAAAAATTAACTGACATTACTGAAACAAGATGAAAATTCAATGACAAAGTATTAAAAAAAACAATGATTTGGTACTTAAAACTAGAAACATACATTGAAACAGTAAACCTATGTACCTATATATCAGCATGATAGTTTTTCAATTTTTTTAGATTGATTGTCGAAATGGTTAGATGACTACAACTAAAAAGTCGCAAATAAAATAAATTAATTAAAAATCAAAAAACCCGACTGCAAAAAATGTTAACTAATAACTGTATTTTAAAAAGATAAAACCGACTTCAAAATTGTACGTAATTGAGAATCAAAACTCCCTACCTCCAATACTACTGAACCGATTTTGATGAAACTTGCAGTATTCCCTAAGTTGAACAATACCTAGTACAACAAAAAAGAATTACTGAAATCGGAATAGTAATTCCAGATATATCCGAACACAAACATAAAAACATACATACATACATACTTACATACATAGATACATACATACATACATACATACATACATACATACATACATACATACATACATACATACATACATACATACATACATACATACATACATACATACATACATACATACATACATACACTTTTGCTATTTGGCACATTTGTTCAGACGCTGATATAGAGTTACATATACGAAAATTGGGCAGCTCTGGAAATATTACATACATACGCGTCGAATTGATAACCTCCTTTTTTTTAGTCGGTTAAAAAGAACGAAACAAGACCTAATTCTGCCGGAGGCATCGAATCCATGTTTTAATTGATACGACTCTTGCTTACGAGATTCATGCTAGGATAAATACAAGGTTACATAGAAAAATGTAGAAGAAAGTGGATAATAAAATGCAGTCGGAGGCATATTTTATGATTTTTGAATTAATGTTAAACTTGGTGCGACATGCAAACTTGATTTCTCTATTCGGCACTTAGTGCTACAAAGCCGATTAAAGATAAAAAAATTATCAGTCTTACCACAAAAAATTAAACATCTGTTGAACAGTTGTTTTTAGACCATTTTGTACTGATTTTTTTTCTAATCAACTGTTCAACAGGTGTTTAAATCTTTTATAGTAAGACCGTATATATTTAAATAATTTAACTACTTACTTAAACCCTCTTTGAGAAAATGTTTTTCTTCATTTTCTCAAAGAGGGTTCCGTTTTAGTGTTCTGTATTCAACAAAACTTGGTTGACTACGGTACCCTAAAACGGAACCCTAACCAGCTGATTTTTTGTATATTGGTAGGTTAATAGTTATACATATTTAAGAGTAACATTGTCCTACAAGTGGAACAATCCATCAAACAAAAAAATTGGCTTGTTAGTAATCAAAAAGAAATTTGTTCTTGGGCAAGTTCACAATAAAGGTTTTATAATTTATTAAATATTATTATTAAAATCGGAGACATCGACTTTTTTTTCCTGTCCGCTTGGCGTGGAACGCCCCAAACTTATTGGCATCAACGAATTGACATATTATTTTAATCAAGCTGCGAAGAAGAAGAATTGGGACCGTCTCGAAAATCGATACTTACAATATTATTGTCAAAAATATTCGCAATATTTTACTATCTGTATAAAATTATTAGGTAGCTTATGCTACGTATTTTTAAAGCAAGCAAATTATAGGCAACTATTCATCGCCAGAATCGTCACTTTCACTTTCATTGTCAGTCTGTGGTTCATCATGGTTTTCATCAAGAATCGATTTTCGAGACGGTGTCAATTCTTCTTCTTCGCAGCTTGATGAAAATAATATTATGTCGATTCGAGCTGAAGTGATTAGTCTGATTACTGATGACTTTGAGGGCAAAGAAAGTTGATGTGACTGTCTAAAGGCACCTTTTATACTTTTCCACTTTTCTCCAAATGCTTTCTTCATGCTTGCAGAACGCTGTCCTTTATATACTTAATACTCTTAAAATAAAATACTTAAAGACTAAGTTTCCTAATGAAGGAGGAAACTGGACTTTCACTAGAGTATACACTATTGAGTATCTAGTCATTGATTCTATTGAGTATATACTTAAAATAGTGCCTAACAAATCCATCTAAAAACCTTTTTGATTACTTTAAGAGTAAATGTTCTACAAATAATTTCAATTCTTAAAAAGTATTTGTGATAATAAGTCTATAGAATAATTGAACTAGAGCAGCGCTTTTAACAGAGCAGATATACACATCAATTTGCTCTTAAGTCAGTGTCATGAACTAATAAAGGTTTTAAAGCAAGGAACACTAGATATTTTTTCGTATTAGAAACTTAGTTCTTATTCAAAACCATGTATAGAATGCCAATGTCTATTATATCTATAAATAAGATATGATTAGTACTCCTAAAGCATAAATAGATTTAAGGTGTCTGAAGTGTGCTACTTGGGAGTGACTTACAAGCGTACTGTTGCTCTTCGCGACTAGAAAAGTTTAGATTTGGTAAGTCACGCAGAAGTTTGTTTGGCTGAGAACAGCCCTCATATGTTGTAGTTCAAGAAGTTCCGCTCCGCCCTGTTAATTATGTATTTCACGGAAACCGTACATTTTCTCGAGAAACAAAATAGCCTATGTCCTTCGTCGTGGTCTACTTTATATCTGTGCCAAATAACATAAAAATGCTTGAGCCGTTTGTGAGATAAGCTCTTTCAAATAATTTTACTTTCTACTACTTTCATTAATTTTTCCCCATTTTCCTCTGTTTCTTTGCTCCTATTGGTGGCAACGTGATGTTATATAGCTCAAGTCTTCCTCGATAAATAAGACTATCGAACAAAAAACGAATTCTGCAATTCAAAGCAGTAGTTCCACAAATTCTTTAGCTTTATAATATAAGCGTAGATATGATTTTATGCGTAGAAACTTTAAGCCCGCCATTTATAAGGAATGGTAAGTCGTATGAAAATAGTGTTTGAATATTTTTTGTAGAGAATTCTATGATCTACAGTCTACACTAGGGATGCCACGAATAATGAATCGGCCGAATACCGAATACCGAATATTCGGCAACGCTGTCGGCCGAAGCGTCGAATATTCGGCCGCCGAATGTTCGGCACGAAATACTATATACTTTTCGGGGGCGCGGTAGCTGGATTAAGACAAGTCGCAACCTGTTTTCCTCGTTGCGTTTTCAAACGAGTCATTTGCGTCTAACGAGTTGGATTTTTATTTGAAAACAGTTCGACTAGATCGGAAGGCCGATCCTTACAAGTGGTGGTTAGCAAACGAAAAACAATACCCAAACCTTTCGAAAGCCAAAGTTTATCTCCTGGAAGTAGCGTGTATAGCGGGAGGTAACTTTCTGAGGCTGGTAACATTTACGATGAAAAGCGTATCTAATCATTTGCTACCAAAAAATGCTGATAAGCTTGTTTTAAACCATCACAACTTATCACTGATCAATTTTAATTACCAAAGCGTTGTAATTTGGAAATAAATACATAATTTTGAGGAATATAACGTGTTTTTTAACATGGTTTGGTATTCGGTATTCGGCCTAATAGTAGGTACGTATTATTCGGCCTAATACCGAATAGCAAAAAATGAAGCTGAATAGGCCGAATACCGAATAGTTGCCGAATATTTGTGACATCTCTAGTCTACACTCTCGTCCTACCTATTTTTGTGATATTATGTACAGTTTGAAAAAAAAGGAAAAACCTCATTTTCATACCTTTGACCTTGAATAAATTTTTTAGCACAAGGAGGATCGCCGGGGACTTTTGAGGTTTTATTTGTGATGGTGTATTTAACGTCTCTACCAATTTTCAGCACTATGCGAATTATTCCGAGATTACGATTTTTTTGCGTCTAATTAGACCGGGCTATATCTTAATCGAAGGCGCCACTCTGAAACGTCAGTACGAAATTGATAATTTCGAATGTAATTCCTTTACGAAGTGATTCGATATTTTTAAATTATCGATTAATTTTTTTAGGTAACTTCCCTACTATTGTCAATTATTATGTGTCACGCATATCATCTTAAAACGCACAAGGTATAGTTATAGCTGACACTTTGTATGGAGCGTTTTAGGTCTGTTTACGTGATTTTTGAATTGTCATATCTTGAAGAATTTTTAAGCTATCTGAGTAATTCTTTCGCCGATTTTTCTATTTTTGAGAGGTCTTTTAATTAAAAATAAGAAAAAAAAATAGTCATCAGGCCTATCACAATAAGACGCTAAACGCTAGGATTGTTTTACAAACACCATGTTAGCAAATGATTCGCTTTGCTTTGAGGTGGGACCGCACCAGTAACTATACTGCAGTGGAGCGACGCAATAAGTCACGGCAAAATATTCTTCGTATATAATATGGGCTAAGCTGCACTACGACACGAACGTCAGTACTATGGTACGGCAATAAAAATATCGAGACTATCATATACTTCTCAAAAATTAGACGCAATTATAATTTTAAAGTCAATTCTGCGTCTCTGTTAGGGCACGTACGAATTGTCCCGTTAGCTGCAGTGCGGCTAGCCTTCCGGCTGTCCCCTCTATGGACGGCAGGCGTATGGTAATGCGAATAAAAACCTCATTTTTAATTGCTTTCAGCCGGACGGCTGACCGCATTCCGTTTAACCGGATAGTCCTGGCTGTAACGTCCAACTGATAAATGCGAAAGTGATTCTATCTGTCTGTCAATTATCTTTTCACGCTTAAACGATTTTGATAGGCATAAATATTAAGACCGTGATAAGGACATAAGATTTGAAGAGAGAAGTTTGTGTCCCTGAAATACGTAATATTAATCTAAATTACTAGGTAACGACGACAGTGCACAACATAATCGTTGGCAAGCTGTGGGTGGACAACCACGGCGACATGGAGATAGTGGGCGAGGCGGGGCCCGCCACCGGCTACGTCGCTCACCTCAAGTACCTGCCCTACGGCTACTTCAGCAAGGACACGCAACGCAAGGTCACAGGCGTCATCAAGGACCCCCAGGGCGTGGTCAGTTTTAGCTTTATAATATTCACGCTCGATACAAATATTGTAAAATGAGAAATGTTGAAGATATTAGATAATGATAAAAATACATGAAGGAAATATGTTTTGGCGATAAAATCTAATGTGTGTTTCATATAATATCGATGCAAGATCAAAGGTTTTACATATTTACATACTTACATGGCTTTTATAACACACTGCAATTACTTTAAATATATTTTTATGTATGCGCGACTAAGGTTGTGTCGTATTTCAGCCGCGCTACGTGGTGCAGGGCCACTGGGACAGCCGCGTGGAGCTGGCGCCGGTAACGTCGGCGTCGGCAGACAACACGGTGTGCAAGACCGGCAAGTTCAGCGTGGCGTGGGAGCGCGTGCCGGCGCCGCCCGACTCCGACAAGTGGTACAACTTCACGCTGCTCGCCGCCCAGCTCAACGAGCCCGAGCCCGACGTCGCGCCCACCGACTCCCGTCGCCGCCCCGACCAGCGCCTCATGGAGGAGGGGCTCTGGGACGAGGCCAACGCCGAGAAGCTCCGCCTCGAGGAGAAGCAGCGCGCCGTGCGCCGCGCGCTCGAGGCCGACGCCGAGAGTGCGGCCGCGCGCGGAGCCCCGCCTCCCGCGCCGCCCCGCCCCGCCTGGTTCGCCCGCCAGGCCGCGCCCCCCGCGCCGCACCTGCGCCACCTCTACACGCACCGCTACTGGGAGTGCAAGCGCAAGCAGGACTGGAGCGCCTGCCCCGACATATTCTAGCCCGCCGCGACCCCCCGCCCCCCGGACCGCGATGCCCGTAGGTCTCGCTCGGTTCGATACATTATTATTACCTTTCCACCTGAGCTGCGTTGCTAGGAATGTGTTTTTATGAACCAATAGAATCGCTTCATTCGCCTCACCTCGCTAAGCGCAGCGATTCTATTGGTTCTCGAAAACACATTCCTCGCAACGCAGCCTTAAAATAACACTTTCGTCCGAAACCTACGGGACTAGCGAATGCGAGGTGGTCGTTCGGTCTTGTTTTTAATTCGTCACCGGCGGGAACGTTGCTTTTAATCTTCTTAACCTTCGTCGATTTCTATTCGCTTCCGATGAAATTGAATTAGATCTGTGCGGCGCCTGAGAGGCGAAGAGTCTGCCACGAAATGTATTTCCATTTTAAAGTTTTATAACCATCATTTCTATTGACGCCTGACGACTCGACGAAATAAATTTGAGGTCATATTTTTGATGGGTGCACAACTTATGAATATGTATTGTACACAGTATTCATGTAAACTATAATTCATAAGTTTTCTTTAGCACGTTGTTATTTTTTATACGTTACTTACATTGAAACTATTTGATTAGTTTTCTAAGTCTTTGCAGTAATCCAGGTAGAGCTGCATATTTTGAAGCTTCCTGCTCGTTTTCGAGGGTCGATACCGACGTTTTGGGTTCTAATTAAAGCATCATTGTGATCGGCGCCGGGCGGCGTCGTCGGGCATGTTTTGATTATTGCTATCGGTGTTAATTGTGAGTGTAAGCGTGGGAGAATGAGAGTGACAGTATGACTAAAAATTGACAAGACATACGCGCTAAACTTGGAATATGCATCATAGTATGATTTTGATCCCCTTTCCATTACGTCCTCGTAGCAGGACTGAACCTAACAATTATATAGGGTCTGTTTCACCGCTTCCTGATAAGGTGCCCGATAGGCTTATTTGATAGATTCTCCATACTCTATGTGTCAAGTTAAGTGGTGGATAGCCTTATCAGGAAGCGGTGAAACAGGCCCTTAGTAACATAAACTACTTTTTTCTTGCTTGCAAGTGCCTGTTATAGTTCTTGCATTTCACTTTTTAATTAACACTTAAAAAGGAGGGTACTTTTGATACCTTCTACAGATTAAACAAAAGTGCCCGTATTAAGTGCAAGAATTGTAATTCTAATGTAGTGATATCACATGATGGTACTGTTTGTTTTTATTTATAATATGATATAGTTATTATTATGTTAACTATATTTTTTCCTTCCTATATCCTTAAAATTTTATACAATCTTAGTTGCTACTTAAAAAATATAAAACATTTGGAAAAGGGTGTCACTTTGTATAAACATTATGTAAATAATTATTTAAAAACTTTTAAATCTGAAATTATTACGTAGATTAAAATTATTATTAGATGTATACATTATACTTGTCTGGAATATAAATTATTACTAAACAACATTCCTGGGGCATCAATAGCAATTCTAGGTAACAGATTAGAAACAAAAATAAAAGTTGGTAAAGCAATAAACACTATAATTTACAAAAGAAATTTGGAAAACTTGTAATACAGAAGCAAGGTAATTTTATCTGCGCAACTTTTAAATTTTAAAACTTTAAGGGCCTGTTTCACCGCTTCCTGATAAGGCTATCCACCACTTAACTTGACAGATGGAGTATGGAGAATCTGTCAAATAAGCCTATCCGGCACCTTATCAGGAAGCGGTGAAACAGGCCCTAAATTTAATAATTTTACGTAATTGAGAATTAAAATTCCCTATCTCAAAAACTACTGAACAGATTTTGATTAAACTTGCAGTATTCTCTAAGTTGAACAATACCTAGTACAACAAAAAGAATTACTTAAATAGGACTTGTAATTACGGAGACATACAAACATGAAACAAACAAACATACATACATACACTTGAAATTTGACACGTTTCTCTATACTACTAATATGTACGAAAACTGGGCAGTTCTTGAAATATTACTTACGCTAGCAACTCCGTTGCGCCAAAATTCGGTTATCGCGCGGCAACCGTACATTTTTCCGAGGATTCAAACTATCTCCATACCAAATTTCATGTAAATCGTTTCAGCGGTTTGGGCGTGAAGAGGTAAGAGATAGATCATGAAGCTATAATAGGAGGAGCTGGCCTAAGCAACTGTGCACTGTGATTTTCAACTAGGTCCTGACGTCATCATTGTGGGCGGGGCTTAAGTCAGTACACTTTCGGCGTTTGTCAGGTGCACACGTCACGAGAATCCCAATAAATTGGTGTTTTCTGCGTTTTTAACAAGGAAAGGATGAAGTATTGTGTTTTACAATGTCAAAGTTACTCAGACAGACGTTCTGATAATATAAATAACATCACATTTCATCCGTAAATAATTTTAAATGTAATTTAAATACAAAAGTTCTAGAACATTTCATCTTTCAGCGTTAATTATACTACTTGACACTAGATGGCCAAACCTTTGAAAGATAATACAGACGTAAATGCGTTTATAAACTACGCACGCGCAATGCGCAATAAACTTATGCAAAATTTGCATAAGTTTATTGCAATTATCATACTTGAATACTTTAAATTGTTATACACTTTGTCTTCAATACATTTAATAGCTAAAACGGTACTTATATAGCTTTTATTATCATAGTACTTATAAAGCGCCATCTTTCGACATCTAGGATAACTATTTGAAACGTAACAATATGTCCAGGGCCGTATTTAGAATTAAATTATTTTTTAAGGGTGGGTTGCACCAGAGGCGTGGTCAAAGTTAAGGTTAAAGTTATAGGTAAGGCTAAATTTAGCTTTAACTTTAACCTTTACTTTGACCGGCGAAATTGACAGATGTCTGTTGCGTTTATTTTTTTATTCAAGCTTCAGGTAACGAGATTGAGAGTATAAAAAAATATTATCTATAAAAATCGTCAGAAAAATTATTTCTTTTAAGGGGGCGTCCACAAATTACGTGAGGTGTTTGGGGGGGAGGGGGTCGAGTCAAATCTCATCTAATCTCACGTTGGGGAGAGGGGGGTCTCGGCAAATCTCACGTAATTTTTTCTCAACTTAGTCCATTTCATCCAGATTGTATATATGCTTAAGATTTTATCATAATAAGCGTAATCGTTATACGATGAAGATAATTCACAAATTCGTTCGAAATAAAATGTACTGACTGTCAAACGAAACGTTTTCGTAAGAAACCCACATTTTGAAAAATCTCACGTGAGATTTGTGGGAGGTTGAATAAAATTTCACGGAATCTCACCAGAGGGGGGGGGGGGGGGGGGGGGTCAAAAATTAAAAAAAAAACACCTCATAATATGCGGACGCCCCTAACAACACAGTAAATTTTCAGGAAAAAATTTAACACCATGTTAGGTGATTTGACATGACTTTAGGGCATGGTGGAACGCTCGATAGCTCTAACAGGCCATTCATTAATTACTGATCTAACAAGCCATTCTTTATTTAACATTGCTTGATGAAACTGGGTCTTAACCAGAGATTTGACATTTTGCACTGTAGTTAAAGTTAAGTTGGTGCAACCCACCCTAAGTATCACATTATCAGTTTTGTTTGCTAATGTTGACGCGCGCCCCTCTAGCATACGCCAACGAGAAAATTTTGTCTACACGTTTTATCGATGTTTGATTGCTTTTCTCTTCATCTCTATTGACCCTAACATGTCATACATTTTTTCTCGTGTAGATCTGTTGTCAAAAATTTTCATGAAAAATTTTTAATCAATTACCTACTGCTGCACTGGCCATCCGGCCTAAGATGCGCAAACGAGAAAATCTCGAGATATCTCACTCTCGTGTGTAGTTATATTGTCGATAACGACATAATGTCAAAAAATGATTTTGACATTATGTCGTTATCGACATTCTCGTTTGCGCATCTTAGGCCGGATGGCCAGTGCAGCCGTAGGTAATTGATTAAAAATTTTTCATGAAAATTTTGAAAAAGGGTACTTATACCTATTCCTAAATAATACCGAGTACCTATACCCTCTAGTTACCCTATTACCTCATAAAAGGCCGGCAACGCACCTGCAGCTCTTCGGATGGTGCTACTTGCGAGTGTCCATGGGCGACGAAAGTTGCTTTCCACCAGGTGACCCGTTTACTCGTTTGTCCCCTTATTTTACACTTGATGACGCCCGCAACTCCGTTGCGTCAAAATTAGTTTATCGCGCGGGAACCGTTCATTTTTCCGGGATAAGACAGGCAGACAGACAGATGGACGGACGGGCGGACGGACGGCCAGACAGACACACATTCGCATTTATAATATTATTAGGAAGTATGGATTTAAAAATCAGTCAATGCTAACCCTAATTTTATTGATGACCTTATTATACCTAATTCATATACATTTTTTAAAGTTCTGAGTACGTCCCATAATATTCAAGACAAAATGACATCTAGTGTAAGATAGCTGAACTACGTAGTAACATCAACATCGACCTAAGCTAGTAGTTTTGCTTTTAGCCGATAGATGAAATATTGAAAAGTGGGCGGAGCTTGACACCCCCTCAGTGCCCCTCACCCCGCAAATTGTCACGCGTCGTTTCATAAGGAAACTTAATTATGACAGCTCCTCTCTATTATAGCTTCATGAGATAGATAGACAGACGCACTCTCACATTTATACTATTAGTATAGATATGGACATACAGGTCGAATTCATGTCCTTTTTTTAAGTCTCTTAAATATTATGATTGTTATGGGCTATTATGGCCGCACTGTAGCTATGCAAAATGTTTCTAAACCTAATTTTAACTCATTTCAAACGCATTGTTCCTGGGTGAAGGTTATCGATAATTTTGCAGTACTTATACTTCATTATTTAATTTGTTTAATGTCAATTGCTAGGATGTGTGAAAGATTATTATAATTTGAAAACAGCCTAAAATTATGAATAAAATTCACCACAGACTCAGGTGAATCTTTTGGCTAAACGGCATCCATGCCTAACGCAGCTTGTAAACGTAAATTAGGATTATTTAAAATGTTATAATATTGTGTATCAGTTGATAATTGGGTGTTTTTAATAGATTATATATGTTTCTAAAAATTGTGCTGTGTTTTTTACTAACTCTGTTAAAGTCGCTTATAGTGTATTCATTCCGTGTAGGTAAATATGAAATGTTCTTGAGTATAAAAAAAGTTTTAAGACGATTGTTTTTTTTTGTTCATATTTGACTTTGTGTTCGTAAGTGAATGTTTTTAAATTATATTTACCAGCTATTTGACCGAGCTTTTCTCGGTATTCGATGAAACACGAATAAAATGACTTTCTAAAAATAATTCCTAGCTAGATCGATTTATCGCCCCCGAAACCCCCTACATACTAAATTTCATAAAAATCGTTGGAGCCGATTCCGAGATTCCAATTATATACAAGAATTGCTTGTTTAAAGATATAAGATTAAGCTTCCAGATGTCTATTTTATAATTTGGCATTAAAATATATATTTTATACATTTTATTCAATATTTTCCACACATCTGGTAAATAAAATTGCAATAAAATTTGCAAGTGTAGATCCAACCTAATATTTTATGAAATATTATGTTGTGTATATAAATACCTTTTTGTATGTATTTGAAATTGTTTTATCTTACTAAGTTGTAATATACCTTTATAAAGCTACTACCAGCATCTTATTGACCGAGAAATAATGATTGATTATTTCTCAGTCGATAAGCTTACACTGGCAAAATATATCCACACAAATGCAGTACGGTACTCAAGTATTACGTTTGTATTAATGGCCAATTGATTAGATCAGTCATTAAATAATATTATCAATGTTTTCACACCTGCCCTACACCCGGTCATACAGGCTGTGGTGACGATAACGAAGTATATTATTTATTGTATTTTTAAGGTGTACTGTATTACAATAATAACTGTACATTTTCCGGTGGATGTAAGATAAATAATTTGTTAATATTTTTATTATAATAGAATGAATTTAAAACTATAACGGCTGTATCATGTTGATAATAAAGAAAATGTCGAAAAACTTAAGAGGCTGTATTATTTTTGTTATTTAATTTACTAGAAAATCTTAATAATACCAGAAAAATGACTGTTCATGCTTTTGCGTACGACGGCAGCTACGTTTATTATTTCACTAGCTGTTGCCCGCGACTCCGTCCGTGTGGATTTAATTTTACAGCACGCGGTGGTTCCCGTTTCCGTGGGAATGCCGGCCGGGATAAAATAAAATATTATCTTTTTATTCAAAATAGGTATCATGAGGTGACTATCACCGGTTCGGGAACTAACCTGGCGAGAAGAACCGGCGTAAGAAACTCGCACGGGGCCAATTCTTTCGATACCTATAACTTGATACTCAGTAAGTACTTAATTATCTATGCAGTGACGTAATAATAATAATATAATAATAATAGCCTTTATTCAGATATCACATATTTACAAGACATTTTTTTATGCTTATTTACTCAGTCCTTATTTCTAATTTATTTTTGTAATATTCTATAACATATTTAATATTTGTATTTGCTATCTGTTTGCTGCACGGCATAGGCCTCCTCCAACATATTCCAGGTGTATCGGTCTTTAGCTGTTCTAGACCATGCGGGACCTGCAATCTTTTTTATATCGACTATCCATCGCCTGGGGGGGGCGTCCACGTTTCCGTTTTAAGTGGCCCAAGAACCAAGAAAGTATTGATTTACTATGGATTTACTCCATTTATCTTTGCCACGAACGATGTGCCCTGCCCATTTCCATTTTAGTCTTTTGATGGTAACTATAACATCTCTTGTTTTTGTTTTATTCCTTATAGTTTCTATCCTAATCTTATCTGAGAGTTTTATTTCCATCATGCTTCTATTCGTTGCGTTTTGACATGTCGTTAATTTCCTTATTTGTGCTTTGTTCAATGCCCATGTCTGGCAACCATACGTAAGAATTGGTGTGATACATGTATCGAAAAGTTTTCTTTTAATCTCCATACTCATTTGCTTATCTTTCATTATTTCTTTTAGGCTCCAATATCGTTTCCAGGCATTGGCAATGCGTCTATCTATTTCTTTCGACATGAGGTCATTTGTCGATATTAAGTGACCCAGGTAAATATACTCGCTGACGTATTCAATAGTTCTGCCTCCCACAGTTACAGGTTCTTCAGTGCTATTACTTATTAGTTATTATTTTGGTTTTTGATGTATTCATCATCAATCCTGCTTTTTGACTTTCTACTTCCAGGTCAGTTAACATTTCTTGCAGCCCTTCTTTTGTTGGGGAAAATACAATCAGATCATCCGCAAACCTAAGGTGGGTTAACTTTTCGCCGTTTATAGTCAATCCTTTTTCTTTCCACTCCATTTTTCGAAATATTTCTTCCAGAACAGCGCTGAACATCTTGGGAGAGATAGGGTCACCCTGTCGAACGCCTCTTCTAATCTTAATCTCTTTTCCTTCTTTTTCTAGCTTAATCTTTGCTGTGCTGTTTTCGTATATATTTCTAAGTATTCTAGTATATTTGTTTTCTATTCCTTGGTTATTAAGGGCTCTCCATATCGAATATATCATAATCGAAAGCATTACAATAATCTACAAAGCAGCAATACAGTGGGAAATTATATTCTCTGCATTTTTCGAAAATTTGTTTAACCACGTGGATATGATCTACTGTTGAATAATTGTTCCTGAATCCGGTTTGCTCACGAGGTTGGTTTTCGTCCAATATACTGCTTATTCGATTAAGTATTACTTTGGCGAAAATTTTATAAATGTTCGACATAAGGCTGATTGGCCTGTAGTTGTTTATATCATCCTTAGTGCCTTTCTTATGTATCAGCGTGATGGTAGAGGACAACCATTGTTCCGGAATATTCTCCGTTTTTAGAATTTCCTTAAATATTATTGTTAGTATGGGAGCAATGTGTTCCATGTTTTCAATTAATTGCTCATTGGTAATGTTGTCTGCTCCAGGTGCTTTATCCTTCTTTTGTGATTTAATAGCACTTTTAACTTCAGACAACATGATGTCTGGTATAGGCTCCTCATTTGATAGTTGCGTTTTTTCTAGATTGTTTTTACTGGTTTTTATAGGTCTTTGAAAAAGTTGGTTGCAATTGTTAGTATATCAGTTCTCTTGGTGCTTAATTTACCATCTTTACTTTTCATTTTCGGTATCCATTCTTTTTTATAATTAAGTTCTTTACTTACTTTCTTTATCCCGCCTGTCTTTTGTATGCATTTCTCCATTATCTTCAGTCTGTGTATGTTTCTATCGATTCTTATGCTTTTCTTTATTTCTTTACTAGTTTCTGCTATAGTTTGTCTGATTTCTTTTGTTTTATTTCTCATTCCTATTAGCTTGTTTCTATCTTTTTGTTCTTTCTGACAACCATTCCTTAATCTGTTTACTACTATTAGCATTTTTGTTTTTAATTTTTGTTGAGCTTCTTCCAGTGAGTATTTCCTGTAAGCCATGTAGCTTCTCTTGTGGATTTAGGTGTTGTATGTTCTCCTTAAAGTTTATTAAGTCTTCTTTGAAAAATTTTTGGTGTTTTCATACGTAGCTTGTCTTTTTGATTTAATTTTAAATCGTCTGGTCTTTTTTTCTAAGGTTTTTACAGTAATTCACTTAGGCTTTCATCTGTTCTAAAGGAGAGCGTGTTGTAGGTAGCTATGTAGATAGATTCTTCATTTCTTTTCCTTCTCTCAGATTTAATTGTTGGAGGGTAACGGTCATATTCCCCCACGGTGACCGCAATCCGGATTTGGGGAGTTTCATTTTTGGTATGTGTTGTTTTTAGTTTTGTTATGTCTTGGAGACCGGCGTGCGATAATTGTTATTGTTTGTTGATGTTAGTTAGTGAATTCGACCTTTGGCATTGTAGGAAGTCAAACGCGTTGGTCTTATTAATTTTGCTCGCCTTCTGTTCCACCTTGGTTTTCTCCATCTGTGGTCTTGACTCATCTTGGTCTTGGTTTTCAGATTGTGTCGGGGATGACGTAAGTGTCCTTTTTCTCTTATCATTTTTATCTTTTAGGGATTTTCGACTAACAACAAGCTTATCATATTTAATGACAGCATAGTTCCCTTTTGCAATCTCTTCCTCCTTTTTAGACTTAACCCATTCAGTGCCAGCAACGCACCATTTGCGTTTTGCGAGTTTACTTTCTAGTGCCACCAACGCACCATATGCGTTGAGGTACCTTTGATATTTTTCCCGGTTTTTCTTTATAATGGCTATATTTAATTTGAATCTTTGGCCTCATTAGCTACTGGAGATATATTTGACATGTGGTGACACTGTCGGTTTCTGGTCTGGACCTCCCCTCTTTTTTTGACAGCGAAAAAACCGTTAGCCAAAAAACTGCCAGATTTCAATTCAACATATTTTCAGTTTTATTGAATTAGAGTGAGAAGTTTTTGACTAAGAACATAAAAGTAAGCAATATATTTAGGTATATTACAATTTTTCTTCGATTCATGGTATATTTTATGAATAAAATTACCATAACGCAAATGGTGCGTTCAATGGCATTTTAACGGCGAATTTTTAACCGACTTCCAAAAAACGAGGAGGTTATATGTTCGGCTGTGGATATTTTTTTTTTATTTTTTTTTATTTTTTTTTTGTATGTTCAACGATTACTCCGCCGTTTGTGAACCGATTTTCGAAATTTTTGTTTTGTTGTATTAGGTTTCACTCCAATTTGGTACCATGTTCACAAAAGTGGTGACCTGATGATGGGATCCATGAGTAATCGAGGGAACTCCTCGAAATTTATATGGAAACATATGGTGATTTTGGTTTTATGTGAAGTGTACTAAGAATATGCTACCAAAAAGTCAAATATTGGGTCAAAGTATACCATGGTTTCGAAGATGCTGAGAGAACTCCTGACTCCTTATAGATACACGTTCGGGAGTTTCGGCGTTGTTTTAAGAACAGAAAGCATATGCTACTATGCAATTCATATTCATCATCATAATCATCATCATCGTCATCATCATCATTAAGGTCACCAATGTCTCATGGCACAAAATTAATAATAGTACAAGGCATAGGTATGGATATACTAATAATAATAATTATGTACTGTATAACAACACCTGTTTGTTTAATACATGGCGGTCGGCGCCGCAGAGGCGACGGCGTCGCCGCGCCGCCGCGCCGCGTGGCGCGTGGCGGCAGACAACAGATCGAATACTTTACTAATTACTTTATAAAATTTAAATAGACAAATAGAATTAAAATAAAGTTATTTTAAAAAGAGCATTTACACAAAACAAAGTCATTAAGTGTCTTTTTAATCAGTTATACTTATTAATCGATAGATGGCGCACTAAGTATCGATTTGAATTCTTGACCCTAGCTAGGAAGTCCTAGCTAGGGTCCTAAAAAATTTAGTCAAGTGGAATAACATTTAGAAGCTAGGATCCTAGCTAGGATCCTAAATCGGAAAAAATTTAGTCAAGTGGAATAACATTTAGAAAGCTAGGATCCTAGCTAGGACTTCCTAGCTAGGATAAGTGGAATAAGCGCTTTACAAGAATAGAGCTGTCAATAATTATGATAATATTAAATATTATGAGTAGCTACGCTACATCCTATGCAAGTTTATACAATTTTTTATCTGATAGATCCTTCGATCGTGGAAAAACGAGACACAATAGCCTTTCTATTGTTATCTCAATCGCCGGTGACCGCTTGGGGCTTGAAGCATTAAAATTGTTAAATTACTTAGCACAATCTGTTCACTACACTGATAATATATGATTTTGTGAGTGTGAGTTGTGACTCTTGACAAATTGTAATAAGATACGTAAAATATACGCGAAGGTTTACCTACTAGTGTAACTAAAAAGAGTGAAATTATTATTATTTTTAACAAAAAATTAAAACCGACTTCCAAGGTAAAAACAATAATAACATTAATATGAACTAAAAAGTATTAAATAATTTTTACTATCTAATGGTGCCTTTTTCCGAATTCGGCTAAACCTCAACTATTTCTGTATTCAATCTTCATAATTTTGAAGTCGGTGCCAGTTCCAAAAGTTTCAAATATTCTGTCAGAGGACTGAAGATTCAGCTATCTGGTACCGACTTCAAAATAATGAAGATTGAGTACAGAAGTAGTTGAGGTTTAGCCGAATTCGGAAAAAGGCACCATTAGATAGTAAAAATTATTTAATACTTTTTAGTTCATATTAATGTTATTATTGTTTTTACCTTGGAAGTCGGTTTTAATTTTTTGTTAAAAATAATAATGTTGGATGGTTTCATGCATGACGCAACACTACTATGTTCAAATTAGTAAATTTTACCAACCATTCGTTGTATTTATAATTAAATTAATACAAAATCTTTTACTAGCTGACCAGTTGTATTTTTCAATATTTAAGAAAAAAAAATATTTCAAATAAGTAAGGATTTTATTTATTTTATAAGGATTTTATTTCAATTTTCAGTTTTTTTTTCAAAGAATGAAGGGGAGAAAGGGCTTTGAATTACCATGGGTAGCTTGATAAGCGGTTAACTGTAGGTAGAAAAAAAACCTACCTGTATTTAAAAATTATTCAGCTACCCACTATGTTGCATAACACAGTTCAATTAAAACAAAAGCGTCAACGTAAGTGGTTCGTTGAATGGCACTTGTGATTGGATTTGTCTCACCAGTGCCACCAAAGCAATTGGTGCGTTTATCGTATTTAGAGAGGTTTTCGTTATTTATTGCATTTTAAGTTAGAAAAAACAAAAAAATAAAGTGGCACCACCGGTATGTTACAGGTGAATTGGTGGCATTGAATGGGTTAAGTTGTTTTCTAATTTCAATAACGTCTTTCGGGAAGTCTTCAGTTACATAAACTCCTTTGGGGAAATTTTTGTTATTCTTTATAGTTTCGAATTTCCGAAATGACAGGGTAAACTTAATTAATATTGGCCTGTTTTTGTTTAAACATTAATTTTTTTCCTAACCTGTGTGCATCGCTAATTTCCCAAATATCGTAATTTTCTAATTGTCCTATCTTTCCCGCCTCATTAAGTATGGTAAGGACCATTTGCATTAGATTTTTGTTGTTATTTTCGGACTCCTGTACTCCATGAAGAATTAAATTATTTTTTCTGATTTCTTTTTCCAGGTGGTAGGTTTTCTCTCTCAGTGTCTGGACATCTTTCTTTAGTTGTTTATTTTCTTCGACTAATGGTTGTAATTTTTGTTCGATTGTGGATGACACGTTTTTGTTAAAACTTTCTGCTGGTGAGATTATTTGTTTCTGGAACTCATTAGCCAATTCTTCCATTTTTTTATCCATTTGTTCACTGAGTTTAGAAATAAACATTGTTGTTTCTTTGTCCATTATTTCGGAAGATTTCCCCTTTTTTGGAAATTTATTTATTGTTGGTAACCCAGTTTTTGTGTTGGCCACACTAAGTAACTGTCATACATCAGATGTCAATCTGTCAGATTGAATGATTTGACGTTGACTTCACAGTTCACTATGGTCTTGCTCTCAGACCAATAAAAAAAGATAGACAGAGCCATCCATGCTACGCGGTGAGGCAGGCAATAGGAAGCCGATACGGCCATAGGAAGCCGGCCGCCCGCCATTCCGGTTTCAACGAGTGACGGCGCATGTCGTTTTCATCTGTGTCAAGAAATATCAAAATATGCCGCCCTGCATCGTTAAATGGTGCAAAAACAATTCTTGTGCTCAAAAGAAACCTTGTGGGATTACGTTTCACAAGTAATTAGTTGAATATTTATGTATTACCACGGAAATAACGAATTTAATTTATTAGTTTTAAAAATTGTCTCGGGAGTCTCGGAACACAGAACCTCAACCAGTGCTGCATGCTGGTCGCAAGATATTTTTCCCCATAATAGGGGAAAAATATTATTACGTGCTGTATTCTAACTATAGCTATGTATCCTAACAAATGTTTATTTTTAACCTAAAATTCGTTATTCATTTAAAATCTATTAATACAAATAAAATTGCAGTGTCTGTTTGTAGTATTGAAAGATTTTTTTACTATTTGCATATTAATCTGTATACGATACATACTGCATACACCAAACAACATTCTTTACAATTTTTGTCTGTATGTATGTCTGTCTGTCTGTCTGTCTGTTCTTAGTTGAAACACATTATTTATAAGATATAGATATTTAAGTATTTACTTTTTTCAGCAATTACTAATGAATGATGATTAACAATCTAGTTTGATAGCAACTTTTGTAGTCATTACTTAGTAGTTTAATAAGACTGCAACAGGATGGGAGTTTGACAATCTGAAACCCTGAGTTGGCAACATTATTTTTTTGCACACAAGCGCACGCCTAGCGTATTTATGCTAGGCGTGACGCACACATTGATCGACAGCGACTTCACCCCATTACCTGTAAATACTCCGTCTTTCTTTTTTTATTGGTCTGAGGGTCTTGCTATGATCTTATTGGTCTATGAACTCGTTGTGGCCGCCATGATAAAAGAGGAAGAAGACTTCTCGAAGATAACTATAGTTAAATGTATAAGTATTTCGCACCAGATTTTGCACTTTTTCTTCGTTTTTCATCACAATTTCCTTATGATTTATTACTTCACTTGATGCCTGATATATTGGTTTACGTTTTTAGTAAGATTGCAGCGCAAAATAGCTTGGATTTCCACGATTTAGTATTTAATATTTGCAGACGTTAAAAAGACACTCTTTCCTTTTCAACTGACCACAGACAAGATGCAGTGACGTAACTCAAATCTCAATGATAATTAATAGTTTATGGGTAAAAATGTGTAATACATAGTTATAGTAATAAGCTTTAAAATTTGCCACAAAATATAAAATTTAATTTAAAAACCTTAAATATTATGTGCATACAGCACAGCTGTTTTTGTGTATATTGATTTGAGGGGTCCCACTTACCAGGGTTTTTAAAAGTTTTTAAATTTGACACCAATTATGAATAATAACATAAAGTATATGATCATTGATTAGTTCTGATGTGAAGTAAAAAGGTAAACGCCATATTCTGTTTTTATATATTAGAACTAAAATGTTCATTGCATTGATATCATATTTCTGGATGGATTATAGAGCGCCATCTGTTGTGCAGTAGGAATTCAATTTATATAGATAACTTATAAGATAAGATAGATTGATTATACCAAGTGACAATATTATTAAACAAAATATATCTATAGCCTGGGAGAATTAAATAATTCAGACCGAATAATTTGTGTAGTTTTGAAAGTTGGTACAGTTATTCCTAAAGGTGTCCAGATGAATATACTAAAAGCCCCCGAGGGAGGGAGGAGCCGGCGGTGGGGGAGGGGGGAAAGGACAGACAGACAGACAGACAGACAGACAGACAGACAGACAGACGCATTCGCATTTATAATATTAGTATGGATTTCGGAAGGAATCTTACCTTTCTGCTCATAATTAAATCCTACTATGTATAGGTGTTGAAGTAAAATACATATTAACTCATTTTACATTTAGTACACATAATATTATAAACCATTTATTTTTGTTAAATAGAGGTAACAATCGCAAAAATAATTGTACTATACATAATAATACATACTTCAGGAACATGGTACAATATAACATTAAATACATCAATGTAAGTAGCTAGATGTAGTACAGTATTATATCTGATGAGTTTAACAACATAAAATACTTAGTAACTAAATAAAATTGTAAAAACACTTTATCATGACTAGAAATAAAATTATTTTTTCAACAAATATTTTATAAAAATAGTGAGATTAAATTTGTTCAATTTGAAATACTTCGAGATATTGGAATGTTAAATATTTGGAGTCTGCCATTGCATTTTAACTGAGGAGCAAGCCTCTTCAATATATTTTATGATGAAGTTGTTTTGGATTTTCAGGTTGTCTCTTACAAGAACATGGCTTGCAACGTTTTTATTATTCAGCTCATTTATTATAGAACATGAAAATATTTAGAAATGCTTTAATAAAGAAGATTAGGTATTGATTATATCATATTAATGCAAAAAATCAAATTTCTCTCACATAACATAATATCTTAAAAAATAGTTTCCTATTGTTGGGTCTGGTAGTATATAATATTTACATATATACATATATATATATATATATATATATATATATATATATATATATATATATATATATATATATATATATATATATATATAAAAGCTTGTGATTTTTTGTAAACATTGGTTATTCTTTTTTTATATTTAATATAACTTATAAGCAATATAATTATTGCTTAAATAATATGTTATAAAATTACATGACTTGGTTTTTAACAGATTTTATCTTTACACTAGACGCTCCGCGTAAATTAGATGTTTCACAGACAAATTAGTCCACTAAAAATAGCCTATGATCCTTTACGTGCTCTACTTCTTATCTGTGCCAAATAACAGAAAAATTGCTTCAGTAGTTCTTAAGATAATAAGCAGTTTCATATAATTTCCCCCGTTTTTCCACATTTTTCTCTATTTCTTCACTCCAATTAGTTTTAGCGTGATAAAATATAGCCTATAGCCTTCCTCAATAAATGGGCTATCTAACACTGAAAGAATTTTTCAAATTGGACCCGTAGTTCCTGAGATTAGAGCGTTCAAATAAGCCCTTTCATATAATTTCCCCCATTTTTCCACATTTTCCTCTATTTCTTCGTTCCTGTTAGTCTTAGCGTGATTAAAATATAGCTTATAGCCTTCCTCAATCAATGGGCTATCTAACACTGAAATAATTTTTCAAATCGGACCAGTACTTTCTGAGATTAGCGCGTTTAAATAAGCCATTTCAAATCATTTTCCCCCGTTTTTTCCACATTTTCCTCTATATCTTCGCTCCTATTAGTCTTAGCGTGATAAAATATAGCCTATAGCCTTCCTCGATAAATGGGCTATCCAACAGTAAAAGAATTTTTCAAATCGGACCAGTAGTTCCTGAGATTAGCGCGTTCAAACAAACAAACAAACTATTCCCAATTATAATATTAGTATAGATAAATACTGGGATAAAATCACTCAAGACGATAACTTCTAGCTTGTATTTTCTACTACTACCTTGGTACTAGTATAATAGGGAAACACAACACATTCAATGACATAAAATGTTAGTTCAAATTTTAAATGAGGAATTAGCATTAAGTTAGGGAGATAAGTCCATACTACAAAAGGTTGAAATCTGTTTTGCTCTCCTATATAATATATTTAACATAATATTATATCTTTTGATTCTTCCTACCCATCGCCCCTAAGCAAGCAAGTTTAGATAAAATTGAGTAATTTGATCAAATACACAAATGCAATAAAATTAAATGCGTCCTTTTGTTACAATTATTTACATAAACTTTTATGTTATATTGTAATTTTTCTATAGAAATTTAAATAGTATGCTAAATTATAATAAAAAAAAATGAATGTAATAACATAATACTACAATAGGATAGGAGCAGGGCTCGGAAACCTGGTTAATCTTTGCGATCCTGTTTGTTAGAAACGCCATACATTTCCAAGAGTGTTTTCATTTCGATTCCGCTCTGAACGGAGTACGGACCGAAATTATTCCTGGTTTTGTTCTAAGATCAAAATTAAATTGCTCACTGCTCAAAATACCGGTTAGAACCGTTTGCGATTATGTTCGCCCCGCCCACTCACACACACCACGACCGTCACCCATTGTCCACACATTCAAAACAAATGACCTATTGGCTATTAGATGGCGCACTAGAAACGGATAGAAGATATCACTGCACTAGTTACTTTCCGCAAGGAATTAACCAGGTTAATTTCAGAAGCAATACCGCCGCTCGCATCTTGGTTTTGCTCCGAGCGAAAACTTATCCAAAAACTTGGTTAAAGAGTGTTTTAACCTGGTTAAAAAAATACCGGTTCTGAGCCCTGGATAGCAGATACAAATATTTACTCTTTAGTATATCAACAAAAATACACCATTCGACAAAGAACTGTAAGTGTCATACAACTAGTTACATATACTAGACAAACACTTAAAAGGAAGGTCAAGATTAATTTGACACTAATGCCAAGTGGCTAAATTTTTATGGTTTTTAGGTCTCTTGTCTTAGCTTATTACAGGATATTTTACTCCTGTTTAGCGGCTCGTTCTGCAGCACGCTCGTTAACATCAATGATAGCAATATTCATAGATGCAACAATACCATGGATGACAGAAATTCCTGCCTTTATGACGGCAACCGGCATACTCAAAATTGCTATCAACTTAAACAATCCAACACCCAGAACTGAAAAGAAGTATAAAAATTATTGATTAAATATTGTTTTCAGCTAAGAATTACAAAACTTATTTAGTATTTAGAAATATAATGTAAATGTACACAATTTCTCACCTGTAGGTCCCGTAAAAAAGTTCATTACATACAGGGCAGCATAAAATGCTTCATTGCCAGCGCACATGAAGAATAATACAGTTTTGTTTGTGTAATACACATGCATTATTGGATTTTCCGACATGTCAATGAACTTGTGAGATTTTTTCCCCTGTAGTGTGACTGTATGCAAATAGAACCAGTGGCATGTCACATCAATTATCATAGATATTTGGAACCAGAAAGTATAGCGAGGGTAAAAAGTCGCCAGAGTCATCATCAGACCTGCTGTGCCCGCTCTATCGGTGAGCTGATCAAGCATAGCTCCAAATTTGGTACCTAAAAATTATAATAATTACTTAATTAACAATAATAATTATTCATTTCATAAATGTGAATTTATTTTCTGCGTGGTACTTACTTTGATTGAAATGTCTCGCTGCGTGTCCGTCTACTGCATCTAGTAGAGCTGATACAATGTAGCAGGTACATGCCAATACACAATTTGTCGGCATAAAATAAAACGCAATAATGGCCAAAACCACTCTCGCAAAACCTAAAAGCATGAGATTCTAATTTATAACGAAAAATATTTTAATTTTATGAAACAAACAATACATAAACGTTACTTAGTTAATACCTATTATATTTGGAACGAAAAGGAAAATATTTTCTTTAGCTTCAGCCATTATTCACCTCACAATTATTTGTTGCAGACCTTATTATTTGCTGTTACCTATTGATGGGCAGTAAATATTTAAGAAAGTGAGTAGTAGTGAATTATAAGTTATAACGAATATTTTAATTGGTGAAGTTTTAATTAAAATCTAATTTTTTGCAATTTACACAAAAACAAAAGCCTTTGTGACAGATTGATAAATTCACAGACTATTATGAGATACCTACTACGTATGATTTTTCTCAAATGTCAATAAGTGACAAGTGAAAACCAACAGACAGAAGAAGAAGAATAAGAAAATATAAACATTGTTGTCACACCTAATTTTAGAAAATCAGTAGACGTCATGCCAAAAATTGGTAGAATTAGGTAAATGTTAGACCAAAAGTTGGTAGATATGAGGGTGATATCAGTAAATTTTTTAGAATAAAAATGCTAGTTTATCCATAGACAGAGTTTTATTGATAGTGTTAAATACATATTTTTATTGAATAATTTTAAATGTTCAGCACTCAACTCTTCGTTCTTTGAAATGAACTTCTTCGTATGAAGCAAACCTTCCAATGCCGCTATCCCCAACCCGCAGCCCGCCGGGACTTTATTTGTGGCCCGCGTGATGTTAAGTAATTTTGAAATTCACGCCCACCGAAAAAATAATACTTATAAAGTCGTCGTGATAGTCGTGAAATTTTTACCACTTTTAAATCGTTCCAAGATGACTCAATGTACCAAAATGCTATCCGAGTAGCCTGTAACGTTTATTATTTGTACGTGAACAATGATATTATGTTGAAAATTAGATAGATTTGATACCGAAGTTGGTAGCTATGGTAGAAGGGAGGTGAAATAGGTAGCTCTACCATAAAGTTGGTAGATGTGACAACACTGTTGAAATATAAGACCATTGGCCTAGATTGCACGGTAAATATTATCACGATTCTAGTATCACGGGATTCACAAACAGTACTGCGATATAGGCCGAATCGCACTATTACACCATCAATATTATAATTATCACGGAATCGTGATAATATTGATGCGTGTAATGGCGCAGATTACACGAAACTTTTGGAGTTTACTCCTTATGAATCGATTTTCATATACATATAAGGCGCCCGGTATGAGAAAAATCCGAGGGGTAAAACCTTTTTTTTTTTTTTTGAGGGGGGGAAATACGTTACGTATCCCACGCCGCGCACGGGGGTGGACGACGGGGGTATGTCGGACTCCCTCCGGCTCGGTGCGCCGGAGGTTTACCGACTAAAACCCCCCATGCCCTCCTTCCAGCCGTGGGACACGGGACCTCTGGCGAACTCCGCGTCCTCACGGCGTTTGCCGCGTCCGGCACATCTCCGTTTCGGCGGCTGGTGTTCTGCCGCCGTCTTTCTTCACCGAGAGCTCCTCGAGCGTCTAGGGAGCTTTCTTCTCGGCGCCCATTGTGCGGGTGGTGATCCCCGATCAACCGCCCACGGGCCTATTGCTCCACCTCCATGGCGGGCTGGGGCTGACTAACCCCAGCACCACCGGCTCCAGGCTCATGCGGCCGAGCCTTGTCGGAGGGAGCTCCTCTCCTGCGGCGCGTCGTAGGCGGGGGCGGCTTCTTGGCTGATAGACAGCCGCCGCTTCCCAGGACGAGCCCGCTCTCCCTGCCGAGTGCCTTGCAAAGGAAGCAGTTGGGTTGTATAATATTATATTCCGATAGGTATATTAACTTTATGATTAAGACGTACATATGTTATGCTGTATAGGCGACTATACCTATATACTATAATATGTTATTGGGCTTGTTTGTTTCTATCAGTGTCGATGTATTTATATTGCTATTTTTGTTATAAATATCAATAATTGATATTGTTATTGTGAAGTTATAATTTTTATCATTATACTGGCTAAAGTGAACTAAAAGTATTTTGAAATAACTATGGCAGAAAGGGGTGTAGATAATATTGCCGGAACATCTGGTTTCATATGATACTAACCCATTCAATGCCACCAATCCACCTGTAACATACCGGTGGTGCCACTTGATTTTTTTGTTTTTTATAACTTAAAATACATTGTTTAACGTATTTTATATATTAAATAATGCAATAAATAACGAAAACCTCTCTAAATACGATAAACGCACCAATTGCGTTGGTGGCACTGGTGAGACAAATCCAATCACAAGTGCCATTCAACGCACCACTTACGTTGACGCTTTTGTTTTAATTGAACTGTGTTATGCAACATAGTGGGTAGCTGAATAATTTTTAAATACAGGTAGGTTTTTTTTCTACCTACAGTTGACCGCTTATCAAGCTACCCATGGTAATTCAAAGTCCTTTCTCCCCTTGATTCATTGAAAAAAAAACTGAAAATTGAAATAAAATCCTTATAAAATAAATAAAATCCTTACTTATTTGAAATATTTTTTTTCTTAAATATTGAAAAATACAACTGGTCAGCTGGTAAAAGATTTTGTATCAATTTAATTATAAATACAACGAATGGTTAGTAAAATTTACTAATTTGAACATAGTAGTGTTGCGTCATGCATGAAACCATCCAACAAAATTCGCCGTTAAAATGCCATTGAACGCACCATTTGCGTTATGGTAATTTTATTCATAAAATATACCATGAATCGAAGAAAAATTGTAATATACCTAAATATATTGCTTACTTTTATGTTCTTAGTCAAAAACTTCTCACTCTAATTCAATAAAACTGAAAATATGTTGAATTGAAATCTGGCAGTTTTTGGGCTAACGGTTTTTTCGCTGTCAAAAAAAGAGGGAAGGTCCAGACCAGAAACCGACAGTGTCACCACATGTAAAATATATCTCCAGTAGCTAATGAGGCCAAAGATTCAAATTAAATATAGGCATTATAAAGAAAAACCGGGAAAAATATGAAAGGTACCTCAACGCATATGGTGCGTTGGTGGCACTAGAAAGTAAACTCGCAAAACGCAAATGGCGAGTTGCTGGCTCTGTATGGGTTAATCTTTTTTCAGTTGAATAAACTCTTTTTGCGTATGGTTCAGTATGGTTAGATACTCGTTTTTTTTTTAGCAATAGCAACACTCTTTTGACATTTAACCCTTTGTTGTATCCCTAAGATGAAGGTTGTATCCATACGTAGTATCCCTAAGTAGTCTGTGGTTGTATCAATACTCTATGACCACAGATTACTAGTGAAGAAAACACCAGTCACCAGTGGACTGTATATTCACCTCAAAATCTCTACATTCTTTCACACCATATTTCTTCTACAATATGTCAATACCTGTCATAGGGCATAGACCATAAATACATTGTACACTCCCCCCCATGAATATGTTTGTTAGCATATTCATCGTAATTCTCTGCAGTAATTGGTACATGTCTAAGCAGCTGCTCTGGATCTCCTGTAATGTGGGCCTTAAGATAATACAGCTTTTCTACGTTAGCTAAATTTGAATTTGAAATGTCTCGAACAAATCATTAAATGTCGGCCATTCCTCGTATTGTCCTGAGAAAATTGGGATATTTATTTTAGGCAACGTTACTGATTTATGTTCCTTCGTATTATGACTCAAAAGGTATTCCTTCAAGTTGCCCTTATACCAAAGAAAATCTCCTTCCCTTCTTCAAAAATATTATCCACTAGATAGCTGCAGTCATCTCGCAACTCCTCCTAAAAATGATTGGATTCAAACCGTTTCCACGTATTCTCCAAGCTCTCTAGTCTTACCTCTATGTAGGCTCGAGATACCATGCCATCATGAGTCGTGTTTTGAAAGTTTTTGTAATCATTCAAAATTTGGGTTCGTAGATGCTTTTGTACTCTCATTAAGCCTTCCATATTAACAAATAATAATAGTAAACAATTCCCAAAATATTTTATCAAAATATAGGCCCTTGTTATACGTTGCCAAGGAAACCGCTAATATTTTTCTCGTATTTAAAAATTAATCTGGGAAACGTGACGCTTGGCGTGGTGTGACGTTATGTGGGAAAAGGGACCTTATGGAGGGTTTTAGTTTCCGAGATAATCGCATTGATTTGCTCCATATTATTAAACAGACTCCAAATTTTAATATGACAAAGACACAGGTTTTAAAAACGTTTTTTTATAGGTTAAAATATATCTTAAAGTTTAGTAAAAAAGGGACCTTATTATCGGTGCTGCAGTCGAGAGTCGATTGCGGCTTTTTTTCGGCACGGTATCTACTGTTGTACTATTAGTAATTTGTACCAAGCTGAAAATCGATAATATTGATTAGTGCCGTGCCCCCGCCAAGTAGAGCGCGAAGCGAACACTGCCGTACCATCGTTTACAGGCACCATTTCACCGCATTTTAGGCCTTATTTGAGAACCTCTAGAGGTCATTAAGTTCCGAAGTTAAGCTAAAGCAAAGTTATCATTTATGACACTCGCTCACTCACTCAAGATCATCAAAATAGAACTAGTACTTCCCATAAACTCAAGAGAGCTGAAATTTGGCACAGAGTTTAGGGTTTAATGGACACATAAAGGGAAAACCATAAAAATTAGCCAAGTGCGAGTCGGACTCGAAATTAGGTTTTTTGTATGGGATAAAATTTAACTTCAATTTAGGTTAACAATTAACGTAAACATATAATTGAGGATTTTGTGAAAATTTCAAGTGCCTACCTGTTACCATTTATCGATATCAAGCAAGAAAGGCCAAAAAAATAGGTTTTTTTGTATGGGAGCCCCCTTTAAATATTTATTTATTTTATTTTTACTATTTTTGTTGCTATAGCGGCAACAAAAATACACAATCTTTGAAAATTTCAGAAGTCTAGCTATAGCGGTTCTTGAGATACAGCCTGGAGACAGATAGACAGACGGAGAGACAGTTTTTACCCTTTGGGTACGCAACCGTAAAAACTAAGATAATCGAAGATCTGGAGTACCTGGTGACCCTGATTAGAAAACACAAGAGCCCAAACAGAATATTAGAGATCGACATGCCACCTTTACAAAAAATATTCAACTTGGTGGGCCGCTTCATTTAATGTAAAAAATCAAAGGTCTGAAGTATCTGATGAAGAACCCTCAGCTGGTCTCAGCTGTATTAGAGATATGGTGATGCCCCCTCAGATCTGCAATAGTTGCATATCGTACGTTGCGGAACATGTGACGAAATGCATGTGTACACATGTGATAATAATAATAATTCCCACGCCGCTATTGGTGACGATGGCCGGTTTCATTGAAACCAGGCCGGTTACGCAGGGGGGCGATACCGGTCCGTCCACGTCGTGTCCCTGGGCACCTCCCCCGTGCCATCGTGAGCGTTTTTATGGTGACACGGGAGGGGTGGCTGAACGCCGGTATGTGTGTTTGTGTGTGTAATTCTGTGTGTGCATGGATGGGTCCGTGGGCCCCGAAGCCTAAGCTTTTGTGCCCGGTGATAGGCTGCATGGTCACTCGGCGAGTTCAGGCCGCTAGGGCACAAGGTCGACCCAGCCTAAAATGGGGTTTCAATATGGAAGGTCGCCTTATGAAAAACAATCCCCGGGTGGGTCTCAGTAAGACTGGAGAATCCCACACTTCCGTTTCCGCGGAAGTCAGGCCCTCGTATAGGGGGGGGGGGGGCACATAATGCGAAGGAGGAGAAGGAGGTTAGGAAGGAAAGATCGAAGGAAACCGACGTCGATGGCCTCGGAACAATAACTAAAGCAACTGCTTTAGTTATTGTTCCGAGTCGATGGCAATGGCTCAATGGACAACGTTAGGCAAGATGATACTGGATCTATGACGACGGCAAGTGAGGGAGAGGGAGGATCACGAGCAGCGACGCCCGTGTCCGCCTCTGTCTTCACGAGTAGGCTTCTTTTTGGAAGTGACACTGACGGAGAGAGCGGCAGTGGCTCTGCTACCTCTCAAGGCCTTAAAACCTTAAAAGGAGATGGAGAGAAGGGAAAAGAACGGGACAGGTTTCTACGTAAAAGGCGTGGAAATCCAGATAGCCCTGAGAAGGACAAGGAGACGCGTAAACCTGTCTCCAAGCGAGGCAGAGGACGCCCTCCCACCACTGGCCATAACGTAGGCAAGGCCAAGAAGGATCATAATATGATAAGTGATCAGAGCCTTGGAAGTTGAGACCGATAGCGAGACTCTAGAGTCAGCGAAAGGGGTTCCGTGGCTTCGGTCACGCCGGTTGTCGGAGTCCTCCGATATCTCAGATTCGGCAATGATGGTAGACGAGGAAGTTACTTCGGCGCAGTTGGGCGCTGTTATTACGGAGAGCCTCGGAAACATCTCAAACGTCGTCCAAACTTAGAAGAACCTCAAGGGAACATCCATGGCTGCCTTGAGAAAGGCAACCAGTGCCATACAAGAAGCGTGTTTCACACTTCTTAAGCGCACAGCGTCGGCCGAAACGAGGGCTTTAGAGGCCGCAAACGCGCACCTCTCTAAAGAACTGGAGGAGATAAAACGCGAACTGAATACCGTCAAGCGAAAAATGGTGGATGCTCAGCCACAGACAGCTCCCAGGGAGCTAGATGTAGAGGAACTGCTGCAGCGTGCCGTACGCGAAGCGGTCTCCGTGACCAGCGCCAGATTGGACGCACGGATTGAAGGACTAGAAGCACGGCTTCTTCCGGAGCCACGCCTGCGCCCCCTTCTCGCCTCAGATAGGATTCAGGGTGGTTCGACAGCTGCAACAACACCTGCAATGTCGACACGATCGAAGAAGAATAGTACGCCGGCCCCATCAATCACATCACTGATGCCGCCTACAAACCCAGAGCATGCGGCGCATGCTCTGGGTCAAAAACAAAAGAAGGTCCGCATGTCTGCGGCTGCTAGAGAGGCGGCAAGTGCGCGTATCGACGTCACACAGTCAGAAGCAGCACCTATACCACCTCCCACTGCAGAGTGGTCAGAGGTGGTTAAAAGAAACAGGAAAAGACAGGGAAGAGAACAGGTGACAGACAAGAGAAGTTCCTTAGCACAGAGGAAACGGAGAAAGAAAAGGAAGGTTAAGAAACTGCGCGCTCCTAAGTCTGCGGCTGTGGTTGTAACCCTTCAGCCGGAGGCTGAGAAGAGCGGAGCTTCATATGAGGAAGTCCTTGGTGTGGCGAGAAAGCGCATGGATCTGAGGGCGCTCGAGATCTCGGAGATGAGATTCAGGGTCGCTGTTACTGGAGCCCGAATTTTTGAAGTTTCTGGTGACGCGTACAATGAAAAGGCCGACGCCCTGGCCAGCAAACTAAAGGAGATTTTGGGGGAAGAGAAAGTTAAAATCTCTAGACCCCAAAAGTGCGCCGAGCTACGGGTGTCAGGCTTAGACGATACAGTCACGTCTACCGTTCGTGCGATGCTGGACAGCCAACACTTTTGGAGGGCAGTCGAGACATTCGCTGAAGCGGTGATGTCGTCGAAGGAGGAGGCGGAGCGCAGGTGAGAGGCGGAGGCGCATGATCCTCGGAGAAGGCCGAGGCGGAGACCAAGGGCCAGACATGGTCACGACGTCCCGCCTTAGCAGGGGAGCTCGGGGCGTCGGCATGGGGCTGCCGTCGCCCATAACTTTGAGTCCCGTGTAGGCCACGATGCGCTAGGTGTTCCAGCCCATCGTCGCAGAGCGGTGTGAAATCCTTCCTAGCTAGGACTTCTAATTTCTAAATTTGGTGAAATGGAATAAGCGCTTAACACTCAACAGAGTATGCAAAATTCTAAAAAGATGTAGATAGAGGGCAGTGTAGGTCCTGTCACATCCTGTCAAGTTAGTCAAGTCACCAATAAATTGTCGCAAAAATGAATTCTAGAATCCGTCAAAAATCTGATTAATTTCGCAAATATCAACTTATTTAGGGAGTGATTTTAAAATTTCGATGGGTTCACGTTATTATGGTGTAGAAACAGTAATGTGGATTTTTATAAGAAAGTGGTAGAGTAGTTTTTTGTGTGTAGAAGTCATAAGACTTGTGTCATCTGTCTTCCCTTCCATCAAAATGGCTCCTCCACCGGAGTATGATAAGGAACCCAAAGCACCGGATAAAAGTCTTATAAATATTTCTAAAGACGATTCTAAAGTTCGCTATACTAATAATATCAAAGATCATCCTTCTACTGCGGAAGTAAAATCTACAAATTCAAAAGCAAATTCGGATGCAGAGGTAAGTCTTTTCATTACATTCTAATTAAATATGAAAAGTAATTTAACTTGCTAATCATTACAATTATTATTATTAAGCTTTTTGTTAACGACCCATGATTTGAAGCTAGAAATCAAACACCGTTCCAATCGAATATGGCGAAACGTAAATGTCAAAAATACTTTCGTCTATTCGTGGTTGATTCGAGGTAAAAATGTCTGTGCTAAATTTTCGTCATTTCGGCAAATATTTTTTGCAACCACATGTTTCGCGTTTATAGTACGCTCTAATAACGATAAAAGTATAATAATACTTTAATTCATACATTGGACAACTTGCTGAAATGACATTGTTCTTACTTCTTGGGCAGTGAACTTTAAACTACAGGAAGAGTAACTCCGTCAAAAAAAGTGCACCAAAAGGCTACAAAATGTGACCCGAATACATGCACATTTATGCATGTGTTCAGTACACATTTTTCGTGTATATATACTAGAGTGACATTCAACCAGGTTGACATGATAATTATTGTCAAACTCATTTTACAATTTGTTTACTTACTTTTTACGTAGCTTTTTACAAAATTTTCGTTGTTAAAATGCCTAAATGCCCTGTGAAATGGTGTAGAAGTCACACAGATACGACTTTTAATACAGGAATAACCTTTCAAGTTTCATCAGTAAGTGAAATTTTTAAAATTATGCTTAGGTAAAGTTCTTGTATTTTTTCCGACCCATAAACATGCCCAAAAAGATGGTTTATTTAAGTTGGATGCCAGGGTATTTGCGTAAAATTAAGCTGGTCTCTTTGTGTTTGTCTTATTAAGTTTACATGTTACTGTAAAAATGCAATAATCAAAAAATAATATAATTACAAAATTTTTACAAAGTCGCCATGGACAGTGTTATGCAAGATGTAACAATTTAATCATTATTCATAAACGAGGGTCTGACTGACATCAGTATGGAGTATCTTATTTTTATAATGCCGTTTGTAATTCGTTTAGTAAGAAACGAACCGAATTGGATGCCGAGCCAGATTACTCGTTTATGTAGCATACACTTTAATAGTCATGATATATTTTGTATGAGTAAACCGAAAATTAAAGAGATTACGAAAATCTGCATTTGCACCGTAAGTTTTTTATTTCAATTCTGTAATAATTCTGTAATAATTTAGCACATAGATTTTTGTAATCTGAAAACGTCTTGTCTAGGTGCTCTAGATAGTTTTAAATTCGTCCGAGTCGTACAAGGTTTGTTCAAAATTATTATGTATTATTATTATCGATGACTTAAGGATCAGAAGAAAATGTTCGATTTTAAAATAATAATTATGTACTCCTTTCTTCGTGATAGTGGATATGTTTGGTGTATACTGCATAATGCCAACCGCTTTTGACAATTATTGTCCACGGCTTTGTTTCATAGCTGTGACAGTGACAATAACCGCGCAGGCTATCGTCCAGCGCGCAATATTATGATACATTACCTGGGAAACGACCTTGGTGAGAATCTGAACTGTCATATTTTAGTGTTCGAAAAGGAGCCAAATTTATTACGGTTGAAGCATGGGAGTTACGTTTCCTGTAGTTTTGTTATTCGTAGTTCTTGGGTCAAAAGATGTTGATTGTTGACTATGACTACAATTTTTGGACTCTAGATGTTTTTTTTTAGAAATTAATAATTTTGATCAACTAAAATTTTATTGTCGTCATAAATTGATTAACAGCTTGTAATGGTTCGTCATGCTTTAATCTTTGAGTGGAGTAATTATTTTAGTAAATGCTTCATTTATATTTTAATGTGATATTTATTTAACTTTCATATTCAATATCATTTATTTCCATTTAGGGTGAACAAAAATATGAGGATTTCCGTCCCCCAAACAAGGCGTAATTTAAGTAAATTTTAAAATCAGACAACAATATAGAATCTGTTATCATCATTAATTTCTATACTTACATTTTGTTAATTATTTTGGTAAGGGTTTATGAGAATACCCCAAAATTATTAACCTATCAAGCCCCATAAGATCACCGGTGATCTTGACAACGATAGAATAACAATTCCGGAACCAGTGGTAGGCATCATGTAGACTTTCAGAAAATATTTGCAAAAATTTATTCTGAATAAAAAAATTTGAGTTTGAGTTTGAATAGATTTCCAAGAATCCACGATCGAAGGATTAAGCCCCCCTGTACCACCCCCACCTTGAGCTATTGTCATTGCACTCAACACAAAATTTTTGTTTTTTCTAATCTCTTCGTAACCCTCTTCTACTTGAAGAAGAGAGAGTTCATCATAAGAGAATATTAATATGTTTAAAATTAACTTTATGGTCTATTTAGAAACGGGTTAGCATTTGAATCACGCATTGTAGGGAGAGGGGGGAAGGGTGGCATTTTATAGGGGTTAGTTGCCCCTTTCAAATGACACCTGACTTAGGTCGAGGAGATGCATAGTTTTTTTTTATACGTGTTTGAAGTTACGGTGTGACGGAACATTATTTTTTGTTAACACGTGTCTTTAAAATGATTTTTTTACTATAGTTATGTATTGTTTTACACGTAACTTCTTGTAAAATGTTTTTAGGTTTTAAAAAATATGATTCAATAGAAAAAATAAAAAAATATATACTTATACAAAATGTAACAATGAAACGGATCGTCGGCGCCATCTTGGTATTGCATTTTGACTCATGACATGACAGCTCATTGAGCACTGCCGTTTCGCATTCCGTTTCTATCCATATAGTTGTGAATGTGCTCCCCTGTTTACTCCGTACTGGCCCAATTTGATTTGATTGGGTTAGGTTAGATGGCTAAGCGTAGCGTAGCGAATCTCCCGCCTTAGCCATCGTGGTTATTTTTTTGTGAACCACCCAGAAATAGGAGACTCCGTCGACTCATAATTGACGCTCTGGTTTTTGGTTGCCTTCGCTGTGCCAGAGCTGTATATTTACAATATTAGTCATAGAACTGAGTTTGCCCACGCCCAAAAAAGACTAATTTGGTCGTAAGTCCACTAATTTGGTTGTTTTATTGATCATAACCTCAAAAAATATTTTTTTTTTCATGATAACTACTGATTTCCTAACTTTAGGGAGGGGTCAGGGGGAGTCTACCCCCCTCCCCCTCCCCCCACCCCTCCCGCCTCCTCCCTATAATGCATAATTCAAATGCAACCCTGTAGTACATATTGAAATATTTGATCATGATTGAAGAGAATCTTAAAGTTTGCAAATTCACATATTATGCTTTTTACAGTTAAGTTAAGTTTCAGCTAGCTAGCTTGTTCATATTATTTGAATAAATTAGGATTTAGGAATCACGGATTTTAAAAAAATACGGATGTAACCTTGTCTAATCCCGAGTGAAGCATAGTAATGGCCGCCCGTGTAGGATGTGTGCGTGTCATTGGCGCCATCACTCTATGTACAATGACAGCGGGTTGTAGTACCTAGTTGCGTGTGTGAGTGTCGGTCACGTGTACAATAAACGAAATTGTGACGAAATTGTCATACCTTGCATCCTTCACCTCCTTATAGTGTAATGCTCCATCCGTATTTTTTTTAAATCCGTGTTAGGAATATAAAATTTTCAAAAAAGTTTAATCTCTTTTTCATGCTTTCGAGCATAAACAGTATTCCTTATTTTTAATGCAGAGTAACTAAGAAAAAAATTTGAGGGCCAATTTGTCGATAAAATATGCCATAGATCATGACATTAAAGGATCGGACACCGGTGTTGGGACACATTGTATAACAGCTTATGTTTTCATGGTATGGTTAAAAATACAATATATTATAGTATAATTTAAAGTAATAAATTAATAAAAAGTGATACTAACCAAATGTTGTTTTCAATTTGGTAACAAATAACCTCCTCTTACTACAAAAGATTTAAACAGTTGATCAGAGAAAAATTCAGTACAAAATGGTCTCAAAACAACTTCAACAGATGTTTAAGGGTCATTTTCATTTACACAATGTATATTTGTAGTGTAGTGTAATGTGTAATTTTATCATGCTATCACACTTTTACATGTCATGTAAAAGTGTGATAGCATGATAATTTAAAAAAAAAGCCAATTTGTCACTAATATAAGTCATACATCATGAGTTCAAATTTTTTTTCTCCGACTTTTGAAAAAAAATTTTTTTCTCTGGCTTCATACTATTCTGACCACCTCATCATAAGAAAATCGTTATAACTTCTAAACTATCTGACTTAGAGCATTGAAGTAAAAGAATTTAAGAAGATGAAAACTTCCTCTATCTTTTTAAAATAAAAAATAACCAGCTTAATCTGCTAGATTTTTCGCAAAAAGTCATAATAAAAAATAACACATTTTTTTTTCTTAAACTTGGGTTTTTCTATGTTTAATTCCACGAAATTTATAACATATTGCCTATGTAAGCGTAGTCCACAAATTCAGCTATCAAATGAGACCTTTTTTATCTTCATAGGATATTTACATGAGAAGTACTGGTCAGATTAGTGTGAAAGCCCGAGAAAAATTAAAATGACTGCCATTTTACAACCGTGAGAGAGAGAAATTTTTTTAGAGTCAATTTGTCGATAAAATATGCCATAGATCATGACATTAAAGGATCGGACACCGGTGTCGGGACACATTGTATATTATATTGTTGTTTAGGGTTTTCATGGTATGGTTAAAATATGAAAAAGTTACATTTTATGTTTAAAACTTAAATTAAATTGAAACTGACCATTAAAAGTATTCCCAATAAGATTATGATAAGTAAAATATTTTTTATTGGGTCTGCCTTTATTTTTATTAGCCAGTACAGTACAAAATAATAATATTTTTTTATATTCCAATTTTCGACAATAATTCTTACTGATACTATGGTTTTAGTTTTACATAAAACATAGTCCAGTCGATAGTCCATTTCGAGTATTAAAATATGTTACAGCTATGCTTTAGTAACTAAAAATGTACTCTGTACAACAGTCTATAAAAGACATTCTCAAAGTGTGCTCTGCAGAGCCCCGGGACTTTCGGGAGTTCCGTGAGCGATACATGAATGGTTTTAGAAATTATCAGTCACCAGCATAGAGAATAAATTTAAAGACAAAACATTATATTTTTTGGGGGTCTATCAAAAAAAAAAACTTGTTTTTCTACATTTTCCTCTGATTCTTTGCTCCATTTGGTTGTAGTTTGATCATTGATGTTATAAACTAATATAGCCTTTATAAATGACTATCCAATACAAAAATAATTTGTCAATTCATTCCTGCAGTTTCTGAGAGTAGCACTGAGTCCACTCTTTAAATAAACTTCAGACTTAGAGTATAATTTTTTTACTAAAAAAATCGAATAGAATTTAACCTAAATGATTCATTTTGGTTTTAGAACAAACATGTGGAGACTTTGGATGATGGGCAACTGCGGGCTCTTCTAGATGAAGCCATTACATACAAGTGCCCAAAAGACAGAGAGGGGAAGAGTAGTCTTTTTAAGGTGAGAAAATCTTGTTTTTGTTGTGGCTTGTATTGAGGATGGAGGTGATCAATATTAAATCCTTCAGGACGGTGGTTATTTTTTTAAAATAAAATATGCGAAGAATTTAGAGTTTGTGGTTAATTGAAAGGAATATTAATTTGCAAAATTTTATCAATTAAAGGCCTGTTTCACCGCTTCCTGATAAGGCTATCCACCACTTAATTTGACAGATGGAGTATGGAGAATCTGTCAAATAAGCCTATCCGGCACCTTATCAGGAAGCGGTGAAACAGGCCCCCAAGTCTTCTATCGATCTATAGCTTCATGTTTATTCTTAATCACCTCCATTCTCGACGCCTACCGCTAGAGCGATTTAAAACAATTGCTATCTTTAAAAACCTTGAAATGTAATATTATCATTGCAATTTACTTGTTACACAAAGAAATTCGACACACTGTTAAGTATTAAGTACTTTCAGTTTACCTATTTATAGATTTTTGCGTATTTTTATGTATGCAGTTCTTTGTGTTATATCTTGTAAATATAAAAATTTATTAATTATTGTGTGGATTGACCTCACAACTTAATTCAAGGTAACTTAATGGGAACAGTTAATTAATGTTTGTGTATTGTAAGTTGTAACCAGTGTCATATAGTATACTAGATGACACCCGCAATTTCGTTGCGCCTAAAATCGTTTATCGCGCGGGAACCGTACATTTTTTCGGGATAAAAAGTATCCTATGTCCTTTCTTGGGACTCAAAGTCTGAAATTTGGCATGGAGATCATGCCAAATTTCAGCAAAATCGGCTCAGCGGCTTGGGCGTGAAGAGGTAACCGACAGACAGACAGACACACTTTCCCATTAATAATATTAGTATGGATATTAAAAATTACGAAAATAGAACAATTGCAAATTATAGTTTTCATATTATATTATTAAATAACCAAACCAAAAAACTGTACCATACATAGGAAAGTTTTAATTCTGGAAAGTAGTACCTTAGATATTGTGCATCTCCTGCGTGATAAACGCATTTTGGCGAAACCCAGTTTCTGAGGTTTCTTGCCAGGATTTTATATATTTAATGCCATTGACCATTGTTGATTGGTTAAGTTTTTGACGCTAGACAATGTAGAGAAAAAAAAACTAAGAAACTGGGCTCTAGTAATTTATGAAATTAATACTAAGATCGTGGGAATCGCAGACACAATAGATATTCAATTGCTATGCGGCACCCAGGTGACGCTTGGGAGTTGCCATCAACATTAATAAATATTTTTTTGGCCATCTAGGCAATTAATATCCTTAAAACTAGCGTTACATACATATTTCCAATCTAATGTAATATACAAATTCTCGTGTCACATTGTTTGTGCGCTAACTTCTCCAAAACGGCTCAAGTCTCAGTCGATTTTTATCTACTTATCATAATATTGATACGAGAAATAATTTATATGGCAAAACAATGCTGCCGGGTCAGCTAGTATCCTTATAAATTATAATATGCACATTGTCATATGTCGAATGCGACATGACGCGATTTAAACATAATAACTAGCTTTTGCCCACGGCTTTGCTCGCGTTAAGAAGTATTATTGAATTATATAATAATTAATAGTATTATTAAAAATAGTAGTTATTTGACCGAGCTTTGCTCGGTATTCGATAAAACACGAATAAAATGACATTTTCTAAAATTGATTCCTAGCTAGATCGATTTATCGCCCCCGAAACCCTAGGGGGTTCAATATACTAAATTTCATGAAAATAGTTGGAGCCGATTCCGAGATTCCAATTATATATATATCTTATATCTTTAAACGAGCAATTCTTTTAAACTTTGTATTTGATTGTGCACAATAAAGTATATTTTCATTTCATTTAAGATTAGGTATCAAAGTCCCAGCCCGATCGCTTTAAAATTGAAAAAGTTTCGTACAAAATTTTATTTATTTATTTATTTTAAAGGATACTTACAGCTAGTACAAAGGTAGAATTAAAAAGTAACAATACAAATGCCGATTAAAAGTTTTCGCGACTAGGTATTTATGCCCTAATTTATCCCCTTGGGGGTAGAATTGATCAAAATCCTTTCTTAGCGGATGCCTACGTCATAACATCTACCTGCGTGCCAAATTTCAGCCCGATCCGTCCAGTAGTTTGGGCTGTGCGTTGATAGATCACTATGTCAGTTGGTCACCTTTGAGTTACATAATAATATGTATTTAGATTATATACGTGTGTTGTATCGCAGGAGCTGTTGGAGGAGGTGGAGCAGGACGAACAGTGCGAGGCGGCGGCGCGGGTGTCGGGGCGCGGGCGGCGGGGGCGGGGCCGGCGCGAGCACCACTCCTCGCTGCAGGACCTCGTGGCGGCCATGGCGGCTGAGTCCGCGCCGCGCCGCCCCCGCCACGCCCCCACGCACCCGCCGCCCGCCAGCGTGTCCGCGCGCGCTCACCACGGCGGCAGCCTGCCCTCCGGCGTCGATACATGTGAGCACCCCGAGGCACCCTGTTATATCTCGGGACACGTCAATGAAAGACGGGAGTCGAGCGTGAACTGATTTATTTAAATTGACAATTGTAACACTGTCGATGCGCATACACAACACACACCATTGGCGAGCCGGCGAACTAACGGTTTAGCTCGTTGGCTCGTCGGCCAGCATAAAGCTGCGTATCGCCTTCGCGCTCCGGGCGCGCGAAATGGGTATCATTTTGGAACGCGCGCCAATGTGTTTGTTGAACGCTCGAACTTAAAGCGGCCCGTTCCACCTTGAGTCGGTTTTTTATCGCGCATCAAAGGAAGCTCAGACTGAACCGGATACTGGAACAGTTACCACGCGCGTTTTGTTGATATAATTTAAATATTTGGAGCGCGTTCCCAGAAACGCACTCTCGGCGCGGGTGTTAATGGCGCGCGCGCCAGGAGCGTATAATGGATACGCAGCTTTAGCGTACCAAAATGTCTACGTTTTCCCACCGCGGACTTAGAATTCCAAGCATGCACAACAAGCGCGAGAAAATCCCCCGGCGTTTAATTCCGCGGACTTTCAGTGATTCATTGGCGGTTTAGGCAGGTAATATATATTCTGTATTTTAGGCTCGATTTATGTGTTATGTTGCTTATTAATTATTATGACAAAACTTAAAGATCATGATATTTTCCACAGCGTTCCTACTGAGCGAGGAGCCGGCTCGCGGCGGGTACCTGGCGACGGTGCGGTGCGTCAACCCGCCGCCGCTCGCCGAGCGCCGCGTTTCCGCCAGCGACGCCAACCCCCCGGCTGAACTAGATCTGCTCACCAGGTGATTTTTATGCCTCCATAATTGCTATTAAAGTGTGATTAGGATAATTAAAAGCTGCACAGAAAAATATTAAATGCTGTCGCAGATATCAGAGGAAGCTATGCTGGCCCCACATTTCCCGTGGATCTGTCAGTAGCGGCGCAGAAAGGAACACGGTCGGATTTTAGTGGGTACAGGTCAGTCAACAAGAGCTGGCACGATCAACACATTTAAACATTGCGCTTGTGTAGTGTCTGTGAATAAGCGCGTGGGGGTGACGTCGTAACTCGTACTGCATACCTACGCATCATAAAAAGTCTGCCCGTCTCTCTCGCGCGCGGTCTATCTTATGAGTGTGAAGGCGACAGTTATTGTTTTTCTTATGCTACTGTTTATAAATACAGCGTGATGTTACAAGTCGGTTGCGTGTGATCGGCGCGCGGCCAGCGTTCGGAACCGTACGATAATTATCGTACACATACGATAATTTTGTGCGTACGTACCGATGTACGATAGCATATTATTATCATACGCACTGCCGGGGATGCATAATAGCATTTCCCGACCCAAAAAAAAAGGGTAGGAGAGCATGTCGATTAGTATCGTGTGACTTCCGCGATACGGCGAAATTACTCAAATATAATATGTAAAGAAGTCAAAGAACGTATTCACCGTGTATGCAAAGATAACTACGATAGGTGAAATTTGTTCCAGAAGAAGTAAGCCTATATTCCCCGTGACATATACGGCTCGCGCCACACTGGAGATCGGCAGCGGCAGCGTGTCGTCGGGGCGCGCGGTCACGACCACCACGGCGTCCAATCAGGTGCGTACGTCACGCCGGCCCCTCCCCCCGCCTCGCCCACTGCCCACCGCCGGCCCACCAGAGAAGTTGTATGGACATCGGAGGCTGTACAATCCGAAGACTGATAAGAAAGTCTTCGAGAGAAATGCTCGTGGATCCTATGCCCAAGAAACCTTCACCTGTGTCACTTCAAATAACACAGTAAATGAAACAGGCGAGGTGGCTTGCGCGACTTACAAAAAATTATGTGATGACAATACATGGACTGGCATCGTGAACAATTGGTACGATAGTTTTAATAGCAGTAAGAGTCGCTTGATTGAATCTAAAGCTACTCAACCGATACAAAATATGGCTTTTCATAATATTGACTGTTATAAAGGTGACTATGATTCATTTCAAGAAAACGTTAATGACTTTAATCAATTTCATGTTAATAATAGTAAAAGTAAAGTAGCAGAAGCGAAAACCAAATATCGAAATATCACCGAGGGACTGGTGCCGCCGAGTCACTCACTTATAAACAAAAGAAATATAAGGAGTCTCACCATTGGCGCGCTGAGTAATTTTCGAGACCCTAATGCACCTAATAAATCTAGCAATAAAACAATTGAAAAGATAAAAATCACTCAAATTCAATCATCAAAATTGGGTCCTAATCATAAGGAACGTAAAGTTAAATCTAAACCATCAGCTCAAGGTGACGAAAAAAATCTGAAAATGTCACAGAAAAAGTGTAAAGTTGCTCAAAATATTCTTGATAAACAACACGCATACAAGGGCTCTACACCGAGTAAAATTAATGATGATAAAGGTGTATTAATTGATAAAGAGTGTGCGCATCTCAAGCTTATTGGAAGCAATCAAGATCCTGAAATAACATCAACAGGACCTGATGCTTTTGAACGTGCTGAGGCATCCCGGCGTGCCCTCGAAGCTAAAACAGCTGACGACAGCACAGATTCCATAGCAAATGTAGACAAAATATATCAAGAGACTGTTGAAAAAAATGCACCGCCTAGAGCTTTTTCCAAGATAGATACAAAGGAAGTATCGTCTACTGTCGAGGTAGGATTGTCGAGTTATTTCTAATTGCCGTAACTCACTAGGATGACGTCATTAGCTGCGGTATCCGAGAGTTAATATTTACATGTGCGTTATTAAAATCACTCTGTGACATTACGTCACTTACATTTCGTGTTTTAATACAAAATGTTTGGATAATGGTCCCAGTGAGTTAGGGAGATAAGTTATACATACATAACATAATATAATCACGACAAAGCAAATGTCATCGGTCTAAAATGTTGTATAATTTAAATTTCAGGTGGATTCTGCTATTCCGTTTAGTTGTATCACAACCCCCGAGATTGTATCCAGCTGCAACACGACCACATCGACCACACAGTCTGACGCCATCGACCAAAAGGTAATAAATATGAACTCGCTTCAAAAGCCCGGTTAAATATGCAATGTGTCCCGACACCGGTGTCCGATCCTTTAATGTCATGATGTATGGCATGTTTTATCGACAAATTGGCTCTCAAATTTTTTCTCTCTCTCATGGTTGTAAAATGGCAGCCATTTTATTTTTCTCGGGCTTTCACACTGATTTGACCAGTACTTCTCATGTAATTATTCTATGAAGATAAAAAACCGACCAAGTGCGAGTTGGACTCGCCCATGAGGAACCCTTCATGCAGCAGCAATAAGGTTTATTTTTATGAAATTAAGTGGTTTTTGATTTATTTTCATAATCCAGTTGATTTAATGAAAGTTAAGTTAAGGTTTACCATTTATGACGTATAAAAAAACTACTGGCTAGATCTCATTCAAACCAATTTTCGTTGGTAGTTTTTGTAGTAATGTACATCATATATTTTTTTAGACTACTTTAGAAGTTAGAGGGACACACATTTTACCACTTTGGAAGAGTCTCTCTCGCAAACTATTCACGTTAGAAAAAAATGATATTAGGAACCTAAATATGATTTTTAAAGTCCTATCCATAGATACGTTTTTTTTTCTTATGAAGTATAGGTCAGATTAGTATGAAGTCAGATATTTTTTTTTCTAAAGTTGAAAAAAAAAATTGAATTCATGGGTAAGGCCGCCAATTTTCCGCCAAGAACACTATCGCTTATTCTTATTATGTAAATCTTGATCGGGTATCCCAGGTGCGAGACCTAGGTGTAATTATTGTTGAAAACTTAACATTTATTAAACACATTGATACAATAGTGACTAAATCTCTCAAGATGCTGGGCTTCATCTGGAGGAACTGTAAAAATTTTAAAACGTCATCGCCCTTTAAATTATTGTATTTTATGCTTGTGAGAGCGGTATTGGAGTATTGTTCCCCAGTCTGGAGTCCACACTATCGATGCCATATTAATAGAATAGAAGCGGTTCAACGAAAATTCTTATTCTTCTTAACAATTCACCAAAAAAAGTACAATGTTTTAAATACATATGACGAACGATTAGAATACAGAAAATTCAGAAACTTGAGCATCGTAGGTGGATAACTGATCAGGTGTTTCTTTTTAAAATGTTAAATAACTTATATAACAGTCCTGACTTCCTGTCACGAATAATGTTTTCAGTTCTTAGACCTAACTCTAGAAAGCGAGAGGTGTTTTCTGTAAAGGGTTACAGAACCAATTTAGGCCATCATAGCATACAACTGAGAATTTGTCGAGACCATAACAAGCTGTACAAGGAGTTCGATGTTTACATTACCGCTCACAAACTTGCTCCTTTCAAGCAAGTGCTAGTGGAAATCCCCTACCCAACGTAATATGCGATATTGTCATCATCGACCTCTGAAAAACAATTTCGCTATAATAGTAAATATATGATTTGCATGCTGAGTCTGCCTGTAATTGGGTCTGCACCTTAATAAGTTTCGTGTCGTAATATTAGTGAAATAAGTTTTTATAAGATGTAGATCTGTGGGCAGACCCAATAAATAAATAAATAAATTTTTGCTGATATGACGCAGACGAATTTTGCGAAAGAAAATTGGCGAATATCAGTATTCTTAGCTGCTTGTGACGTTTGGAGCACCAAAATGGTAGCTAATTTATTCCTCTACGCTATCATACCGTAGAGAAATGTGACGTTGGGACTATCATAGCGTTGAAAAAATCAAACTTACCTCTGTTATTAATACACAATGTGGTTTTTATTATAGCCCCAAACATGGCCCTTTTGACTACTCACATGATGCATTGATAGTTTTATGTGAAACAGTAATACTTACATTTGTGTCACAAAAAAAACTTCCTTTGAAAAAAACTGCGTACACAGCCCGACTGAGGATTAAATGTGAACTGTCGAGAAATGGCGGATATTGCGAGATTTTCCATAGAATACGTAAAAACTCGGCGATGCCACCTTTCACCTTCCTTAACACCCAACGATAACAATAAATCGGTATTATTGATGACGTTTAAAATGGATGTTTCTAACGATTCATTTGATTTTAAAAAGTTTATAAAGAAAGTTATCTTGAAATACTATAAGAATTAGATGACGTAATAGCCATTTATATAAGTACTAGCGACCCGCCCCGGCGTCGCACAGGTTTAAAATATATAGCCACTGAAAAAATGATTAAAATTGATAGCCTATGATCCTTCACGTGGTCTACTTCTTATCTGTGCCAAAAAACATAAAAATTGCTCCAGTAGTTCGCGAGATTAGCCTTTTCAAATAATTTCCCCCGTTTTTTACACATTCTCCTATTAGTCTTAGCGTGATAAAATATAGCCTATAGCCTACGAATAACGTAGCCTATAGCCTTCCTCAATAAATGGGCTATCTAACACTGAAAGATTTTTTCAAATCGGACCAGTAGTTCCTGAGATTAGCGCATTCAAGTTAGCCTTTTCAAATAATTTTCCCCGTTTTTTCCACATTTTCCTCTATTTCTTCGCTCCTATTGGTCTTAGCGTGATAAAATATAGCCTATAGCCATCCTCGATAAATGGGCTATCTAACACTGAAAGAATCATCAAAATCTGTTGCGTAGTTTTAAAGATTAAAGGGAACAAAGGGACATGAGGGAAAATAAAGCGACTTTGTTTTATAATAAGTACTAGCTGTTGCCCGCGACTTCGTCCGCGTGGACTTCACTTTATAGCGCGCGGTGTCAACAAAATTGGTGTCAAAGCTTTTTAAAACTCTGGTGGGGTACCAGGGTTTTAAAAAGCTTTGACACCAATTTTGTTTAAATCAAAATACCCAAAAACAGCTGTGCAGTGTGCACGTCATATTTCTTTTTTTTTTAATTAAACTTTATTTATACCAAATTTAAAGCTTATTTAGCCCCCCATTACACAACTTTAGCTTTACCCATAAACTATTTATCATTCGTAGGTTTAAACTTTAAGCCTTTAAGGTTACGTCACTGCATAGATAAAGTACTGAGTAGTGAGTAGTGAGTTGTTCTAATAACGTGTATATTATGTAGGTATAACAATCGAAAGAATCGAAAAATGTCATTCAACATGGTACCACCACTTAAAGAAAGACTTATGAGCAAGCGATGGCGCGATGTAGGCGACTCTTAGCGCCATCTGTTATGATTTTTTTGAAACTAACTTTATTTGAACAAATTTACGCATTTTCACCCCCTTGCAACCCCTTTTTCCAGTTAAAAAGTAGCCTATGTCCTTTCTCAGGCTTTACTATTTGTGTGACTATTTGTGTACAAAATTTCATTACAATCGGTTCAGTAGTTTTGGCGTGAAAGCGAGACAGACAGACAGAGATAATTTCGCATTTATAATATTAGTATAGATATAATATAGGGTGTAACAAAAACATGTGATAATACTTTAGGGTGTGTACGTGTTCCCTGTAGAGAGTTTACTGTGAAAGTAGCAGCACTGAAAGACCAAAAATTTTTTCACTTTTGTATGGGGAAACTCGTGACGCTCGGGCCCTTGCCCATACAAAAGTGAAAAAAAAAATTTGTTCTTTCAATGCTGCTACTTTCACAGTGAACTCTCTACAGGGAACACGTACACACCATAAAGTATTATCACTTGTTTTTGTTACACCCTGTAGAAGATTCATAACATATCCGACTTATATTAAAACTAGATGATGCCCGCAACTCCGTTGCGCCAAAATTAGTTTATCTCGCGGGAACCGTACATTTTTCCGGGATAAAAAGTATCCTATGTCCTTTCCCGGGACTCAAGGTATCTCCATGCCAAATTTCAGCAAAATCGGTTCAGCGATTTGGGCGTGAAGAGGTAACAGACAGACACACTTTCGCATTTATAATATTAGTATAGAATCTGTCATACTGCTACAGCGACAGTTAAAGTGCACCTCTTCCACGGCGGATTGTATATTTTAAGCTATTTTCTTACTTTTTTAATGTTTAATTGTAAATATATTTTTATACTATTATTGGAACTCAAATAATTCTACTGCATGCTTGAGTACTTTGTTTTCTTCGTTAGAATCAGTTTTCGAGCATAAGATAAACACAATACTTTTTAAAATACAAAGGGCGGAGTAAAATAATTGCAAAATCAGAAAAAATTGGCGGCCTCGCCCTCATGATGTATTGATATGAATATCTAGATGTTTAGTACACTATATAAACAGTGTACTAAAAATCTAGATATTTGATTGTTGCTTTAATTTTTATATCGATGTGCGAAATATTTGAACATTTATTTTTATTTATAGCAACCTCGCAGCGTAGTTTCGAGTAACTTCAATGGACTACCGCTCACTCGACCCAACTACGGCTCCACTGCCTCGACCACTGACGAGTACAAGGTGAATGTTTCGCCGTGTATATTTCTATGTCACTAACATCGCTTGCCTGCCTAACCATTTTTGATGTTCGATCTAATAATTTTAATTCTCACACTAAATATGCGATAACGAGCCATCTTCGCACGCAAAATTGCTGCAGTCGGCGTTGGGTCCTCGCTAACATTCAATACCCCGAACGTTTTAATACATCTAACATATATTTTTCCTTTCTATTCAGGTGCCTATACTCACTGTGCACTACCGTTTACAGAAATCTCTAGACGAAAACGGCAACGCAGTACAAGGATTCAATTCACCTCTATCGGGCTCTAGTCAGCACAAGAAACCTCGAAGAAAGAAGTCGTCCAAAAACGAAACCGTCATTAAATCTCACCAGATCGACGGCTACCAGGGAAACAAGGATCTCAACGAAGTTCTCCGCTTCATCGAATCAAACGCGGACGGCGCGCGCGCCAACAAACTCGGCCGAGCCAAACACAAGGACGACTCCGACGACAAGTGCACCAAAAAACGATCGACCGAACGGCGCAAGGACAAGGAGAGCAAGATGAAGCGCGCCACCTCCATGGAGGAGCTCTCCCGGACGAAGCTCGAGGACCTGACCGACACCGATCCCCCGCTCCGCGTGGGCAAGGCGCGCGGCCCCGACCACCCGCCCGCCAAGCCCGAGCGGCGCTCGTGGGGCGACGACGCCCGCACCGCGCTGTTGATGCGCCCCGAGCCGCCCGCCGACGCCGACGCCGCCGACCCCGCCGCCGCCGACCCCGCCGCCGAGCTCACCGACTTCCAGACCGTCACCAAGAAACGGAAGCCGCGCCGCCGCACCGACGAGGCGGAGCGCGAGCCGGCCGCCGACCCCGCGCCGCGCCGCCGCCCGCCCTCGCCCCGCGCGCGTCGCATCTCCGCGCCGCCCTCCGACCGCAGCAATGACTCCAACGACGACATGGACTCCGTGCACTCGCTGCCGGCGGCCGGACCACGCGCGCGGCTTCCGCCACCCGCGACCGCGCCCCCGCCGCCCACGCTGCCCGCGCCACCGGCTCCGCCCGCCCCCGCCCCGCCTGCCTCGTACGCGGACATCGCGCGGACCCGCCACAACATCCCCGACCTCATCGAGTCGTGCAACTTCTACGGCGAGGGCGAGGGCGAGAGCGCGGTCGAGGCGCGGGCGACGCGCACGGACAGCGAGTACCCGGCGCTGGCGGGCGGGCGACGCGCGCGCGACAAGGCGGCGGGCGGGGGCGGGGCGGGCGAGGCGCCGGCGCCGGACGTGGTGGCGGACCGGCGGCCGGCCGTGGTGCTGCTGGCGGCGGGAGCGCGGGCGCGGGAGCTGGATGGCGTGACGTTCGGCTTCGATGTGAACGAGCAGCTGCTGGGCGGCGCGCGCGCGGACGTGGTGCGCGACGCGGAGGCGGTAGGCGTGCGCGCGGGCTGCGCGGCGCTGCGCTACCTGCCGCCGCCCGCGCACCCCGCACACCACACACACCTCATTGTCGACTACGTGCAAGCCGGTAAGCAATGTAACAGTTTAATACAGGGTGTAACAAAACAAAGTAAAAATACTTTGGGGTGTGCCTTGGGCCATATCTCATAGAAACATAGAAGTCACGCAAGTCTTTCAGCGCTGCTACTTTCACAATCGACTCTATACAGCATGACAGGTGAGACATCATCAATACTTAAGAGCCCGGGTAACCCTCGAAATTCTCATACATACGTAATACCAAAATCATTTTGTCATACGAAAATATTTAACATGTTTGAGTTATTTTTCAGCTTAAAATAGTAATTATCTAGGTTCCTGAACAAAAATTAACTTCAAAATATTTAAACACTAAAAAAAATTTTTTTGTGTATAATTTTTTTTTGCTAAATTTACTACTAAATGTTTAAGCACTAAAAAATAGAGTAAAACACTAAAAAATATATGAATAAATATTAAATTTACTACAAAATATTTCAACTCTAAAAAATATTTTTTAGTATTTAAATATTTTGTAGTAAATTTACTATTTATTTATATATTTTTTAGTGTTTTACTCTATTTTTTAGTGTTTAAACATTTAGTAGTAAATTTAGTAAAAAAAATTTATACACAAAAAATTTTTTTTTTGTGTTTAAATATTTTGAAATTAATTTTTGTGCAGGAACCTAGATAATTACTATTTTAAGCTGAAAAATAACTCAAACATGTTAAATATTTTCGTATGACAAAATGATTTTGGTATTACGTATGTATGAGAATTTCGAGGGTTACCCGGGCTCTTAAGGAGAGTACTCGGTACTCGATTCTCATTATAATTATTATGTAATAAATTTAGATTCGGAATTTTTGACCAAATTTCCCTTTAAGTACATGAATCATGGACACTTAGTAAATTACTATGCGGTCGGCGCGGCGGCGTGCGCGGGCCTCCCGCGCACGGTGTCCATGTGTTGGGTAAATAATTATGTAGCTACATTTACTCAGTGATTAACTGATATTATTTTTTTTCAACTAATATAATAGCCAAGTATCACGTCCTCGAGTGTTGAACATGTCTCACCAGTCATGCTGTATAAGGTGCAACAAAGTGATAAGTGATAACTGATAACACTTAAAGGCTCGTCCACATTTGTATCATTTGCGCGATCAGATCTCCGATCAGATCTCCGTCGCGATCATCGCGCTGTATCAAGTATGCGTATCATAGTGTGGACGCCTATTTTTGTCATTGCGTCGTATCTTGATCGCGTATCATCTCGCCGATCCTTATATCGATCTATTAATTCGGAAAAAAGATTAATTTACAATTAATTTAGGAACAAAACAAATAAATATGCTACTTATTTAAAAAACAGACAGATTCATAATAACATAAACAAAAATTTTAAGAATACTAAAAAGGTTTGGGAAATTATAAATAGGCTGACCGGTAGAATAACAAATTGTGTTGATGCAATACTTATAAAAAACTTCTCAACTTGCCCAAAGTTGATAGCACATAATTTTGCTCAGGAATATAAAAATTATACCAATAGCATTTGCAACTTTTGTGATAAAAAATTGTTAGATAGAAAATCATATGAATTAGTTCCTGATAGATCGATGCGTGTTGAAAGTGCATGAGAAAAACATATTCATGCGATTATAAAAAATCTCAACGACAAAAAAAGCCCTGGGTATGACGGTATACGGGCAAAGGACATTAAACTTGTATCGCATCATCTTGTCCCAGTATTAACTCATCTCATAAACTGTTGTCTTAAAACCACGATCTACCCCGATTTACTGAAAATTGGCGTAGTAAGACCTATATATAAGAAAGATAAAGTAACCGACTATAATAATTATCGTCCTATTACAATTCTGTCTATATTAGATAAAATTATAGAAAGGTTCTTAAGCGACCAACTAAATAAATACCTAATAGCAAATAGCATAATCAGTGAAAATCAATACGGTTTTCAAAAACATAAAAGTACTTCACAGCTTCTGAACAAATTCTCTGATAAAGTTAACGAATGTCTTAGTAAAAAAATGCATGTTCTTGCTCTTTTTGTTGATTTTAGCAAGGCTTTTGATATGCTTAATTATCAAACACTTTTTCAAAAACTGTCGCAAAGTGGAGTACAGGGTCACCTTTTAAAGCTACTTATTAACTATCATAGTAATAGATATACGACCGTCAAAGTCGACGGACACTTTAGCGCAAAGCATCCGACTACAAAAGGCACAGCACAGGGTTCGATCATCGGCAGTAGTGAATATCTCCTTTACGTAAACGATATGAGCAAAGTAATAGATTTCGGGTCAGTATTCCAGTTTGCTGATGATACTTGCTTACTAGTGGCGCATAAAAACCTTTGTGAAGCGCAAAAATTGCTCCAACACAATTTCAATAAAATGTACAAATGGGCGCACGATCTCGGTCTAGTCATAAACTCACAAAAAACTAAAATAGTACACATTCGTTCATCAAACAATAAAACCCAGATTGCACCCACTGTGATAGCCCATGAACATAAGTTCTGCACTCGCCTACGAACATCTCGTGCCAGTGTCCCTCTCTTGAAGTAGTTGACAAACATAAGTACATCGGTCTCATAATCGATAGCCGATTTTGTTGGGGCCCTCATATTAATTACGTATGTAACAAATTAAGATAACTAACGAGTAAGTTGTACGTTTTGAAATATAAATTACCCTTTAAAATACTAAGGTTACTTTACCTGGCTTTAGCTGACTCGATTATTACTTATGGTATAAGTACCTACGGTAGAACCTATAAAATATACCTAGAAGCTATCTACAAATTACAAATAAAAATGCTAAAAATTATTACTCCTAAGAATATTACAAAGAAAATTGTAAACAGTGAAAATGAATTATTTAAATATTGTCATGTTATGAGTGTATATGATAAAATTAAATTTAAAATTTTAACAGTATCTTACAATCCAGATTGTCTAGTAGAAAAACAGAGACCTTCGAACTTAAGAACAGTATCCCATTTTAATAAATATGTATTGCCAAAATTTAACAATGTTTATGGTCAAAGAACTTCAGATTATCTAATACCACATTATGCTAATGAACTACCTAATGACCTACAAAAATTGTATAAAACCACCAAGTATAATGCTAAGAATTTGTATCGTTAAAACAGTACTACTTACCTAATGTTAAAAATAATATCTAATAATATTATTGTATGTAATGTACGCTAAGTAAGAACTGCACTACATTTACCTAAATAACAAGTTAATAACAATCTATTTATTGTGTAATTAGCTAATTAGCGACTCGCTGGAGCACAGATAAACCCTGCGTGGTGTTCGTGGTACGGCACTTTGTAAAATATAGTATTTGTTTAGATAAGTAAATAAACGATTTATAAAAAAAAAATATTTTGATGATCGGGGGAAAACCGCCTCGATCACGTGACATAGCCGTATCATGACACCGTATCAAAATGCGTCCACACTAGATCATTCTGCCGATCATGCGTGTATTTGATACGACACGTATCAGATACGCGGTTAATAGCAATCGGGGCGTACTAGCGATCATGATCGCTTAGATGCTACGCGAGATCTGATCGGAGATCAGATCTTCGTCGCGTATCAAAATGATACGCTTATCATGATACGCCCCGATCGCTATTAACCGCGTATCTGATACGTGTCGTATCAAATACGCGCATGATCGGCAGAATTATATAATGGGCGTCCACACTATGATACGCATACTTGATACGGCGCGATGATCGCGACGGAGATCTGATCGCGCAAATGATACAAATGTGGACGAGCCTTTAGGGTGTGTATGAGACCCCTGTATCGAGTTGACTATGAAAGCGCTGAAAGAGTAACTTTTTTTTTACTTTTGTACATTGGGCAAACCACTTGACCATACAATATAAAAAATTGCAAAATATTTACAATCTTTCACATTAAAATATTGTAATGGGTAATGGTGGTGGTCGCCGTGATCACTGACGGCGCTCCAAATATATCTTCAACAGGTATTAAATCCAATTATTATTATTTTCAGCTTGGGAAGACATTATGAAGTGCGGCAGCGGTAAAGTGAAATATTACAGCGACTAGTGCGATCGAGACGATAACGATGAAATCGTAAAAAGACAGTCGCGTGAACGACCTGACTCGCCTCGAGAAGGCTACTAGTGCTACAAAAGTGTGTTTGGTTTTACGCGGCTTCGCGGTGCGCCCGATCGAAGTGCGAATGCTGTCGCTACGTTTGGGAATCCCTCAATCTCAGTACGAAGTGAACGATGCGAGGTCGGCTTTGTGCAAGCTTTTCCCTTTGGCGTTTCACTCGGTCCAAAATTTTGCATAGATTAAGCCCGTTGAAGTAAGTCGGTTTGTATATAAGATATAGAGCATTTATAAATCTCGAAGTATATTGTGTACATACGTCTTCCGTTGGTGGCTGGAACTAGACGTCGAGACTGTTTAAATCTTCGAGTACTCGTGTCGGCTCTAGAATCATATCTGATATTTATGTGTGAAAATGTTCGTGTTACGATGTGCGAGTTTCGAGCGTTCCAGGGGCGGCCACCACGGGAGTGATAAAATTATTATGAGGTCATTTAGAATGCATTATATTTTGTTTAATAACTGTTGATGTTGTGTTTGGTTTTTTTTTGTTATATAATATCTATCGGTTAAAGTTGTTTATTCATTTTTATTCTGAATTTTTATTTCAAAGTAAATAAAATTTTGTCTAAGAAAATATTTGGAAAATGATTTCGTCGTATTTTAACTTAAGAGTTTTATTAACTTTAGAGAAAGATAGGAATCCTGATGTCGTGTGTTGGTCTGTTGTCGTAATTCATTTGTACGATATAAGGCTGGGACTGACAGAGACACATAAACTTATCTTAAAACGGAAATGTTATAATATCAATTTTAATTATTATTATTTCTATGTTTTTCTTTTTAGAATGGCGGATTCTAGTATGAAATATGTAACTAGGAAATTGCTGTGAATTACTAAAATAAACAAAATGGATGACAATCTAAATTGAAAATTAAGGTTCTTTGTTCCTGATAAGAACACATTATGTAGCTTCATATAAAAATCTAAAGAAATAATTAACTATACAAATAAAATATTTTTTTTGACAAAGTTCTAGATTCTCTCTACTTAATAAATTCATTGTTACGTTTTTAAGTTTTATACACGTATTTTAAAATATGATGTATAATACTAGTGTATCTGCACTTTTGGCGAGTAAATAGGTACTTTAGGATTAGGGCGAAATTAACTTGTATGGAATGAGCCTTTTAATAACTTATGTTAATGTGTCTTGTCGAAAATGGCACTGGATACATAAAACAAGGTTTTCGTATCTATAACTTACGTTTTCGTATCTATAACATTATATAATATCGTATATATTTTACTGCTTGCGGAAATGTGTCGTTTGTCATTTTTATTTATCTCTATGTAAAGAAAATTATTTAATAAAAGTTGGGGCTGCGCAGGAGTTTAAATTGTTAAAAGGCTCATCCGTGAATACCTAGATGTAAAATTTGCGAATAATAATCGTTCTCTATCTACCAAAAATGTCTGCTCAAATGCATCTTCCATTATTGTTTTGGCGTAAATTGATCTTTTGAATTTTCGAAAGCAGAAAGTTACCATGGTTGGCATAATAGGCTCGTAGTATAATAATATTCAATGACGTTGTCGCTTTTCACGCTTTTTGTCCAAATCTATTTCGCTTTAACAGGTTTTTACAATTAACAGTAATCGTATCGAAACAGGCATATTTCCACTGAATGCACGGTATAATATCTCGCTGTTGCTTTATTGAATCATGAACTTAAGTAATTTATTTTATAGTGTCACCCTTCTTTATCGTATACATGTAGCACGTAGATATAAATATTGAAAAGATGAGTCACGTTATATAAAACACTACTTAAAATAGATCCTCTACTAAGAAGTAAGAACATACTCTAATGAGTATGGTTCAGACCAAGACTGAAAGCGTGTAGGATCTCTATGTTAAATCTCATGAAACGATCCGTAAAATATGCTACCGCTCATTTTAACTCCAATGGCATCCGGTATATTCAAAATTAGTATGCATCGTAATAAGTATTTCCTTTGCGCTATGTAAGGGACTGTAAAGCTGAGGCTTAACCTACGCGTCAGTGACGGAGCGTCAAGTTGCGTCAAGTTGTCAAATGTGTTTTTTGTATACAAAACACATATTTGACAACTTGACGCTCCGTCACTGACGCGCAGGTTTGTTCTAAGCTTTAAAGTCCGTGAAAAACTTTGTAAAGTAGTTTTCGTAGAAAAAATAACTATGTAATAACATGTAACGAGTAACGACTAACGGGATCATATTGAACAATTCCATATCCCATAATATGAGTGCAATTGTTTCCAACAGAAATATTGCTATTTGTATTTTTACACCAAGCTTCAAGCTGTAACATGAGTATTTATAGTTTGTCGTAATATCGTGCCTTCTCTTTCAATAATAAGTACAAACTACAAAGTACGAGAGAGAAAACATGGTATTCAATTAGCGATTAACTTAAATACGCTCTCGTGATAAAAACTCTAAATCTTTTAATCGTTAAGAGCCCGGGTTACCCTCGAACTTCACATACATACGTAATACCAAAATCATTTACTCATACGAAAATATTTAACATGTTTGAGTTTTTTTCAGCTTAAAATAGTAATTACCTAGGTTCAAAACAAAAATTAACTTCAAAATATTTAAACACTAAAAAAATTTTTTTGTGTATAATTTTTTTTTACTAAATTTACCTACTACTAAATATTTTAACACTAAAAATAGAGTAAAACACTAAAAAATATATACATAAATATTAAATTTACTACAAAATATTTCAACTCTAAAAAATATTTTTTAGTATTTAAATATTTTGTAGTAAATTTACTATTTATTTATACATTTTTTAGTGTTTTACTCTATTTTTTAGTGTTTAAATATTTCGAAGTTAATTTTTGTTCAGGAACCTAGGTAATTACTATTTTAAGCTGAAAAATAACTCAAACATGTTAAATATTTTCGTATGACAAAATGATTTTGGTATTACGTATGTATGAGAATTTCGAGGGTAACCCGGGCTCTTAAGATCATGCAATATCTATTTGGATTACCATTTACCATGTTTCCGAAATCTGTTAAGACAAGTTGCGACATTTTATTCGGGTGATTCGAATATTAATAAAAGTAGAAAACTATGTGTAATTCATTGATTATAAAATAAGATATTAGGAAATCGATTGATACATAGTTGAAGATAGGGGTTTTGCCGTACCAATGAAATGAAGTCGACTGCTGTCGTATATTTTTTTACTCGTAAAGTAATGGTACTGTAGTTTCGCTACACAAATAATTTGTAATCGAAAACGTTAGACTTGTATAAAATCAATACTGAATGTGTGTGAAACTTACCAAAGCTTAAACTGGCATACAGTGTTCTTCATGGTTTTATGTCGTACTGAGCAACATAAAATCCACTATAACTAATCTACCAGTAGTATCGATTTGAATTTCACTAGCGGGGACGTGTTCTGGTGTAGTTGACACACACGTTTTAATGAATTTTAAAATTGTAATTTAGAACGGGGAACCCTTGATATAAATGGAATTATCATAAAGTTCAACTAGTTACGATCCAAAGCTAGTCCAGCGAGTACGATGTATTCCGTATGTAGGTTAGCGCGGTTCCTTTGTATGATATTTATCGCTTGATAGTATTTATAATAATTATTGCCCTGTTAATACTTGTAATAGATGTCAGTACCGACGCGGTGTGTTAGCTGAATGTGACACTTACGTATTAATTATCGTGTAAAGAATGGAATGAGTTTTTGTAAATATCTTTCGGGAGAGCGCGACGGAGTAAATAGACAACCCCTGCGTAAAAACTGTTCATTTGTAAATAAGTCGATGCTACAACGACAAATTGAGTAACAGTAGTTAATTTTAATGTTATTTATTTATGTACAAATAATTTACGAAGTGTAATTTAGTGCTTAGTCTACTCGGGTACCGTAAACTCGACTACGATACGAATGTGTACCAAACTTTTTATGAACTGGTCGATTCTGAGTTGTGCAAATTGTTAGTCACGGGTTCAAATTCTGTAATAGTAACAAACATGTGTCAGAATTCTGACCTTATTTTACTAACATTTTTAAGTAGCCAATAATATTTACAAATTGAACAGTTTAAACATGATCTAATTTATGGTCTTTAAAATATTCGACTCATAAGATGCTCGATTTCCGGGATTGTGAATGCCTATAATATTAATTGTTCATCGATTGTGGCGAAACTACTAAATGGATTAATGTTTTAATCATAAAATAATTACGATTTGGTGTATTTAAAACTATAAAATGAATAAAAAGAGGCTATCTACACGTTACTAATTTTAATATTGCGTGCGTGTGGTGTGGCTACTAATATGTCGCAAAACTTATGTTCGTATGTGTGTGGTGCCGAGTACCGACTGTATACCGTCACACTACCATAAATATTGTAAATGTTCAAAATTTACAATTTTTTTTATTTAATATATTATTAGAAATACTTAACGTAAAATTACTCGGAACTGTCGGAAACCTTATTACGTCACAAAACAATATCTTGTTGCAATGTCAACATTTGTAAGAATTTAAAGGTGAGACGGCACGCGGCGACACTGAGCTGCAGTAAAGATAAGCGACGCGTTACGGCCAAATATTCTTCGCATAATATCGTATGAGCTAAGCCGCACTACGCGGCAGCGGCGCTGCGCGACACAATACGTCAAGTGTCGCGTCGCTCCGCTGCAGCGAACACTGACTCCACATTAGGGCGAAGATAAACGAGCGTAATTTGTTGTGAGTCGCAGAATTTCGGTTTGGCAGAATTCTGCTGCATTCAGTTTCATACAAAAGTCCTGTTTGATTCACACTAGCGTAATTTTGTGAGTCATGATTTGTATGAAAAGATATTTACGCGGCAGAAATTCTGCGACTCACAACTCACAAATTACGCGCGTTTGGCTTCGCCCAGGCGTGCGCGTTTTTCGGGCGTACGAGCGACGCGAATGTGGGGGACGCCGTATTGTCTAGTGCGGTCTCGCCTTGGTTCGAGTGTTTGTAGTTTCGCTTGACAATATAACTGCTATACTGTAACATACGCTCATACAACTACGTATAATGTGAACAATTACTACCTGTACTTTTATTCCGTTTGTAATATATGTACATACATAAGAGAAATTAGATTTAACGTTACGCATTTTGATGTCTGTAGCTTGTTCTGTGTTTGAGTCGTGAACGATGTCGGACAAGAGTGGTGTAATCATAATAATTAATATTTAAATTGGGTAGAATCTACTACTTAAGGCGTACTTAAGGGGTAGGGATGCGAGGATCTCCAAAAGTCAGAGGAATGCTAGATAATAGTAGATGTCGTAGCGAAACTATCAAATCTGATAATATTTTTGTCAATCTAAATTATCGATGTTTTATATCATACTTTAAAATTGTAACCTACTAGCTCCTACTAGATAGATCGTTTAAACTTGTCCATACGTCCTACCATAATCGAAGCATATATTTATATCATATTATGATTGTAACATCTATGTTATTGATTTTTGCGGGATTGGCCCCCGAAAGGAGAGCGGCGAGCAGTTTTAGCGTCATAAGTATTTCAACTTTATCAAAGTCAATATTTTAGCCGTGCTCACATTGGTTAATTCTTGACTCTAAAATTCGCCAGCCCACCATTCTCCGCAGTCGTTTAGTAGCCCTAGCATGGCCACAGTAGAAATACGAAAGTATAGTATAAACTGAAGGTGCCGTTCACAAAAAATCAGTCTATGTCATAGAGTAGTATTTTATTTAAATTTGTAGGACTATAGTATAGAGTTATAGACTATAGTCCTAAAAATTCAAGTGGCATTATATTTGATTTTTTGTCGGTCGCGGTTAGCCGCCGTAAAGATCGGAACGGCACCTTCAGTTTATCTCCACAGTTTATGTATACTGGTGTGACCAGCCTGTGTTACAAAACTATGGTCGTTTATATATATTTTTTATTATTCTATTTGCAATCTATGATTTTTCAAAATAATTATTAAACAGTTCTGTATGCTAACAGCTGATTTGGAAAATCTAAGGGTATTTGTACCATAAGAGAAATTGATTCATTGACAGATTGTGGAGCTACGTTATTTGGTCGGATTATATCAAGTTAGCGTTAGGATTTATCGACTGTATAAAATCCGACATAATTACGAAGTCCACCATCTGCCTATATAGATCAGTTATCTAAAGCTGGCACGTTCACAGTGCTCACACTTAAACGGCCCATTCACTATCCTGCATAAGCCGGCGGACTGCACGCAGGATAGCGAATGGTGTTGCAGGCCTGCACGGCGGACTGCAGCAGGCCTGCAATGCAGGATAGTGAATGGGCCCTTTTATGCAATTTTACTATAAAGTATGTTTAAAAATATAATGTTTGCATCATGATAAAAATTATCGTATAATCTGCGTACGATAATAATATGCTATCGTACATCGGTACGTACGCACAAAATTATCGTATGTGTACGATAATTATCGTACGTTTTCGAACGCTGGCCGCGCGACGATCACACGTTACCGATTTGTAACATCACGCTGTATTTATAAACAGTAGCATAAGAAAAACAATAACTGTCCCTTTCACGCTCATAAGATAGACCGCGCGTGAGAGAGACGGGCAGACTTTTTATGATGCGTATGCAGTACGACGTCACGCCACGCGCTTATTTACAGACACTATACAAGTGCAATGTTTAAATGTGTTGATCGTGCCAGCTCTTGTTAACTGACCTACAGGATTAATTTATCTGATACTACTTTACCCTATGTTAAATTTAGCACCGCGCCTGGCCGATAGATGTCGTTATACGGGTCGTCAATGATCAGTTAACTTCAGCTACACATCGATATGGCCATACTACATATTATTGTATCATTTTGTATTTATGGTTTAATCATAATATCGTGTAAAGAGAATGAGTTATATCTAAACCATCGTTATTAAATTACCGTTAAATTCAAAAGGAGTAAACTGTATCATATAGCAAATAATTTGTTACGACAAGCGTCGAAAGCCGTTTCATTTGCCTTAGACGCTACAGCATATGCGCATGCGAGTGAGATAACCTGCGATAGAAACGATTCGACGCTTGAGAATCGGGCACCAGCAGGGAATGACGCCGTCGGGGTTCACCGTTCGGCCGAACGTCTTCTCTACGCTCGTACTTTTAAACTGCCCTAGGCGTCCGCAACGAAAGGCGGTCCAGCTATTTTATTAGTCGACCCGAGAACTAGGAAAATATAAGTAGCACTAATGTTTTTGAGTTTTATAAATGTAATTACTAATTATTAAGTCGTAGGATATTGGGAGTGATACCGCTTAGGACATCCTTCGGCGATGTGTAAATGTTGAATGTTAATAAATTGAAGCGATCGTCTCGCCCTCGCGGTCGGCTGACGGCGGTCGTCTGACCGCGGTCGGCGGGCGGCGGTAGGCCGACGTCGACGAGGCACTACACACTTTATTTTATGCTTTTTATTTACACCGCGGTCCGGGCCCGGGTGAGACGGTCGCGTGTATCATAATATTATAATAATATACCTATTACAAATGTTTCACATTTATTTATGCGCTTTTTTCCCTAACTTCACGATTCTATATTTTTACTCTGTTTTACGAAATATAATGTAGAATTTTATTTATCATTTAATATAGACGTGTAGGGCGGCGACGGAGGTGTTTTCATTTTTATGATTATTGCACATACGAAAAATATTTATCCTAAGATGTTAAGGTATATTTTAATTTTAGTTACAGCTATCATAATATATTATACATAACAGAGTAAAAATCTAGCAACCCTTCTAACTGTAAGCAATTGTTCATAAAATATTGTAACCAACTGCTATTTACAGTTATGTACTTTTTCACTGTTTCCGTTTTCTTAATAAAATGTTGAAATTATATTTTGGTCTTTACGTTTCGAACCTCATAATATAGACGAATATCGACTTGTATTTCATTCTCACATTTGTAACCTCAGGCAGTAAGTGAAGTGAAGTCTTGGTAGAGTCGATTCTGCTATTTTACTGCATGAGATTAAAAGGGTATCAAAAGCCTTACATTTATTATTATAATGAGGCCATAATATTATGTATGTGATTCAATTTTCCTTAACTCATTGAGAATTTATGGAGGTCACAATTTGCATGATAGTGCGAGAAACTGACTAAAAACAATTTAATATTTCTGTGACGTATTATAAAATATTTAGGGACCTTTCACACGACGTTTTTTACGCTCGTTTGTATCGATACAAACGCAAGTTGAACGCTCAGCAAACGGAAGGTAGCCGACACGTTTTAAAGATGAAAACGCGCAGAAGACGAGCATCGTCAGTACGCAGAAAATACGTGTGGAAAGGCCTTTAGGTACAGTATAATCTCAAGAAATCCCCGTATCGTATTACATTAACCTTTCTGTTTATTTACGTGTGTAAATGTTTTGTTGTTTTCCTTATGAGTCATTTTCCTCAAGCGGCAATCCCCGCCAACAAACAGCCTTGGAACAAGTGGTTTATTAACATGAAGTAGTTTTGTTATTCGTAACATGAAAGATATGTATCAACACAAAAAGATCAATGCACGAAGTGGTCTCATTTTTATGTTGTGTTTTGTGATAATAATATTATCATTTCGATATGAGAAACTGACATAGTTTTTTTAATTATAGTCATGGATCTTGATTATTGTATTATCTTCAAGACATAATAATTGTCTCTTGAAAATAAAAATATCTAAAACCAAGAATTAAGTTTCGTTAGTACTAAAAATTTAAAAAATATAATACCATTACCAACGCCATCTAACGACAAAAGAAATGAAAGCAGCAAATTTATAAATGTTTTTTTTTCAAACTGGGCATCGTCGTTTAACTCTATGTGTTTTATAGTAAGAATAGGTATATAAAGTGTTAAATTGAACGCGAGCGTCTGATTTACCGAGTTGTTTGCTACAAGTGGACGTGTCTAGAATCTAGATAATATTATGTTGCTCGTACTGGGTGTTGTGTTTGCGGTTATCGGCCAAGGACTTGGTGGACAAGGTCAGTGAAATTTTATTGGTCCTTCACATATTATTATGTCAGACTTCTCGACTATTAAATTACAAGCTACTCGTATGTCATGCGTTACAGCCCTATTTCTTGCACTGTGAGTTGTGACTTCTGAGCGTGATAAAATGTGTACGGCCCTTGAATATTTTTAAGCTGCATAATAAACATAACAAAAACAACATTTTGAACGCTTTACATTTATTAATATTACGTTTTGTTACAGTCAAAAATGAAGCCAAAGATGAGGCCTCGGCTGTGACGGCTTCGGGTCAGTTTAAAGGCATCATAGATGTGACTCGGCGAGGGCGGCAGTTCGAATCCTACCGCGGCATCAGATATGCTGCACCTCCAGTTGGTAACCTTAGGTTTCAGGTCAGTCTAGATTTTAGAGATATATATATATATGTACTCGTGATGAAACCATGGGTTGTCTTACCCATATCTTACCCAACTGCAACAAGGGCATTGTTTATTTGTACTATCAGAGAAGGAGAATCGATTGAAAGGCAGACAGGTAGGATGATATAATATATCCAATCAAATAAAGTTGGTCCATCCTGGGCCTATTTATGAATGAATTTCTTTCTCTGTTAGTACTTGATAATTTTTACTTATTTATATAGAATGTAACAAAACAAAGTGATAATACTTTAAGAGTTTAGGGTGTGTATAAGTCCCCTGTACAGAGTTCACTGTGAAAGTTGCAGCGCTGAAAGAGTATTTTTTAATTTTGTGAAGTGTTGGACGCATTCATAGAAATAGACCGGTACCATCATATATTTGTTTTGAAGTTGGCTACACACTCTTTTTACATAAATTAATATTGAAAGAATATAAAATGAATATGATATTTTAGCCTCCAAAACTAATGGTGAAGTATGATGGAGTGGTGAACGCCACCGCCGAGGGTCCGTACTGCCCGCAGCCGACCGAACCGGGGACGTACGTGGATGAGGACTGTCTTACCATCAACGTACACACGCCCGTCAAAAGTGCAAGGTAAAGTTGCAACTTGCAATTGATGACCAAGAATTAATTAAAAAAAAAAAAACAACTTCGAGCTAGGTACCTAATTTTACTCTCAAGCCCCAATTCAATGAGGGTTGTTGAAATTCTATTTACCTTCTATTAGCTGTCGGGTCTATCGTGTCAAAAAGATATATTATCGTGACACATGACAGCTATACCGTGACATATGACAGCAGTTTGTCACGATAGACCATAAAGGTAATATAGGTATATTAACATTATGCGATAGACCCTAAAGCTGCATAGCGGCACCTGGTAGCAAATATAATATCGAACACTCTCATTGAATCAGCTCCCTAATATTTGTATTTCGATGTTGCAGATCGAAGCCCCTCCCGGTGATAGTGTACATGCACTCCGGCGGGTTCTACGCCGGCAGCGGGCGCAACGACATCGCCGGGCCGCAACTACCTGCTCGATAGAGACGTGGTGCTCGCCACCATCAACTACCGTCTCGGTTCACTAGGTACGTATCACAACTAACCCACAAGCCCGGTTATCGGACAGGGCGTAAGAAAGGCCTAATACTACTTAATGTCTTTTTTATTTGCACTTGAAATTAGTAGGTACTGTCTTCTTCGCAGTATCATACGCAAATAAAATACTATATTTGTCTATGGTAGTATCTTCATGGTATTATTAAAATTTGTAACGAGATAACATCAAAGTAACTCGCACGACAACAATGGCTCTGTGCTTTACTCTAACTGTAACACACTTCCATATTCGTGGTTGGCGAGCGGATTTAGAGCGTAGCGTAGGGAATACGTCGCGAACACGCCGCGGCTACGTACCGAAGATATCGCGGACTCATGGCGGATACGCAACGTTTTCATCGCGTGCTTGCGCGTCTGCTTTATTACCTGCGGGTTCGTTTTAGCCGCCCGCCAACTACTAGTTTGATAAGGCCCTAAAGGTTTTGAAGCGTCGACAGCTTGCAAGTACTATCTACCTGTTACCTAGTACGGTGCCTAGTAGTACCTACTCTAGTAAAAATCCAAAAAAATGTGAATGACAATATTAATATAAATATTAAATTAGATTTTGCATGATACAGGGTTTCTCAGCACCGGAGACGAGCTCGCCCCCGGCAACAACGGGTTCAAGGACCAGGTGGCGGCGCTGCGCTGGGTGAGGGGCAACATAGCGGGCTTCGGCGGTGACCCCCACAGTGTCACCATAGCTGGCTGCAGCGCCGGCGCCAGCAGTGTAATGCTGCACATGATCTCGCCTATGTCGGAAGGTATACGAGGCTTTTTATAATTTTTTATTAGGTGTTCAAAGGGCATGATTAGTGAAATTATCATTAAATTTTGCCCATGACTAACATCAAACATGCTCGTTGAATACTTTATTTACACAATTTTATGATGTGTGGTCTCACAAATGAGGTGCAGTCGCAAGATCTTCAAAGCTAGAGGCCTACGAAACTGTTTTCAGACTCAAACAATGGAACGAGAATGCCGCGTGCTGCTCAAGCAACGTCAATTCACGTTTAGAGTAGGACGCGGCATTCTCGTTCGATTGTTTGAGTCTCAAAATGGTTTCGAGGTACGGCTCCCAAATCGGCAGCGCTAGAGCCTCCTTGCTAAAATTTTATTATTTACTAAACATTCCGCGCGGCTTCGCCCGCATAAATGAGGAATTTGACGGAAACCGTACATTTTTCAGCAAAAAATAGCCTAATTATGTCTCTTCACGTGGTCTACCTACTCTATATCTGTGCTAAATAACTTAAAAATTCAGATGAATTAACGACTTACCCACAGTACTGAGTTTTGACTGGCCCTGCGCAAGATTATGTCATATCCGACGAGCTAGCACTCATAATGTAATAGTGGCAAAGAAATGGTGCAGTTCTTAGCTGACAATATTACCAACTAAACATAATTAATGGTTATGTGACCACGTATACGTGTTTTTTGGTGAAAATTTCGCATTTGAAAGTTACACAAATGACTGATGAATGAAACCTATGACAAAGTTTCAAAGACAACTAGATAGTTGTTCGCGAGATAAGCGCCTTCAAATAATTTTCTCGGTTTTTTCCAAATTTTCCTATATTACTTCGCTTCTATTGCTCTTAGAGTGATAATTTATAGCATATTATAGCCTTCCTCGATAAATGGGCCTCGATAAATTCCTCTAACAAAATAATTTTTCAAATCGGATCAGTAGTTTCTAAAATTAGCGTGTTCAAAGAAACTAACAAACTCTTCCGCTTTATAATATGAAAAACTTTTTGCCTCACAATATAAAGTTGTTGCTGGTTCAGGCTCTCATAGTGCCACTACTCGATTATGGTGATGTGTGTTGTTTTGAACTCCGGGAGGAACTGCTAAACAAACTTGACCGCATGTTAAACAACTGTATTAGATTCATATTTAATCTTCGTAAGTTCGATCACGTTTCTTATTTTATTACCGATCTAAGTTGAACTGGCTGCCCATTCGTCAACGTCGTTCACTGCGTGCACTCTGTATGTTGTACTCTCTCCTTCACTCTCCCAGCGCTCCCCCATATTTAACGTCTCTCTTAAAATTTTTCACTAACACCCACAGTCTGGAACTGCGTTCATCTAAAAAATTGCGACTCCTCTGTCCTTCCCATAATTCCAGTATTGTCCACTCCTCATTTTATGTACAGTTCTTTCTCCTTTGGAACGCCCTCCCCCTAGAAATCAGGATGTCCCCTAATAAAAATATATTTGAACGTAGAGTTATACGTTAGTATCCCTTAGTAGTCTGTGGTAGAGTTCGACAATTATATTTAAAACAATTGAATGAATAATAAAATCAATAAATTTTAGGTAAGTACTTTATGTTTCCACTTGGAACTGTGTTATTATTGTGATTGTCATCAGACTCGAAAATAAACTATTGTCGTAAACAGAAATAAGTGTCTTTTATTCTCTTTAATATCTTAAAAGAGTTGTCTGATTTTGTTGCTGACCGGAACAGTACTCGGGCACTGTTTTAGAACCAGCAACAAAATAAATTGAACCGCCCAGGTGTTTTTTTATCTTCTTTGCTTATGCTATCTTGATACTGGTTTTGCGAGGAACCAAGAGTTGTCTGATTTTGTTGCTGACCGGAAAATTACTCGGGCACTGTTGTAGAACCAGCAACAAAATAGATTGAATCGCCCAGGTGCTATTTTTATCTTCTTTGCTTATGCTATCTTGATACTGGTTTTGCGAGGAACCAAGAGTTGTCTGATTTTGTTGCTGACCGGAACATTACTAGGGCACTGTTGTAGAACCAGCAACAAAATAGACTGAACCGCCCAGGTGTTTTTTTTTTAAGCGGACAAGTCTGTACAAGCAGACACCGCTAACTGGGCTGCCGCAGATATCGCCCCCGTAGGCGGGTCCGGTGGCCCAGCAGCCTAGCGGAGGAAGGAGGCACCGGTGGGTTTTAGTGGGTAAACCCGGGTGTTCCTCTTTACCGAAGGACCTGGGGAGCCCCACATATCCCGGCGGCCTTTCCCCCGGGTCGCCGGGAATGCGTAATGCATTTCCCACCGTAAAAAAAAAGGAACCCAGAGTTGTCTGATTTTGTTGCTGACCGGAACAGTACTCGGGCACTGTTGTAGAACCAGCAACAAAATAGATTGAACCGCCCAGGTGTTTTTTTTTTACCTTCTTTGTTTATGCTATCTTGATACTGGTTTTGCGAGGAATTCTATTTTGTTCAATCTATTTTGTTGCTGGTTCTAAAACAGTGCCCGAGTACTGTTCCGGTCAGCAACAAAATCAAACAACTCTTGGTTACTCGCAAAACTAGTATCAAGATAGCATAAGCAAAGTGGATTAAAAAAAAAACCACCTGGGCGGTTCAATCAATTTTGTTACTGGTTCTACAACAGTGCCCGAGTAATGTTCCGGTCAGCAACAAAATCAGACAACTCTTGGTTCCTCGCAAAACCAGTGTCAAGATAGCATTTAAAGCAAAGAAGGTTAAAAAAAACCCACCTGGGCGATTCAATCTATTTTGTTGCTGGTTCTACAACAGTGCCCGAGTGATATTCCGGTCAGCAACAAAATCAGACAACTCTTGGTTCCCCGCAAAACCAGTATCAAGATAGCATAAGCAAAGAAGATTAAAAAAAACCACCTGGGCGGTTCAATCTATTTTCTTGCTGGTTCTACAACAGTGCCCGAGTACTGTTCCGGTCAGCAACAAAATCAGACAACTCTTGGTTCCTCGCAAAACCAGTATCAGGATAGCATAAGCAAAGAAGATAAAAAAAACCACCTGGGCGGTTCAATCTATTTTGTTGCTGGTTCTACAACAGTGCCCGAGTACTGTTCCGGTCAGCAACAAAATCAGACAACTCTTGGTTCCTCGCAAAACCAGTATCAAGATAGCATAAGCAAAGAAGATTTAAAAAAACCACCTGGGCGGTTCAATCTATTTTGTTGCTGGTTCTACAACAGTGCCCGAGTACTGTTCCGGTCAGCAGCAAAAATAAATATTTCCGATACCCTTTACATACAGCAACAAATTAGAAACAAAATCTACATGCATAATTAAGCTCAAAACATGCAAATAAACAAGTTACCCTGCTACCTTGATATCAAGGTAGCATAATTTACGATATTTCGTAAACGGCTTGAGCAACAAAATCGGGATTTTGGCAACTAATTAGCAACTAATTAGCTACAAATTTAGGTTATTTATTTTTTAATTCTGCTAAAGTGCCTATGTTTACCCTGCTACCTTGATATCAAGGTAGCATAATTTACGATATTTCGTAAACGGCTTGAGTAACAAAATCGAGATTTTGGCAACTAATTAGCAACTAATTAGCTACAAATTCAGGTTATATATTTTTTTAATTCTGCTAAAGTACCTATGTTTACCCTGCTACCTTGATATCAAGGTAGCATAATTTACGATATTTCGTAAACGGCTTGAGCAACAAAATCGAGATTTTGGCAACTAATTAGCAACTAATTAGCTACAAATTCAGGTAATATATATTTTTAATTCTGCTAAAGTGACTATGCTACCCTGACGGACCTCGAGCCGCGCCAGCTCGAGCGACGCATTTGTTTCAGTCCCACTAGTGCCCGTGTGGGTACTGGGTACTAGAGCGAGCGAGAGAAATGCGTGGCTCGAGTTTATTCGGTGGTATCCGCTTTTCTGACATTTCACTAGATTTAGTTTAGTGAAATGACATATCACTAGATATTTTTAGTAAGAAGACGTAATAAACAAGAATATTCAGTATCTACCGCGATTTCGTGATATCCCTAGGGATTTCGGGATATCCCTGATATCTTCTTTTCCCTGCGACATAATTTTTACCCATAGAATGAAATATTTCTCAGTGCGTTTATTGCCTAAGACATATCCATACCTATACTATAACAGCAATAAAAAATGTGATTTCCTTCTCTAGGACTATTCCATCGCGCTATATCTATGAGCTGGTCGCCGGTGGACAAGGCTCCGCTACGAAGCGACATGAACGACTTAGCGGTGAAGCAGGCGCGACTTGTGAACTGTCCCACCGACAGCTCTAAGGCTATAATCGACTGTCTGAAGACCAAATCGTGGAAGGACCTTGGCGATTCGCTTGATAGCTTTGCTGTGAGTGTTCAGCTTATTAACTTTACGTATAGAGCATTCGTAAACCGTAGTCTAATGGTACCTAAATTGCTTGAGAACCTATAGGAGCGCGTTATTTACCAAGCTGTGAGCATCAAATATGAGATTCTTCTTCCTTCAAATCAAGTATCAAGTTCAAGATTGTGACGAAACCAGCGTTTAAGATATAGCGCTTGCTTAGCTTACTATTCATATTTATTTTTAGGAATTCGCTTATGATCCTATCGGTATTTGGTTGCCAATCGTCGAGAAAGATTTTGGACAGGAGAGATTTTTAACGATGCAACCGCTAGATGCCATCAAGGAGGGTAAAATCCACGCCGTCCCCTACATCATCACTCAAACAAAAGACGAGTTCTTTTGGAAGGCGTACAGTGAGTAGCTGCAGCATCTTTAACAAAGTCTATTCATACTTAATATGTATTATAAACGCGAAAGTGCGTCTGTCTGTCTGTTACCTGTTTACGCCCAAACGGTTGAACCGATTTTGCTAAAATTTGGTATAGGTATACTCTGAGTCCTCAGAAGGGACATAGGATACATCATGGGCGTATATTATAACGGGGGTGTCCTAGGGGTCCGGACCCCCCCCCCATTACTATCCATCTTACTTGTCCAATCGACAATAATATATATACCTCACCGATTAAAAAACCGGTCCTATTTGCTGCTGCGGAACCCTTCATGGGCGATTCCAACTCGCACTTGGCCGTTTTTACGTTAGGGACCCCCCCCCCCCCCCCCCCCCTTATCAAAGTTATATATGCGCCCGTGGGATACATTTTATCCCGGAAAAATATACGGTTCCCGCGCGATAAACGAATTTTGGGGCAACGGAGTTGCGGCGTCATCTAGTTTTGAATAAACGATTTTAATGAGTGAAGTCTCCCAATTAAGCATATTATTATGGGTAATAATTTTTCATATTGGGTGCCTACTGGTGTGCCTATTGGGCATCTATCCATTTATTTATATCGGAAAATGCCCAGGCCTATATGGACATTTATGGGCCTTTACAACAACTAGCTTACGCTAAAATTATCTAACAACCATTTTAGCTATTCTCGAAAACAACACTTTCACCAATCAGATGAACGAGGAATGGGATCGTGTGGCCCCCATAGCTTTCATGTTACCGACAACTAACAGAAACAACGCGGTGAGGAACCTGAAACAAGCGTACCTCCACGACAAACCCCTGACTAACACCACAGAGAGTGCTGATGGACTTGGGAAACTCTACGGCGATTCTGTCATAGGATTTTCCGTACACAGGTAACAATGGACCTTTGTTATTTATCTTTTGAAAGTATATAGATAAGTCAAAATGTGAAAAAAATACAAATGAATTGGCTTTACCAAAATAACTTACTATCCCCATGATAATAAAACAATTCTCTATTAACTGACAATATGTTTATTTATACAACATGTTGTTCTTGTCTGTCGAGCCATCCTTTTCATCCATCAGACAAGGACATAACATCGTATAAAGCTGTATACACAAAACACAATGTGATCTTTTTATTTATTTTTATTTGTATTTCGGTAAAGTCTATTAAGCACATAATATTCTAAATATGTTTGAAATAACTTTTTATGATACTTATTAAAATTTCAATGTAATCCTTATTAACCATCACCATATTCTCAATTCGAATAGGCCAAATCCTTGTAAGAAACTAAAACAAAATGTCTATCTTTTTGTAAGAAACTAAAAGAAATTGTCTGCCTAGGTTAGCGAACCTCATGTCGCGTCACTCCGGCCAGCCGGTGTGGTACGCGGAGTTCGACTACACCGGTAACCACAGCCATTACGAGGATCCTATCACGAAGAAACCAACTGGTAGGTAATACGAGAACTTACTGAAATGTAGATACTGAAGGTAGAGTGTGAAAAGTATCTATCTATACATATTATAAAACAAAGTCGCTTTTTTCCCTCATGTCCCTTTGTTCCCTTTAATCTTTAAAACTACGCAACGGATTTTGATGATTCTTTCACTGTTAGATAGCCCATTTATCGAGGAAGGTTATAGGCTATATTTTATCACGCTAAGACTAACAGGAGCGAAGAAATAGAGGAAAATGTGGAAAAAACGGGGAAAATTATTTGAAAGGGCTAACTTGAATGCGCTAATCTCAGGAACTACTGGTCCGATTTGAAAAATTATTTCAGTGTTACATAGTCTATTTATTGAGGAAGGCTATAATAGGCATACTTTTTTCAGTGGCTATATATTTTATACCCGCGCGACGCCGGGGCGGGTCGCTAGTTGAATTCTAAAGTATAGTTGGTACTTATAAACCTATAGGTAAGTTGAAGAGGTGTAGAGTAATGGAACATAGAGAATCCCTATTCCCTAGTCCCTACACATAACACTAAAATGTGCACTATAAAAAATACTGCCCACGGATAATCGGCAGGGCGATTATGCAGTTGCGCCTCAGCATCGCCTGTTGCGATGCTGTCACACAGCATCGCAACAGGCGATTGACAGCAGACATAGTATACCTTCGTTTGTTGCATTGCTGTCATGTTTAAGAGCGGGCTGCCAAATTTTGCTGTTTTCTAATAAGTATTACGATCCCGGAAGACGATTGACTTAAATGAAATTGAGATTTATTTAATCATTGTGTATTTATCTGATATTAGCCTAAGCCCTAACGGAAAACACGATTCACTTATTTTGACTCGATAGTTATATTTTTCGAAATTATGAATATTTCTGGGCTTTTCAACAATTTCTCGCCGGGTTAGTTCCCGAACCGGTGGTAGGCATCATGTAGACTTTCAGAAAATATTTGCAAAAATTTATTCTGAATAAAAAAATTTGAGTTTGAGTTTGAGTTTTAATATCTGTTACACTTATTGAGTTACTATCATTAAATAACTTGCACTGCTACAATCACACACTTAATAAAATAATGGTTAAAAGGAAATATTAGTATTATACTTAATTTTTAAGTAATCATCAAAAACATTTTTGGGACTTACGACCTTTACTTTCGTGCTATAATGCGGGAACCGTTGTTACGCGATATTGTTCACTATTAGCTGCAGCGCAAAGTACAATTCATGCGGGCACGATTGTATGGAATCATTATATCACAATTGAAGGATAGCGGGGTGTGTAGGCGGGGCTAGCGTGGTTTGATATTTCTGGCAGCCCGGTCTTAAAGTACTATCAATATTGCATTTCACAGGCGCAGTTCACCACGACGACCTCATCTACATATTCTCGCTTCGTGCCGTGTTCCCTGATATAGGGCGGGAAGGACTTGACGCCGAAATGGTCGACCGCATGACTGCTCTGTGGTACAACATGGCTACATATGGGTAACTGTCTTTGATCTCAGTTAAAAACAATAAAAAATAAATAAGTAATGTTGCCAGTTCTGTAAAAAATAAATATAAGTAGTAAAACAAGTTTCAAAACTCGAATAAGGTTGCATTCAAATGTTAATTAAATGAATCTAAATAAGTAAATAAACCCGTGCTAATGAAAATGTTTACACAGTACACAAATTAATACGTGCTATACAATGTTTTATACACTATACGCTATACCTTGTTTGATGTGCTGAACAAATAACAATAACTATACAAAAAGGGCAAAACATTGTATAGCTTATTGATTATTCTTTGTCTTACTTTTTTATTAGTAAGGGTAGTTACAGTAGGTCAAAGTAGTCTACTTAGGTAATGGGCATTGTCCAAAAAAAAACACATGTACTTTTTATATTTTTTTTCGTTAAAATGGGGTATTTTAAGAATATAAATTAAATAATTTTGAAATTCATTGGCTACTTTTTTCTCAATAAATTTTTAAAGTTTCGCTCTGACGTCATCATCGGCGGCCAAATGACCGCTGCAGTATGTTTAAATTTCCTTTCAATCTTATTTACAATGGCTGGTTCGTCAAATTCAAGTTCTCATTATGTGAAAGATGATACGAGAAGCTTACCAAAGGTTCGAAACGTAATGTTGCTCGAATTTATTGCTAATTTAACGCCATTGAAGGTCAAACTAAGGTCAAACATATTTGTTCAAAAATATAAGTAACTAATGGGTATTTTTTTCGTTTATATACAGAAAAACGATCACTGACCTTATTCCTCGAAATGTTTTTGTAATGAGCAAAATTAAAAAAAAAATGGACAATCCCCATTGCATATCTTTACTGATTGTCCGTAGACCGTATTAAATTAAACCACTTTTCAGAGACCCCAACCCCCGTGATGACCAGCCAGAGCTGAAGGGTGTACACTGGCCGAGAATGACGCCGCAGAAACGCACATATCTCTCCCTCGATAAAACCTTTTCCTTGCGTGAAAACCTCAAAGAAGATCGATTCCAAGTATGGGAAAATTTGTATCCAATCTCCTATTAGTAAGTTTATTAAATTTTTTACGTGCAATGTAAATAAATATTTTAATCCAAATACTCGTAAGTTTCTTTTAGTTTTTAACTTCCTCCACGTATCAAGTGTCAGTTTTCCTTATTTTTTTGGAAAAAATCAGTAAAAATATAAGTTATCTAAGTAGCAAGTGCGTGTGAATATTAATTTGTACCCTGCGGCTACCTACAAATGTGAAGTGTCCTAAGTAATAATAAGTAATATTTTAATGCGTATAAAACTCATAGGCAAATGTCTTAAGGAAAATGTTATCTAAGGTGTTCTACAAGTTACAGATTAGACACAATAGGAATAATAAATGACTAAGAAGAAACAGCAAAATATGTAGTATGTACCTAACTACCTACCAGGCAGGACATAAAACCGTACGTGTCCAAGCATCTCCCAGTCAGTACACAATGCGAGTTCTAGCGGTGTTGTATGTCGCTCTCGAGGTGAGCGCCGCCGCGAACACTCTTCAACGTGGTAAAGGTCGCCCAAGTCAAAATACAGGTATGTTCATATTGGAGCTAGGAGAAGATTTAATAGTTAATTGGAGCAATACTCAATAACGAGAAGCCGTCGTTTGGTTATTTTCGATATACCTATAAGAGCACTTAAGGCTACATTCCAAAGCATTCAAATATTATGGCGTTTATATCATAATCTTAATTTAATTAAAGTTGTATACTAAATAGAGCGTGCGACCCGTTATAACCAACGGCAAAGCCGCTGCCTCATCGCTGTCGGCTGGTTATTGCATTCCAGCTACAGCTGGTCCATTCGTGCCGAGGGTTTTTAATAATCAGTACGTAGTAACTATTTAGTAATCCGTGGTCTAGCTTCGTGAATGGATTTACCTGTAGTCAACTTTATAATGTTTGAGGAAAATGTTATGATTATATAGCTATAAGCTCATGCAAACCGCAGAAAAAACGAGTTTAACCGACTGGGCTTAACATTTTTTTTTTGTAATTTAGACGTAAACTTAAACACGGATCAGCCTACAACACTAACACCGTCAGGAGAGGTTCGTGGCTCGTACGATGTAACAAGGAAAGGTCGTAGGTTCGAGTCTTACCGAGGCATTCGGTATGCGGAACCACCCATTGGGAAACTTCGGTTCCAGGTAAGTAGTTTGTTACATACCTACATAATTTCAAATTTGTAGAGATGATAAGCCCTTTTATCACTGGAATAAAATTGTTATTTGCGGTAATTTATTAATTTCTTCTCGGCTTCCATTATCAAAACATATTATTTTGTGGATTGCAAAAACTGTGTTTTCTTTATGCGAATAGGTTTACTTCAGTACAAACTACTGGACCCATTTCCTTAAATCATATTTTATGAAATGAACTTATTATGTTTCAGCCTCCCAAGATGATACATCAATACACCAAGCCCGTGGATGCCAGTAAGGAGGGTCCGGCGTGCCCCATGCCCGCGTCCGCTCGGTTCTTCCCCAATCTCGACGAAGACTGTCTCACCATTAATGTTTTCACCCCTCAGAAGAAAGAAAGGTATATACTATAATATAGGTATATAAAGCTACGTAATTTTGCCTCTATTTTTCCTGTTATGAGTTATAGCGACCCTAGTAAAAAGACTTTATACATGACGCATATACCTATTTTCTTCATATTATGGTCAGTAAGTACTCACTATCGGAATTACTCGATAGTTTTACTCCAAATCGAGTAAAAATTATCGTGTGGACCGCAAAACTCACAACTCGAAGGCTCGCATCGAACCGGCTCGATGGAATTAAATAAATCTAATTTCCTTCGAGCTTACTCGACCCGAGCCGTCGAGCTTACTTAATTGAGTGAATGCGTGGACGAAAGCCCAAGCCGTGGTCTTTACTCTACGTGATTGCTCGATCGAGTAAAACTGTATGTGAGTACTTAGCAACTCACATAATTGGTGGATCAGCGTGCATATCTAGTTCTAAGCAAACCGATCAAGCAGCAAGCAAACTGGATTAATGGGCAGTATAGGCCATGGCCTATGGGCGGCAGCGTCCTACGGCGTCCCAGCGTCCTATTTTCTTTTTTTGGGTCGGAAAATGCTATTATGCATCCCCGGCAGCACTGGGGAGGGCAACCGGGGTATGTGGGACTCACTGCAGCCGATGAGATGGTAAGTGGCCGCAGCTCTAACCACTAAAATCCGACCGTGTTCCTTTCTGCGCCGCTACTGACAGATCCAAGGGAAACGTGGGGCCACCGCGCCGCGGTTCTATCAGCGCGGGCGGCAGCGTCCTAGGGTGGCAGCAGAGTTGTTACCTACATAAGGGCGGCAAAATTAAAGTGACCTATACATAAAAAATATATAAATAAAAAATAAAAAAAATTGTTTTATTTCTGAATAGATTTTAAAAAAATGCTTTCAAAACGTTGATACTACTGGTGCCTACCACCGGTTCGGGAACTAACCCGGCGAGAAGAACCGGCGTGAGAAACTCGCACGGGGCCCACTTTTTTACCAAAAAAAGTCAGAAAAAAATTAATCTTTTAAAATAAAATTTACAATGCTGTAACTTTAAATATACAATGTCAAGATACATACATATAATCCGGCCCTGCTCACAAGACTACCGAGGCGCTATTCTTCGTAGCCTTAAAAACCTTAATCAAATTAATTATTGCTGATCTATTGATTTTAAGACCTCCGTATTCTTTCCAGGAGTAAACTTCTTCCAGTGATACTTTTTATGCACCCTGGCGGCTTCTACGCGTTCTCCGGCCGCAGCGAGTTCGCCGGCCCGCACTACCTGCTCGACCGAGACCTCGTGTTCGTGACCATTAACTACAGGCTCGGTTCCTTAGGTAACTTTGCTACTTTAGTAACTTTACTACTTTGTCATACTCTTTTCATATTGTTAATTGAATGAGCTTAAAAGGGGTGACAGACGTACGAACTTAAAGTACGCGGGTTTTAAGTTCGCGAACTTACTCGGCACGCGTCGGTGACACACGAGAATCGCCACTGGATTACCATGTCCCCAAGCTCGCGGCTCGCGGCGCGCGGCTCGCAGCTCGCGGCTCTTTGCTGACACACAGGCGATTAAGATCGTCGAGCCATAAGTCCGCGTACTTACTCGTGTGTCTGTCACCCCCTTAAGAATCGGTGGCAAATTAAGCTGATCGCACATTTGTCAGCACCTTACCGCACCGCCTACCTAGTTACTACACGAAAAGAGTCGCGCGCCGCGGCGTACGGTGCGGACGAATGTGCGAGGCTTCACATCATTTCATACAGCTAATTCTAAAATGTGCGTTCAGCGCGTGCGTGCTGATAAATATGTGCAATCACCTGTCACCTGTGTGTGTATGTGTAATATGTGTAACCGAAATAATGAATTGCTACCAGATCCACAAATTACTGAATAATTTCTACATTATCCAATTGTCCATATTCCATACCTTCAGTCAGAACTTATACAAAGTTTCGTAAAATCTTGTTGCTTTGATGACGTTTATGTTCATTAATTTTGTCCGTTTTGTAGGTTTCTTGAGTACTGGAGACGAGCTGGCCCCCGGCAACAACGGGTTCAAGGACCAGGTGGCGGCTCTGAGGTGGGTTCAGAGGAACATCGCCGCCTTCGGCGGTGACCCCCACAGTGTCACCATAGCCGGCTGCAGCGCCGGTTCCGCCAGTGTCATGCTGCACATGATTTCGCCTATGTCTGAAGGTATTGCTTTTATATATTAATAACTATGTAGATGACCCTGTGAAATTCATATCACTTGCCTCCTGATATACCTAAACCTTACCTGGACTTCCGCGAATTCTGAAGTCTAAAATTAGCCAAATCGGTTCAGCCGATCTCGAGTTTTAGCGAGACCATCAACATTTTACAATTTATTTCTATCTATATAGACTAGTTTTCATTCCATGCAAATTTTGATCTCGCATCAAACTTCCTTAGCGGTGATTTTTTTTTTTAAATAATTTCTATGGACGCTACGCTCATCTTTCATGGGCCCGTGCTACGTACCCAAAGGACTTTTGAATTGTGATATGGAAACCAGAAAACGAAGTATAATTTTATATCTTCGACCTTCGTAGCGTACGGTTTTCGTAGACACCTGTTTTTTAGTTCCGCAAGTGACCGCTAGAGGCGCTGTAAAATTTGCCATACTAAAAATTTACGTAGTCGGTATCGAGTATCGATAAAAACTATAGCTTTAAACTCATGGTAGAGCTACTGTACTGTTTTTGTAGACGCCAATACGGTTATGTTATCGTAGACACCAACACAATTTTCGTAGGCAGTAAGGTATTCGCAGACACTATAGTATCTACATACTAGGAAAACGTAGAAACTAGTTCATACTAACTAATTCATCGACACCAGTCACCATGAACCTAAAAAGTTAAGGGTCATAACGCATATAAGTCAGTTTAATTCTGAAATGACTCGATGCTTCTTGTTCAAGGTCTGTTTCATCGAGCAATATCCATGAGTGGGTCTCCAGTTCGGAAAGTTCCAACGCCGAATAATCTCTACGGGATTGCAGTGAAGCAGGCGGAACTACTGAACTGCTCCACGATTAGTTCCAGGGAGATCATCGATTGTTTGAAGACGAAACCTTGGCGAGATATCGCTTACTCTGTAAATGGATTTGCTGTGAGTTAATTGACTTATCTTACTACTTACTGCTAGTAGGTAAGTAGCATCTGCGTATTTAAGCAAACACATCGGTGCTAACCAATACTAGGAAAGCGGGCATGTGTTTGCTTAAATACGCAGAATAGACGGACAATAATTACCTATTGGTTGTAATAAATCCTTGAATTTTATAAACTGGTGGTTAATTCTCTATCATTTATATCTGGTGCAGAATGCAGTAATTTAGGTATATTAAATTGTGGCAGTACCCAAAATTAGCCTCAAAATTATCCTGCATCGCATTATGGAAGTTTCGGATATCGGCAAGATATAATTTTATACAACGTCTGAAATGACGTCAGATGGGCTACGGCCTGACCTGACCGAGCATTTAGCTCGCTCGGTCGTAAGATCTTCCTTTTTGATCGCCACTGATATCGTTAAGAAATTAATGTACTTATCATTTTCGCAAACTTATTACGTACCAATAATTTACAGGAATTTGGAAGCGACCCTATAACAATATGGCAGCACGTTGTAGAGAATGACTTCGGACAAGAGCGGTTTCTGCCAATAGAGCCAATGGACGCTATGAGAGAAAGCAAAATGCACGCAGTTCCTCATCTTATTAGCCAAACAAAAGACGAATTCTTCTGGTTTGCTTACAGTAAGTTCAAGATTATAATTAAACGTTATTAATTGAATGACCTTATAAATATATTCTATTTGCGTAAGGAAAAGGTCATAACGGCTAACTTTTATTTACTCGATACATTGCTCAGCGTCATTACTCATAAGTCACAACTCATGTTATGAGAGGCAAATAATAATAACTTTTTATTTCAGATCCTCTGAAAAACGAAAGCCTACGCAAGCAAATGAACGAAGACTGGGAGAGGGTGGCGCCTATATCATTCGTTTTGCCTCGAAACAACGCCACCGAGGCCACGAGAGTGCTACGCCGGCAATATTTACAAGACAAACCCTTAGTGAACGACGCAAACACTGCCAGGAGACTGGGGCAGCTGTACGCTGACGCTATCACAGGCTTCCCAGTTCACAGGTACTATATTTCAGAGTTGTTTCACCTCTTAAAGGACCTTTGTTATAATGATACATAAAGGATCAGCTTTAAAGAAATTCAATTCAGAAAAAGGTAGTCAACAGTAAGTATAGGTCTACCAGAATCTGATGGCAATTTTTGACAGCAGATTTTCAAAAAATATCCTTGATCATTGGATAAATTTTTATATTTTCATGTTTCACACACAAAATAAGCTGCTAAAGGAATAAGAAAGGATGAAAATGTTTTATTTCTATTACCCCGGTATTGCTAGTCAATTTATTTTCTCACTTTTTGCCATCAGATTCTGGTAGGACCTAAGTATATCTTTTTTTATAAAATTCGAAAGGCACTTTGCAGAATGAGTTTTAATTTTTAAGATATTGTGTCTTTTATTTGTCAGGATGGCCAACCTCATGTGTCGGCATTCTCCGCACCCAGTGTGGTACTACGAGTTTAGTTACATCGGCAACCACAGCCACTACGAAGATCCAGTCACTAAGAAACCTGTTGGTGCGCATTCAATAAATTGTGTTTCAATAATTTAAAAAGAATAATATTAGAGAAGCTAAATGAGTTTAATTATTTTAATAAATTGTTTCCAGCTGCTGCTCATCACGACGACATGCACTATCTAATGTCGCTTCGGTTTCGTTTCCCCGATATTGGACTAGAAGGTCGAGATGCGCAGATGGTTGATCGAATGACTGCTTTCTGGTACAACTTTGCTCGATATGGGTGAGTCCATTTTTCGACCGCATTATGTCAAGATCTTTGCATTATCATTGACTTAATAAAATGGTTACGACATAATATTGTGCATGTTGATGTTGTGTTCGTATTTTCAGTGATCCGAACCGACGTGATGACACGCCAGAGTTGCCGGATTTGAAGTGGCCTCCTATGAAACCAGACGATCGAACTTATTTACATATTGATGACGAGTTTTCCGTAAATAAGAATCTCAAAGAAGATAGGATGAAAATTTGGGAAAATTTATACCCAATAAAATATTAATTTATTATTTTGTAAGATTTTTTATGACCTGTATTTTATTTCATAATAAAACATTGCTCTTTTCAAATGAAAAGTCATAGCTTCGTGTTTCATTTAATCGAAAAAAAATACGCTGTCAGATGTCATTGACAGCTTGTCCTTGGTTTGTCACATGTCAGTGTCAAAAAGAAAAATCGATCAGGGTTGCCAGACGTACGAGAAATCTCGTACCATTACGAGATTTAGAGGGTCTGTACGAGATTCAAGATTAACGAAAATCTCGTACACTTTTTTACGAGATTTTAACAATGACGACTACTTTCGCATACCTATAAGATATATCAGCCAAAAAGTTAATTTAGTTAGTAGTAGTAGTAAATATGCAAAAATCGCAGTCTTGGCTTTGCCTCATGCAAATGCAGACTGTGAGCGAGTATTTAGTAGGTAATAACTACTTAATGAGAGGTTTTCTTACTTTTTATCTCCAACAGACGGCGCGACGATAGACACTTCTAGATTTTCTATTGGTTCCCCACCGATCTGAAATTATCTGCAGGTTGGCATCACGGATACATATTGGTCGTGTTTCTAAAAAATATCAGTGTACTGTCAAGTGTGGCATAAATCAAAATATCTTAAACCCAAGCGATCATTGGCCTAAGCGATTAGGCCAGTATACTGGTAATAGTTTAGGAACACGCTGAGATGAAAAGCTTGTCAAACTGAAAACTGACAAGTGACAACAGTTTTGGCGCAGTTTTGGCGGGCATGTGAAAGAGTGCTGTTGTGTTTTTGTATTATTTTCCTAAAATTGTGTTAGCTGGGTTTTTAATGTGTAATATTGGTAGAATATTAACCATTATATATTCGTGTTCATGCACAAGTGTAGGAAAGTGATGTAATATCCAGAAAAGTGCTATTTTGTATTCCCTCCAAAACTCCATCGAAAGTTTCAGTAAAGCGTCTACCACTTTACTGAATCGACCGACTTGACTCCTTGACTGTATTGACTTTTACTTAGACTTTGACTAGACTTTAGACCTGACGATACATGAAAACGATGATGAAAATTATAATAGGAGGAATATGGTTTTCCCGCCATATTCCTTACCTTTTTACCTTGTCTGTGGCACAACATACACATCCTTTGTGTCAAGTTGCCAAAAAAGAAGAAAAAAAAAAAAAAAAAAAACAGTTTTGGCGGCCATGTTACTTGCAAACTTCTTCAACTTTTTAATATTGGTGTGGTTTTTATTATTTTTTTCCAAATAGTGTTATTTGGGTCTTTGATGTTCATTATTGGTAAAATATTAGCCATGAAGTACCCGTTATCTTGCACAAGTGCAGGTAAGATGTTGTCAAAACCAACATTTATTATTCCTGTGACATTTGGTGTGAATATCGGTAAATAGGGCTATTTCTTCCGTGAGTTTTTACTAAAACATCGTTGTAATAACTTTGTTATCCTAGTCATTGGAATCTTATGGCGTCTTCTTCAAATTGAAATGTATCAAGTTTCACATTCTTTTGCCCAGTTTTGTAGCAAATAATGATGGTATTCCCTGGTATTACCGATAGTTGTCTACCCATACGCCATCTAGTTTCTAAAATGGAAACTGTTTGACAATCAAATTAAAAAGTTATGAAAATCCCTCATTAAAACAGATTTAAGAAATCGTCTTATCACAGATACAGTACCTATAATGGTAGGTACACTTTTAGCTTCCGAAAGCGCTAAAGGCCCAAATCGCAAAGGTAATTGCGAATGACCAGAATGATCCATGAGAGAGGCCAGAATGACAGCTGAAAAGCTATAAGTACTCTAAAAATAAAGATGATTTTACTAACATCCCTTAAGTAGAATATAAGTAATAAAAATATGATTTTCAATTGTTTTGTTTGAATTTAACAGCCCCAAGCGCAAAGAATATGACTACACAAGTTAAATAGTACAGTAAATAGCATAAAATCATTATTTTTATTTGAGTTTCTTTAAATTTATGCTTTTACGAGATTATTTGTTGAAATTACGAGACATTTAGCAACCCTGGTACGAGAAAAAAAAGTTATCATCTGGCAACCCTGAAATCGATAAATTTTTCATTGTCTTGCTCTTTTTGGCGGGAAGAGGAAGGCGCCTTTTTTGAACAACAATTTGGAAAAATCGTATTTAATAGTTTTTATACATTAAAAGTACTTTAAAAGTAGATAATATGCAGGACGAGAGCGACGGAGATGATCCGAACTATAAATCTTCGTCATCGAAGAAAAGGAAAATAGATGAAATCTCAGGCGATAAGTACAAACCCTTTACTAAGTCTTCGTATTCTATAAAATATCCTGACAATAATTGCAGCGGAGAATTTGTCTTCGTCGAACATTGTAATAAGGATACAAAAATAGAAAACATGAACCCCCTTAGCCTTTCGAAAATTTTCAAAAACGCAAAAGGAGTTTATGAAAGAGCTAGAATAAGCGCCCGCAAAATAAAAATAACTTTCAAACAAGCGGCATTAGCTAATGATTTCCTCAATGCATCATTTATTCAAGAAAACAATCTAAGAGCATATATCCCAGCAGCCTCTGTGGAAAGGGTTGGGGTAGTTAGGTACATTCCTAAGGAAATTAGTAATACGGATTTATTTGAAAAAATAAGTAGCGATATTGACATAATTGGTATACGTAGATTTATGAAAAAAGAAAATAATACATTTGTTCCGTTAAATACTATTACTGTTACTTTGTCTGGCACTGTATTACCACAATGCATTTTCTTAGATGGATGGAGATATAAGGTTCATAATTATATACCTCCAGTTCTACAATGTTTTAAATGCTTACTTTTCAATCACTCTGCAAAATATTGTTTTAATGAACAAGCATGTTCTAAATGTGCAGAGAATCATTCCTATAAAGAATGTACATCAGAAGTTTTAAAATGTAAAAACTGTGGAGGTAATCACCTAGCTATTTCTAAGGAGTGCCCAATTAAGGCTTCTAAAATTAAGAAAAACATATCTTTGAGAAATAATAATTCTACTTATGCAGACATAACAAATAATTTAACATCTTTCCCACCTCTGACAAAAACTAAACCTCAAAATGTTAAAATTGTTCCAGAAAAGATATCAGCCCAGGACATTATTAATAATCAAAAAATTTTAGAAGCCATAATAAGCACTATTGTAAGTATAGGAAATTCTAATGAGATTAAGACTACAACACATATTAAAGAAACATTCATTAAAAACTTTAATAAGTAATGGATAGTATTAATATTGTACAGCATAACATCCAGAGTTTAAATAATAAAAAACCTTTACTTCAATCACTCTTAATAGATAAAGAAATAGATATAGCTTTATTAAATGAAATATGGCTGAAAACTTCAAGTCCTCGGATTCATTTCCTTGGGTATAATTTCATTCTTAAAAATGCTTCAAATGAACACGGAGGAGTGGCAATAATTATTAGGAATTCTATAAAGTATGTGCAGCATCCGACTCCAAATTATCAAGATATACAGACTATTGCTATAACCATAGAAACAGGTATAGGTTTCATTACAATCCTTTGCATTTACAGTCCACCTAGAAACAAAATTAATATAACAAAATTAAAAAGAATAATTAAGAATCTTCCTAAACCTATTATCATATCGGGTGATTGTAACGCCCATCACATAGCTTTTGGTTGTACAATAAATAATACAAGAGGACGAGACTTGTATGAAGTTATAGATGAATATAATTTATGTATTTTAAATACAGGTTGTACTACAGTAGGCAGACCAAACAATAACACTTCTGCAATTGATGTTACACTAGTGAGCCCAGAGCTGGCTCCCTATTGTGAATGGTATGTCGGTGAGGATCCGTTGGGAAGTTATCACTTTCCAACTTTTACAAAACTTAATACTTCTCCTATGCAATATGACATAAATAAAAATGTAAATAAGTATTTATTCAAAAAAGCTAACTGGGATAAGTTCTTTAATATGTCAAATGATTTATTTCAAGATTTTGAATGTAATTTACAAAATCCTTTAGAAAGTTATAATCATTTCTGTGATCTACTAAACACTTTAAGAGATGAATGTGTTCCAAAAATTATAATAACTAATTCATCTAAAAAATTAAAAAAAAGGGTACCTGCTCCGTGGTGGAATGATATTTGTGATAGGGCTGTAAAGGATTGTAGAGTCTATATTTTTCCAAAGCTTGGAAAAATATAGAAATAATTTGAGTATGGAAAATTATATAAATTATAAGAGATTAGATGCACTCAAAAAAAGGATTATAAAAGAGGAAAAGAGAAAAAGTTGGCAAAATTTATGCTCTACATTTAATAGATACACAGTCCCCAGTCACAAATATTTGGAATTTTATCAAAAAATATAAGCATGTAGATTCTAGCATAAATAGTAAATGTGATAGTTTTGTACCAGAATTTTTAGACAAATTTACAAATGATGAAGTATGTGACAGTTCATTAGAAGATATATTTAAAAGTAATAATGATAGTGAATATTTCAACTTTTTCATGAAAGATTTTAGCTGGGATGAATTTTATAGTTCCTTAATGTCAAGAAGAGATTCTACTCCTGGACTGGATAATTTTCCATATTTAATGATTAAAAATTTACACAAAAACGCACAAGCAGTTCTTCTTAATATCTACAATCACTTATGGTCCAAACAAGTTGTTCCCGACGAGTGGAAAACTCAGTGTGTTTTGCCTGCCCATTCTGAAAAAAGATAAGCCAATCCATGATCATAATTCTTACCGTCCAATATCACTCACTTCATGCATAGGAAAAGTTTTTGAAAATATGATAAAAGTTAGGTTAGACTACTTTACAGAAACTAATTCAATATTACCAGATTTTCAGTTAGGTTTCCGTAAAGGAAAAAGTACAGTTGACGGCTTTGTTTCATTTCTTAATGATATTAAGAATTAGAAGGAGCATATGATAATGTTAATTTGTCTGTACTTATTAAGGTTTTAAGTGAATTGGGCATTCCTGGTAGATTTTTAAATTGGATATATAGATTCTTTAATCACCGTCTTGTCTATGTGAAATTTAATGATATACTACATGGTCCGAAATTTGCACATAAAGGCTTAATGCAAGGAGCGATATTGTCTCCAATCCTGTATAATTTATATACATCACAAATTTGTAAATATGTAAAAGTATTAGGTGTTAATGTTCTACAATATGCTGATGATATTGTTATATATTGTATTAATCGTCTACTAAGCTCGGCCAATTGTAATATTAATTTAGCTCTTAAGCAACTGTTAAATTATTACAATAACAAACTAAAACTAAATATTAATTCTTCAAAAAGTTCAGTTATGACTTTTGGTAAAAGTCAATGTAATGTTCAAGTTAAATGTAATAATGAAATAATCTCAATAGTAAATGAACATAATTTTCTAGGTATAGTTTTAGATAACAAACTCAAATTTAATAAACATATAGATTATATATGTAATAAAGCTTACCAGCGACTCAACATATTGAGATGTTTAGCAGGAGTTTTTTGGGGTGCTGATCCAAAAATTCTCTCAATGTTGTATAAAAGTTTAGTTAGGAGCCACTTTGACTATAGTTGCTTAGCATATATTAATGCTAGCGCTAGTCTTCTAAAAAAGTTAGATATAATTCAAAATCAAGCGCTGCGCATTATAACTGGTGCGATGAAATCCACCCCGATAAACTCAATGGAAGTTGAAACTTGTATACCTCCTTTATTCTTGAGACGACTCATGTTAGCTGAGAAATACTTTGTTAAGATGATTGCAATTAAGTCCTCACTTCCTGTAAGAAAACTGAAAGTATCTGAGGAAATAGCTAGTCTATTAGATTCTTCTGTAATTACATCACAAATTATTTCTACGAGAATTTTGCCTCAGATACCGACTTTGTAGCAGTTGGTTTTAAATATGACAAATGACATTTATTCTAGTGGTCTATGGCCAATTAACTTTGAAGGTTCTATAGAGAAAAAATATTTGGTAACAACCGGAGATATCTATGGTAAGACTGATTTTCTTAGTTTTTTAGAAAAGAAAACGGACTTTTATAAAATTTATACAGATGGGTCGAAAACTATAGATGAGGTTAAATCAGCTTATTATGATGAATTTCTGGATGTTACTAAATGTTTTATGATCAGTAATATGTGCTCTATTTATACAGCCGAATGCTATGCCATTTATATGGCATTACAGCATATTAAAACTTTGACCTATGTAAATAAGTTTCCTATAATATCAGATAGTAAAAGTGTCTTAGTAGCTATAGGGAATAGTAATTTAAGTTTCAAATGCAATTATATTATTTTTAAGATCAAAAACATATTACATGAATTAGTCAGTAATAACGTTAATATAGACTTTCTATGGGTTCCCTCCCACAGAGGGATTGCTGGAAATGAAAGAGCAGACACAGCTTCTAGAGGACCACCAGACGAAGACCATAAGAACATTTTAAAAGTCCCATTTACAGACCTCTTTTTGACGATCAAAGATGAAACCTTTGAGCTATGGAAAAGAATTTGGAATACAGTAAAGGTTAATAAGGGCAAATGGTACAGTGACATAAAGAAAGATCTCTCAATACCATGGTATAACACTGTACATTTTGAATCAAGAAAATTCACATCAGTAATAACAAGAATGAGATTTGGCCACTGCTTGGTCCCCTCCCACCTTTATAAATTAAGAATATTAGAAGATGCGAAATGCCCCAAATGCCTAGAAAATGATGCTGACCTCAAACATATTATCTTTGATTGCAAAGAACTAGGTCTAGACAGAATATTACTCTGCTCTGAAATAGATAACATATGTAAAGATAGAGACATAAGTGTACCTCGCCGCCCAGAAGATTTATTATCCAATTACGATTTCTTCAAATGTTTATACCGATTCATATGTTCAACGATGGAAAAACTGTAAAAATTATTGTAAATAGTGTTTTTTTTTTAATGTGTTTTGTAATAGTGCTCAGTAAGAAGAAAGAAGAAGGACATTAATTTTTTTTTAATTTAATTTAAAAAAAAAAATTAAAAAAGAAAACGTTTATTAATGTATTTTTTCTGGAGCAAAGGACCTGTTTCCATATATATACTAGTTTTTGCGGTTTCCAGCTCCCAATAAATTAAAAAAAAAAAATCATTTTTGCGACAGAAGTAATTTATAATATTAAATTAGTAGATATTATTTACTTATTTTTCGCAGGTATTGTAAAACCGCTTAGGTGAAATTCCTTACTATTATTTCTAGAAATACTTTTAACCGTAAACAAAATAAATAATATTTTAAAATTTTTCAACTTGTCGCTGTAAAATAATGATAAGAAAAATAATTTTCTAAGTAATTGAATGTTTTTAACGTATAAAGGTGCTGTTTAATATAACCCAGATTTAATACCCAGCTGCATTGCTGAAAAAAAAATGGGAGGTAAATATTTTTAATTTTTTTGGATGAATAGCTATTTCAGCATAATGATTAAATAACATAACCAAACCAAACGTGATCTTGTCCCACGTAACACATTTTAGTTACTCATTTATTGTGGTGAGCGTTCAAAGTTGTACAAAATATTGATTTTTCAAGCCATGCACTGCAACTTTAGATGTATGATAGTTTGTATTTTGAGTGAAGTATAATCGGATATTTCCTTATTCTCTAAACTTCTACTCGATATTACGTGTAGTGTCCGGTGAGCGAGATGGGTGTGCCGCGTCTCGTATGTGGCGGAGCGCCTGCAGTTCACTGGCAGCTCCCAACTCCGAGGAAGCCTGGCAGCAGGTTGTGGGTGCTTCACCCGCTGACTCACTGTGGCACTCATTGAGGAATTGTGTTTCTTATCAGGTCAGATACCACAAGGAGAGAACTATTTATAACCTGTCTTCTAATGCTTCTAATGTCTTGAAGCATCATTTGGTACAGGACCTAGGCATTGATTCTCATCAATAAAAGAATTTTCAATAAAATGACACTCCTTTTAAGTAAATTTTTGTGTTTATTTCAGGCTGGCATATGGCAGAACCTTTTAACAAAAGGAATAACAGATGTTGAACACCCAGCGGCCTTTAAGCTGGCCATAGTGCTACGCCACACACCCTCTGAGCTTACAATTAGGCTCCTCACTGACTTACTACATGTTCACCCACAGTCGGTAAGAGATAACTTATCATATTAGCTCTATAAACACTGAAATAGCCAAAAGATTTTACATTCAAGTTATCTGTCATCAATTGATTGAAGCTTTTACCTCTATCTACTATTACTAGAGACTGGATTATATGCAACATAAAAAGCTTGTTATATGCATGCAAATATGCATGAAAAATGCTTAAAATATGCATGAAAATTGGCAGAATATGCAAAATTAAATGACAATATGCAAATTCAAAATCTGCATATAATTAATAAATTATTTTTTTATAGGTGATAATAGGTACAGTAACATTATAATATGACATTAAAATTATTTAAAAATGTTGTAAACGTAAGCAATCAAATATTTTCCTAAATTTTTAGTTGTAAGATTGTTCTGCAATCAATTAGAATATTTTTGTAAATAGAAAAGGTTTGCTCCAGTCTCCACATTCGCTGAGAAAACTTGGCAGAATTTGAGCTTGGGTGCTATGTTAGCGCTTACAGTTTCTGGCAAAAGTTCTGCCGTCCCATTAATTGTAGTTCGCAAGCGTGACATTCTACTTTCTCTTTTTTGATATTGTTTTATTTTAATATTGTAACTGTCAAAACAAAAGACGCACACAACTACGACTGCATTCGAAATGCAATTAAAAGTCACAACTATTACTCAATAGCCCTAATGTTTTGTAACTGTTATTGTTATTAAATTTGGTTGCATTTCGGAACGCAGGTTTAGTGGAAAATGTTGTAAATGTACCGATAATATGCATCACAACTAGATCTTAGGTAAAATATGCTATTACCGCTGAGAATGGCTAAAATATGCAAATGCATATGCAAATATGCAAATGCATACAATCCGGTCTCTGACTACCACAATATAGATAAAATTATATATTTTTTATACAAAGATTGGTTTTAATTTGGGTGAGTGACGGGCGCCTAATATCCATACACAGAAACGCATTAATTGCTCCAACCACAATAAATACTTTGTGCTGTTTTTAAACTGAAATATGTGTTTGTGTGTTTCCAGCAAGAGCTGATATCGTACATCCTGTCTCTGCTGACGGACGACGAGGCGTGGTGCGGCGGGTGCGGGACGCGGGGCGGAGGCGCGGCGCTGCGCGACTTGCAGCTGTTCGGGGACTGCGAGCTGGCCGTGCTCGCCGCCAGCCGCGAGGAGTACGACGCGCATGCTAAGCTCGTGCGTGCAGAGTATACGGGCATGGCTCGACAGCATTACGTCGAGCTGCGGGTCAAGGTAAACATTTTTATTTTTATGAATACATCTTAAACTTTTTAAAATAGGCCAATAGGCGCAAGAGAGAGGAAGAATGAAATTTGATGTTGTTGGCTGTAGAATAGAACAGATTTTTTTTTAAAATAAACAAAATTAAAAAGTAAAAACACTATATTAGGAAAAACTATGTACGTACAAATAGGTGGTCTTACTGCTAACAGCAGCGTCTTCCAGACAAACGTTATGTATTTACTTCTGTTGTCTCCAACTCCAGTTTGTAACAATAACTTTACAGAATTATTACTAATTATTTATAAGTGAGGATTGAATTAATGAAGAGAAAACACAAAATAAATTGCAGGTGCTGAACCAGTTTTCGCAGATCCCGAAGATCTACCACACCCCGGAGTTCGAGTGTTTCGAGCTGGCCGCGCGCGAGAACATCGACCGAGAGATCGCCACACTGAGGGAGCACTTGCTTACGGGTATTCAACACTGACTCTTATAATTTTCCTTTTCAGGGTTCCGTAGTCAAAAAGGAACAGTCTCCAGGCTGTATCTCAGGAGCCGCTATAGCTAGACTTTTCACAGATTGTATATCTGTTGCCGCTATAACAACAAATACTAAAAACAAAATAAAATTAATATTTAAGTGGGGCTCCCATACAACAATGTGATTTTTTTGACCTTTTTTGGTCGATATCAATGATGGCAACAGGTAGGTACTTGTAATTTTTACAAAGGCCTTAAATATATGACGTGTACTTTAATAATTAATAAAAAAATTGAAATAAAATAAAAATTAATTTAAAATTTTTCACACAAAAAACACAATCTTTGGCCTATTTTAGCTCTATAACAGTACGGAACCCTTTGTGCGCGAGTCCGACTCGCAATTGGCCGATTTTTTTTATCACTTTTTTAATATAAAAAAAATGATTTACTGCAACTTTCTAGTAAAGTGCAAATTAGCAAAAACACTCAATATTGTTTTTAACCTATCAACCTCCATAAGGACACCGGCGACCGCGACAACAATAGAACAACAATAGATTATTCACGATCGAAGGATTAAGTGAAGGCAAAAATTAAAAATTGTACTATTCTGTGTTATTGTTAATGATTTTCTATATTTTATTATATACATAAAATCTCTATGTAAATATATTATTATTTTACATAAAATCTGACCTTGAATTTAAAAGAATGAGTGTTTTATATGAACTTCTGACTAAGTGAAATCCTATGAGTTCGAAAACAAAATAAAATTATGCATCCAAACGTAATTGAATAAAACAAGCTCCGAACTGGCTTTACTGATTTTTACCAAATTTTATATGCATATTCAGTAGGTCTGAGGATCGGCTACTGGATACTTTATATATTGATAAGTGCATTTGTTGGATAAATAAAAGTAAATTATTACAACCTGAGACTGACGTCGACCATTGTTTGTGCGACGACGATTGTGCCATAGCGCCATACTTATTTAGTCACTTCAATAAAATAATATGGGCGAAATACTTTATATTATGGCAGAGCAACGTTTGCCGGGACAGCTAGTATTATTATAAAATTACTAGTGACTAGATGACGCCCGCAACTCTGTGCGCCAAATATCGTTTATCGTGCGGGGAACGCACATTTTTCCATGATAAAAAGTATCCTATGTCTTTTCCCGGGGCTCAAGAGTATCTCCATATCTTTCAGCAAAATAGGTTCAGCAGCTTAGGCGTGAAGAGGTAACAGATAGACAGTGTTCGTTTTATTACTTTAAACTTGTGGACTGTATTAGAAGATGTAAAGTATAAGATAAATAAAATTATTACGTTTATTGAAGAATGTTTGTAGCGTCCTAGGCCTAGGACGAATGTAAAAGTAAAAGTGAAAGGAAGTTCCTGTGTTGCCAGATGATGCGGCCGGAAGACGTCGCTTGACGTAGGCGCTATCCAGCCTATGTGTTTTTTGCCCATTAAAAAAATAATGACCATTTAAGGTTACTTTAAAGACGCGAAATCGCGTACAGACAGTCATCTGGTATAACATGAATTAACAAAGTTTTATATTTTGTTCTAGTTCCATAGTGGGGCGCCGGCGGCGCGGGCTACTCTAGTGACACGAGCTCCGACGCCGCCTCATCCGCCGCGCCCGCCTCCCCCGCCCCGCCCACTCCGCCAACTCCGCCCACTCCGCCCGCACAGTAGGCGGGACCAGAACTGTGGACGTATCCTGTGTACTTGTGTAGTGTTACGTATAGTGAATCTTTTCCATTGCAAATATAGACATTAACGCAGCGTATTTTAAAGGTTTGCTATTTTGTCATGCGGACCTTGTATTTTTGCTGTTTAAATTTATTGGTAAGGTGGATAATGTTTTACACGTCTTTTGCCAAGTTGAGATCATCGACACCAGCTGAAAGGCGACACGAATAGTTATAGTGTCTTGCATGTCAGTGACAGCTCTTAACTAACTTCAGAGTAGTATATTTACATTCGAAGTAAATAAGAAGACACGCTAATAAAAATTAGGCAATATAGTCTGTAGCTGCATTTCGGTGTCTGTGGTGATGCGCCACTTTAGAGCTCTTACCTACGAATAATATAACCTAAGGAAACATAACTCCCATACTAATACAGTTTTAAATTTGGTTCCATTCGAACTGTCATGTAACGTCAGCCTTTATACCGTCAAGGTCACCTAAATATTGCAAATGTATGAAAAGTGAACCTAAGGTACACGTTTTTGACAAGTATTTTGGAGCATGTTTTTTGACGGAGTTACTCTTCCTTAGTTTTTATTATTCGTAGGCGCTTACAGACGAACGGCACGCGTCGACGGCAGTCGACGGCAGCCATCGACAAGTGCCGTTCGTCTGTAAAACGCCTTAGATGCACTGTTAATTTATAATGCTCTAATTACATCGCTTTTTTACGTTTTATTAATCGACGTAGCGTTTATTATTTTTAAATAATTATAAACAATTTATTGAATAATATTTATAAATTATGTATTAGGAATTAGGTAGTACATGGACTAGGTCTCGGAAGCTGTAAAATGTTTCTTGTAGATCTGGAATTGGTATAAGCTATAGAAATATTTGAATATTATATTAAAAATAAGTTTTGTAGAAAATTACAAAGGTCTACTTATGGCAGTCTGTGTTAAATTTATTTGGGTTCAACATAATCATATTGTGTCACTCGTTTTTCATATGTTTGAAAGAGAACGCACGATAGTTTGTTAACCAATAAGCAACTTAACACAGACTGACGCGAGTGAAGTTAAAATAAGTAAATCTTAAAGTTTTAACTAATATTAATCTTATTTCTTACATATTTTAGTCTGTCCTTTCTAGTTTAAGCACTTTTAAAATTATTTTCTTCTCTTTCTCCTCTCGATCTCAGTAAATGTTTGTTATTTAAATAAATGTATCAGTGTAACTAATGTGAATTATATTATAGGCTAGCTTTTTGAGTGATCTTTGTGAAGCAATGTTAGGCGTTAGTGTGGGTGATAATTTATAAACATTAGCCGCTAGCATAGGTTATAACTTTAATAGGTGCGTCGCAGACGTCACACTTTTTGTGTGATCGAGTCTGCGGCTTACATACAGTATGATGGCGCGCGCCATGCAGCCGCAGGCTCGATCACACAAAAAGTGTGACGTCTGCGGCGCGCCATATAGTATCAGTGGCGGTTCTCTCAGCATATTGAAGGCACAGACTGGCGATCGAACAACTCAACTACTACAAAATCCTCACAAAATAACAACCAAATTATAAAACTCTACTTAAGAGCGGGCTGCCAAATTTTGCTGTGTTTTCTAATAAGTATTACGATCCCGGAAGAACACTTTAAGTTGAAGTTACACTTATTGAGTTACTATCATTGAACTACTACTGAGCTACTCACTATTAGGCTGCCTTCACATTTAGTCGCGAGTATTGCGTCAGCCGCGCGACTTAATATGAAGGCAGCCTTATCTTCACGCTGAATTTCATTTACACGCTAGTATTTTTCCTTTAATTAGTAAAAATTAATGTTTGCCTACTTTACGTTTGACGTTGCCTTCATGTTGCTGTATGCGTCTAATAGGTTAGAAAAGCTACTTACTAGTCTGATTAACAAGTGCCATTTTCGTCAAAACCTGATCTCATGCACCTAAAATTATGATTTTGGTCTCATTCGATTCGAAATACCAGAACATTCTATCAAAATTCCAAGAGGGGCTGAAAAAAAAAATGCAAAAGTTATAAACAATTAAGTAAACATAAAAAGAAGGGTAGTTTTTTTTTTTTATATTTGAAAAACTATTTGAGATAATCAAAATTTGAAAAATAGATCCTTAAAGAGCAGGAAATTTCCTAAAAGAAGTCCTAGATCCTGGAATTGACATTAAAATGGTGACTATTAGCAAATAAACAAAAGCATAATAATTAAACAAATTGTGATAATTTATTTTTGTTAACGGATTATTGTTAATTAATATGTCTACTTAGTACCCAATTTTTTTTATTCCTTAATATTAATATTTAATCACTTAAAATATTTTTTTAGTTCACGTAGCAGATTGCGGCAAATCACGCGAAATCCGAACCACGCGGTTTTACCGTTACTTTCGCCGCTCAATTAAAGCTATAAGGATTATTGCTAAGGTTCCAAATTCTAGGACGTTTTTTAGGAAATTTCCTGCTCTTTAAGGATCTATTTTCAAATTTTGATTATCTCAAATAGTTTTCGAAATATTAAAAAAACCAAACCCTTATTTTTATGTTTACTTAATTGTTTATGACTTTTGCATTTTTTTTCAGCCCCTCTTGGAATTTTGATAGAATGTTCTAAATGGTATTCCGAATCGAATGAGATCAAAATCATAATTTTCGGTGCATGAGATCAGGTTATGACAAAAATGGCACTTGCTAACCAGAGTATACTTGACAATGACAGCGACATGGGTTAGCTCAGTAGTCCCCAACCTTTTTTTCATGCGGGCCACAAACATGTTTTGGTCTTGGTGTCGCGGGCCGCAACAACAATTTTTTAGGGTTAAAAAATAACATTCTTCAAAATTAACGATTTAAAAGTGGAAAAATTTAACGATTATCACGTAGACTTTACGTTATTTTGCCGATGGGCACTTCAAAATTGTTTAACATCACGCAGGCCACAAATAAAGTCCCGGCGGGCCACGGGTTGGGGATAGCTGGGTTAGCTTATGCCTACAGTAACATTTTTTATCAATAAGGAAGGTAATGTGTGAGCCAAGTAATTTTAGTAGTGTAGATTTAGAACTGTCACAGATTTTACTAGTCATGAACACACAGTAAGAAAAGAGGTAGACACTATTGCTTGATAGTAAGATATTATTTAAGTTAGTTGTTAAGAGTGCAGGGGCTAAGGATCAATATTTTAGCGTTCCATATTCCACAATCGAGGGAAAATTAATTATAAGAAAATAGAGATATATTAGATATATTATGAATAAATAAATAAAAAATATATAATTAATACTATTGCGTAAAAATAAGTACTTATTCTGAATTCAATGTCTTTATTTATATAATTATAACAAACTCTCTTTAACATTTAAAGAATTGTGAAAAAAAAAAATGAAATTTACTTTTGGTAAATTATGAAATATGTTTCAATGTCTTGCAGAGTAGAACCTGCCATTAATTAAATTCATAGTTATCTCAAAGAAAACTTTGGGTAGTTAATACAGTAACTATACAATAAGAAGTTGACGTCACGTTTAATTATGCGTAGAAAATTAAAGTATAGAAATAGATATGTATTACAGATATAAAATATGCTAACGACACACACTACTGACGAAAATATGATAAGAATGTTTTAATGTTATAAATAAAGAATTATTTATCCTAATAATACGCAGTATGAAGCTGAAAATATTTATGTGTAGTGTCCTTGTATCTTAGAAATTACAATATAGGTACTCTAGTGTAGGCACCCTAAAATGCTTTAAAACATTAATTATAATACTAAGTTTAAAAGTATTTAATATATGTACCTCTATTTAAAGTATCGTGTGTTGAAGCCATCTAGCCATCGCGACGCCGAGGCCTATCGTATTGAATTTCATAGAAACGAAGAAGTCAAAGAACCAAGAACAGCATAAGCCATAAATATTTCACTACACTATCATCTTATTTTTAAAAAAAAACAACATTGCTAATTTAGTTATAGATGTTTACAGTTCTAAATATTTCCTGGTAATGCATAACCTTGTTAAAAAATATAATAAATAATGGTTTCCAGTATGAAAATATGCAAATTTTAAAGAAAATGAATTATATTTATGTATGTCGTAAATTTTATGATTGTAAATTATGCTTATCTCATGATTCGAAAAATAGAAAAAATGTTGTTGATAAATTACTCTAAAATGTACTAATGTGTATCTTAGAAACATGTAACTTACCTAGCTTAGATGTGGTTAAAGCTTTGGATGTTCGATGTTTGGATTGTACTGGCACAAAATTCAAACCGAAGGTTAAGAGGCCTCCGTTATATATTATTAGATGTTTGCTAAGTACAGTTTATCAAAAAGTTTCACTAACTCAATGTTTCAATCATTTTGTATAAAACTAGCTGTCCCGGCAGATGTTGATTTACCTTAATATATTTGCCATATTATTTTATTGAAGTGACTAAATAAGTATGTCACAAGTACCCAGTAGCCGATTCTCAGACCTACTGAATATGCATATAAAATTTGGTAAAAATCAGTAAAGCCGTTTCGGAGGAGTTCGCTATCGAACATTGTGACACGAGAATTTTATATAAGATATATAAAAAAAAAAATGTCTTACTCTGTAGTCTGTAGGTACTCTGTACTCACTATATTGATAACTTGAACGATGAAATCTGTGCAGTGTGCACAGCTATTTGTTTCACAAACATTAGACATTAGCAAAAACACATGAGAATGAAAGAAACCGATATAATATCTTTGCCTCTTAGCCCTTTGGACTTTTTTTAATGGACTTGGAGGCCAATTTTATGACGTTGGAATTACGAATCTCAATTTAGCTCTAGCTTTATCTGCTATACATTCTGGGCCCACGCTACCATATGTGCAATGTGTGCAATGCACACGGGCGCTATCATCTAGGGGCGCCAAATCGCCACCATTAGGGGCGCCAAAACCAAGGACCCAAAAAATTTGCTTAAAGGGGCGCCAAAATCCTTTTTTTGCACACAGGCGCCAGTAGCCCTTACGGGGGCCCTGTTAATACACTTCTGTCATAGCTAGAGTTATTTATCTTGAGGTAGCTAGAGAAAAGCCGTGGGTTATAAGTACTATAAGTACATGCTATGTATTTTCGTAATTAGGTGCGTACTAAGTGTTGTAGTTAGCTGCTAATACTTTAAATTATATTCATGTTGCACATTTTAAACGCTTTGAGCAATATATCTCCAGGTAAAAAACTGTGTGGTGTATTTAATAAATGTTCTGAACGAGCACAAGTATTTTTATTTACTTAGTAAATTCTCCGACTGAATTTTTGATATGTGACGAATGCGTTTTACAAAAACAACGAGCGAATCAAGGTATATTTACGTTAATATTTAATGTACGTTGCATACAAATTATTGTATTACCTTAATTAAAACTGACTGAAGTCTGCGTATTCTGTAATTACACATTAAGCAGTCTGCAGACTGCATGTAGTTTCTTCAGATTAGTTCTATCGGCAAAGTTGGTACTGAACCATCGAGGTATAAGTTAATCGCTTTACATCCCTCGCATGCACATTGCACACATATACGGACGTATATGTGTAAGTGTTAATGTATCGTTATAATCAAGCGCCAACTTCGTGGAAATTTAATTAAAATTGTATTAATTAATAGCATATGTAACTACTTAATTATCTTTGAATCTTACTAAGAAACATTTAAATCCCTACTTACCATGGTAATATAGCTGGAAGGTAGATATTTTGACAAAAGAATAAGATAATTATTATTATTAACTAAATAGTAAGAACCACTAGCGGCAGACTACCCATGGGCCATGGCCTATGACTTATTATAAGCATGATATTTCTCTTCTTAAATGTACCTATTATATCTATTCTATAAGGACGACGTGCTTCGACACTGAAAACCGAATTGCACATTAGTTATTCAGAGAATATACCATTAATTATTTTAATTAACTGGAGAATTATTGTCTTATAAAAGCGGAAAGTAGCATTCTTCCTACCTTACTCGCTAACCGAAATCAGCGATAATTAGACGCCGTGGATTTTTACAGAAATTTACAGAGTGCAATACTGTAGTGTAGTTTAGCAGTGAAATTAGAATTCTTTGAAATAGGTAAATCATGATTTCAGTTTTAAAGTATTGAAGGTGTTTTTCTTTTCTGCAAACCTGCAGTAAATAGTGGATTCCTACTAGACCAATCAAAGAAAGATGGCTGTCGTCTCATTCGGTTTTTCCGATAGTGTCAGAAGGAGAAACGATCCCAGCTGGACTTACAGATCCCCAAATCCTCACTGGATTTCGATTATTAATTATTCGATAATAACCTATTCTGTGACCATACCTTTCTCATGTTTATTAGCATTTAGCACTCACACACCAGCGTAGTTTCCAGAATATTCAAGATGATGAAGTTTTTCGTACTGGTGGTATGTGTGGCGGTAGTGTCGGGGTACTACACGGACGTGGATGACAAAATCGACGTCGACCACTTGGTACAAGACCCCGCTCAGCTGCGCGCCTACATCGACTGCTACTTGGACAAGAGCCCCTGCACCGATCAGATGATGGGCTACAAAAGTAAGTCTTGTAACCAGGGCCGGAATTATATTTTTTGAGTAACCTATAGGCCACTTTAATTTTGCCGCCCCTGTGTACGAACTTTACCGCTATCCTAGGACGCTGCCGAGTGCCGGTACCCCCTAGGACGCCATAGGACGCTGCCGTCCATAGGCCATGGCCTATAGGTACTGCCTGTACATAAACCAAGAGCTGCTTGTAACCCGTTCGAAGACATCTACTTATTGTTACAAGAATTGAACCCCTTTTTGTTTTGAATTGGGTCCTTTATTTTCAAAAGTGTCTATAGATAAATGTTACTGCGAGATCCTACCGATGTTAAGGAAGCTACTGCTGTTTTTAGTGTTTACTTCAGTCTTTGTGATTAACCTAACTTTGTTATTGGTGAAAACCTGTCATTGGCTTCTTGTTTTATCTAAGTATAATTTAACTATTTAAGTAATATTGTAAGCTGTTGGTTTTCCAATATTAAATAAATAAATAAATAAATAAACTGGTTGACTGCATATATTTTCAGTCGATGACGTGTCAGTATTTTCCATTCATAATCAGTATGTTTTACATGCATTATGCCAACTTTGTTACTGTAATTACTATGCGTTATACGAGGGCGGCACTGAAAATTTCGGGAATCAAGGAGGTGACACAACAGTACTATTTAAAAATGTGTTTATTGCTTTTCGAAGTATTCTCCGCGAAATTTGACACATTTTTCCATACGATGGAACCAATCATTGAAGCAACCATTCCATTCGGAAGTAGTGGTCTCCAAAATGGCCGTTTTGTAGGCGTCCACAGCTTCTTCAGGTGATGAAAATCTCTGACCATGCAATTTATTCTTTATTTTAGGGAAAGTATAGAAATCATTAGGGCTTAAGTCGGGGCTGTACGGCGGATGGTCTAATAATTCTATGTTTTCTTGCTCTAAAAACTCTTTTGTTCTGTGCGCGACGTGAGAACTCGCATTGTCGTGATGGAGGATGATGCGGCGGTTGCAGTTCTCTTTACGGAGTTCAGAAACGACCTGTGGCAAACAAATGCTAGCATACCATTCTGCATAAACCGTTCTTTGTCCCTCAAGAGGAATAGTCGCAATATGGCCGGTTTTGGAGACAAACGTGGCCACCATTTTTTTCGCAACACTCCGTGAACGAACAATTTTTGTTGGCTTTAACTCATTTTCGAACACCCAAACTCGTGACTGGTTTTTAGTTTCGGGTTCGTACGCGTATATCCAGGATTCGTCACCTGATACGATGTTGTATACAGCATTTGAGGATCCTGCGTGGAATCTTTCGAGAGTTCTGACGCACCAAGTAACGCGAGCCGCTTTTTGCTCTTCACAGAGCAAATGCGTTATCCATCGGGAAAACAACTTTCTTAAACCTAATTGTTCATGCAATATTATTTGTATTTGACTCATGCCAATGTCTAAAGTTGCCTGAATTTCGCGGTATGTCACATGTCGATCTTCCTCAACCAGCTTACGCACAGCATCAACGTTTTCTTGGGTGACTGTAGCTTTTGGACGACCTTGACGGGGATCATCACTGAGCCTGACACTTCCACGTTGAAATTCAGCAAACCAGCGATAAATTGTGGCTTTGGATGGGGCTTCATCACCAAATGCAGAAATCATCCGATCAACACACTGTTTTTGTGTTAAACCACTTCGAAAGTCATAATAAATCATCGCTCTAGAATTTTCTCGAGTCAATTCCATTTTCTCAACGACTAAACAAGTTTGACAAGACCTTGTGACAAGACCGAGAATCTTTTTTTAAATAAATAAATGGTATTCGATTTTTAAAACCAAGGAGTTTTCAATTAAAAAGATTTTAATATGACAGGAATAGTGGAAGTATTCCATTCCCGATATTTTTAGTGCAGCCTATGTACAATATGGATGGCCAAATCCATAACCGACCACTAGAATCCACACTGCCAGTGTATGTTTAATGTTACTCTACAATTTTAGGACCCCAAGGCTACATAGCGGCACGTGGTAGAAAAAGAAATATCAAAACCCTCATTCTTCCTCCTAAACTTGTTCACAGAACATATTGTGGAGGCCGTAGCCAACACGTGCAAGAACTGCAGCCCGCTGCAGAAGCACAAGCTGGAGGAAGTGCTGAAGGTGGCCGTCGTGAAGTTCCCGGAGGCACTGGTCGAGATGAGGAAGAAGTACAACATAGACACCAAACACTTCGCCGACATGGCCGCCGAACTCGCCAAATATGATTGAATGCAAATTAAAATAAAGTAAAAATAATATTATTTGTCTTTCAATAAGAGGCCATCACAGTATTACTTCACGCACAATTAAAATTTTTTGAACCCACCCTCTCTCCTCTCACCTCTTGGCTCTTGTCACGCTTTTTGAATACATTTGGTATATGCAATATGACCTTAACCCTCTATTGCATGAATTATGATAGAATGAAGAAAAAAAAAATATTGAACTGGCTAATATTGCTTTATTAATTAAGATGGCAATTAAGAAAATTATTAGGAAAAAAAATTCTTAGTACTTACCTTATTTTAGAAAATAATTTCAGAAGCCATAAATGGCTTCGTATGCATAACAAGTACAGAATTTAGCTTTGTAAAAGTCTTTGAGCAGTTTATTTTTTCGTTTATGCATAAGAAAACGTAACAATTTTTACATTTTATATGCGATCGAAATATAATTATTAATTTTGATGAAGTGGGAGCATATTTGTCGAGGATAACCAATGTGGTAATATAGTGGAGGGCGCAAAGGAAGACCTTACGACTGAGCTAGGGTGTGTTTTTCAGTCTGGCCGAAGTGGTATAACGTGTAAGAATACTATAATATTATCCGACACGTTTAGAAAACTTCGATAGTACGATGTAGAATTCTAGCGCTAGTTGGTCCTCCACATATCACCACAATAAACACGATTTTATTGTTTTTGAATAAAAGAAAATTCGAAAACGGTAATTTATCATCATTGGAGTCAGATTGTGACTTATCACTAATGAAATCATCATCAGTGATAGTTTTTGTGAACTTATTGGTACCATAAAAGCGTGTAAGTAAGATCGCTGAATGCATACGAAGCCAGAAGTGGCTCCCGCGGAAAATTGAGAAAATGTAGCAGAAAAACCAAATTTATAGTAAAACAAATATAACGGAAAATAAAAAGAGCCTCTGAACATTATATTCAGATTTTTTAACACACGAATATCTTACTTTTTTCAATAATTTACAACGTTAAAATCACATAAAATTTTACTTCATCTGTTTCATACGCCCGAGCCGCTAAAAAGTGAAATTACGTTCGCCGATGACATTTTGACATCAGCACAAAAATATGTTTCGATCCACGAAGAAGTAGTTGACATAGGAGTGAAAATATATAATCCATGCTCATTATATTATTATATAATTATTGCCTTTATAGGCAGAAAAAAATGTTTAATCTGAAGAGCCGTAAATGGCTTCATATGCAGTAAAGGGTTAAACTGCATGAGATATGTGGATGGACTTTAGTCCCTAAATAGTAAATAGGAACATAGGTTTTCTACAAGACTGTTGTAGTTTTTCAAATAATGTGCGCTGACGGAAAAGCCGTTTCGAATACTTCTTAAATCTTAACGTATATAGCAGTTTAGAAGTAAACATGGTCCGTAAACATCTGAATAGGTATAGTTAGGTACCAACATTTAACCGCAAAACTTATGAAAATAATTTAGGTAATTTATTATTTGTAAAGATAAAAAGTAAGGCCCCAACCATTTTACCCTTCATGCTACAGTGCTACCGAGAACCCACTAAACTTATTTACCAGAACCATTTAATCCAGTCTGAAGTTGGCTGTCAACAGGGCAACCCTCTAGGTCCAGCAATTTTCAGTCCTGCTATTCACCCGGTCATTGAACTCCTAAATTCCAAATTCAACGTGTGGTATCTAGATGACGGTACTATTGCCAGCGACGCATCTACAGTTCTTTCGGACTTTCAGGCCCTGATTCGCGAATTCAAAATTATAGGTCTAGATCTGAACCTGGGGAAGTGTGAACTTTTCGTCCCTGATGATTGTGAGGATAGAGACGGAATAATATCCAGTTTTAAGGCCGTCGCCCCAGAATTATCACTGACTGAGAAGAGCTCAGCTTTTTCTCTTGGGTTCACCTGTTCTAGCCGATTCGTTTCCGGACTTTATAAATGAAAAAGTACAAAATTTTAGTGAAAGTTTGGACCGTCTTCTCCAAATTAACAGTCACATGGCATTTACTTTGATTCGGCACTGTTTATTCGTTCCCAAATTTACGTATGTTTTACGGTGTTGTCAGCTCTGGAAGTTCCCACAACTTCTCCATAGCTTAGATGACACCCTAAAACAATTTCTCCACATTTCTCCACAATTTTAAACTTAAAATTTTACGAACGTTCCTGGACCCAGGCTACACTACCCGTATTAGGTTCGGTGGCTTGGGAATAAGGAAAACTTCGGACGTAGCACTACCGGCGTTCTTGTCCGCAGTCCACGCAAATCACGCATTAATAGCCAAAATTTTAGAGCCCTCATCTTGCCTATTAGTCATTCCCTTTGCGGACGAGGCCAAGGACGCCTGGGATATTGCTAGTGCCGGCAGCGGGGTCCCGAAAAACACATCTTCCCAAAGGGTCTGGGACGGGCCTGTCTGCGAACTGGTCCGTAATAAACTGTTAAATACGTCTACCAGCGTCGCAGAACGGGCTCGGCTTTTGGCCGTAGAGAGGTGGGAGTCGGGAGCTTGGCTGCGGGCACTACCATCTAAAAACACAGGAACATTGCTGGACCGAAATACATTCCGCCTAGCCACTGCCCTGCGTCTTGGTGCTCCCCATGTCATCCCCCATCAGTGTGATTGCGGCGCGCACGTAGACAGCTAAGGTCACCACGGGTTGTGCTGCTCGCGAAGCGCTGGACGCTTTTCGCGGCATCACAGCCTGAACGACCTCATTCGTCGGGCTCTTGTCACTGCCGGCGTGCCAGCGATACTGGAGCCCTCCGGTTTGGCGCGTGACGATGGCAAGAGACCCGATCGATGGAATGACTCTGGTCCCCTGGAACGTGGAACGGGCCCTAGTGTGGGACGCTACTTGTGTTGACACACTCGCCTCGTCCCATGTTCAGGGCACCTCGAGCTGTGCGGGCGCAGCCGCAAATCAAGCAGAAAACCTCAAGAGGCACAAATATGAGAACCTCAGCGGAGATCTCATATTTGAACCGTTTGGGGTGGAAACCCTAGGCGCATGGGGGCGGGGGCACATAAGCTTTTTAGACAGATATCTAAGAAGCTTATTGAAGCCACCCGAGACCCTAGAGCCGGGAGCTACCTGGCACAGCGGATAGCAATTGCCATCCAACGTGGCCATGCTATCAGCTTGCTAGGCATTCTGCCAGATGGGGATGACCTGGGGAAGTTTTTCTTTTTATAGTTTTTATATTTTAAGTTTGTTGATATATATTTGTATATTTTAGATTGTATTTTTAGTGTTTAAACATTGATTCAGCAAATCAATAAAAATACTAATTATTTGTATTAAGTACAGGAAAATAAAACCGCAATTTAACTTAGGTAAACTATTTATATACCATTTGAAAAACAATAACACATTCACCCAATAATTAATCAAAGATAGCCAGGTTGTTTATACGCAGCTTAATTATAATATTAACTAGATACTATTATTATCGTTTCCGTTACTTAAAATTCAAGAACGTAAACATTTTCTATTACTCAGAATTGATGACGTAGGCAGATTATGAATATTTTTGAACTAGTACAGGTACTTGCAATAAGTTGTAATTTCCCGACTTTTTCCGCACTGCACAGTGCACTGATAGAAGCACTAAAATATGCCCGTTTTCACCAACCTAAGGAGGCTTATATAGAACTTATTATAGAATATAGACTATGATAATATAGGTCACTATACTCTATGCAGTGGTCCCCAACCTTTTTTCATGCGGGCCACAAACATGTTTTGGTCTTGGTGTCGCGGGCCGCAACAAAATTTTTTAGGGTTAAAAATAACATTCTTCAAAATTAACGATTTAAAAGTGGAAAAAATTTAACTTTACGTTATTTTGGCGGTGAGCGTGAATTTTAAAAATTGTTTAACATCACGCGGCCCGCGGGCCACAAATAAAGTCACGGCCGCGGCAGCGCGCAGCGGCGGGCCGAAAGCGGCCTGCGGGCCGCGGGTTGGACTTGGAGATAGCGGCTCTATAGTATCCCCTAGCGGTAGCAACAACTAGCAGACACTGTTCACTAAACATTTGGGGTGGTTAGTGAAAACGGGCACTAGTTCTAGAATACTTACCAGGTAGTATGATGATTTTAAAATATATTTTTTATTATTAGGTCGAATCGCTTTAAAGTCGAAGACATAATTTACCAATCAAAAATTAAATATAGTAGGTAGATAGAGATACCTATTTTCCGTGGCGTGTGAGTAAAAATAGCTACATGACTCTTAATAATTAAAAAAGACAAGAAGACTTAGAAATATGGCACCAATAGTAGATACAAAATTTGGAGTCGTTATCGTCACACCATCTCTGCCGGATAATGGACAGGTAATTTCCAAAATATATCGCCGATTAGATGACTATCTCGCGTATCGTCAACTTATTAATAAGTAACTTTATTGTATTTTTTATATTATTTTTTAAGAAAAAATACTAACAATGATTATTTGTCATATCATATTTTGATCTAATGTGAGGGTACTGCATTCAGTCAATACAAATTGCTAAAAGTTTACTTATATAGAAATGTTTACTAAAGTATGTTTACTACTAGGGCCCCAAAACAAAAGCTAACAAAACTTAAGTGATCATAATACTTTAGGGTGTGTATGTGTTCCTTGTAGATAGTTCACTGTGAAAGTAGCAGCGCCGAAAGGCCATTTTTTACAATTTTGTATGGGCAAGCGCTCCAGGTTTTCGGCAAATTTGGTCTTTCGGCGCTGCTACTTTCACAGTGAACTCTCTACAAGAAACACATACACACCCTAAACTCTAAAGTATTATCACTTAATTTTGTTACACACTGTATAGTGTATACCTAAGAGACTGTAGTTTTTCCATCTGCCTACGTCTATGATTTGTAGATTTGGAACAAAACATTATTTTTTATAAAATAATATTTAAATGTCAGAAATTGTTACTTGTTATGAAAATAGGTATTAATTAATTATTATTTATTACATGCCTGAGATGACGTAATATTAAAATTTAAACACCTGTTAAAAACATTGAAGTTGGGGAAGTACCTTCCAAGTATAAATTTTTTCTTTGAGTAATAAATTGTACTCAATTAAACTTATCTTTCTCATCTTTGATATAATTTTACAAGAATTTTTGGAACGTTTTAATTTCCAGAAAAGCTGTTTTTTCAGGAACCCTTCCTTTGAAACAAGTAAATTCCCTGGTTTTTAATGTTAGGTACCACTTAAGTACTTATTTAGTAATATATTATGAGGATCATAATATGGCCTATTAAACTTGTTATTTTTTACGCTTTTCATGGACTTTTCTTCTCTTATCAGTGCCGCAAATAGCCTTTTTTGCGCACTGTGCAAGCTTCTATAACTGCGCCCTTGTTTTTTTTTTAGATAATATTATAGGTACCCAGAGCAATGCTTCCAGGGCCACAGACCTCCCCTGGTCTGGCCATTCTTGCGCCCCCCAGAGTCTGCGCCCTGTGCCTGGGCACCGGTGGCACCGCCCTATTTACGGCACTGATCTAAATGTATCTACAGAACTAGGAAAAATAAAATGTGCCGATTTTAAAATAAAACCAATTAAAATTGATAGATAAGATTATAAGTCTGATCAGATAGTAGATTTTATAAATAAGACCAAATTATACACAATTAAATCAAAGAGTGCAGGCCGTCACAAGCAAAGGCGGAAGAAAGAAAAGCAAAAAATAAATAAAAAATGAGGTGGCCAATTTTGCTGCTTCCGTTGTTGGTAGTGGTGTTTGCTGAAGATGAGCTGCCTTTAGCTGAGCCGTGCGATGAGGAGCAGTGTAAGCTGCCCGAGTGCAGGTGTTCCTCTGCCGATATTCCAGGAGGCTTACCTGCCAGAGATACTCCTCAGGTAGGTTCCTACTAGCTGTGTCCTAAATACTTTAGTATATTGTCAAGTATATCTAGTACTGGTGACATCATCATGTTAAATTATATGGACAGTGACATAGTTGCAAGTTAGTATGATATTAGTAGGTATTAGCACAGTCTATGGAACTTATTACCTTTATTACGCTCTGGTATTAATGGCTGGCAAAATCTCTCTTGGTATGACTACAAAAGGCATTCTATCCATTTTCTGGCATCCCATTATGGCCACTATCTCCTTTCAGTTCGTTCTTCTCACGTTCGACGATGGGGTGAACACTGTCAACATGCCGACGTACCGCTCCATTCTGTACGGTCGCAGGAACTCCAACAACTGCCCCATCGGCGTCACGTACTTCGTGAACCACGAGTACACAGACTACACCCTCACCAACGAGCTGTACCACCAGGGCTTCGAGATCGCCCTGCACTCCATCACCCACCAGACCCCTCAGGACTATTGGAGGGAAGCCACGTATACTGATATGATGAGGGAATTCGGTGATCAAATAATACAAATATCGCACTTTGGAAGTATCCCGAGGGATTCAATCAAAGGTATTAGATACGCACGTGTTTTACCACCAATTCGTTTTAACTGTCATTCTGTCAGTCAGTTCTACCATTATTTTAATATTGCACAGTCTAATAGACCAAAAGGCTGATTAATTTCGTAGTGATAATAATTGGTCCAAAAATATGACGTTCACGAAATGAGCACGAAAAAAATTTAATATTAATTAATCCTATAATCTGATAGAGGCTAGTGAGAAGGGTAAAATTGATTGTTCCAGAGGAATGAAATTGCTAAAGTCAATCTGGAATTTCAGGTATTCGCATTCCGTTCCTGCAGTTAGCGGGTAACGAGACCTACCGGATGATGGCGGACGCGAACCTCCTGTACGACTGCACCTGGCCCACGATATCGCACACCGACCCCGGTCTCTGGCCCTACACCCTGCACTACGAGTCCATCCAGGACTGCCCCATCCGGCCGTGCCCCACTGCGTCAGTGCCCGGGCCGTGGATCCTGCCCATGATCGCCTGGTTTGATCTCAACAACACACCCTGCTCTATGGTCGACGCGTGCTTCTATATGTGAGTTTTTATTTGATAAGAATTCGAGTCTCTTCCTAGTTTACGTCAATGACCTTTGTAACACACATCTGATCAATGGAAAAGTTTTTTCTTACGCAGACGATACTGCCTTAGTTTTTACCGGTAAAGATTGGGAAGAGGCTCGGGCACACGCACAAATGGGTTTAAACATCGTTGCAAATTGGTTGACTAAAAATCTGTTGACACTGAATGTAGACAAAACCAAATATGATAAAATAATAGATAAAATATTTTTAGACAATTACGTAGTGTTGCCGATAAAAACCTGATAATAAGAGTATACCGAGCTCTACGTGAGTCTACACTAACATACTGTAACACTGTATGGGGAGGAGCCTGCAAAAGTCATATGAAATTGTTAAAAAGAGAGCAAAGAGCAGTTATCAAAGTAGCCACATCCAAACCCTATCGCTTTCCAACCGATGCACTTTATAAAGACGCCAACGTACTATCAGTCCGCCAACTCTATATTAAAAATCTCATATTAACACAGCATCGCCTTACCAATGACCTAGACCTTACAAATAACAGCAATGAAAGAAAAAAAGCTAAAGTACTTACAATACGCCATCAATCATTTCTCGGCCCCAGACTGTACAACCGCGCTAATAACAAAATTGATAATCTAACCACCTTAAATAAGAGAGATTCCAAGTTAGCAATCACCTGCTGGCTTAGTAGTCTAAGTTATCAGGAAACTGAAAATCTGCTGGAAATAATAAAATAAACACGCACCGTTTACACTCACACACACACACACACACACACAGAAGCGCGCACGCACACACACACGCACACACGCATGCATGCACATGTCTTAAATAATTAATAAGTACCAGTAAGGAATTATCTTTGTCTTTGCTCCATGTATTTACTTGTAATATGTACCCTAAGAATTTCAGTCAACCCCTACAACACAAGTATTCTTACTGTAGGGGTTGCGGACTTCAAATTGTAAACCTTGCTACTATGACAATATCTGTGTTCCTTTCCAAATCTGTATTTACTATGGGACTTTATTTATTTATTTATTTGATTTTGAGTTCAATCATCTTCGCTTACTCGTAGGTTCCTAACTACACAAACGCAACGATTTTTTTAGTAGAACTGGAAGTTTACAAAAAGCAAGATGGAATAGCGACTAGGTTTTAAATCGTCTTATAAAATTATCAAATTAGTGTTTTATTTATCAGATTGTAGTTACACACTCGCACTCGTCATCACCTTCAGCCGTTCCCCGTCTTGTTTTAAAATGAAACTTCTCTAATGCGCTCCAACCATCCTGTTTTTGAACAGCGCCCATCCATCCGCTTCCAGCAACCTTATCCAAATCATCAGTCTATTGAGCCGCATGTCCTACACTGTTTGCTTAATCGTGCCCTCCTATACTTACCTTTTCTCTCCCCAGCCCAGACAGAGAGAACGAGGAGGAGTGGTTCAGGTTTATAGTGGGTAACTTCGAGCGTCACTACCTCGGGAACCGTGCGCCGTTCGGGTTCTACGTGCACGAGTGGTTTATCCGCGCGTACCCCGCCGTGCAGCGCGCGCTCGTCCGCTTCATGGACCTCGTCAACTCGCTCAACGACGCTTACATGGTTCGTGAACTTCTATATTTTTGGGCCTATTTCTGTGAGATAGTAAGAAAGGTCATTTGGGATAACGACCTTTGAATTTTCTGGTAATCTACCTCCATTGGCTGTAAGTTGTAACACATTATATTATTTTCATAATATCGACGGGTGAAAGCGGAAGTGGCGTAACTTGAATTTTGGCCAAAATCACTTTTTAATTGATTGTTGTATAAAAAAAAATTCTGCGTCGAATGGTCTATATCTCGTCTTTCTACGATAAATTCTAGTAAAGATACGACCATGGATTTTTACCACCTTTTAGCACAGACCTTAAAAAAAATTGTCGTAACTACACGAAAAACTGCAATTTTTGAATAAAAGATAGATACGACAATGCGTGAGAAATTAGAAAAAGATACGACACAGGTTTTTTAATTCTCTAGTTTGATTTAAATGAGTTACGACATTTTTGTCGCCTAAAATACAACATTTACAAAGATACGACAATTTATTTCATACTAATTTTATAGGTATGAGAAAGTTATTACATTTCAAACACATAATTTTATTCTTAAACCTATACTTACAACCAATTAATATACTTAAGTGATGAGTACAGAGATAAGTAACGCCATTTCATTTCCCTCCTGCCCCTGTATGACACCTTCGCTGACGCACCATATAAGCCGTTCTTAACGCCTTTTAGTAGATTGTTAGCGTCGATTTGAGAAAACGTGTTTGTGTGTATCAATGCACGTTTATTCTGAATGGAACTGAACACGCTTATTCTTAAATGAAGCTTAAAGACGCATAGTGAAATGTTGCATGTATGTGTCCACGTATATTTTTTTCCCCTGAGCATTGCTCTGGACATCTACACACTTATTCTTGTATACATATTTTGTTGATTTTACATGTTTGTAAAGATAAAAGCCCGTATATTTTCTGTTAACAATATCGATTATCGACTCATTTTTTTATGTTTTGCTAATATATTTTTTTATTGATGGTTCAATAAAAAATATTGTTGAGCTATAATTGTTGTTGTTAATAAATATTGAGCTCCTTCGGGTCTATGCGTGGACACACACATAATATAAAATGGAGTACAACCTTGCCTCTACGACCTTCAAGAGAGAGAGATGTCTCTGTCTGTGAGAGACTCGAGACTCCTTCCGGGAACCCGTACATGGTCTCTGGCCAAAGCTATTGAAGGCAATTTCATGCAAGCTACCATCCCTACAAGTAGAAAATGGATCGCTAGCCCACGATGCAAAATACAAAACCGATCTTCTGGGCAAGCTCTTTGCGTCAAGCTCGACCCTAGATGACGAGGGATAGAAAACGCCGACCATACCACGATGCACGAGCATCATGTCGGAGTTTCATCAGCGCTCAGTCCTGCGTTCCCTTGATATCCAAAAGCAGAGATGCCTGACGGAATCCCTCCTATTGTGTTAAAAAAGTGCTCTCCAGAGTTGGCTCCGGTCTTAACGCGTCTTTTTCAGTTCTCCTACTCTTCTGGCATTGTCCCGGCTTCTTGGAAGACAGCCTTGGTGTAAAAAGGTGACCGCTCAAATCCTTCCAGCTACAGACCAATCGCTATAACCTCTGTCAGCTCGAAGATTATGGAATCCATAATCAATACCCAGCTTTTTCGATACTTGGGCGGCCAGGGACAAACAGAACGGATTACGAAAGAGTCGCTTGGCTGGTGATCTCTTGGCGTACCTAACTCGTCATTGGGCTCAGGCGATTGAGTCGAAGGGAGAGGCACTGGCTGATAGTTTGGACATTGCAAAGGCCTTTGATCGGGTTTGGCACAAGGCGCTGCTATCAAAGCTTCCATCATATGGGCTCCCCGAGAATTTATGCAAATGGGTCACAAGTTTCTTAGCAGATCATGTTACAGAGCAACGGCATGTATTGCTATGCGGATACATACATATGCGGTACAGTACGCTGCGCTATATACCGGCTTCTCTGATATTTTTCTAGATATAGAGTCGGAACGAACTTGTGCCTAAAATAGAGAATTCACAGGAAAAAGTCTCTGAATGGGGTAGACGTTACTTATTCCAATTCAACCAATACATAAGTCTGCGCGTTCACCACTAAAAAGTCACCAATGGTCATATTCGTTCATATTCTCCTCGTTTTCAGGGCACCCCTTTAACATTCTCCCCCAGCATTGAAATACTTGGCGTAAACATATCAAGCGAAGTCCAGTTCTGATGTCATCTAGAGGGTGAGGCCAAGTTAGCCTCGAAAAAGCTTGGTGTCCTTAACAGAGCGAGACAGTATTTCAGTCCGGACCAACGACTATACATAACTCTGCAAGGCGCAGGTTCGGCCTCATATGGAATACTCTTCTCATGCCCAGAGGCAGGGGCGCCAAATACCAACTACTCCCTTTGGATCGTATACAATGAAGGGCCGCTCGCATTGTTGACTGCCATAGTGTTTCAAACAGGCTGGACTCCTTGAAAATACGCCGAGATGTAGCTTCACTCTGCATCCTCTATCGGCTTCATGATGTATCACGGGGAGTGCCCTGAGGGATTGTTCAGAATCATACCTCCTGCAATTTTTTGCCATCGTTCCACGCGAAAAATATACCATCCTCATCACCTTGATGAGTGGCAGTCTTCCACCGTGCGATTTTCACGTAACTTTCTGCCGCGTACTGTAAAATTGTGGAATGAACTATCACCAGCAATATTTTCAGACCTATACGACCTGCAAACCTTTAAAAAGATAGCGTATTAGTACCGGATAAGGCCGGCAACGCACCAGCAGCCCTTCTCATGTTGCTAGTGTCCATGGGCAACGGTAGTTACTTTCAATCAGGTGACCCTTGTGCTCGTTTGCCCCCATATCTTATAAAATAAAAAGAATAACTTTAAATTCATGAGCATGAATAAAATATTAGGGCTTAAACCTTTATAAAGTAGAAAAAACAAGAGAAATAAATGTTTTATTACATTAATTTTCATTTTATTATAGTGATTTTATATTTCAACGTTGATTAATGATTAATAAAACAAATTTCCGTTCCTTTATTTTCTTATGTTATAAACAAATAATAGTAAATAGTAATATTATTTCTTTTAATTTGTTATAATGACATTCTTTTAAAACAAACAATTCATTTAGTTTAAGATACAGCATTTCATATTCACAACGTCTGTCGCCGATTTTGCACTTGAACCGAAAGTTGTAAGGCAATTTAATTAAGTAAACAAGATACGGCGAAATGAAATGCGTAAGGGCCTGTTATATTTGAGATACGACAGATCCGTCGCTCAAAAAATTATGCTTTTTTAAGTTATCTATACATTTCCTCTCAAAGATACAACATTTCTGCTGCGTAAAATAGAAATATTTTTTGTCGTAACTTGGTAAAAATCAATGAAATATCAACTTTAGAAAAATTTTAACAAACTCATCGTATAGGTCTTAGGTTAATTTAAATACGTTCCAATTTTTAAGTTTCTACCTTAGTAAATATAGAAGTTATGAATTTTTTAAAAAGTTTTTTGGCTCTCCTGTAAAGTTGGATTTTTCAAGTTACGCCACTTCTGCTTTCACCCGTCGATATTATAAAAATATCTAGTAGAAATAAGTCTAAGGGCCTATTTCACCACTTCCTGATAAAGTGCCGAATAGGCTATCCACAACTTTTTTGACAGTTTCTCATGCTTCATCTGTCAATTTATTTGGTGGATAGCCTATTCGGCACTTATCAGGAAGTGAGCAAAATATACATACAAGATAAGAGCAAAAGCTGCCGCTTGACATACCGCCACACCGCCGCCGTTCAATCTGAGGCAAATGTTTTGAGACTCGATGCACAGGCGATATTTTTATAAATGCCGTTGGTAAATTATTTCTATTCCCACCAGGTGAATGCTCACGAAGTAATAGAATGGGTGCAAAACCCTGTCCCCGTGAACGAGTACGCGAGGCGGGCCTGCAGGCACACAGCGCCCTCCCCCTGCAGGCCCACCAGTTGCGGGCCTCTGCGGGCCGAACATACCGAGGTACGTGACCTACACCAAGCTGCAGGGCCGGATTTCTATTTTTTATGGGTATAGGATACTTAAATTTTGCCGCCCTTATATATACGAATTCTGCCGCCATCTTAGGACGCCGCCGCCCCCCCTAGGACGCCATAGGCCGCTGCCGTCCATAGGCCATGGCATATACTGCCATCATACATAAATCCAGAGCTGCTAAGCAGCAGGCTTAGAGCATGACAAGAGTAGAAACCCGAAAAAATACTGACAGATTTCAGGCATAGTATACAATGAGAGATTCTTTGTCGATCTACCGCTTTGTCCGTTCTTCCGTAGAAAGATTAAAGAAGCACTTTGGTTCAATGCCGTTACACCTTTTGACTTGCAATTATTTATTACTAGATGACGCCCGCAACCCCGTTGCGCCAAAACTCGTTTATCGCGAGGGAACCGTACATTTTTCCGGAATAAAAAATATCCTATGTCCTTTCCCGGGACTCAAAGTATCTCCATACCAAATTTCAGCAAAATCGGTTCAGCGGTTTGGGCGTGAAGAGGTAACAGACAGACAGACAGACAGACAGACAGACACACTTTCGCATTTATAATATTAGTATGGATTAAATGAGTAACATGTAAATTGTCGTTCTAGAAATCCTCTATAAGAGATTCATAAAATATCAGTTTGTCTTAATTTTGGTCAAGGTTTAAACAATAAGATGCAATTAACGTTAATTCAAGATTAATAAATTGGTATTTTCCCTTTCAGAACCTATACTACATGCAGGTATGCAGCTCCTGCCCCAATGTGTATCCTTGGCTAGGAAATCCACTCGGAAACTGATTTACTGACTGAAAAATTTGTTTCAATAAAAATGTTTGTGGTACCTGATAAGTATTATTATTATTATATTTGTAAGTAAAATGGCGCGAAAATAAAACGCATTTGTAATAAAATTGCATTGAATTTTTATTAAATTAAGGTTACGAACGTAATGTACACCGAGGAGTTACATAATATTAAAGTTGGCGTTTTAAGAGCCCGGGTAACCCTCGAAATTCTCATACATTCGTAATACCAAAATCATTTTGTCATACGAAAATATTTAACATGTTTGAGTTATTTTTCAGTATAAAATAGTAATTACCTAGGTTCCTGAACAAAAATTAACTTCAAAATATTTAAACACTAAAAAATTTTTTTTTGTGTATAAATTTTTTTTACTAAATTTAGTACTAAATATTTAAACACTAAAAAATAGAGTAAAACACTCAAAAATTTATAAATAATTAGTAAATTTACTACAAAATATTTTAATACTAAAAAATATTTTTTAGAGTTGAAATATTTTGTAGTAAATTTACTATTTATTTATATATTTTTTAGTGTTTTACTCTATTTTTTAGTGTTTAAATATTTAGTACTAAATTTAGTAAAAAAAATTTATACACAAAAAAAAATTTTTTAGTGTTTAAATATTTTGAAGTTAATTTTTGTTCAGGAACCTAGGTAATTACTATTTTATACTGAAAAATAACTCAAACATGTTAAATATTTTCGTATGACAAAATGATTTTGGTATTACGAATGTATGAGAATTTCGAGGGTTACCCGGGCTCTTAAGCTGCGTTGCCACCGGTGCTTCATTAAGGCGCTATATTGAACGTAATTTTACCGCATGGGCAATTTTATACTTAATTTGTATGACTATAAAGTCGTGAATACGCTGCGGCCAGAAGCTATCGGCTCGCTCGGAAAACGTGCGAAAAACGTAATTTTAATTATTTAAACAATAACTAGGAGCATTTAAGCAAAATTCTTCTATACGATTTTGAGTTGCAAAGGTGTCAATCAGACTAATTTCCTACAATACATCTATTTTCGTTTAAAAATAATGTTCAAATTTCGTATTTTTAAGAGGTCATTTCGATCGAGAAATGTATCGAGGCAAAATACATTAATCGTGTTTCTGGTTCTTCTCAAACCTAGATAAGGCTATGAAGATATGTATATCTCATTGCCAGATTTGTAACATTTCTGAGGGTCCTATAGTATTACATCAAAAAGGACAGTTTTTTCAATATAGCGCCTTAAGAGGAATGTGTTTAAGATCCATTAGAATCGCTGGGTTTATCGAGGTCAGGCAAATTAACGAAGAATTGAGAACCAATGGAATCCATTGGTTCTCAATTCTTTTTTCTTTCTTCCCATTCTCGTAAAGCAGCTCCGGTGTAAATGCAGCCTTACAGCCCCATTGCACGTGAATATTCTAAGATATTAACATTTGGTATGGACTTTCTGTAATCATCTAAGTACTTAACCTAAGTATACGTATTAAGTATATTATGTGGACATACGCTGTTCTGGCTGGATTTGCCCAAAGACTACGGTAATTTGCCGAACAATTTTAATGCTAACAGCATAAAATCAGAATTGAGATGCTGATATATCAGCACTGACATGAGTTTGGGGAAATAATAGCATAATTTTAAGAATACAATTTTTTATCAAAGTTTGTAGCATAATTTAAGTACAAATTTCAGCAACGCGTCTATTAAATATTATTCTCCCTTTTTCGTTTTTGGTATAAACGAAATAAAAGTCATATGACGACGTATTTAGTTTTTAACAAGCTATTGATGCTAACAGGCTTTAGTGAAATAAGGACTTAATTTTAGAACGACTCGTTAAGCGAGTCCTCGTTTTTCTCATTAGCTTATTAATTTTATTAAGTAAGTTATAATTCAACCGAATTAGGAATGCTAAATAGTAAATAGCACATTAATTAACCATTAAATGTACATTTAATGATTAATTTATGTTTAATTGTTTATTATTTATTACAATAACTGAAATTCCATTGCGCTGTTACAAACATGGAAACATAGCAAAATGTTTACATACTATTAGAGCTCGGATACAAATGAAAATGTAGATATAAACTAAATAACCGTTTTGTACACGAAATCATTACCTTACAATAAATACTGGATATACAATTAAAATAATATTTACACATACGCTACTACTAGCCAAAGAGATCAGAGAAATTAGTTCATTGTCAGACGGTGCTCCAATATAATTTGGCCGGATTATGTAAAAGCCCAACCGATAGATCGAGACGAATATTGACTTGACATTACTCTACCAATTAACGTTGGTCCATTATCTGCCTATGGATCAATTTCTCTGACGGTACAAAGATACACGATACCACTGGATCTCTACGAGTTCTATCACATTCTAGCACAATAAATATTGTAAGTATTTACAAAGCGATTAAATTATTTAAGCCTTTCTAATAACAAGTTAGGGAGTACAGACGATGTTACTGAGGTAGAACGTAAAATAACGTAGCTAGTGAGTACCTAGAACATTATTCTATACATAATATACCTACGGCGTTATTCCGATAATACAAGTTAGAAAATTCTACATTATTGCATGTAATATGAACATGCGCAATCGACGGACGTAACCTCCTTTTTTGGAAGTTGGATAAACAGTACACGTGTCAAAACCTATAAGGTAAAAGTTAGAATCAGCGAGGCGGAACCCGCGGGTTAATTTTATGTCACTTTAAAAATTAATTATTAACGACGACGCCTGGCGGACCTAATTAGACGATTTTATATTTATAAATAAAACATACATTTAACGAGTACGCGGTACGCCTAAAATATAAGTGATTTTTTTATAGCATAAAATGTCGCCGATGTGACTAATTCTAGAAGTCATAGTCGAGTTAAGTCTATGCTATAAAGCCTTAAGTACAATAATTTCAACAAAATATATTTACAACTTTGTACAGGTTAACGTAAAATAAATAAGATAATACTGTAAATAAATTTAAAGCGTATTTAAATAAATCAGTAAAATCAATCAGTCGATAATTTTGCACTAACAAAAACTATAAGCTTAAAACTAATAATAATGTTTACCGATTACGGTTAATACAAATTATTCATTGAATACTCCTTAGAAGATCAACTATGATAACATGGCGCGACCCTCCAAAATTTAAAACCTTTGAAGTGCGTGGTCAAAACGTCTGAAGTACGTTGTCTTGCGCGGTAGGCTAGTTATGATTAGTTGACCAAGAAATCTTGATAATAAGTGACATTAACTGAAATATTACGTGTACTGCGATTGGTTGAATACTTACTACATACAAACTCTTTCATAAGGATGTGACTACACACATTGAAACAGTCATTTGGAGGGGCGCGCCAAGTTGTCGTAGTTGATCTCTACTCAGATTGGTACCTAGTTACTGGCTTTTGTTTGTTACATTTAAAAAGCTTCATAGCTTTCAATTATTTGATTGAGCAAACTTAGCTTGATAGATTTTAGCAATGCGCATGCGGTCGTAGTGTAATGACAAATCACATTGGCAAGAAAACAAGAGGAATCAATAATTTGGTGGTTTTCAAAATTGTACAAGATGATCACGATCATGAAAAATCTCAGGACATAAGTCTTCATATAAAGTTTCAACTGCCTTTTTAATTTGGTAAAACTTAACTCTCACAACTTGATATGAAATAATTGTAGACGTCAAATCGTTACATAAAAGTAATAGTGTGGTGGTTAGTTAGTCGCTATCGGCAAATTGCATATATATGCATTACTACTTATGACATCACGCACTGCATTTACTACTTTTTGTAAAACCAATGAAAATACTTGAAGTGAAATAGACAACTTGCCGTGTGTCAGTGAATTTACTGCTCTTTGACTTCAAATACTGGTATAGTAAGGTAGTTGGAAAGCCTTTTCAGCTGCAGACGCAGATAGATATGGGACTGTGAGACCTCTTTCACTGTATAAACTGTTACGATAGTTGATACAACTATCTTCAGTGGTTCAGTTGCAGACGCGACGAAAAAAATTGTTGTTATAGGTAGCTCTTAGACCATAATTATAAACTGTTACGATAGTTGGTACGGCTACCTTCAGTGGTTCTGTTGCAGACGCCATGAAACAAATATATACAGGTCAGCGAGACCTGCTCTTTGACTGTACATAAACTGTTGCGGTAGTTGGCTATCTTCAGTTGCAGACATGATGGTCGCGCTTGTACCGGCAGAGCTCGCAATGGACGCGGCAGCACCACACGAAGCGGCACTTGCACTTCTCCTCGTGGTCGCGCACGCGGGTCTGGTAGCCGCGCCCGCAGCACAGCAGCCGGCACCCGTCCAGACCTGCCGACGTCCGGTTGCACGTCCGCCCGCGCGTGCCGAGAATCCCCAGCCTGGAAAGATTCAGGGTTATAAATAATCATGTTGAGATCACCACCAGGGAGGGCTTATGTAGCCTAATTGTCAGTGATTGTTCGCTCTGAAACTGGCAAATGACTATTGCCAAGTAAATCAAGTCAAGACTAAATGACAGTGTTGAATCAATTGAAAATGATCACAGGAGTTTGTAAATTAGCCGCCTTGGTCTAACGCAGCTCTTGACTCTTCGCTCCTCATAAGCCATACGTGATCCAGTGGAGGCAGTGGAGGAATATTTTAAATATTATAGGATTAACCATATTATTATAATATTATGAGCCTTGTCGTTCAAGACCTATGTCTTTAACTCTTTATTCTTTGGTACTTAATGATCAATAGAAAATACGTCATACGGAATACAGTTAAGGTTCTGTGAAAACACTTACTCGTCATTAGGTTCGCAGTAATCAGGAGAATCTTCCAGATACACCAGATCAGTTTTGTTTGGTTTCTTTATGTCCGCGTGTATGGGCCTTAACTTTCGGATATTCTTGCCTTTCTTCCTCTCCACCACCTGAAAGCATTACATAATTAACTATGATAGTTAAACTTCTAAACTAAGTTACTCCTATAGTCCACTTACGTTCTCTTGACGTTGGACTCAGTAACCTAAAAGCTACGAATAATATAAACTAAGGAAACGTAACTCTCATACTATTACAGTTTTTAATTTGGTTCCATTCGAACTGTCATGTAACGTCAGCCTTTATACCGCTCAAGGCCACCTAAATATTGCAAATGTATTGAAATGTGTACCTAAGGTACACTTTTTTGACAAGTATTTTGGAGCATGCTTTTTGACGGAGTTACCCTTCCTTAGTTTTTACTATTCGTAGCCTAAAAGGATTCTTGAACAAATAAATAACTCATTTATTTGTTCAACAATCCTGTTAGATTGCGTTGCCGTTACAACGGCTTTGCGGTAACGGCATTCACAAGCCGCCAGGCCACGATCGCGCTGCCCGTTTACTACTGATCATTTAATTATAGTTCATCCAAGACGAAGGTATACCTCACGAGATAGTTAATATACCTTAACATGCGAGGCTCCCTCGTAGCGCGTGCTCAGGGCGTCGCCGACGAGGCGCAGCTGCGGCAGGCGGCGCCAGCACACGCGCACCGAGCACGACCCCGACATGCCGTGACACTTGCACACGCGCTGCATGCGACCGCGCACTGCCTGCAAAGCAGAGGCACCATCAGAGCAGTTGATAGGCAGCTTCTAGAGTTACTGACCGACGGATCTTGTGGAATTGGGATGACATTGTGAGTGTCGCAAGTCTGTTCGAAACAGCTGTTTATCATGTGATGAAAAAACGTCCGCAATAGTTAGCCTTGGTCATGCGCCACATGTACGTCACAATAACTCTACCAAATTACTTAGGACCTCTATTTGCTTTACTGTTCGTGCATTGAGATGGAAAATTCCCATTTCATATTTCAAGTAAAAGTTAAAACTACTGAGCTTCAGTGAACTTACTCTACGTCCAGCTTCGTTGTTATGCAGATTCATGATTCCCTCTTCAGATTCCTTGTCCTCTCTGGAGTCCACGAAGTCTCGGCTGTACATTTCACCATATCGTATGTCCTAAAATCAAAGCAATTATTTATTATCAGTAAATAATAATTTTAGAATATTATTTACTTGAGCATAATTTATTTTATTCTGTACCTACATTTTTAGTAAAATCATGATTTTCGGTGGCGATAACTGAATAATATAGGAACTCGCAATACCAGTGACAGTATTTCATTTACGTCGTGCAACCCGACTGGTGTCGCGAGTGTCCATGGGCGATACCATCAGGCATCAGCTGTCTGCTCGTTTACTGGTTTAATATTTAATGGAAAAGTAGACCAACATGGGTCTGGTTCTATCCAGGGCCAGATTTATATGTTTTATAAATATAGGCCACTTTAATTTTGCAGTCCCTATGTACGAACTCTGCCGCCATCCTAGGACGCTGCCGCCCCTCCCCTAGGACGCCATAGGACGCTGCCGCCCCTCCCCTAGGATGCCGTAGGACGCTGCCGCCCATAAGCCATGGCCTATACTCCTTATTCATAAATCCAGAGCTGGTTCTATCTAAAATTTTTACCTCTGAGCAGCCGCCCCACTGCCAGTGCCGCGGAGTGCGCTTCCGTACGCGCGCGTCACACGAGCATTCGTTGAGCTCGCCCCGGCTGCAAGCGCGCGCTACAGAGTGCGCTAGCGCCGCCGCTGACAAAGCGTGCACGAACGCTGACTCACGGGATTCTGAAATTATTTGATTTACTCAGTAATTCCATGTACAATTCCAGCGAATCCATCTCGTTAGAAGTACTGATAGTTATTTAACGATCCCATAAATGTAGAGCCACAGATTACTACATGTACATTATAAGTAGAGCTACGATGCGCTACGCTACTGCAACTACGACGTATCTGTGCAAGGACGCAAGCTCATCGATTTTTTTTTCAGCAATCAGCTTCTAATACATGCCACCTCCTATTTTGCTATTGCCAGTAAATCAACACTTTATTTTACTTAAGTTATCACCTGAAATGAATGAATGAATTTTGATTATGTGTCATTTTAGTCAGGGAGCCCTAGAACAATTTTTTTTATTACTATCACGCTAATTTTTTGTGAGTAGCTTCATTTTGATAAGACGAGCAACATTTTTATCTGCGAAAAATCTCGGAAGTGGTAGCTAACAGAGATAGTAAGGATTTCATACTTTAATTTGATGATCTTAAATTATGGATTGTTCTATTTTTAGGACAATGTTACTCTTAAATTATATAAATATTAACCTACCAATATACAAAAAATCAGCTGATTAGAGTTCCGTTTTAGGGCTCCGTAGTCAACCAAGTTTTGTTAATTACGGAACTCTAAAACGGAACCCTAATCAGCTGATTTTTTGTATATTGGTAGGTCAATAGTTATATAATTTAAGAGTAATATTGTCCTACAAATAGAACAATTTATATTTAAGGACCATCAAATCAAATTATGAAATCCTTTCTGTCTCTGCCAGCTACCACTTTCAAGATTTTTCGCAAATAAAAATGTGGTTCGTCTTATTAAAATGAAGCTACTAACAAAAAATTTGCTTGATAGTAATAAAAAAAAATTTGTTCTAGGGCTCCCGGACTATAAGTGATAAAACGAAATAACAAACTATCTACTGCAGATACCGACGTTTTAAATTCTGTTAAAACGTCGAAATCGGGTGATGTAATGGCCGCCATTGCACCGGTTTTATTATTAGTAGGAACTAGGATACATTAAACAAACTGAGCGGCTCCGTCCGCGCCCGCGGTCTTAGCACTCGACATGTGAAAATAAACAACTTCTTCATGAAGAAATTCCTTGAACAATCTTGAAGTGGCCTATACTTAGACTGAGACGACGGGACGCCCGAAAATATGTTTGTTTGTCTTCGGTAATGAGTCTCGAGGGAACCCTTTGTGAACTCTCAGAAACATATTTTGGTACTAAATAATGGTGTAATGAGCACAGAATTAGCTTATGTTTGACTGCTCCAAAGTTAGCCGAACTCGGAAGAAAGTGGTGAGATGTTGTGCTAAAGTAGCCGATCTCTATTTTCCATTGAATTGAATCTATGAAAAGTTACATAGAAGTTTAGCGCTATTCAATCTGCGTAAAAATCCCGCGTCAGTCGTTCCCTATATTTTAATTTACGTGTACCTCAAGTTACATCCAGATCAGCCGAATAATTTGCAGATCCCTTAAGTTCAAAACAAAGAAACTTTTTCTCTCTATAATAATTAGTATTGATAGTATATACTTAGTAGGTAGGAAGAGGAGGAGGAGGTATGTAAATAAAATTACCTACTTTAGGATCAGGAGGAATCAGCGCTTAGCATGGGACGACCCATTGGAACTCTTTCATACGGACTTGTACTTCACAGCTGATTCTCAAATCAAAGCGTGGGTAACACTCCACGTAAATAAGCCAAAACCGAAGACATCAAAGAGAATGCACACTTGAACACCCTTTGAAGTCAGCGAGATATTATTGAAGCTACTATGATACAGGCAGGATGATACACACATTGCTGCTAAGTGCTAACTAATGCCTCGTGTGGCTATGTGACCACTATTGGAACTTGAAAGATATTCAAAACTTGTGTAAGTGAGACTGACGTATTATGAAGATTTTTTCCTAGATCAGCTGCATGTCCTTGGTAAACCAAGAATCTCCTATTATTCAAATACTTATTTTTGTGTAATAAAGACGTTCCTTTTCATTTAGAGTACAATGAAAATGATATTTAAATGTTAAAAAAATAATGAGCTATTTATGCGTTAAACTTAAGTTGTTTAAATTAGGTATAGTTACTGCTGTTTTAAAAGTATTTTGTAAACATTCGAAATACTGTGCTAGAATTATTATAAACAAATGGAAAAATTGCCGGATCTAGAAACTTACTAAAGCTGAGAACCCCGCCGAATATGTCTGTGGAGTTCTCCACGGTGCTGCAGTTCCAGCGGCTGTTGCGGAACTGGTGCTGACACTCCTCAATCGCCTGCTGAGCCCCGGTCTGCAACACCTGCAAATTGCAATAATACAATATGTTCATGTGTAAAAGGATTTGCTTAGCTTCATACTTAGATTGCTACATGCCAGCTGCTAGACTCTTACACCAAATGTAGCAACAGGAGTCAAAGACTCTACTACGGACTCTCAACCACTGTAGAGTCCCTATTTTAATTAACGTTGACTTATCCCTTACTAGATAGGTCTTTTCAAAAATATATAATGTAGAGCAACATTCTGTTAGTCAAGATAAACGACAAGCAAAATTCATAAATATCCTAAGTACAAAATTTATACGCGGTTCCTCGTCTCTTTCGCGAACCAGTTCAACTCGCGCCCTCAATGGAATGACTCTTATCGTCTTAATTTAATAAAATTGCTGCGAGATAAAGTCGTGTTAAATGTGAACCACTCATTTAGCATTACGAGTCCGGCCAAACGACTCCTGTAACTACGTCCGAGATGCAGATAGGGTAATATAAATTTATAGGTTCTGTGTACGCCTCGGCTGAAGTGGTATTCGTATTATAGAGGCGCATTGTGGTATAACTGTAGCAGATAATGGTGGCCGCTCGAGTTAACACTCAACATTTATAGGACGTTGACTGATATAACTCGCTTTCCGGGAAAAACGGCTAAGCGATATCCGACTCGTTGAATAAGAGATAAATGCTTAGCCTGCTTCGATATTAAACTGGTGCAAATAATTTATAAAGTAAAGAACTTCATTTGCACCAATTTAAAATTAAAAACAGAATAAGATTTGAAATTGGTGCGAATAAATTAGAAAGTAAGAAAGTACATGTATTTCAATCCTTCTACAAATATATTTTACGGCGCTGGCGCTCTTAGCTCATGCCCTGGTCCACTTCATTCAGTTGATAATTTCAAGAATAAAATATTATATACGCTTTATAAACACCTGCACCATCTTATCGGACAGCATGCAGAGCTGCTTCTGTCTCTCGACGAGGTAGTCCAAGCGCAGGCAGTCCGCCTTGTGCAGAGCGAACACCTCCGTGACCGAGGAGTTGGGGCTCGGCCGCACCGGAGCTGCGAGGTTCCTGAAACAAGAACAGGTTTTATATGACCAATACGGGGGCCAACGAGCAAACTGGTCATCTGTGCATGATGGAAAGCAACTACCTTCGCCCATAGACACTCGCAACATTAGAAGAGCTACAGACGTGCGTTGCCGGCCTTTTAAGAGGGAATACGCTCTCTTCTTGAAGGTTTACAGGTAGTATTGGTCCAAAAAAAAAACTGCTGATGTTCGTTTTTTTGTGTTCGTCCCAGTACGCGGCAGAAAGTTACGTGAAAAACGCACGACGGTAGACTCATCATCATATTTCATAGGCACATAACTACATGCCAAACATTTATAATTATAGGTCTACCAGAATCTGATGGCAAAAAGTGGGAAAATAAATTGACTCTAGCAATACCGGGGTAATAGGAATAAAACCTTTTCATCCTTTTTTATTCCTTTAGCGGCTTATTTTGTGTATGAAACATGAAAATATAAAAAAATATCCAATGATCAAGGATATTTTTTGAAAATATGCTGTCAAAAATTGCCATCAGATTCTGGTAGGCCTATAGCATAGTTGCTGTTGGGACTTGGGAGGCACCCCGGGCATTTGTCAGGTCTCAGATGCATACAGTATGAATACAATATTACAGTCACTGATCTCTATTATACGCGTACTGGTATAAGGAGGTCAGTGATTACAGTGGAGATAGTACCGTTTAACGTATTTACTTTTTATTCTATACCAGGCACATTTTTTGGATTCAAGAAATGTTGCCAGAAATAGTGGAGAATCAGGATAAGTCTATGCTCAGTAGTAGGACATCAAAGTAGCTTATAATAAATTAATATTATTATATCAAACGGAATATAAATTGTAAGAGAAGAACTTTATAATTCATTCGACATTCAAACATTCACTTTTCAGTTCATAAAATAAAACGTGAATTATGTTTTTACGCAACAAAAGTTGCAGGGAACTATAGCACAGCTTTTAGTTTTGTAAAGCTCATGAAACTTTCAAAGCTCTACAACATAATTGGAGCCGCAACAAATGCAAACTTTTTACGTTGGCGAGGCCTACTACGTGTAAGCGAGTTGAAAAATTAAGAGCTAAGCTAGCTTTTTTGTTTACTACAATACCGGGAGAGCTTATTGAAAGTTTGTACCAACTTACTAGTGAACAATAGTTCCAGTTACCGAGCTCGTCTTTGACTTCACGAGTAGGTAAGTTTGATGCTAATCTTTCTTTGCGTTTCTTTTAAAATTACGTGCACCATGCTATCCGTTTTTCATTTGTCGTAGATGGCACTGCAAGCTCTAAACATAAGAGGTAACAAGGAAATACGTTAACAGCTACAATATCTCATTCTAAATAACAAAAGCGAGGTCCTCGACGAGCATCGTAGCCGGTGTAATTGGCGCAGTCGGCAGGTAAACATGGCTAATTTGCTGCTCCGCATCCGCCGTACTCGGCACCGGGGGCCGTATAATAAATAACAATGTTAAACATCATCATCTGACAATCGAAATGAAGAGAGCTTAGAAGGAGCACCCTCGTAACAATCCACAATGGCACGTAAGGTCCGTAATTAGCGAGGAGACCGCCGCGCGCGTCGCGTCCCGGCTCCCGACACCGACACTCCACCGAGAAACGCCACTCGAAGAAAACAAAACTCGCTATTACCTACCCTCCGCTTTTGTTGAAAAAATTCTCCTTTCAGACCGGCCAATGGGAGCGGGCGCGCCTCGGTACGTCGATTGGCCGACGACCTCCCTCGAGTGCGCGCGGAAATAAAAAGCGCTCGGGCAAATGAGGCGTGCCATCTCTTTTTGTCTCGCTTAACCTGCATACGACGCGCCACTCGGGTTTTCGTTTTAATTGCGACCGTGAGGACGCGGAGAGGGTTGCGAGACCTCGAGTGCCGCACGTGCAGCGGCCTCGGGGACCGCCGGGGGAAGGGGCCGCACTCGCACGGGGGCCGGGGCGCGCCTCCGACTGAAACTGTCTCGCGCCAGAAACACGATGTAGGTCATCTAAAACGAAGCCTAAGCTTACGTTTTGTAGGACTACGAGCGGTGGCTAGGGCGATCCTAGGGAAGTCTTCGAGTGGAAGCGATTTTAAAAATGTTTGTCCATTTGTTCCGTCGCATGGGGACGAAGGTGAGGAATTGCGTTGTTTAGTCCGGCCGGTTGACGGGGAGCTCTCGCCGGCTGTAGAGCGCAACAATAGGGGGCATTTGTCATAAACTCGGCCCCGGTGCCGACCTCGGAGCTCATTTCTTCCTACCTGTGTTATTTCAAACCCTACACTACAGAATACTTGGCAAAGGGCTTACAATGCTTACATAAAGGCACTCCTGCTTATTAAATAAAATTAGAACTTGAAGATAATAAAATTAATGGGACATTTAAAAATATTAAAAACTATTTTAATTGTAGAGTTCAACTCGCCGACCCCTCTGTTAAAGTATTTCAATGGGAAAAAACCCCGTAGGTATGTCGTCGAGCGTATTTGTTTAAGTTTGTATTTTAATATAATTTTAATTAAAATTCCTGTAATTAAAAGAGCAATCGTAAACAATAGTGCGTGCTTCGAGCCATTACTGTGTTGTAGGAAATTTTCATAAAATCTTCGAAATAACATCTTTGAGGCATTTTAATGAGTTATATAAGTAACATAAACTACACAATAAGTAGCTAATTAGACAAGTATTTAAAGTTATATTTCCTGAACACAGTGTTTACTGTTTGCATGTATGACAAAAGTTAATTAGGATTTAGTGTATCCTGTAGGATGCTAGGTCGACGAATTCACACATTCACATCTTTATATTATAATGTAACATTATAGGTATTAAATTATTTTTAATAATTATTATTATCTACCAATAAGTACTGTCAACGAGAAAACCGTTTAAAATAATTAAACAATATGGAGTTTACATTGGCGCGGAGTCTTTGAGGTCCGTCAACAGTTTCTCGTAATATTTACTCACGCGTGGGACCGACATCGACACGATTGCAGGAATTTGTCGGAAATATTCTATTTGTTACAAATGTTACAATACTAAATAAACGCAAGGTTGAGGAGGAGGGACAGAAAAGATTGATTTTAACCGTGCGAATAATCGCTTGATTTGTCAAACCACCTTTTAATCTTAGCAAATTGCACGAGCCCTCCCAAAACGCCTGATAACATAACAATTAACATCTAATGGCCGGTTCACATTATTCCAATCGAGTAATCCAATCCAGCGCTGAATTGCTACTGGAATAATATAAACGGGCACTGGAATACAATTGAATTGCATTCCAGTGCTTGTATTCCAGTGCCCGTTTACATTATTCCAGTAGAAATACAGCGCTCCATTAGATCACTGGGTTGAAAATTGGAATAATGTAAACCGGTCATAAAGGCTACAACAAACACATTAGAAATTAAAAAAAAATCATTATATTTCACCGTTCGCTCAACAGTTATTATGTTTAGCAACTTTTCCCAAATGTCCCTTAAAAAGCGCAAAGTCATGGTTAAAAGAATACTTTGAGGTCGATTTATATGAAAAATACTGTGACTTTTACAAGTAACAGCTATCAAATGTAGTTCTGATTTAGTTCCTTATTTCAATAGAAGTAGAGCTCAAAGCTGCTCCACTGCTGTAAAAGATTTCTCACCATACCGCGAATTGAGCTATAAACAGTATGATGTTAACAATTCTAACCTGACCACACTCTGGCGTACCTACACAGGAACAAAATATAAAAGCATTAAATATAAATCTATTGAAGGCTATGCACTGAATCTGCATAGTAAATGGTGTTAAGGGATTACAGTCATAGCTACAATGCATTTGGTTTAAAATGCTAATAATCAGTACATATCTTATATGACGATTCCTAAGAGCCTTGCACCTAAAGGTGCGTCCACATTTGTATCATTTGCGCGATCAGATCTCCGATCAGATCTCCGTCGCGATCATCGCGCCGTATCAAGTATGCGTATCATAGTGTGGACGCCTATTAGATCATTCTGCCGATCATGCGTGTATTTGATACGACACGTATCAGATACGCAGTTAATAGCGATCGGGGCGTATACATTTTGATACGCTTCGGTGTTTGCGACGGAGATCTGATCGGAGATCTGATCGCGCAAATGATACAAATGTGGACGAGCCTTGAGGCTCTTATAATATACTAGATGACACTCGCAACTACTAGTTGCGCTAGAATAACAGACAGACAGACACTTTCGGATTTATAATATTAGTATGGATTGCCTTAGGTTTTCCTGTTAGGCTCATGGGTACTATGTATTAATGCAATTTCACGTTTGCCTACAAAATAATATCATGCTTCCAGAATTGCGCAAATAAATTAATAAGCAACATACTAGCTGTGCTCACACGCACGTCGCTGCTACATCTATACTTATTATAAAACAAAGTCACTTCTTTTCCCTCATGTCCCTTTGTTCCCTTTAATCTTTAAAACTACGCAACGGATTTTGATGATTCTTTCAGTGTTAGATAGCCCATTTATCGAGGAAGGTTATAGGCTATATTTTATCACGCTAAGACTAATAGGAGCGAAGAAATAGAGGAAAATGGGGAAAAAACGGGGAAAATTATTTGAAAGGGCTAACTCGAACGCGCTAATCTCAGGAACTACAGGTCCGATTCGAAAAATTATTTCAGTGTTAGATAGCCCATTTATTGAGGAAGTCTATAGGCAATATTTTGTCACGCTAATACTAATAGGAGAATGTGAAAAAAACGAGGGAAATTTTTGAAAGGGCTTATCTCGCGAACTACTGGAGCAATTTTTATGTTATTTGGCACAGATAAGAAGTAGACCACTCACCACGTGAAGGATCATAGGCTATATTTTAATCATTTTTTCAGTGGCTATATATTTTATACCCGTGCGACGCCGGGGCGGGTCGCTAGTTAGTGATATAAATGTTTAAGGTACACTTAAAGCGAGTAACAAGTGTGTAAAGAAGTCCTTTAGGACTTTGTATAATATTGAAGTTCCTATTCCAACTCGAAACTATTATACCCAAATATTTAAAAAAAGACTAGACACCTTAGACACGCCGTTGCCGTTCATAAAAACGCTATGAATAAAAAATATATAAAAAATTCAATCAAGCCGTGTGCGGGCTCCTCGGCCAGTTCGGCCCTGCGACTAAAATGCGACGAAGGAGCCTTTTATGTAGCCGCGACGCGTGAAATTGCCTTACCTACGTCCTATGCCGGCATAAACCTGGTGTGCGCATTTCCTTATTATGTGTTTCAAAAGGAAGAATGCTGTAGGATGGTATTGGCTTAAAAATCTATAAAGTCTTCTGCACAATGGCGGTATACAAGCTGCATATTCTGCAGTTTACCGTCTACCGTCCGTACAGTCTACCGTCGATCCCTCGTAAGTTTTACCATGTTTTACCTACATCGATATACAAAAAACTCGTATATCAATGTTTACCTATACTATATAATATTGAGAAGACGGCAAAGCATTCATGCTACTATTATGAATGGAAAAGTGTGTTTGTCTATCTTTCTGTCTTTCTGTTACTTCTTTAGGTTTAAATAGTTTTGGTTCTCGCGCGATAGATGAATTTCGGCAAAACCATGTTTCGGACAGTATAAGGTATTTACATACATTAGCTTCTGAAAAATTATCACACGATTATCAATAATTATTATCGTTATCACACGATTAACATTCGGGAGTTTCGAGTGCGAAATCCTCATTCGTCATGATGTGAGCGGCGAGCGGTGAGTCACAGGTGTGTGGCCTGCACCCCCGACCATTACCCGATCACTAAACTGAACAGGCAATGAATATTGATGCAAACGTAACCCTCACCTACGACCCCAGCACAGTAACTACGTCTGTGCGTCTGTAGTCTGTACACAGTCGTTACAGCGGCGCGGCGGCGCGAGCGTTGAAATGACTCTACATATCCCTTTATAGAACTACTGACTGAAAGTTTTGTCGGAGACTGAATGTTGAACTTATAATAAAATTAAGAAACATATTTACACTGTGCATAAACAGGCCATTCACACTTATTACAATAAATGCAATGTTTTGTCCTTGTGGCTTGTCTGTTAAGTCGCTTCCTGACAAGCAACTTTTCTACAAGAACGAAACTTTGTATATAACTATTGACGCTGATTAATAATTTAATATTTTTTTGACAAGAGGGTAATGTGTTTTATTTTCCCAAATTATACCGTCGAATGAAAGTCTGCTTCACTGTACGGATACTAAATATTCTAGTTCTCTACATCTTTCACTTATGCAGGTCTCTAATCTCTACGTGTAAAGTAGGGTATACACTGCTCTAACAAACTACTTTATTTCTTGAAACTAGTCTTTTACTTATCTTTTATTTTTTTATAAGGAATAACATAACTTATGGCTGCACAGTAGCGTCTAGAGAGCTAAGAAGCCGCTATATCTTCTTGACTCCGATAAAAATATAAATATTTGACTACTTACATGTAATATGAAAGTATAAGGATAATAATGTCTCTAAATTATTGTAAGACTATTATTTTATATTTCACATGATACAAGTAAAACATGTTTATTTTAATGAGAAAAATGAACAACGTATCTCAATGGGACTGGCGCTCGTCTACGTCATTAATGGACTAACGTTGTTCTAATGATGGGGTGGAAATACTCGAGAGGAAAGGTTCTAACAACGTAAAAATATGCGCTCTTTTTCTAGGCTGCATGAAATTATGAAATTGATGTGCGAGTCACTAACCTGGCTCTGGCTATTGTGTCTGTCCTAATTTTGCTTACCGAGCTTGTCACCTACATTTTTTTTTGTTAATTGAAGTTAAGAAATTATTTGCATTCCTAGCTCAATGCAATACAAAAAAATATTGCTGGAAAAGAAAATTACATGGAATGGCAATATTATAATTTATAACGAAGTATGCCGAAACCGTCCTCATAACGTTTATATCTAAATAAACAGAAGTGGAGGCCTATAAAGTGTGCTATCTCGGTAATAAACCAGAATACCAATAAACACTTTATTGAAAAAAATAAAATCCTCGTGAAAATCGCTTTTACGGATAATAAAACCTCCATGTTGGGCAAACAAAATTAATGTCATTTCAGCTCGATAGGTGGCGTTGGACTCATAATCTTTTACGATAGCAGAGTGAGCATAAGCTGGAGTATTGCGTTCTAAAAAGTATTTTTTTCACGAATATAATATTTCGTTGCAATAATGGAAACTTATAAATCAATCTTTGGCTTTATAAGATTAACTTTAAGGCCTAATGCAACATAATTTTGCTATACGTCTCCACTCTCCACCACTTAGTCACCACCGCACAATACGGCTTAAGGATCCTCAGCTATGTTGCAAATTGCTATGAAAATATGCATTCAGATTGCGATTTATAGTTATCCTCGGCTTCAAAAAGCTGTGTATAATGCCGCAGGAATCCTGTCAATTTATTGCCGAGCTTTGAACGTCGATTTCACAACATCCTCGCTAAGTCGACTTGACCTATAGCGACGTGCCATAGGCGAGATATTAAAGTATGCAAAATGCATTTACTTTAATTTTTATTAACTCTCGGTTGATCTGTGCATGTTACTTTGGCTCTTTTGGACATAATAATTACTTTTAAAGTTGATCTTGGGTTAAATCCATTATTATGTTAAGTATGAAGAACGGGAGATATTATTGTATTTATCCTTGGGTTACGTTATACTAAATACATGATATTATATCTGCGCAAGTCGACTTAATTAATTTACCACCGTGCAACGATTGTTATAGCATATATTATAAGGTAACACAGGTAAAAATCATTGTTTGTTTCTTCTCTCGTTCTTCGTATTAATTAAAGAGAAGGCATGATATTCTAAATTTATTTTAATATTATTTTAACTGATTACGGCTACTTATTATATATTACTGATACGTGAAAAGACATTACGGCCGCACTCAGAGACATTTAAGGCCATCCCCGAGCAAACGACCTTGACCATACGTTATTTTGACGCGTTGCATTGCCGAGATCGCATAATAATCCTATTTTTTTTTACTTATCTTAGTTCAAAATTGATCTAAAAAAATTAAAACGGGGAATATGTAGGTAATGAAATTGTCTATCTATTGTCGCGTGTTTCAAATAAACGTAATTTGTAAACTTAGTACTACTAGGGAGAAGCTGAAAATGCTTCAATTTTAATACTTTGGAAGCTAATATCATGAGTAACTATAATAAACAAAAATTGAAATTTTAAAACGGGGAAAGGAATGTTGATATACTGAATATTATTGCTGTATTTTTATTATAACTTTGTAGCTTTCAAAGTATATGTGTATAAGGCTCTAAATACGGTAAATTACGGAATCTCCGTAGGGGAAGACGATGAAACTTCATTTTAATGAAGAGTTTGATTACTATTTGTCTGTGAGTGCGGCAGATACTTCATAAAATGACGCTTATTTATAGCCACACATTAGTATTTAATAGTACATTTTGTTGAAACGCAATACATTTATTTAAATTACCTGCAATCAGCCACAAACGCATAATTAAGTAAAGCTCAGTTACAAATTGATATTTATGTACACGCGAATATTGCTGGGGTGAATTCTTCATAAATAAAGCCAAAGAGCCCCTTAAGGCGCTATACAAAAGTAATTTTACCGCAAGGGCAATTTTATACTCAATTTGTATGACAATAAAGTCGTGAATACGCTGCGGCCAGAAGCTATCGCCTCGCTCGGAAAACATGCGAAAAAACGTAATTATAATCATTTAAAAATAACTAGGAGCATTTAAACAAAATGCTTCTATACAATTTTGAGTTGCAAAGGTGTCTATCAATTAGACTAATTTCCTACAATACATCTGATTTTGTTTAAAAATAATCTTCAAATTTCGTATTTTTAAGAGGTCAATTCGAAAATTAAATGTATCGAGGCAAAATACATTAATCGTGTTTCTGGTTCTTCTCAAACCTAGATACGGCTATGAAGATATGTATATCTCATTACCAGATTTGTAACATTTCTGAGGGTCCTATAGTATTACGTCAAAAAGGACAGTTTTTTCATATAGCGCCTTAATGGATATGATCTAAAAACAGATTTGAATCACTTGGCTAATTATAATGTACAACAAAATATTAAATGTGTAAAGACGAGAGATTAGAGAACAGTAATATCGGGCACGTATAATATAAATTACAATGTAAGTAAATAGCTAAGATAAAAATAAATGGTTAATGGTAAACTTTACCTAGTCTATACTATACTGGTTCTCAAAGCCCAATAAAACTTTTTATAATAAGTAGCCTTAATTTTTTGTTAAAAATATCTTCTCATAATAATGAATCAAGTTATATTAAAAGTCCTGTCAAAATAGTAGAAATTCCATAATATTTTATCGTAGAATGTGGTAGCCGGTATCAGGTACAGTCGTCTCGACAAGGGCATTTTGATTTCATTGCGTACAGCCCTAGCCGGGGAGGATTGTCCGTCTGTCAGTTATGATGGATCGCTTAAAATAAGGATCAAATTTCATATTTTATAGAGCTCAATCGTTTTGTACTGATTTTGGGGTTCCTCGGAATGGGGAACCATGATAATTAATATATTGCGCTCGAAAAATGTTATGGGATCCATACTAATGTTATAAAGGTGAAAATGTATTTGTCTGTGAACTCTTCGTGACTTAACTCCTAAACTAAAAAATAGAAATTCTTACTGACATTTTATAATATAAAGTAAGGGTATGTGATTTATCCTTAAATAAATAATTTTATATATGTAAATATATTATTATACACATAAATATCATATCATCACTACACTGACACATACATACATACAAACAAACATGAGTGATGAGTGATGAGTGATGACACTGTCATGAGCGCACCGCGTCAGGGCATATTGTGACTCGGCCCGTTTGGACTTTAGAGTTTAGGCAACTTGTGCACACATCATCTTCATACCATATTTTATAGATGGGCACTAGGAAGTCCTGGCTACCTAAAAGATAAAGGGCCTTTTCACCACTTAACTTAACAGATAGTCGATAGAGTATGGAGAATCTGTCAAATAAGTTGTGGATAGCCTTTATCAGGAAATGGTGAAACAGGCCCTCTATCTGTCAATAGTTAAGTTGTGGGTAGCCTATCCAGAACTTATCAGGAAGTGGTGAAACAGGCCCTAAGCTTATTAAGGTTTAATCCGATATATCTACTTACGGCCGCACTCAGAGAGATAAAATGATGATTAAACTTTTTAATGAAGAGTTTGACAAATAATGTACGCTTACGTCAAACGTCGTTACTAAAAGGGCCCATTCACTATCCTGCATTGCATTGCAGTCCTGCTGCAGTCCGCCGTGCAGGCCTGCAATACCATTCACTATCCTGCGTGCAGTCCGCCGGCTTATGCAGGATAGTGAATGGTGTTGCAGGCCTGCACAGCGGACTGCAGCAGGACTGCAATGCAAATAGTGAATGGGCCCTTTTAGGGGGGCTTAATATGTCAAATTTTTTATCTAATTACAGAGTACAGACATTCGTCTCTGAATGTGCGGCAGTTACATGACCTTACATCCGGGCTAGCACGGCGACCAGTGGAAATGCGAAAGTATAGACAAACTGTGGAGATAAACTTAAGGTGCCGTTCCGATCTTTTTTTAATCCGAAAAACTCAATTAAAATGCCACTTTACGACAGACTATAGTCCTGAAAATTGAAATAATATCCTACTTTATGACATATGTATTATAGTCTGTCATAAAGTGGCATTTTAATTGAATTTTTGTCGGTCGCGATTAGCCGCGGTAAAGATCGGAACGGCACCTTAAGTTTATGTCCACAGTTTGTCTATACTTTCGCATTTCTACTGGTCGCCATGCTAGGGCTATAACTGCCGAGTAGAGTGTGAGACGGTGCTCTCGGTCAATTTGATTGACCGAGAGAGAGCACTGTTTCGCCACAGCTGCCTAGTGCCTCGCCTACTCGGTAGGTGTAACAGGGCCGTTATAATCACAGCTGCTGCCTGCTTATAACGCGACGATAAAGCTCGCACCACTTCAACACTAGTTATTATTTAACGTTCCCGCCGTACCGCGTCATGCCCGCGACTATAAAATCTCTTTTACAGCCGAATTAAGTCGCTTTTAGATGCGCCGTAAACGTGATGGTGTATTAAAGTTATATAATAACAATGTGGCGAGGATGCCCGTTATAACGAACAAGTTTTAAAGTTTCTTTTAATTGGATATAAACTTTAGATACGGTAAGGATTTTAAGTCTTTTTAGGTTCCAGGAGCAAACATTTTAGGCCTACAGAGAACTCTGCTAAATATATAGAGTAAGAAATAGACTAGATTAAGAGTTGCAAGTACAAATAATATTGATACAAGAGTACAATAATTATTACTAATATTATGTGAAAGTATGTCTTCCTGTTTCTTACCTCTTTACACTTTAATCGTTAAACAAATATTTTAATAAAATTTGGTACGAGGATAATTAGAATAACGGTAAAGGACATTTACCGTACGGGTTTGTGTGGTAAGCTAATTTCAGTACATCGAAATCGCATGCTGCATCCATATAATTAATATTATAAATGCAAAAGTGTGTCTGTCTGTCCGTCTGTCTTTCTACCTGTTACCTCTTGACGCTCAAATGGCTGAACCGATTTTGCTGAAATATTATCATGGAGATATTGTGACACACGGAAAATGAAAAGTGTACCGGAATACCAGTTTTATACCGGAAACGAATTTTGGCATAACAAAGTTGCGGGCGTCTACTAGTCCATAATAAGTACTCATTTTATAAATACTTTTGCACTTGTCTCTCTCAATTTAATGTTCCAGATAAAACTATAAAATGAATAGCCAGTTGTAATTGTAATAAATAGTGCGCGCGGTCGAGTTACGAACACGCGGGCTTCTGAGATTTATCTCACCTGTAGCTGTAACCGATAATCAAACAGATGATATTATGTAGGGTAGCCATGTTGCTTTATTATGCAGGGCTTCATTTTAAGGGCTTGATTAAGCTTGCAGTGTGCAGGAATATTGTTTATTGACATACTTACTAACTACTTATTTCATAATTATAAGTACATATTAGGATAAGTCATAACTTTATATATATCTACAGCAGGGAGGTGAGGCACACACTACAGCTATCTTGGGAGCGAGCGAGCAAGGCAGAGTTTTTACTTATAAAGCTTTTACTTAATAAATTACAAGATGTTGCTCGCAAGTCGCAACTTCGTTGAGCCAAAAGTCGTTTATCGCGGAAACGTAATGTTTTAGGGATAAAAGCTGCCCGATATCATTTCCAAGGACCCAAAGAATCTCCACACCAAATTTTAAAAAAATTACTAATTAGTTAAACTTTAAACAGTTGAAAAGTAAAGATTTCATTAATTTATGTTTATAAAGAATAGGCCTATTTTAGCTTACGATATAAAATACTTAATAACAATTAAAAAAACAGTGTAATCACGTCACACTCTCACAGCACTGTTAGTAGTTACCTGTTACCTTAAAGTGGTGGCACCTATTCTCTGTTTATGTAAAAATGTCTCCAAAAATAAATGTAGTACCTGTCCTAATGTTTTCCGTGATCGTGGTGAGCGCGGCGCACCTCTATAATTAAGGATAGTGCACACCGCCGCGCCGGCCGCGCGGTCGTAAAGCGCGTCTCCGCTATCGGAGGGCGCGGATTCCAATTTATTTTTTCCCCACCGTTGCAGGGCCGTTGCAGTAAAGTCCGAATCGTAAAATTACGGCGTCTGGCCCACGCACCCCTACTATGGGATAAAGGGCTTAACTTTTAGGATTTGTAACATATTGTGATATCTATACGATACGTAAAAGCACTGATACGCAGACAGCCTTGAAAAATATGGTATTATGAACAGAAAATCGTAGTCGGTTAATTATGTAGAGTTAATTTCCGTATACAACTTCGAAGTTGTCGCGCTATAAAAAATATGTCTAATTACGTATTTATTTATTATTAAAACAGTTTTATACTTGTGTATATTTCAAATACTTTCGGCAGACGGCAATTAAATACTTTATAAAATAATATTTTATATAACAGCTAAAACTTTTGCACTTCAAAATGATTAAATTCCTCTAACCTCTCGTCCTTTATAGAGTAATCCATGGTAGGGGTGGTCCCACAATAAGTAAGGATAATAAAGGTTCATTTTTCACTAGTTCAGATTGGATACGGTACGGTTTTTTGTTGGTCGCGTTTAATGTGCGGTTTCCCGGCACAAATTATACCCCACATAAAATATGATGACGCCGCGCGCCCGACGATAATGATGATGGAATAAGGAATTAGGAAGTTGGTGATTTTTATAATTACACTCCTCGACGATGAGGGGTGAGATTTGCGTGAAATAGATATTATAATTTGAACCTCGTTAGATTATGATACTCTACAATATTTAGTTTTGTATGTTTTTAGGATTTGTTGTAATCCCACCAGATTTTTTATTTACCGCTATTTCAAAAGTGTTTATTTATTCATTCCGCTTTGAATTAAATTGCCAAAATAAGCCTCCGTATATCGAAGTAGTATTTAAACTTTGTTGATGCTAAGGGAACTTTAACTGTCTATATTTACCATCGCATAAGTTAACTTTTTCTTTTTGTGAGTTTTAGATCTATGGATGTTTTGTTTGATACAGCCTAGGTCATTGTTCTTATTATAGACCTTTCAAAGTTGTATTGCCTCTAAATTTCTATAAGAGCGAACCTTATGTCTTCGGAATAAAGATGGTGCGAGAGGTAGAATAATCTGAACAGATTCACTGCCCCTCCGGCTGCGGCGCGGCGGTGTAAAACTGCCATAAAACAACCCCAAGACGTAACTGCCCCATGTGACTAGTGAGCACTATGCTTTATTATTGAGGAAATTGCGGGTATAAAGATACTTATTACTGACGTGCATCGATCTCAGTGCAGTGTAACATCCATGTTTTTTTTAAATCCTAGATCCTTTTCAAATATTCCACATAATTATAATATTATCGACGACAAGATACGTCTTTAAGCACGATTTTAAAGAACGTTTTAAAGTTTTTGTAGCCAGTTAAAAAAAACTAAACATATTTAAATATTTTCGAAGTTTTTAAGAGGACAACATTGCGTACTTTCAATAAAAACAAATCGTTCCATTGTACGCACGTATTTAGAATTTCCGTATATAAAATATGAAACAAAGCTAAGCTCCAACCGGTCGGAAGACAATCGCACGGACGGACAGACCTTTTAGCCAAATCCCCATAAACGTCCATTACAGTATTGAAAACACGGATGACGGAGACTTTTAGAGGCTGTATTATTTTTCTTTTGTGAAAAAACATCTTGTGGCAAGCTTAAACAGTAAACGACGAGGGAACACGATTCGTAAAGTTTTTTATTATTTATATAAATAAAATAAAATAAAATTTGTTTCATTTTTGAATAGATTTGTAACAAAATATGCTTTCAGAACGTTGATACTACTGGTACCCACCACCGGTTCGGGAACTATCCCGGCGTAAGAAACTCGCACGGGGTCCTACTTTTTACCAAAAAAGTGAGAAAAAAATTTATCTTTTTAAAATAAAATTTGACTTACATTTGAGCTTCTGATGCGAAACAAATTAATAGTTATCATAACATTTAATTTTTTTAAATTGTTTATCAAGTGAAGACAAGTAGTGTTTTTATGTAACTGACGAGTACCTGAATGTAGAAGAGAGTTAAGAGAAAAGAAAATATTCACAACTTTTTTAAATGTAAGAAATGTATGCATATATTTTTCACATAACTTATTATAGTTTATCACCTAAATTCCCAATATGTAGTTTTAAATTTTAGCCCAATATATCCAAGTCTTATTTAACTATAATTATTTTATTTGTAATTAATTGATAAAATTAATGTAACGTCCGATCAGTCTTGCGACTAGAACCGGCTTGTCCTAGCGATAAAACTCTACTAATTATGTTGTTTGATTATGTTGTTATAGAAATATCGAATGATCGCGGTTATTGCTTTGACTTAGTTTAATTAATCGTAACGGATATTAATCCGGGGCTTCACAGATGCAATCGAACAGTTATTAATTATACTTAATTTAATGTCATCATTAATTAGTAATTACCTGCTAGTACCTTTGTGGTTTTAAATATAACGTTAAACATTAGTTAAATTTCGACTTGAACGAGTTTATTTAAATTATTAACATAGGTAATAAAGTAAACTTAGCAATTAAAAGAATAAGACATGGGGCCTATTATATCGATACTAAAATCCAATGAATAATATTAATTAAAGTAAAGACTTGCAAGTTACAACCTTAAACAATCCTGATGCATAATATAATTATTACATTTATATATTAGCTGTATGACGGAAAAGCTGAATGCATCAAAGCATAGAGGTGCAATAAACGTTCCTTAACTGAATTCCAAAGAGGACTAGAGTTTTCTCTCTACGTTATATTTCGTTAATCATTTATTTTCTAGTAACATAGGTAATACTATTATTTCAAAGTAAAAATTAAATTAAAATAATTAAATACATAAAGGCTATCTTACACATGCGCAGTAAACACTACCGTAAATACGGAGCTACGGATGCCTCTATCAATATTATCAATTTAGATAAAGCATTATTAATTATTATTATCAAATACAGTATTAAATTTTTGTATTCAAAGGTGTCGGACACCGGTATAATATCACAGAACAAGTGATTCACCGTCATAAATAGTGTCGCGACGTTTACAAAACCACGTTATTAGGTGCTAATAGCTACTCTGTGGCTACAATAGAAGGGACGACGCAAGGGTCGCTTTTTGTCGGCGCGTTTGGTCCGATTTTTTGTCTGATACCGATTGTGGTCAACTCGTCCCACGTAACTGAATGGAATATTATTGTAAATTAACTTAAGACGCTTATGTTGAATGGTGATACGAAAATATGTATGTAATATGTTTCTCCATAGTCACTAAATATACAGATAGTATCTATTTACAGATATGTCATATTATGATTATGTAGTGTTCAGTGGCTCTACATTTTTTGTTCATTTTTTTTTAAAATAAGCTCTCGTAATTTCGAAGCTTTTGCGAGCTTTCACAAGTTTTTTTTTCTTCTCGACTATATGTTAGGTAAAAACCGATGAGGCAAACGACGTTTAAAGTTAAGAAATTATGTTAATACCTCTATTTAAAAAAAAAACGGTTGCGATCGAAGATCTCATCAGCGAGCCATGTTATTCGGTGGTAATAACCGATATTATGTTGTAAATGTAATAGTGGCCTTATGAAATCTCATCTCCATAATTATTAATTGCAATTTTTATTGATATTAAAAAACTTAATTAATTTAGATGGTTACTTTCTACATTAAATGTTGCTCAGGGTTAGGTTTGCATTTTGCAAAATTGCATTCATTTCGGCCCTTAAAAAAACGAGACGTACCTAACTTATAACTATACCGTATACGCCCATTATCCCACAAATGACAAAACATTTAAAATATCCCAAAAGCACGTAAGTAAAATGAGTTAAGTCAATAAATACAAAAAAGCAAAGGTGCGAATGGCCACCTCACTTAGCGAGGAATATATTGTACCATATTGTACCAATTCACAAGTAGCACAATAACTATATCACAATGAGAACTTTTTATTTTATTTCCACACCGATTAACAACTCCGTTTCGAATCCATTAGTATTCTTGCGTTCCCCGAACTGCCGATATGTTTTCCTAATTCTCTCCCTTTCGGATTTGTTTTTAATTCACAAGAATTTATCTTAGTTACAAAAAAGAATCCTCCGGCAGTTCTGTAAATGATAAGTATAAAATGGTCTTAGTTTTAATGCGACTTTAAAGTATAAACTACTAGAAGCAACTTTTAAGTATAAAGTATGTAAAAAATTTGACTATATAAAAACAAAATGACATAGAGTAGTGGAGAGGTAGAGAAATATTATAATGTTGATAGGAGGTATATTATTGCATAGATAATAATAAATTTTGTGCAACAGTGGGGTCACGGACTCTCAATATGAGTAGGGAGGTCATAGTACGACGGTTATAATGCTCAATTTCAGAACCGCCTAGTGCACGGTGCAAGTGAAAACAAAATAGCGGCAGAAAGCTCGGGGCTTTTGTAATACAATATGTATACTACTAGCATTTAACTACTAGAAGCTTTTAAGAATTTTACCTGGTCCTGTGTCCTGCAATCTAGCCAATTTAGGTCTAGTTAATCAGTTACGAGCTTAACAATTTTCAAGCTTTTCTCATTAGTAAGTATCTTTTGAACATCTTTCACGTAAAAAAATATTTAAAGACTTGAGTACCCAGCCTTGTCGCTTTCCGTATATCCCAGACAACGTCTGTGAATAAAGATATAAAAAAATTAATTAATTAAGCAGTAATGGGCAAAATTTGTTTTGGTCTTGCAGTCTTGGTCTTCAAAACGCAAAAAGCTAATCTGGACCAACCCGGTCTTTTAAAATAAGCAAGACCAATAGTGCAAGAAATTTTTCTTGCACTATTAGTCTTGCTTATTTTGAGAGACCGGGTATAATTGTATTTTACTCATCACTAATATTAAGTAACAGCCATCATATTATATGTACCTCGGTTTACGCAGTATAGCAGCAGCTGTACCCGTAAAATATTTCTTAAAGGGGTGACAGACGTGCGAACAAGTACGCGGACTTATGGCTCGACGATCATAATCGCCATTCGCCTGTGTATCAGCAAAGAGCCGCGAGCCGTGGGCCGCGAGCCTGGGGCCATGGTAAATCCAGTGTGAGCGATTCTCGTGTGTCACCGACGACGAGCCGAGTAAGTTCGCGAACTTAAAACCCGCGTGCTTTAATTTCGTACGTCTATCAGGCCTTTAACGTAAGTGCCCCGAGTCCCAATTTTCAGAAACAATAGGGTACTTCCGATTAATCATTCGATCGGGGATTCTCGGAAATGCTATTGTATTCTATTGTTGTCGCCATCACCGGTGCTCGTACGGGGCTTGTAGCATTTCTTTCTTTAAGGGGGTGACAAACACGCGAGTAAGTACGCGGACTTATGGCTCGAGGACCTTAATCGCCTGTGTGTCAGCAAAGAGCCGCGAGCCTGGGGGCATGGTAATCCAGTGTGAGCGATTCTCGTATGTCACCGACGCGAGCCGAGTAAGTTCGCGAACCTAAGTTTACTTTAAGTTCGTACGTCTGTCACCCCTTTCAGGTTCAAAAAGACATCGCGCAGCTGCCTGCGATAATTTTTTATTACTTAGTTATATTTTATCACACGTAATTTTTGTACCACGCATAGATATGCATAGTCACGACCCGACCGCTACCTCTGCCGTACGTTAAATAGCCCTAAGAAATGTACAGACAGCCTTGTCAACTCTGTTCCTGGGTTGATGAGTTTATGATTAAAGGCCGTACCTACATAGTAAGAGCTGTAATAGAAACTTGTATTATGTTACACGGATGCAAAATTAATAATTATCCTTTTCTACCACACACATTCCTAGATTGTGGTGTTAGCTAAATTGTAAATGCTGTGTCACCTACTAAGGTACTATCAGAGAAGTTGATTCCTAGGCAGATGAGACCTACGTAGTTTGGTCGCGTTACGACAAACCTAGCCGACAGATAACAGTAGCTTTGTCCACACTGTGCCTTTTTCTGTTCGTCAAGGGGATGCATTATAGCACAGTCAACAGCGAACGTGAGGCATTATCGCGACGCATGCCCTCTGAGCGTCCAAAACGTTCGCTTTGTGTTATTAAAAATGACAGTTGGCGTTGTGTTCTTTGACGCATTCAATTATTATTGAATGCGCCAAAACGAAAGTTGAATGAAAGAGATAATTGAAGACGAAAGCGCATAATGTGGACACTGGACATAGCTAATGATTCTAATGAACATTGAATTGACATGATCCGACCAAATGACGTTGGTCTGTCAACTGCCTAGGAATCAATTTCCTCGATGGTACATCAGCTCTTATTGACTATTTATGATCATTTCTAGTTTTTAATCTATACGTACTGTTTGGTATCCTTACAACAATAAATAAATAGATTACAGACTAGTGTTCATCCGTAGGTATTCCGATCCGAAAGCCGGGTTGGATTTTCACATTTTGAAGAGCGCCATTAGATTAGCGGCTAATCTAGCCAATCTAACATTTACTAGATTTACTGAGGTTAGGTTTAAAACCATTTATGAGTAAGTTGGATTCCACAAAGTTGGTACTAGCTACTTCTCAAAATACAGAGTTAAAACTTTAAAACAATTACGTAGACCCAAATTAACTAATCATTTAATGATTTAATTGTGATTAATAATAATTACCGTGAATGACTACTTTCTAAACCTAATATTCAATAGCTTTAAACTGTTACTACGTACCATAATATTATTATAATCATTATATTTTATTCCTCCTTCATTTTCTTGCCAATAGTAAAGCTGGGTTTACACATTGAGGGTTTACATTATACAACTAGTCCTATAAGAACTCTAATAATCTCCGTAATATAGCTTAGTGCAGTGTAACTGAAGATTTCATAGTTTTTATACCACCTCAATTTAAATTTAATCTATTAATTCTATCGTACGTCTGACGATATGGTAAACCTTATCAATTAACAATAAAAAAACCTGTAGACGGTGAAAATCTATCTAAATATGTACAAGATACAAGAGATAAAGTGTAAAAAATATTTTATTCAGAAGGCCTATAAGCCAGGAATAAAATTCTATGGTATTGTTGGTTGTTTTAGCAGCCTAAAATATTTATAAATTGTGACATCTTAAACCACTGTACTCGCTAGTGAATTAGATTCATAAATAATAATATACTTAATACAAACATAACACAATTACACTCAATTCAATAATCAGTGGCTTATTTTAACACAGATATGACTGTGTGTCCCTAACCTTAAGTTATTAAAACAGTAATTACAAAATCATCAAGGCAGCAATCACTAGACGTCAGGGTTTCTATTATACCGCGGGTCGAGAGGTTGCGGATGGTCATTACAGCTGCTAGTAGACATGGCTTCTCATTTCCATGCCACATGCCACTCGCTATTCGCCATTTGCCACTTGCCACTCACCATTTTCCACTTGCCACTCGCGACTTGCCACTTGCCTCTTGATTTGTCTGAACATGGTCAGATTTTCAATCTTATGAACGTTCTTTATTGCTCTTCCTACATACCTGATAGCACGTACGAAGAGCTTTTAGCAGGTTGAGCGTTCTCATAATTCGTTCGTGTTATGTTTTATTTTACTACAATAATAATTATTAAGGTCGTCTATGGGCCAGTCGCCCATATCCTTTGTTTGTCAATTGTTGTTGTTCGTGTTATGTTAGCCTTTAAGATATAGGATCAATATAAAAAGCTTAAAATTTAGCAAGTCATTGAAAACTCTACGCTGACGAAATGACAACTTACGTACATAAAAGCAAGCGCTTTTATCACCTCATAAATTGCTTCTAGACGACAAAAAAATTATGAAATATAGCAAACTCTAATTCGATGGAATAGAGTCTAATTTAGAAAGTTTTAGGAAACAAGAAAATTGGTCTTATATTTGTCCAACATGTCAAATAATTCCAGGCGTTTGATTTGTTTGTCGAAGGTGTAGACATCCCGCCGACGTCCAGACTAACGTGGTCTCTCGCGGCGGTCTCCTGATACCGATTACCAGGTTTTGGTCCACTGGTCTGTTGTGCATTGTACATCTTTGTCATTTGAACAACTAATGTGTAAATAGATAAAGGGTCATTTTGAAGTGAAAGTAAATCGTATGAAAGGGCTTAGGGACAAATACATTAAGGACTAATGGATACTTTTGCTTTTAAAATGAAACAATTAATTACTCGAGTCTGCATAAGAACTTATCTTTCTCACATGTAGTAACTAGTAAGAGCATTAAGTTTTTTTTCTACATTATACATAGAGCAAGAGATTATTCCTTACTAACAAACTCTGCTTATATGAAACTAGAATATTTAACAAGAAAGTCCACAAATGAGGCGACTAACTGAAAAGGAGAACATACTGAGCATTTGACACAGAGCTCAACAAAGCAGTAAGTGCATTCCATCGTGCAGCCAAAACAATCGCGACGTGTTCAGTCAATGGGCAGACAGACCGACAATACGATAAATAACACGCGTGGGCTGTGGGCATAGTCGACAAAACTAAGTGTATATCAGTTTTATATTGTATTGATAATTGAAGTAGTAGGTAGCTTTTCACGACGTGATATTAAGACGTGATAGTAAGATTATTAAGCTTGTATTATAATATAAGTATTATATCTCCATAATATTATAAGTAATAACGGTCTAATATAAAAAATTTAAGGGAAAAGACCTAATGCTAGACAAGCAACTAATAGATGACACTTACGAAAAAAATGCCATAAAAATAAGAATTACTCTACTTATTTCTCAACACTGTAAATTTTATAAGCTTCTCAAGCTATCTGTTGATCTGACAAAATATATTAGGGACGCCTTCGGGAACAAAATTTTAAAATGGGATCAATTTTCGTAAGCAATGTGACCGCGTCGACACGCGCTCGGCAATTTCATAGGAAAGCGAAATTTTGCACGTAAGTTTTTAATACATTTATTTGATTTTTTGTAATTTCTATTGATTTCATTGGATTAATAGTCATGTTGTAAACACTAATGAGACTAAAAACTGAAAATAAATTTGCTAGGAAAAAGATATGAAAAATAAAAATAAAAGGAAAGATAGTTTCAGCATGGAAGAACAATGGATATAATCTGGAGACAACGTGGATAATATTTCTGATGCATGTAGTAACTATGATGAAGTAAATGAAATCTTTTGAAAAACAGCAAATAAAGATCTAATAAATAGGAAAAATGAAAATGTAATGTAATGTTCTATGTCAACTATTAGTTCATATTGGTGTCTACTATTAGTGATGTTCGTTTTTTGTGATGTTATCCATTAGTGATTATGACTAAGTTTACAAAAAGACCAATAATATATTTTTTTATTGATTTATCAGAGAATAATTATAATAGTTTTAATTTGTTAAAGTTACAGAAGACATAAAATAAGTTATCAATCTTTTATTTTCATAAATATACATTTTATTACATTCAAATGTTTTATTTTTCCTTATACTTAGTGTCTACCATTAGTGCTTTTCCCTCAATTGAAAAAAAAATTGAAAACACAAAAAATGAAGGGGAAACAAAAGTAGTCTAGTAGCTTTGCAGCACATAATGAAATTATAAAATTCAAACTCTAATAATAATTAGTAATTACTAATTACTATCTAATATAGTTAACTTATAATACTCATACTTAGACTTAAGATGTCCAAGCCGAAAAAATTTTTTTTGCCTGGATACCTTTTCAGCCGTTCCATTTTCTTTATCTTATTACGAATAAAATGTTCTTAACTGTCGCGTCCTTTAGGAGGTGTGCGCTTTGCATAAAAATATTCGCAAGTTTATAAATATTCGTACGTTAATCGAATTTGGCATTACAATGAGGCGGCTCCCTATTAAGTATTAGCGTTTATTTCGGTATGTTTCATTCGTCGCAGACCGCACAAAATTCTTGAATTTTAATTGGGCTTTATCCTAATCGGGAATAATGTTTTTAAGAGCAGGTGATATACCAGCCCATTATAACTGTCACACTTGCGAAATGTGACTAGTTTTGGTATTTAAAATGGGAGGTACAGAAGCCCTTATTTGGGACCTACAAGCAAGCTTCAATTGTTATTATATAGTTTTACCTTTTTACGAGAAGTTCCAAAACATTTTAAGAAAACTGTTCAAAAGATGTCCTGAGTCCTGATATAAAAGTAAAAGAGGAGTTAGCCTGTAAATCTTCATTGCCTAATGCCTATTGACTGTACCTACCCGGTATTACCGGTATTATGATAAAATCGAGTAATTTTGACATAAATATTTCAAGAAATTCATATTATGCGAAAATGAAAAAATCAACACAAAGGTTGTATAAAAGCAGCATATTTTATCTTGTACTTTTGATGACTCCAACCGTAATCCCGGTCGTTATCTCTCGTACTTCATTATTGAATACTAACTACAGTCAGTTCGAATGTATCGTGACCTCGTAGACGATGAAAGTTGCAGCCGGAGGGCTGCAGAGGTTACGGACCCAGAACCTACAATTAAAATTATAAGTGATGTTCTGCATGTAATTGCCAATTTGTGTTTAAAACTTGAATTAATATTTTTACTAAACTACTAGCTGTCCCGGCAATCGTTGCTTTGCTATAAGATAAAGTTAAAAGTATTTTGCCCATATTATTTTATTGAAGTGACTAAATAAGTATGTCGCCATGGCAACGTCGATCGCTATCCCGTCGCACAAACAATGGTCGCCGTCAGTCTCAGGTTGTAATAATTTACTATTATTTATTCAACAAATGCACTTATCAATATATAAAGTACCTAGTAGCCGATTCTCAGACCTACTGAATATGCATATAAACTTTGTTTAAAATTATTTATTTTTTATAATGTAAGTATTTATAAAGTTTTTTTTAATATCTATTGTTCACTTTGCGCTGGCGCCAGTGTGCATCTGTCGAGCGATTGGCAACAAGGCCCCACAGAACACCAGGGATCGCGGTGTAGGTACTATACTGTGATCATCACCTGAGTGGGGTCCTTTTCGGTGGAATACGCATTACACTGCATTGCAGTTTGCTATTTTTACCCAAATATACACCTACCTACAGTATATTATGTCCATGGCACTTATTTGTTAATGTTCCTTTTTTATATTATTTTTGTTTTTTATTTTATGTTTATTGTCTTTTTTGTGAAATGTATATTGTAATGTGGTGTAATGTTTATTATTATTATTATTATTATTAAAAAAATCAGTAAAGCCGATTCGCAGGAGTTCGTGGACTAACATTGTGACACGAGAATTTTATATATAAGATATTATATCTGCAGCTCGGTTTGCGCGGAACGATCGGTACCTACATACCTATAGATATCTTGTTTTGTATCTTTTATTGTTTAACATGAGTTTTCACGTTTACCAACAGCTTTAGCTGCTGTCATTATTTATGGTTACCACAGTGCTATTCTGTCCTCATGCTATCAGGCGATCTGCTATTTTATTGTCTTTCCCATAAATAACTTTCAACTGGAAATTGTTCCCTAATTAAAAGAACCGCATTTCAATATATATAGCTTAATGTGAGTGTATGTGCGCTACAAATCACACTTTGTTATATTTGCTAGGACATTCCTGGGTAAATTTAATTTCTGTAGCAGCTAAGTGTTAGCGGCTAAAACGAGCGCACCGCGGCCCGTGTCGACACTCATAACTCTTCATGATGTTGTTTTTCCTATAAATTTTGCTGCCCCTACTACGGTGACCATAAATGCGCGCTTTGACAAGGACTGTTCCGGTCTACCGTCTAAAGAAAATAATAATTAGCTTAAATTGTTAAAATGCTTGAACATTTAGAATGACGAGTGTTCACTTTAAAACGAGTTAACATAAATAAAATAAATTACGACGGACGCGACGTACGTCAATAAAATTATACCATTATTTAGCAATCCCTATGAGAATTCACAATAAAAAAGTGTCCGCATTGAAATTTCTACCGTGTCATTGGTCGTTGACAAAAAGGAACTCAAATTACTAATAAGGACCGAGTTATGGGTAGGTAGGTACTCCTCGCCCGCATCCTCCGCACCGAGGGCGGGGCCTGCTGACATTTCATCATGCTGATCACTACAATAACTGGCGAAATGAGTATGCTCACGTTAATACTACTTTTTGTATCTTTACGTCGGCCTCCGCAATAAATATCTCCATCAGCGATCATTAAATAACCGTTTACTTTTGATTGGCTCCGGACAGCTTAATAATATGATTTACTAAACTAGTTCTTTCTGTAAAATTCGCGTTGCTAATTTTAAACATGTTTAAAATTAGCTAAAACAAAAATTAATTCCGAGTTCGTGCGCAGTACCTATTTAAGGAAATATTTTAAGCATTTTGATTGCCAGCGAGTGGAATACCTAATAATGATTCCTAAATAAAGTGTCTAAATAATGTGGGCGAGGTAAGTCCGCGCGATAAATAACTGTGAGATCCGAGTGTATCGGAATTCCGCGCGGTAATGGCCGCCTACTGCTTATTGTAACTCAATCACACGTCGTCGATGCATTTGTTCACGGGAAAACTAAATGTGTTTCCGATTTCACTGAAACTCCCGTAAAAAATGTTGTCCTGTCTAAAGAACATTGCGGGAAAAAATATATTTTCAGAACCATTCCGCGAGTTTCCAAAACTCTAGTCAACCTACAATAAAATAAAATTAAATAATCTGGTATGATAATAAAAATAAAATCACAAACATTAAACTATTTTTGTAAAAGGAAAATGAAGTTATTAAGAATCCAGTTTGTAACAAGAATGAAGCAGCTACCCGCAGTTCGCCAAATTTAATTATGGGGTATCGGTTAATGCCCAACATGTATTGTGAATTGTGATAAATATTAAACTATATACATCACCATAAATTTATTTAAGAAGTTTCTTTTGTAATTTATACAACTTTAGGAGTGATTTAAAGTTTAATTAAAGTTTAAGAAAGTTTAAGAAAAAAAAAATTAAGAAATTTCATAAAGTTTTTGTTGGTTTACATTATCCGAGTCAAATGTATAATTTATAATAATAAGGTGAATTGTGACATGATAAAATAAATTAATTAAAAGAAGGTTACATAGAAAAATGTAGAAGAAGAAAGTGGATAATAAAATGCAGTCGGAAGCACGTCGCACCAAGTTTAACATTAATATTTAATTCATAAATCATAAAATATTATGCCTCCGACTGTATTTTGTTATCCACTTTCTTATATAAACAAATAGTAAATTTACTACAAAATATTTAAATACTAAAAAATATTTTTTAGAGTTGAAATATTTTGTAGTAAATTTAATATTTATGTATATATTTTTTATTGTTTTACTCTACTTTTTAGTGTTTAAATATTTAGTAGTAAATTTAGTAAAAAAAAAATTATACACAAAATAATTTTTTTTAGTGTTTAAATATTTTGAAGTTAATTTTTGTTCAGGAACCTAGGTAATTACTATTTTAAGCTGAAAAATAACTCAAACATGTTAAATATTTTCGTATGACAAAATGATTTTGGTATTACGTATGTATGAGAATTTCGAGGGTAACCCGGGCTCTTAAGGTCATAACTTTGACCCTTTGATATTATTTACACGTGTAAATGATGTAAGAGTCATAATAATTATTATACTCAATTTAAAATTTGGTGTTTGTTGACTGCCATAGTATTTCAAACAGCTTGGACCCCTTGGAATTACGCCGAGATGTAGCATCACTCTGCATCCTCTATCGGTTGTATCACGGGGAGTGCTCTGAGGAATTGTTCGGAATTGTACCACCTGCAACTTTTCGCGTGGGAACGCGAAAAACATACCATCCTCATCACCTTGATGAATGGCAGTCTTCCACAGTGCGTTTTTCGCGTAACTTTCTGCCGCGCACTGTAAAACTCTGGAACGAACTGTCACCGTCACTATTTCCGGCCCTATACGACCTGCAAACCTTCAAGAAAAGAGCGTATTCCCTCTTAAAAGGCCGGCAATGCACCTGCAGCTCTTCTGATGTTGCGAGTGTCCATGTGCGACGGTAGTTGCCAGGGGGTGTGAACTTCTGTGTCGGTGAAAGCTCACCCACACATAGATAATTTTACACTAGTTGCGCTGGTTCGAATGTTTGCCACTATTAAAAAGAATCCATTATGGTAGTTTTATTTTTTCAATTTCATCATGTTTTCTTAGAAAATATTTGAATTGATTGATATTTCTGCAAATTGTTTTAGACAATTTAATTGGCAAAACATCAAAGTTGTTTAAGTTATCACGAACTAAATGCTATTTCATTCTTTGAACAAAATTAGAAATAAAATATTTGTATTTTCATAGACATCTGTACTGCCAACATAAATAGTTACTTCGTTAGCTGTGGTTAGTTTATTTTCAAGTGAAATTGTGAGGTTATATTCTCGAATATTTTCTCATATTTTGTTCATTAGCAGCAAATTTACGCTAAGTTGACTATAATTATGTCCTCCGTAAAACCCTGTGTGTGTTTTTATGCCAGTTATAAGCTGAGACACTTTTTAAATTGAAGAATAGACTCCTGCCATGTTTACGTTGTTGTGTGTTTAAGTGTTTTGTTTATATTGAAAAATTGACTTCGAAACTACTTTTATTGTGCGTTAAACAATCAAATTGAGAAATTGATTCTAATCCTAATGTGATAAAGTGTTATTGAATTTCACGCAATTATGATTCATGTGGCTTACCGGAAGTCAATGAAAGTTTCCTTGGGAATAAATAAAAAATTTGAAAAATAAATCTGTTTTATTTCTATTTGTTTTTATGCGATAACTGAAAGAGTGGATCTGTCAGAATATATAATATATTCTGATAGTTCCATTCTTTCGAATTAATTAATAAAGAGTACCGCCACCCCACCCAGCTAAAAAATTCAAATTTCCCGCCATAGAGGAATAGTAGAATTTTAAATTTCGCGCCAGTTGACGTGATCGCCACTTCAACGCCCTCCGTCCCTACTTCGCAGGTACTAAAGGATTTGAGGGGTACACTTTTTCTATGAAGATCCGCTTCTTCTCCTTGTGAGTATAGTATTCGTTGGTAGTTGCTTACCATCAGGTGACCCGTTTGCTCGTTTGCCCCCTTATTTAATAATAAAAATAACTATAAACGTCAAAATGTTGACATTACAACTTTTTAAATTGTGTTATTTAAAGTTCAAACGTCAAAATTGTGACCATAAGCATTTTTTTTTTAATTCGTCCCGGTCGGGACAGGCAAAGAGAGCGTTGCCCATACAGCCATGTGACCATAAACAACGAAGTTCAAGAAAAGAAGGGGAGAGGAGCACAGAGATGTTAAGTCTTGGCTTTTTTATTAAATGATCATAAAAAATTATAAATATTAGTCCTTTTTCCTTGTTTAATAACTGTTTTTATGTTAAATATTAAACGCAAAGAAACACTCCAAACGAGCGATTCAAATATTATGATTAAAAATTCTTTGCTTAATTGAATACAAAGCATTTATTGCGAGATAAACATCTGTGGTAAAATTATCTCGTGCACTGATCGCACACATCAAAATCCTTTTAATTAAGGACCTTTCATACTCGACGGAGCACACAGCTTAATGGAAGACACGAGTGGATGAAGTGGGTAGCTAGCATTTACAAATAAGAGCAATTAGGTACTAATTTTTTCGCTTAGAATTTGAACAAACCTTGTAACTTACCTACTCCATCGTTCAGCTTATGTAACTAGCTTTAATACATAGAACCCATATTTTTAGGGTTCCGTACCCAAAAGGTAAAAAGGGAACCCTATTACTGAAACTTCGTTGTCTGTCCGCGGCCTATCTGTCCATCCTGTTTGCCAGTGTCCTGGCTCAAGGCTGTATCTCAAGAACCACTAACTAGCGCTTTTGCAATTTTCACAGATTGTGTGCTTCTGTTGCCGCTATGACAACTAATACTAAAAACAAAATAAAATAAATATTTATGGGGACTCCTGTGCAAAAACACAATTTTTAGCCTATTTTTCCTCTATACGGTCCTAAAGCCTCCATTTATACGAATAGACAACAGTTTTCAAATTGTTAGTTAGCCACTTTATCAACTCATGTCTTCAATTGATCACGATCGAGGTCTCGTAATCTAGACATTTGTAAAAGATATTTTATTGTTCTTGTTATTGTTTAATTAAATTATGTTCACGGCTGTTGGCCACAAAGCACACCGGTTTAAAAATATTTCGATTACGCCTCTACAATGCCTACTTTGCATATTTTATTCGAGCGTTGATTCAAAACTTTTCATTTAAGATATCTACCTTTAATTATTAATTAAATATATTTAAATATATGTATAAGTAAGTAAGAAAAAAAATATCAGTCGTAAAGTACTATCATAATGTACGATACTTTACTTATTACTTTCAGTACTATATTGTCTTGACTTGACTGTGAAAAAATGTAGAGCTTTTCCGTGAGCCCGAGTTCCGATCTCTTTTTAAAATCAGCAACCAAAAATTTATATAAAAATGTAAATTAGAAATTGCTATGTTGCGATCGTTTCTTTTGTGCAGTAAGTGGGTACTGCCACTGGGCTCTGGGTCTGATAAACGCGAATGTTTAGCGCGGCGGGGCTGTCGACGCCCGATAACGGCTGCACTATTCTCAGGAGTAGGGTTGTCGACTATATCCTAATATTAAAACGTGAATTTTTGTGAGGATGTAAGTTTGGTGCTCTTTCGCACAAAATAAAATGGATTTTGATGGAACTTAACAACATACATATAAAACATGGCCAGTGAACGGCGGGTGAAGCCGCAAAGCGCAGTTAGTTTCTCATTATTCCATAGTTCCATATTGTATATTCGGATTTTTTTTTACTCCTTGAAATATTTCAATTATCCTTTAATTATATAGGGGCAACTTTATTTGACGTTTGAAAAAATGGCAAAGTTGCAACATCTCGATGGTTGCGAGTTGCGACACTGACGTTTAATTTTAAATTCATATTATCAAGAAATGTCAAATTTTTTTCAATACTATTGCTGCCTAATATTTCGTTAATCATAATATTGTGTGATTGTTGTCCATTTAATTGTATGTTACGATGGAGGTGGCAACCCTAATATAAGAACGAAAAGTTGGAACTTGGAACTCGTGCACGCGTCTTAATAACGTTCCTGTATTAAAAGTTATACCCTATTGTAGCAAATTGAATAGCTTAGAGAAAAAATAAAATGTTCATTTTATAACTTAGTCCAACAAAAGTTTGTTCAACACACAAGCTGCTGAAATACTTACACAATACTTTTGCTCTAAAAAATTCGTCGCATAAAAAAGGTTCTATAAAAGCAAATTCGTTATGAAAAATCGCATAAGTAAGAAAAAATATAAGACGGAGTTTAGAACATGCCTACATTTTATATAAGCTAGCCTAAGCTTTATTGTATCGTAAAATTGTAAAATGCTAAATATAGGTACATATTTTGTTTTAATTTATAGCTACTACTAGCTGTCCCGGTAAATGTTGTTTTGCCATTTAAAGTATTTTTACTTCATCAGTTGATGGAGTGGGGGGGGGAAAAATTTTATACACCAGATGTTAAGTTGGAAAAAACGGTTAATAATATGAAGTAAGTCCATTAAAGAAAAAATCTGACCCCCTCTTTGCTCCACTTAGAGGGGTGGGTGGGGGGGGGGGGGTAGGGGGATAATTTTTATTCACCAGATTTTGAGTTCGAAGAAGACAAATATATCTGCGATAACCGCATTCAAATCGGATCAGTAGTTTTCGTATTAAAGCAAAATTCTTATACAAAATCTGACGTTCGTCCCTTTAGAGGGGTGGGGGGATTTTTTTTTATACACCAGATGTTAAGTTAGAAGAAGACAAATATATCTGCGAAAACCGCATTCAAATCGGATCAGTAGTTTTCGTGTGATCCACTATCACACGAAAACTACTGATCCGATTTGAACAAACATACAGATAGACAGACAGACAGACAGACAGACAGACAGACAAAAAAACTAACCACATTTTTAGCTTCTATAGCGATGTAGTAACACCCCCCACTTAATATTTTTTGAATATCTTTAATGTACAGAATTCTCATTTCTACAGTTTTATTATATGTATGTATAGATTAGTTAGTTGCTACCTATCGCATATCTGTACAATTTTTCATATTATTTTTTAAACAGAAGACGGTGCTAACAACTTAATAAGTAATAACATTAAAAGGGTTGTGCGGATACTCCAAAGCATTTTAAGTGAACATTTCATCGAGAGGATAAAAATACATACAATTATATTGATTTTATGCAAAACCTTTAATGGCATCGCAAAGATACTTGACGCATGGAAATATTTAGCATCTAGACTTGCTACAAGTGTAAAAGCACTGATACACGACACACCTAATTTATAGCAGATTTAGAGAGCAATATTAAAGTCAAGTAAAATGTAGAAAATCTAAGCTTAATATTATTAACGTCATGAACGGCGTACATTATTCCAGTAGCAATCCAGAGCTGGATTGGATTACTGGATTAATATAATATTGAATGTACTGTAACTTCCTAGCGGAAATTCATGTTCATTTAAATAATCATACACTTTTCCACTTTATTATATTAGATTTCTTAGTTAATTACTGGAGTGAAATAATGTAAACCATTAAAGTATTTTAATCTTAACAACCATACCAATTACCAATAGTCCCATATCAAATTGAGAGTATTCCAAACACTTAACAAACTGTCTGTCTGTCTGTCTCCAGGCTGTATCTCGAGAACCTCTATAGCTAGATTTCTGAAATTTTCACAGATTTTGTATTTCTAGTGCCGAACAACAAATACTACAAACAAAATTAAGTTAATATTTAAGGGGGCTCCCATACAACAAACGTGATTTTTTTGGCCTTTTTGGCTCATAATCCATAATGGAACCATTTAGATTTTAGACACTTAACTTTTCACAAAGTCTTCAATTATATTATACTAGCTGTTGCCCGCGACTTCGTCCGCGTGGACTTCAGTTTATAGCGCGCGGTGTCAACAAAATTGGTGTCAAATTTAGAAGCTTTTTATTAAAACCCTGGTACCCCTTAAAATATCAAAATACCCAAAAATAGCTGTGCATTGTGCATATAATATTTTTTTAAATTAAGTAAACTTTATTAATACCAAATTTAAAGCTTATTTAGCCCCCCATTACACAACTTTAGCTTTAATCATAAACTATTTATCATTGGTAGGTTTAAGGTTACGTCACTGCATAGATAAAGTACTAAGTAGTGAGTTATTTAATTACGTGAATAACAATCGAAAGATTCGAAAAACTTAACTTGATATGGTGCCACCTCTTAAAGAAAGACATGAGCAAGCGATAGCGAGATGTAGGCGACTCTTAGCGCCATCTGTTATGAATTTTTGGAACTAACGTAATTTGAACAAATTTACGCATTTTCACCCCCTTACAACCCCTTTTTCCAGTTAAAAAGTAGCCTATGTCCTTTCTCAGGCTTTAGATTATCTGTGTACAAAATTTCATTACAATTGGTTCAGTAGTTTTGGCGTGAAAGCGAGACAGACAGACAGACAGACAGACAGAGATACTTTCGCATTTATAATATTAGTATAGATATGTAAGTACTATAATATTTGATAATAACATTAAAATAAAATAAATAATTAAGCGGGGCTCCCATACAAAAACATTTTTTTTCCCCACTTTCGTTCTATAACGGTACCTATACGGAACCCTTCGTGCGTGAGTCCGACTCGCACTTGGCCGATTTTCATTAAAATATGTCTCTGACTGCGGCCGTACCTAAGACGTAAGTAAGTAAGTAAGCCTTTTCACAATCTACTAACAATACTAAGTAATGTGTGTTGTAAAAGGTGTTGTATGTTACTTTATCAGAATTTTTGTTTCTGCTACCTGTTTATCAAGCGACAGAGAAGTCGAAAAAGGGAAAATAAGCTGAGGGGTGAGCCAAAATCTTTTCGTTTTCGCTTCGTTACAGAATCGCCGATGAAAATGTATGGATTGACATAAGCGTTCGTTAATATGACGTTGACGTTCGACTCGTCTTATGTCAATTCCATACATTTTGATCGGCGATTCTATAACGAAGCGAAAACTAAAGAGTTTCGGCTAAATGGCCTGACCTGACCAGTAGATAGTAAATAATGTTCTTTAGCTGCAATATGAAATGTCTATAATATTATGATGTGACAGGAAGACACAAATTCTCAAAAACAAAACAAATCCCAAGTGGTTTGCGAGTGTACAAGGGTCTTTATATAACATGTTACTACAGACCCAACATTATAAGAGTATTAGCAGTTTAATAAGTAACTTAAGGCTTAATGCACTTACTATTTGCTCATGGCACTGTCCGTTCAAACTTATTTTACCTTTGACCACCTTGAGAGTGATCCTTATATCATTGGAATAGTTGTCATGTGCGAGGTATAATGATGAGAATGTAACAGCGTTGGATTTCAGCACGTCATCCAATAACATTTAAGCTTATAGTAATATACTTGTATTGAACTATAATATACGACTGATAATAATATTGTAAAGTCTTCTCATTATAATATCAGTAGGTGTGTTGCTTATAAAACTGTCAATTTACTGTCGTAAATTCAATGATAGTCGATAGGTAACATAATACATACGTAACCCTACCTAACTAAGTATATCTACGGATCTTATGAGAGATTTGCTTGTTTATACATTTGTTAACATTTTTCAGATTGGAAGTTACGTACTACTTACTTATGATACTTAATATATTTTATTTTCAAATTAAGTTTTCGAAATTTTCAATATTTATTAAGTCCAATATTATACTAATTTAATTCTCGTGTTGCGTGTCACTGTTTGTGCGCGAACTCCTTCAAAACGAATTTAATTACATTTTGCAGGGCCCCCGCTACCATAATATGTGCAATGTGTGCAATGCACACGGGCGCCATCCTCTAGGGGCGCCGAATTGCCATCTTTAGGGTCGCCAAAACCAAGGTCCCAAAAAATTTGCCTAAAGGGGCGCCAAAATCCTTCTTTTGCACACAGGCGCCAGTAGCCCTTACGGGGGCCCTGAAATTTTGTATGTACATTCGTTAGGCCGGAGAATAGGTTTTTATCTACTTTTTATAATGTTGATACTAGAAATAATTCATACAGCGAAACAACGGGTGAGCTGGTTATACCATAATTTCGGAGAAAAATGTGTAGGTATACCGCAAGGTACCTTCGCTTCTATCAAGACTTATAAGTTATAACTTATAAGAATCTTGCTTTCACAGTATGAGAGGTAAGGTGATAAACCATATCGACTAACCAAAACCAAATAAATAACATTGAAAGAAATATCCATTCATATAACCAAAAGGATTCGGAAAGCTTAATTAAAATTATTATTAATAATTTACACGGGTTATAAATTATTAAGTAATTAAAATATCGGCACGCAAAGGACCACCTTATTTCCTTAACATTGCCGTAACTCTACAAAACTTCTGTCGTTTTTTCGATGTTTTATTAATTAATAATTATCAAATCTAAAGATATCGAATGAGTTACTCAGAAACAGTTTTAATTCTATGTTTATAGAAGCTTTGTATTTTGAAACGATATTTTACAAACTTAGTTACATCGCTGTAAATTAAAACACGTCCGAATATTTGGCTGCTTTTTACGAATACGAGGAACTACATAGATAGCATTAAGATTTACTTTTAATTTAATGCAACATTGAAGCCTATAAATAATAATCTATATCAATCATTTCTGCTACCGGAAAAGTCGTAAGGTAGCATACGTACAGTTTAAGTGGATAATCTTTTAAAATTATGTGGAACGATAAATTTTATTGCATTAATAAACTGTCAAACACAAAAATAAAGAATCAAAACAGCCTGGAAGCATTAAAATCCTTTTAAATATTTCTCAATCGAAATTATCTTTTTACATCGCTCAACCCTATTAAATGAGACACATAAATTTTAAAATATTATCACAAAAAGGTTATTACCGAAAACTGTTGACAACACCTGAGCGCGTACAAAATTAATGACGGTCTCATGTTATTGAGCTACCTAAGTCAGAGGTGGTCCACCCTAAACACGTTCTCATTTAGAAAATAATAAAAAACACTAATGTCCCGGTGACGCGTCCTCCGAATACTTTACCGTGTGAAATGTTGGTGCGATTAAAACTGGAATTTTACCTTATCTGAGGTACCTTTATAATTGGGACTTACATCATGTTAATAGTGTACATTCGTTTACCTCGTAATACAATCGGGACTAGCCGCAGGTGTATGCAGCTTCAAATGCCATTCCTGGTTAAATTCCTCAAAACAATGCTAATTTCAGTCATATTTGCAGCTGTACTGACTAGCGAAATGCGATATGCGACGTTAAAAAAAGATTTAAGTGAATAATGCAATAGTTCTTACAAAGTCGAGAATCGAGATACATCAGCTATCTCCAAATCGCATACCACCGTCCCTGCCCCTCTCATACTAATTAGTAATTACTAATTAGTCACATCGTATTCGCGTGCCGATTATACATCGATGCTTTATTATTTTAGACTTAGTGGAATGTTTTTTTAAGTATCATTATTTTTCATTTAATGAATCCATCTTTAGACTATCCCAGGGTCCGTCTTTTGATTAACTCTGGAATCTGGATAGATAGACTCCTGCGTGACAAACGAATTTCGGCAAAACGAGAATGCGGCAACAACTTTTACTAATGTTTATTATTTAAAATAGAGGATAGAGAATAAAGTTTGTCGCACTTTTTTATGAAATAAAAATGTATAATTTTTATGATAAATGTTAGAATTGATTTGGACGTAACAGCCAGCACTCGGATATCCCATTCTAGGAAGGCAAGTATTTGTAACAGTTCAGGGGAATCACAGTAACATCGGTAATACGATATTGAAATATACTTCATCCCATTCCCACGGCGACGCTACTGGGAACTCCGATATTGTGATTTCTGATAGGTAGCTAATGTTATGATTTCTAGTGATGTCTACAAAATATTGAATTTATGCATTCACACATTTTCAGAAAAGATTTAGCAAGCTATCTTTGTCAAACATCAGAGAGCTTGATTACTTAAAAAATTGTACATTATTGTTTTTACCAAATACATTCCTTTTAAAATTATTCAACAATTTATAACTTTAAACCTAAGAATCGAATTAGAAATTATAGAACTAAAATATATTTTAAATTTTTCAGCCAAGAAAAAAGAATATTTTAACAGGCTCGCGTTTAAATATTGTAACTTTTAGGGCCTATTTAAAAAGTTACAATATTCCTGTCAATATATCTGCCGCACTCAGAGACGAAGACGAATATTAATTACTAATTACCTAATTATTGTTTACTGTCAAATTGAAGCTTAATCAAAATTAAATGTCTCTGGGTGCGGCAGTTAGTATTTATTTAATCAACATCACAATTAGACTACTTTGTAAAAAGTTACACACCTGTCAAGAAGTATGACAAGTTGCACAAAAACTTGATGTTGGTCAATGGCACCGATGCATGATTGTAGAGAAGTCACCCCGTAGGCGCTGCCATAAAAGTGAATTTACATTCCCTTTGCACATTCCAGCTACGGCAATTAATTTATTGTTAATGTCGCCGATAAAATTAGCGGTACTAATTAAAAATACAACAATCCCGGGATCTTTAATTTTAATATAATTTTGTCCCCGCATCTACATACCCGATGCAATCTTATATGGAGGGGAAAAAGTTTACAGCAGCATCGGCTTTTGTAAAGTCCTACTTGTCGTGAGCGACCGCTAGTATTTCTTTTATGATATCGTCGGACAAACGAGGGGTTCTGTTTTATTAATCAGCTCCGAGGTATTAATTAAAGATTATAAAGTACCTATTTAAAATACTTTACCGAATTTGGCGAGGTATCTACTGCATATGGATGATTGCGGGCTTACCGCGAGTGTGTCGGGCGGCTAAGGCAGTCTCGTCTACGTCTGTCGTTAAGGTAATATGTAATATTGGCCATCGCAATTATTTAATAGGTCTACCAGAATCTGATGGCAAATTTTGACAGCAGATTTTCACAAAATATCCTTGATCATTGGATAAATTTTATATTTGCAAGTTTTACACACAGAATCAGCCGCTATAAGGAAAAAAAAGGATCAAAATGTTTTATTCCAACTACCCCGGTATTGCTAGAGTCAATTTACTTTCTCACTTTTTGCCATCAGATTCTGTTAGACCCATAATTACTTTGAGATTTAAAAAAATATGGCCCAAACCACCTGGCGCAGGAAATGCATCTTGAACTATAAAACTTTCTAACAGGGTAGCTTTCTACATATGCCAAGAGCACCGACTGCCGATTTATAAAAAAAATAACGAAAATTAAACTTTTTTTTTTTAATATTCGCTGCCGTTGAAATAAAAAAGAACTGAGCAGGGAGCCAGTGAGGCAGTGATGCGTATCGATTGTGTAGTCACCCCACATATCGACAGAGCGCCGCGCCGCACCGTCGTAACGCACTGTATGCAAATGACCCCCGGTTATGAAATATACGGCCAATAAATAAACACGGTAGAAGGGGTGAAATTAAATATTTACACCGATATAGTGTGGCCTAGTGAATGTCGATAAAAATCTAGCGAAATTAAGACAAAATAAAAAACCACAAAAATATTTGTTGGTTAATTTTTGTTTTTGGTTTTTGTATTTGGATTTTGGAGTAGTAAACTACTTTTTCTACTAAAATCGCTTTTTTATAGCCTACGCTAACTTTGGGAGCACCCAAATCACAAAGAATTAATATTTTTCCACTTTACAAATTTTACTAAAAAGAACTTTTAACGTTTAAGGGCTGGTTTACACGTATTAAGTAGATAAGTAATTAACTAAATTTTAACTTAATTTTAAGTTATTAAATGCGTGTAAACACAAAATTTAATAGCAAGTAGCAAGTTAAAATTTAGTAAGTCCTAAGCTAGATGACAATTAGAATTTAGTTACTACTTATCTACTTAATACGTGTAAACCAGCCATAAGACTAAAAAGTTTGTTTCTAATAATAATTCTCAAAGTAATTTTAGATACTATTATTTATTATTGCTCCTCTTAAGAGCATTCACCTAAAGCTTGAGCTTAAGAATTTAAAAGATTAAGAGCTATCGACATCGACTATAGTATTCGGCACATCACTACAGAAGAGCAATATTATAATAGACAGGGTAAAGAGTGGTGCGACTTGTATAACATCACCAAATTAGCCGAGCAAGAGACTAGCCTCAGGGCGATTACAGGGCTGCCACAAAAACGATATTTTTATATTTTGTGTTTTGTAAACAACAAGATCGACTTGGTTTCTTTGTTTAGACGAATAATAATATGATTATTATTGTACATACCTATATATTTTACAGCAATTACAGTAGAGCCTCAATAGCCAGAACCCCTGCTAATCCGAATACCTCTATAATCCGAACGACCTCCCTTCCCCCACACAAATCACTCCCGCAGCCCCGCCGCCGCATTCTAGTGCCGAGTTAGACGTCTTAACTCTTAACTCATAAGTACTTACTACATATTATTTTTAACTGCCACGCGCGTTATTTCGCCATTTTGTTATAGGTACACATCTTTGTGCTGTATTTGTGCGTTTTATCATGTCTTCAACATCCAAAAAATGCCTTTAATCCTTCAGGCCCCGCGCGAGCACCGGTGATCACGACAACAATAGAATACAATAGCAATTCCTGGAAATTCCGACTGAAGTATTAAAAATGTCTACATACTATAATCTGAAGGCTGCATGCATCCGAACAGGGTATATATTTTGGGTGTTCAGACTATCGAGGCCCTACTGTATAATATTATATCTAAGTTCTGACGTAGCAAATTTGCATGAACCTCTAGTTCACGAAATCTTTGAAAACTTTTACTTACTTTCTTCACAAAATAGTCGTTTTCTGTTTTCATCCTTGGCAAAACCAAGAACTTAAAATTTTATATTACACGTATTTTTAGTTGAGGGCACTCGGTTGCATATTTTGTAATGACCAATGTTTCGATAAACACGTAAATTTTAGCTGTTGACAGCCCTATAACGAAAACGATATGTAAATGTTTTGTGACGCCTTTATAAATGATTTTATCCGATGTTTTGTGTGAAATATTACTTTAGAAAATTGAATTGTTCAGCAATCTGTGCGAGATACGAGGGAACACATGTGCTCTTAAAATCACCAGTGTAATACGGTTATATACAAATGAGAAGGGTTGGAACTTGGAGATACAAACTTAAATTATCAATTTCAAATGTATTTAAAAATAGAATTGATATCTATTTTTTTATTGCATACTATATTATTATGATATAATAACAAAATTTGAACGAACGTCATATTAACGAACGCTTATGTCAATTCCGTACATTTTCATCGGCGATTTTATAACGAAGCGATTACGAATTCGTCTTGACTAACCCCCCAGGTCTATTAAATATCTAGTTATCTCTTTTATTTACCTAAGTATACCTATTTACCTATCAGTATTAATAAAGGAAAAGGCATGTGATATTTTGACAAACGACAAGCAGACGTTGACGAAAATAAATTAATATGGTAAAAGTTAAACAATAACGAAAGTTAACAAAACTATTCAGGGAACAAAGGAAATATTGTGATGACAAAAAAAAGAATTTTCCTTAAGCGTAAATCAATAATAAATCATGGTTTTATTACTTACGTAGTCACTTAGGTAGAGTTTCGTCCATTCTTCTTTGAAGCCTATTACGTATAATATTATAATTATTATACTAGCTGTTCTTCTATTTCTCGTGGCGGGTAGTTTATTAATTAGCCTTCACCGGCGAACTTATAAAAAATATGTTTTTAATTCGAACCAGTAGTTCCTGACTCCTGAGATTAGCGTGTTCAATCAAACAAACTAACTAACAAACTCTTCAGCTTAATATTATAGTAATTAGATATTTACACATGTTGCAAAAAGCCAAATTGCGAAATGCGTGAATCTCAGTTTGGTTTTTTTTTTCTGAATAGGCCATTAAAAATATGAGGTGTACACTCTACACTTGAAATATCGAGACGGCTTACCGGGGATCAGCCTCCCTCAGTAGAAACACAATAGTATGACCTGTATGTATCAGTCGCCACTCAGTATAAACATAATAAATGAGCGGTGCGCGCTGATAGAGCACGTGGGTAGAGCTGTGCTAGACAACAACGATTGTTCAATAGAAGAAACTAGACTACACTACAACTGTCAGTAGATTCTAGTCTACTATCACAATAATTATAATAGTATTTTAAAAAGATAAAATCGACTTCAAAAGTGATACGTAATTGAGAATTAAAATCCCATATCTAACTAAAAAACTACTGCACTATTTTTGATGAAACTTGCACTATTTCCTAAGTTAAATAATACCTAGTACAACAAAAAAAGAATTACTTAAATTGGACTTGCAGTTCCACATACGAACACAAACATAAAAACATACATACATACACTTTTGAAATTTGGCACATTTGCTCAGATGCTGATAATATAGACTAACTGCTAACATATTATACGAAAACTGGGTAGTTCTGGGAATATTACATACATACGCGTCGAATTGATAACCTCATTTTTTTGAAGTCGGTTAAAAAGGAGCCTATCACAACACACCACATTAATATGTGTCCTGCCTATTATTATAAATGCAAAATGTGTCTGTCTGTCTGCCTTTTGGTATAAACTTTGGAGACTTAGAATTAAAATAGGATAGTTTTTGTTGTGGAAAAATATAAGATTTCCGCGCGATAAACGAATTATGACGAAATGGAGTTGCAGGCGTCAGTATTTACATCGTATACACACGTGGTATTACTTTCAGCTCTGAATAATATAGGTCTACCAGAATCTGATGGCAAAACGTGAGAAAAGAAATTGACTCTAGCTATTGCTAGAGTAGTTGGAATAAAACATTTTGATCTTTTTTCCTCATAGCGGCTGAGTCTATGTGTGGAACATAAAAATATATAAATTATTTATTCAATGGTCAAGAAAATCTGCCATCAAAATTTGCCATACTTAAATAGTGCGTGCGTTTTTCACGTAACTTTCTATCGCGCACTGTGCTCAACTCTGGAACGAACTGTCACCAGCAGTATTTCCGGACCTATACGACCTGCAAACCTTCAAGAAGAGAGCGTATTCCTTCTTAAAAGGCCTTAGGTCGGCAACGCGCCAGCAGCTCTTCTGATGTTGCGAGTGTCCATGGGCGACGGTAGTTGCTTACCATCAGGTGACCCGTTTTCTCGTTTACCCCCTTATTTAATAAAAAAAAAATAGTTATAGGTGTAACAAAACAAAGTGCTTTTGGCTGCCTTTTTTTTTAAATGAAATAAGGGGGCAAGCGAGCAAACGGGTCACCTGACGGAAAGCAACTTCCGTTGCCCATATACATCCGCAGCATCAGAAGAGCTGCAGGTGCGTTGCCGGCCTTTTAAGAGGGAATAGGTTAAAAGGGGATGGTAGGGATGAGAAGGGAAGGGAATAAGGGAGGGTAGGGAATTGAATAGGGTAGGGGATTGGGCCTCCGGTAAACTCTCTCGGCGAAACACAGCGCAAGCGCTGTTTCACGCCGGTTTTCTGTGAGAACGTGGTATTTCTCCGGTCGAGCCGGCCCATTCGTGCCGAAGCATGGCTCTCCCACGTATCCGGCCGCCGTGCAGTCCGCCGGCTTATGCAGGATAGTGAATGGTGTTGCAGGACTTGCAGGCCTGCACGACGGACTACAATATAGAATAGTGAATGGGCCGTTTTATATCTAGAGTTCACTGTGGAAGTAGCAAGTGCCCTGACGTCATGTATTTTATATTTTATTGGTCAGACAAAAATTTAAAAAAGATGCTCTTTCAGCGCTACTACTTTCACGTTGAACTCTATACAGGGGATTCAATTATGCCCTAAACCACAGAATACATATTAGTTTAACAACCTAAAGTCCTAAACTCTAAAGTATTATTTATCACTTTGTTTCATTAGTCATTACATCCTGTAGAATACATAAATATACTATTTTTAATCCCGAAAAGATACAGTGCTCCTGTAGATAGGTTTAAGACTGCAGCTAAAATCTAGTAAATGACCTAAAATCATAGTCCCTCGGATATGGTATGAGTTTTATCAATTCCTCTAATAGAGTATAGACTAAGCGGTAAAAGATGAATTGACAATGTTTATTATGGCACAAATAAATTCTCTAATAAAACAAGTTTGTATACAATAATTTTATTCATATGCATGTTGCAATAACAGTAATGACAAGTAACAACATTTTGTTATTGTGTGACCTACCAAGGGTCATGTTCTCTATATTTGTACTTGCAGGTAATATTATGCGCTTTGTCATTGATACATTCTAAAATGAATAAATTTTACAAAGGGTGTCATGAATACAAGCACACAAGTATCTTCTTAAGTACTCTGTCTGATAAGAAAATGTAGATAGAGAATTATAGTCCTTCGATCGCGGATTCTTGGAAATCTATTGTTATTCTATTGTTGTCGCGATCACCGGTGTCCTTAATATGGGGCTTGATGGGATAGATGGGCCTACTCTCTGTCTTACAAATTTTCGATAAGATGTTTATTATTTAAAATCAAGATGCTCAAAACTTGCGGCGTTTTGCGCTTCTTTAAAATCAATCCTTCGATTGCGGATTCTTGGAAATCTATTGTTGTTCTATTGTTGTCGCGATCACCAGTGATCTTTTGGGGCTTGATGTAAATTAAAAAAAATTAAGTAAAATATTTATTAATATAATAAGAATTTAACTTTAAAAACACAAAGACACTCCGCACTCAACAGTCAACATTAATATTAATATTGGGCTCGTAAAAAAGTTCAAGTCTTAAGACAGTAATTAGAACATAGCAGGCAGACCACCTCTCTGACTCACACATCAAAGGCGCCGGACGACGTTTACTGCGTTTTCAAAGGAAGTTGTGTTTCCAATGAAGCTTTAACTGTTTTTTTTTTAATAAGTGGGTTATGAATATTATGATACGCATAATTGATTAGCTGAGTCTAACACTGTCATAGATCATTAATAGTGGACGATGGTCACAGATGACAGACAAAATGTAGAGCATTTTCTTTGTTGCCTAACAGATCTCTTCTACTCGTACACTCGACCCCGGAGAGTATTTCAGGAAGTATGTACATACTTAAGAATAGTTTTTATTTATAAAGCTATGATTCCACTAAGCAGCGCAGATTGTTATTCATGATTTTTTTTCTTGATTGTTTATTATAGTTAGTTCCGTTGCTACGTGGCTTCATTCTAGGTAAAAGCCTCCTCCATTTCTCTCCACCTGTCTGTCTTTAGCAGTTTCCATGAGGCTTTTCCCTGCTAATTTTGTGATGTCATCTGTCCATCTTTTCTTTGGTCTTCCTATATTCCTTTTGCCTTTGGGGCCCTGTCATTTAGTTGCAAGATAAGGATAAGTATAGTACTTATGTGAAAAATTCTGTCTTTAATGTCTGCCGTATTTTTGCAATGTTTCAGACACAGACTTTTTTAGTTTTCTCTGTTTTAGTATTTTTATTAGTTATGACCACCCTATTACTAATTAACAGGGCCCCCGTAATGGCTATTGGCGGCTGTGTGCCAAATAAGATTTTGACGCCCTTTTAGGCCCGTGTGCATTGCACACATTGCACATATGGTAGCGCTAATTAATTCATTATAATAATATGTAATTACTTTTATGGCGTTGCGTCTTTGTTATTCAAGTGACTTTTCCAACGTATCATTTAAAGTTAACGGGAGAAGGATTCAAAAGGGATATTTATATCCCTTGTAGAGGTAGTTAGGTTATTATTAACTAGGTGTCCCGGCAAACGTTTCTTTGCCATATTATATTAAGTATATCGCCCGTATTATTTAATTGAATTAGTGACTAAAATATAAGTATGTCACCATGGCAACGTCCGTCGCTATCCCGTGACCCGCGTCGCATAAACAATGGTCGCTCTTTATAGACAAATAATTTGCAATAAAATAAAATTGCGACTATAATTAAAGATCTCTCAAGTTGGAAAAAAGCACACATTAAAAAAACAAAAAACATTAAAATCGGTTAAGTAGTTTAGGAACCCATCGCGGACAAACATCGTGACAGGAGATTTATATATATTAGATAGAAGTCAAAAGCCTAAATAATTTACGCAAAGAATAGACTGTTCAATGTTTCAACTTTAAATGATACGTTGGAAAAGTCACTTGAATAACAAAGACGCAACTATAATGTAAATTTACATTATAGTGTACAACTTTTTTACTAATAATGTCATCAAATTAAGAGAATATTTTTTCTTGTAATTAAATGACCAATGATGGCAGTTTGACGACATTGGTTATTAAAATCTTATTAAACTGATTTCAACCAATCAAAGTAGGTAATTAATGCGGGGTCAATGCATTTTTGGTTAGTTCATTTTGCAAATAATTAGGACAATATGTTCAGAAATAGTAGCCAAATTATAATAATAATAGTAATTGAACATAATTCGGCGCATCTAAAGTAGTACACAATAAACAAGCTTGTATCCAGTACGCATTTGCAATTAATTTTAGAACTATGTATTTGAAGATTAACAAATATAAATGCTTTCTTACAAGATATAATACTATACAAGATAACAGGTAAGTAAAATTTTGGTATTTAGTCAATCAGTCAGTCAATCGTTTCTTGTTTGTCTTTACTTCGTAGCAGAATATGGAGTCTGGCGTGCCCCAATAGCATTTTATTAATGGCAGCTGCGTGTATTTATTTCAAACAAACTTTTAAGTTCAACGTTGTTTACAAAATGGAGTAACAAAAGGTGAAAGTTATTCTGTGCAGTACTAGCCGGGTATAAATATAATTTTAACGTGCGGAAACCGTCGGTACCGCGGACATCAAAGGGACGTTGACAAACACGACGATTTTACTTACAACTTGTACATACTATACGAGTTGTATGTATATACAGTTATACACGAATTACTAGACTTCCGTCCGACCGAGCTTAGACCGGTTAGGTATAATTTCTAATGCTGGGGTCAGCCGTCGCCGATTAGGTTAACATGTTCGAACCTTAGATAAATCACTCGTTGAGAATTAGGACCTTACCATCGCAAAAAAATCAATAGAAACGCAGGTGGATTTTAGACAAAGCTATGTATGATCACAGAATAAAAAGTATGCACTTATAACAGCTACTGCAAGCATACTTGTGCACATCTCGTCTACTACCATAATATTATACGCGGCTATGTGCCCACTACCCACATGTCCAGAGAATTACATAAGTTACTAGCTGTCCCGGCAAACTTTTCTTTGCCATAATATACAGTACCTATTTCGCCCATATTACTTTTTTGACGTGACTAAATAAGTATGTTACCATAGCAACGTATATCGCTATCCCGTCGCAATAAACAATGGTCGCCCTCAGTCTCGAGTTGCAATAATTTACTATTATTTATTCAACAAATGCACTTATCAATATAAAAAGTAGATGTTGTCCGATTCTCAACCCTAGCCGATATGCTCGCTAAGATTCACGAAAATCGGTCGAGCCGTTTCAGAGGAGTTCAATTACGCACACCGTGACACGAGAATTTTATATATTAGATAAATCTAGCTGAAAGCTTACTGCGTAGCGGTTCATCTGTTGTTCTAGAGAGTATTTCAAGAAGATACTTAATATTAAAGAATATAATATTAAGTGAAACGTGAAAGCGATTACTATACAATGCTGTCTTAATTGTCATTTGTCTACCGTATAAGTTGTTCAATGGTTTAGGCTTTAGACTTTAGAAAAAGTTTTTTAAAAAGTTGCCGAAAGCTTACTGTGTAGGCTCGTCTGTTCGTCTTAACTAGTGACTTGAGACTTGAGAGCTTCTCAAGTTGTGCAATCAAATTCGGATGGCCACTAATTGATTAGCTAATAAATGAACAATCTGTTAACCTCAATTAGCCAGATAAGTGACGCGAGACGAGCGCTATCAAAAATTACACACTTTATTAGGATAATAATATTGAATAACTGTTATCACCTATTATGATGAAAAGTTTTGTAATGTTTACTTTCTAAATCGGAGCAAGTGAATGCAACTTCCTTTAAGATTAGGGAAGTCTTATAAAGTTTTTCTCGAATGTTCATTGCAAAATAGAGTTCCACTAGGTACAATTCTAAGACCGTTCTATTTCCAAAACAATATAGTCTAAGGCGGTTTCAACTTTCGGCCAATAATATGGATCTTCGGTTGGACACTATTCATAAATTAATATAACAAATATTATTAACACTGTAACAAACACTGTCCACGAACAGCTGTCAAACCATTTTCCGTTTTCGAAAATTTTTCAATTTCCAATTACTCTCATTAAACTGAATAGGTATATTATCTAAAGATCACCATGAAAGCTATATATAATTTTTATGTAATTAGAATTTTAATAAAAAAAATATGAAATAAGGGGGCAAATGAGCAAACGGGTCACCTAATGGAAAGCAACTTCCGTCGCCCATGGACACTCGCAGCATCAGAAGAGCTGCAGGTGCGTTGCCGGCCTTTTAAGAGGGAATAGGGTAATAGGGGAGGGTAAGGATGGGAAGAGAAGGGAATAGGGGAGGGTAGGGAAGGGAAATAGGGTAGGGGATTGGGCCTCCGGTAAACTCACTCACTCGGCGAAACACAGCGCAAGCGCTGTTTCACGCCTAATAAGCTATTATAGTGGCGCAAATACACATAGTTTTATATTTGAAACAAAATACTAAATCGGTGGTCAAAGTAGAAGTAGCTACTTTTGAATAGTTTTAGAGTAAGACGACCATTTTGGGCGCTTGACAGATGAGCTAATAATAAAGGTATTCATAAGCCATAACTCATAACAACAGGTAGCGTTTACCTCTACCTCTACTCTACCTAAAAATTGATAACAGAAATTATCTTCCAAGGCTCTTACTCTAAGCAATGTACAGTAACTTTTATTACTTGACAGTTGGCACTTATATAAATCTAAGCTATATTTATTCAAAGTGAATTAGTCCGGTTGCCTCACTACTTCTCGCTTGGAGCCGAGAAGTATGAATTATTCAAGTCGAACGAACCTATAGATTAGCCTTAATGTACGCACCTATGTTTAACAGAAACCCGCTAAAAGTGTCGTGGTAACGGTGCGTGCGCCCGCGCCGGTCGCTATTGTATGGAGAAAAGTGCTAGAGTAGGAGCCAGTGACAGCCAGACTTTCGTCATTTTATAAAAGCTGAAAATTATCCTAATGTAGGCAGCGGGATGCAACTGTAAGATTTTGGCAGAGTAACACCAGATTCCTACAAAATATCCGAAGAAATAATCTAGCTTTATCGAAGGTTAGGTAGACCTTCAGAACTGGATACCTCATAAAGTAACCGAGACCGAAACTACATATTTGTTGGTCATTCTTAATTTTAAAGGGGTCATCTGCAGAAAAACTTTTAGCTTTTACAAATGTCGCTGGCTCTTGGGCCATGTAGGTCGAGAGGTGGATGTCAAATTCTAACTAATATTATGGGAAACATTTTTTTTCATCCGAAACTGATTTATAGGCAGATGCCAGATACCTAGGTTTGAAACAATTTCTAAGATAGTACAGGATAATGTTGTATTGAAATTGTATCTAATATGATCCAATTCTTCCTGTTTTGCTTTTTTTTGTTTGTAATTGTAATGTAATTGTAATGCTCCATATTACAATAATTTCCAAATACTTATTCAATATTACCTACTCTAATTTTTATAAATGTTTTTTTGTGAAGTGTATTCGGTAAAAGCAATAGACAAAACAAAGACAGTATGGTAGCTGTGGGGGCACAATTTAAAACCAATCAGAAATTAAATATTTTGAATTTGAATCAGTAAATCATGTAGCCTCCTAGACTACGTTTTAAAGTCCGTTTGAGCCACACGTCAAACAACTTACAACACCGAGTTTCATAACATAAACAATGGATTATTTTTGTTCTGCTCTTTTCAGTCTTAGCTAAAAACTTAGTGCAAACATGTAGCTTGGTGCTAAATAAGTATTTAATGACTATTTGTATGAAAAACTAAAATGCAAACACCGAGGTTTTTTATTCTAGGTATTCGTTTAATTATGTTTTTGTCAAATTCACTTAATACTGACTGTATTATGTGAATTTGACAAAAACATAATTGTTGAATTAGCTATGGTGCCCATTACAAAATTTTGACTAATTAATTTTCACTTCAGTAAGCAACAAATGTAGGTAATAATTTAATAACTAATAAGTTACAGTTAAAAAAAAATAATAAAAGGCCGCCCGTGTCATAAATTACAAAATGAATATAAACGGTCCTAAACCCTTAAAACTTAATAAGCTTTTAGTTGGGCTAAATCTTAAAAAGTTGTCAGAAAATTTAAAACTAAAAAATGTGAATTACAAGCTACGTAATTTTAGTGAGCGCCTCTACTACGAGTGCCTCTACACTCTACACTTGCACTGCAAGCACATTTTAAGCAAACTTACAAGTGCTTTTCTACGGTTCACTTTTATAATTAAGTATTGTATTTTTTACTTATTAAATAGCATAAGCTTTTCTTACTTATGTTATATCTACTAACTACACTTCAAGGGTATGACTGACAAAGCAAGAATTTTTAATTTACTTAACTTAAATTGTAATAAAAGTTTTATAGAAGCATGAATATTATGCTTACCACCAGTTGCCCGTAACAGCCTGTACGAGTATGAGCAAAAAGTACAAAAGTTTCCACAGAAGCGGCATTGTGCTTTTTATTTACGAAAGCACCGCAAAACTTTACACAACAGTTCACTCACTCTCACCGCTCAATAAAAAACTGTAATTACATCGCGAATGTAATTGCAAGTAAAAAAATAATAAACAATAACCACAAAACGCAATAAAAACATAACAATGTAGCCGCGTAAAAAAACTTATAAAGAAAGTTTCAGGGGAAGACTCTTTGTGTACTCTCGGAAGATTAAACACAAAAAAAACTATCCGTCAGAATTTTTAAAATTGGAACTGAAATTCGAAATACTCGTCGGTTGTGTTTAGTCCACGCGCCTGCGACCCGTGCGGTTAGGAATACAAAACCAGACTGGCTCGCTTTTAAGTCGTTTGTAAGTATTCCATAGGATTCGTAAGGGGAAGGGTCGCTCTGGAGGGCGTGTAAATGCAATACACTGCACGAGTTCATCCTTCGAGCCCCTACTACGAGGCGAGTTTTGTACAACCGACATTACGTTTTCCGAATTACGTGCACTCGACAAAGAGATTAAATTTCGCGATGTTCGTCACGCGAACTGGTGGTAATGTGACGCCATCAATTCGGAGCTCAAGTCGTTTAAAGACGCTAATGCAGAAAAATATTGTCACATAACAGAATAAGATTTAAACGTTAAAAATGGTCGCGGATTTGCGATTCGCATTGGCAGTTATAAATACCTGATAAATAGCCGATACCCGTCGTCTTAGCTAAGTGCAGTGAATAATAATAACAATTCATTATTAATTATTATCCATAAACCAAATAAACTTGAACACTTATCTGCATAAAAGTATTGCAACTTGCGCTACTTATTGTGATTTTAAAGTTGAGACTAACTTTAAGATGCCGAAGCTTAAAAATGGTCCGTCAATTTTTTTTAATAGCCCTCGATTTTTTAAAAGAACATTAGCATTTTTTAAAATAACCCTCAACTACTCGATGAACTGCTGTAAACAACTGACAAAACATGGGATAAAGATAACATTGTAATTAATGTGCGGGCATGTCGGCCTCATAAAACAAAACAAGGAACTGCCACTCACCCACCTGCCTATTGCATCGCCCAGCTTCAACTAAAAAGCGAAAAGAATAGAATTTTTAACCGAAGTTCCGTAGTTTATAGATTTTACTAGTAACTACCTTAATAAAAAGTGAAGAAAAGTGGTGAAAAGACTTACGTAATAAAAGAGACCTATTATTATTTGAGGATGAATAATGCAATCTTGCTCCCTATTACACTAAAATCATGAATATTATCTCGTTCACTATCAAATTAAAAATGTAACAAGTTGTTTGGACACCACAAAATTCGTTGGTGTGGATTTAATAACGGTGGGGCATTTTGTGTCCCAGCTTACCGCGCGCGGTATATTCACCCATACACTCTCGACATACGGGTTGAAATCGCTCGCTGAGATTCGCGAGGAATTTGATAAGCTGTATTTAGGTAGAGATAAATGTGGAGGGTAAAAACGCAACAATAGAGCTTACCTGCCAATTTGTTGGCGGCGTTTACGAGCGGTGAAGCTGTAATTGCAGATCAAACGGGCCGCCCGACGTTAAGGCGTCTCTATACTGCAGAATAGTGGCAGAATATCTCCATGATCCTTGACTATGATCAATTATGTTTTTAATTGTTGTTTTATTGATTCTGGCGAGATTAACCGTGGGAGAACATCTCGAGGGATGTTTGAAATACAAGTCAGACCTATGCTCTTCATTGAGAGCCTTTAGAGAGAAATAGATAATGATGGTACTTAAAACAAGAGGTAATTTTGATATTGACTAAAGAGTAAAGAAGGTAACAGGATAATACTACAATATTTTCATGCTAGAGTGCAGCACTAGCATAGACAGTAAAATTGTATAAACTTTTGTTCGACGTTTGATAACGTTTCTGTCAATATTCTGATTATTTAGGTCCTGTATGTGCTAGTAGCGCCCTCTGATCCGACCTATGCTATGCGTAATATTCCTTTTTGTACCACAACTACAATCAAAATGTAGCCACATTTTGATTGTGGTTATACAATGGAACTTTTGGTGACCTCTGAATTTAAACGATTTATGTGTCTTGTAACTTTGAAAGAGCGTACAGAAGTCAAAATAATTATTTTAAGATATGAGATTATGCTACCAATTTACTTTAGGTTGAAGTATACCTAAATTATAAAATGTAATCACAACTCACTAAAAAATATAGTGACGGGGTCATACATTATTTTTTAAATAAAGAGGTAACAGACAAACAGTCACTTTTTCACATATTATTGTGTAATATTAGGTACGTATGGATTTAAAGGTTTATCGTGAAAAAGCCCTATTAGTGCGTAACCGCAGCTTAAAGCTCTGAAACAATATACTTAAATAAAACTTAACAAACTTTTAATTTTATACTATTTTTTTTTCAAAAACTGGGCCCTGAGGCAAGAAGTTTTTTTTTTAATTCTTAATTTCATTGAGTTTTCAAAATCATTATAATATTTGAAATAAGCTCAACATAAGGCATCGCAAAAGACATGAATCCATAGATATTATATTCTTTCTAACTAACAAACATCGTGACTAAAGTAGGATCAATTTTTGTTAAAGTTTCCTAACGTGAAGGTTTAATTCCATAAGTACATTACTGGATTTAGAGCATAAAAATTATTATTTTTAACAAAAAATAAAAACCGACTTCCAAGGTAAAAACATAATATGAACTAAAAAGTATTAAATAGCTCTTACTCTTTAATAGTGCCTTTTTCAGAATTCGTCTAAATCTCAACTATTTCTGTACTGTATACTACAGTCTTCATTATTTTGAAGTCGGTACCAGCTAATTTAATCGTGAGTTCAGTAATGTCAGATTATCTGAAATTTTTGGGACTGGTACCGACTTCAAAGTAATGAAGATTGTAGTATACAGTACAGAAATAGTTGAGATTTAGACGAATTCTGAAAAAGGCACTATTAAAGAGTAAGAGTTATTTAATACTTTTTAGTTCATATTACTATTGTTTTTACCTTGGAAGTCGGTTTTAATTTTTTGTTAAAAATAATAATTTCACTCTTTTTAGTTAAGTATCTACAAAATTAGGCTTTATGCGTAAATAACCAATACGAATGTTAACTATTCACATTATGTCACTGTAAGCGAAATTGTGGTAAATGCTTGCAGTTATCTAAGCGATGCTGCAATTTCCATACTTTTATCTTTAAAGATTCAGGAGTTCTGTTCAGTGCCTTTGGACAAAAATTATATAAATGTATAAAATTTCTCTTATTTGTAACATATGTTTAACTTACTAGAAACAACATTTTAACCACTATGAGTGTTTTGATAAAATTCAAGGATTTTCCTCGATTGCTCATAGATCCCATCATCAGCTCATCACTTTCGTAAATGTTATACAAAATTAAGATTATATCCTATACAACAAAACGAGAATTTTGAAAATCGGTCCACAAACAGTGAAATCATTATCAAAAACGTCTGCTTCGATGCAAAATATCACGAAAAGTACCAATAATTGGGTCATAGTGTGATGGCCCATGGTATAATTGTGGTTGTGATGATGATGATTAATCAAATTGATGTATTAGCTTATGCTTTCAGTTGTTTAAACAACGCCGAAATCCCCGAACCTGTACCTATAAGCATTCAAAAGTTCTGTTCGGTACCTTCGGATCCAGGGTATAACCTGGTGCGAAGTCTTACTTTTTAGTAGCATTTACCTCGAATGCTTCAGAAAAAATCGAAATCACTGTATATTTCCATACAAATTTCAAGAAGTCCCCTCGATTCCTCAAGGATCCCATCATCAGATCACCACTTTTGTGAACATGGTACCAAATTCGAGTTAAACCCTATACAACACAAAAAGAATTTAGAAAATCGGACCACAAACGGCTGAGTAATCGTGGATAATACAAAAAAAAAAGATACATACAGCCGAACATATTATTACCTCCTCCTTTTTGGAAGTCGGTCAAAAAATAATAGATAGGGCCGCCACAACACTGTTGCGACGACGCGACGCATCGTAAAAACCTACGACGCCTCAGAAGTCAGAACGCATTGAGGAAATTTCCAATGCGTAATTTATTAACCCCCTACAAAAAGGGGTGTTATATTAATAAGCTTGTCGTATCGGTCTGTCTGTGTGTGTGTGTCAGTCCGTGGCATCGTAGCATCCAAACGAGTTGACCGAATTTGATCTAGTTTTTTTTTGTTTGAAAGCGAACATTATCGAGCGTGTTTTTCGCTATAGTTTATCATCATAAGCCCGCTGAGTGCTGAAAATGTTGAGTTTGATGAACTTAAAATTTTTGAATCGGGGGCTGTTTCTTAATTTAAAGCACAGTTCCTAGACTAGAAAGGTCAATGACCGCTGGTGACCTTAAATTATTGTTAAAAGTTAAAACATTCGTACAATGTCGTCCGATGAAATTTTTGTTTTGCGGCATATCGCATCGCATTTCTTGCGATGTTGTTCTTGCGATACGACGCAGCAACGCAGTGTTATGACTTATGAGTTATGACTTGTGGCCCGACCGCATAGATAGATCTTACTCTAATTTTGAAAATAAGTAAGATCTATTTTTTTACTTTTTAATACCCTTTTAAGCTTGCCGCATACAATGTAGGTGGAATACGTACATCTATAACATTTTAAGTAGAACAGTTAATACTTGTGGCGCCCACTCAAATGATGACTCTAATTAAATAATGTGCAAAACAATTTAAAATTGTCCTTAAAACGTTTAAGTGCGGTCTGCGGAATTGAGACGATCTCAGATATTAGATGCTTGACGTTAGTAGTGTGTTTTCGCGGGTTCTGGATCACGATTCTGGGTCCACCCCACCCCCCGCTCGCGACTCGCAAACTTTCTCGATCACTTTTTGTCGGTTCGAGCGGCGACATCGCCTAAAAAAAAAAGAGTTTGGTGTCAAAATAGGGGTTTTGAACCACGCCCGTTCGATTTATGCGATCCGTTTCTGCGTATTTGCACTAGTTTCAAAGTTAGCTTTTGTGTTTAACCTTCACTATCTACTATCACCACGCTCCATTGTTCCTTCATAATTACAATCGCTACTTATTGCATTGTTATGCTCGCCTCGGTGTCCCATTGTTTGTAATGACTACCTGGGCTTATCGCTTACGTCACCTCAATTTCTTACAAGATTTTAAATAAGTAAATAAAAATTGATAAATTTTTCATTACAGTTCTTTTATTTAATTAAAACATGTAATAATAATAACTCTCATAGTAGTATGTTTTCGTGCATTGTGAATCACTATTCATATATAGTTCCCCTCGGTATCTAGTGAATATTGACAATGCATTCCTGCTAATAACATTTTGCTGTGTTGCAATTCTCGTAAACAACATTCCAAAGTTTTTTTTAACAATACAATTAAAGCTAAGGTTAAAATAAAACTCTGGTTTACTTTCAAACAAATTATTTATTTCGTATTGTTTATAAAACAAGATTCAAACATTTTATTCAAAAACACATCATTTTCAAGTGTGTCACTACCAAATTCAGTCTGAAACTCTGACAATGACTTGTTATGAAACTTGTATAACAAGTACATTAAACAGTACTCTCCACACACAGAAGTCCAATCATTTTGTAGCCTGATAGTATTATAACGCCATTTCCTTGCATTTCTATTCAAATGCATTTTGTGCATTCCCGTAGGGAAGCGACCATATGTATCAAAATATTCACCGATGCCATGTTTGTCTATGTGAATAGCTACCCAGTGAGATCCTGGTTTTGAGTCCGGGTCCAAATTGCTTATAAGATATGTAGGAGTCGTTATATGCATTGGCAATCGATTCGCGGCATATACGCTATTTTTTAGACTAGGATGAATCTTTTTTAAGTATGATTTTAGTCGTAAAGTATCCATAGTCCATTAAAAAAAGACTTATTCATTCACTCTATCATACGATTCACACGCAAGTGAAATAAATAAGATAAGACATTCTTATTTAACATGCAACTGACTGGGGTTTTTAATAAAAATGAAAGCACAACTTTAAAATATATTTTTTATGTTATTTGTATTTTATTTTGTAATTTAATTTTATGATTTTAATGTATTGTTTTTTTCTTTTTAGAAGTATGTACTATGTTTTCTTACCTCTATTTATTGTAATGTTTAGTTTAAGAACTAATAAAACAGTTTTAAAAACGAAAAAAAATCATTGTTTTCTTGTATTCCGTCTAATACACACGTAAAGAAAAAAAAATGAAACATTTTATTCATCCATTCACTGCAATAGTTGCGGGGCCTAGTGGTTGTGGCAAATCAAATTTTGTTACGAAATTTATTAATAAATATGGAAAAAATATGTACTGCAGCTTTTGCTCAAGTAACGTGGTGTTTTGATGAAATGCAACCATTATACAATTTAAAAATGTTAACTACTTTCAAGGATTACCTGACTTAAATATGTTTAATGGTAAAGAGGCTAATTTGATTATAATAGATGATCTCATGAGAGAATCTGATGGTCGGATTGTAGATATATTTACAAAAGGTAATCACCATAGAAATTTAAGCGTATTTTATATAACTTAAAATCTTTTTCATCAGGGAAAAGGTCAAAGAGATATTTCTCTAAATTCGAGTTATATAATTTATTTTAAGAACCCTCGTGACAAAACTCAAATTCGATATTTAGCACGTCAAGTTTCACCAGATAATGTAAAATTTGTTCAAGAAGCTTATAAAGATGCTACAACAGAGGCACATGGCTATTTAATGATAGATCTTAAGCAAAATACCAATGACATGTTTCATTTTAAGACAAATGTATTCCCCGCTGACAAAAACTGTTCAGTTTATGTACCGAAAAGAGGGTTTAAATACAACATGAACTAACAAAGTCATATCATTTACAAATAATGCTTGGAAGGTTAAAGACGCATAAAGACCTACTCATCGCTTTTGCAAACATTAAAACCAAAATATCAAAAAGCTTTATTAAAATCATGTGATGAAGATGAAATCAATTGTATATGTGAATGTATTCATAATGTGCTACAAGGGAAAGTGCCATTAAAGGAAAAGGATAAAAAATCTTTAAAATTTTATATACAGATACTCCGCAAACTTGTTCGTAAGACCACAACCAAAGTAAGAAAAAATATAATTGTTCAAAAAGTAAATTTCTACCTAAATTTCTACCTATCATTTTAGGTTCTATATTAAGTGGGTTAGTCAGTGGTCTTGTCTAAAATGGAACACACTAAGAAAATGTTACTGGTCGAACCAAGTTTGATTGATAAAATAAATGGAAGGAATGAGAGTCACGAAAATCCTAAATCACGATTAGATACTGAAATGCAAAATATTCTTGACAGTAAAGATGATGACAGAAAAAAATTGGATTTTATACTTACAAATATTACAAAGGTATTTTCACTTCACTGCTGAGGATCGCCAACCTTATCAACTTCCAATAATAACTTTAAATAATGATTTACCTGAAACACTTTTGAAAAAAGAACACTACGATAAAAGTAGTGATTCAAACAATAAGGATCCTATTGTTGATCAGACATTGAACAAGGAAGTTGAGCCCAAAGAAAGTGATATTATTCAAGATAAATGTATATACTCCAAACAACAAATATTAAGTTTAATACCTAAATCTTACATTAAAAAAGGTGAGTCATTGTTAGATTTCTTATTGACAAGACAAAACAAAGTACACTGGGATGATGATGGTACAGTTCTCGTGGATAGTAATAAAATAACTGGCAGCAATATTATAGATTTAGACAATGATTCTTTGAGACCATTAAAAAAAAAGTTATCCAATAGGCTGGGAAAAATTTGCTAAAGCTTTGAAGGACATAAAAGTACCCCTCACTTATATTGGTAATCCAAAGAGAAGCGAGTATATTAATCAACTTCGAGTGAAATATTTTGAAGAAACATCAGGTGACGAAGAATATAATTCTACATCTACACCTGAACACAAGTATCTTAGAAAAATAAAAAAGAAAATAGATTGGGAAAAATGGACCCCCTACTAGAGATTCACAATATTTATTGTGATGCATCACACCCTGCAGGTTGCAGCCTGCAATAAGTAGCGATTGTAATTATGAAGGAACAATGGAGCGTGGTGATAGTAGATAATGAGGGTTAAACACAAAAGCTAACTTTGAAACTAGTGCAAATACGCAGAAACGGATCGCATAAATCGAACGGGCGTGGTTCAAAACCCCTATTTTGACACCAAACTCTTTTTTTTTAGGCGATGTCGCCGCTCGAACCGACAAAAAGTGATCGAGAAAGTTTGCGAGTCGCGAGCGGGGGGTGGGGTGGACCCAGAATCGTGATCCAGAACCCGCGAAAACACACTACTGACGTTATCAAATGAACATTGCATCAGTAAAACGCAGTAACTATGAACTGTTAAAAATTAAAATTCAATACTATTCTCCGCCCAACTACTATTTGATTTAAATAATATAATATGTTAATTCTATTTATTTATAATATGCATCTGCCAATAAACAGTTGTCTAAATTCTAATAATAAAAATATGAACATACGGTCTACATGGTTTATGTCACACTGTATTAGATTAAGTTTTTGGTTGTATTCTTTATAGTTTACTAGCGACCCGCCCCGGCGTCGCGCGGGTATAAAATATATAGCCACTGAAAAAAATATGCCTATAGCCTTCCTAAACAAATGGGCTATCTAACATTGAAATATTTTTCAAATCAGACCAGTAGTTCCCGAGATTAGCGCATTCAAGTTAGCCCTTACAAATAATTTTCCCCGTTTTTTCCACATTTTCCTCTATTTCTTTGCTCCTATTAGTCTTAGCGTGATAAAATATAGCCTATAACCTTCCTCGATAAATGGGTTATCTAACACTGAAAGAATCATCAAAATCCGTTGCGTAGTTTTAAAGATTAAAGGGAACAAAGGGACATGAGGGAAAAAAAAGCGACTTTGTTTTATAATAAGTATAGATAAAATAAATAAAATAATAATAATAACATTCAAAATTAATAATTATAAAGATACTAAGAACAAGAGAAACCGACAATTTTTCCGGGATGAAAAGTATCCTATAGTAATCTTAATCAAAGTACCTCTATACCAAATTTCAGTTAAATCTCTCCAGCTTTGGGCGGGAAGAGGTAACAGACAGATAGACACACTCTCGCAGTTAAAATATTATGATTATGAATATGGATATGCGTAGTAGAAGATATGACTTGCCACATTATTTTTAAGCCTCTGACAACTTTATGGACGTTGTTCGTAGAGTCCACATCCTGAGGATGCTCCGGTGTTGGGGCGAAACGCGCGTCGAGACGTCGAGGTTTTCAACCTGCATGGTGGTTATAGGGGCCTTGCACGGATTTGCCAACATTATTGCTTGTGTGGTGGTGGTGTCTGCAGGTTCTTGCGTGCGACTTGCGAGTGTACGCATAGGCAGTGAGGGAGAGGAGGGAGATTAAATTAAAGAGGAATTAAATTTTATGCTATGGATTTCCGCAAAGTAACGCCTGATTCTATTCAGCAGGTAAAAATTAACAAGTTACATACTATATTGATACATTCGTATTTTATAAACTGGGTTTACAGTCATATACAGATTGGTATACGAGGACTAGACACCAGCTAAGCCAAGAAATAACAAAGGATATTGCAAGTTGCGAGAAACAAATGAATAACCTATAAATGACTTAAAGACAATTGATAGAAAGCGTTAGGAACAGCGCAGACGCGGCAGCATTTTGATATACATTAAATTTTTCGTTTCTAAGTTATTGTTAAGGCAGGGATTAATCTCAATCCAAAACGATAACCTTGCACACAACCAAAGACCAACGTGCGTATACGCATCGCAATAAAATTCATTTTAGCTTAGCATAAAACTGTAGTTACTAGAGGCGGATCTTCTCTATTTTTCATGATTTTTTTTAAATTTCTTTGGAAATAAATATTAAGAAACAAAATTGTTCGGTTCAAAAGATTTTAATATAGATTTACTAACAATTTATTTAAATAAATAATAAATAATTTAAATAAAATGTATAATTATCCTAGTTAATACTTATCCTACAAAAAACATTTCATGTAAAAGTCACCTCGACGACCAGAAAAGGTTTGCCCTGTGAAAAAGACATCAGATCTAATGTAGAGCCAAGCTTCTGAATTGACGTGGCCTAACTCTATCGACCCATAACTTTAACACTTTCTACATATCAGTAAGTATGTATGGCTTCGCTGTTTCGAATATTTAGTTTCTGAATTCTGATCTGAAATAAGTAACAAAACAGCCAAGCCATACATACATACTTACTGATAATATGTAGAATTTGTTGGAGTTAGGGTCGATAGAGTTAGGCCGCGTCGATTCAGAAGCTTGGCTCTACATTAGATCTGATGTCTTTTTCACAGGGCAAACCTTTTCTGGTCGTCGAGGTGACTTTTACATGAAATGTTTTTGGTAGGATTTCAGTCCTTTTTGTAAGTTGCTACTTGCTAGGCAGTCTTTTTAGTCTTTTTAGTGTTTTTTTTTTACTAAGACGTTTTTAGTTAATGTCCATCCCGTGGAAACTTTCATGTCCTTATTGATAAAATTGGTGAAAGTCTCATTTAAACTTCCATTACTCCCCTACTAAACTTATTTTACGGCGTATAAGTTATAACCAAATTTCGGCGTATTTTAGATATCAATAAAATATAAAGTGTTAGACCTATTCAATTAAGACTTTGTATGCTTAATAAGTTTATTATTAACATCATATCCTGAGAATATAAACTATCTGGCACATCGGAAACCAACTCTATAAAGGTCAACTTCCACCCCCCAATTTTAGGGGATGGGGGACGAAAATTACAAGTTTATGAATTTTTTTGTTGGTTGTATACTAAACTTAGATTACATACCAAATTTCAGCTTTCTATCACTTCAGGAAGTAGCCAAACATTTTGATGACCATCAGTGTGTCAGTGACGAAATCGGCGTATTTTAGATATCAATAAAATCTAAAGTATAAGAGCTATTCAATTGAGACTTTGTATGCTTAATAAGTCCATTGATGACATCATATCTTGAAAGTATGAACTATTTTCTTCAACGGAAACTAATTCTATGAAGGTTCAAAAAAACGGCGAAACACTACGAGAAAAGGTAAGTAGTGCCCTTGCACTTCGCTTGGCTCGTCTCGGCGGGTGCACTACCGTGCACCCAGATATTTCGATGAATTAAATTTTTGTCGGAGGTGAGTTTGTAAATTAATTACAGCCAAAGTATTACGTTTGATAAAAATGTTTATGGTTTAAAGTCTTTTAATATTATGCTTTACTTATATCTCATATTTTTTACATTTCGTTATTATATTGGAACTAGGTAAACCGGGAGTCACGGAATAACAAATTGGGGTTTGTCCTCGCCTTAAGTCAGGACTGTTCGTATATCTGTCACAAATTCCTATATCTCATGAATCATTATGGCTAAGGCTAACCTAACCATTTGTTAATAAGTTAAGTAAACTGTTAACACTTTTTATTGTCACATGCGTTGTCGATGTTTCATAGGCGTTTAACCTACGAATAATAAAAACTAAGGAAGAGTAACTCCGTCAAAAAACATGCTCCAAAATACTTGTCAAAAAAGTGTACCTTAGGTTTACTTTTCATACATTTGCAATATTTAGGTGACCTTGAGCGGTATAAAGGCTGACGTTACATGACAGTTCGAATGGAACCAAATTTAAAACTGTATTAGTATGGGAGTTACGTTTCCTCAGGTTTTATTATTCGTCGCTACGAATACGAAAACGCTTTAACGCTATTTAAAGAGGAATTAATTTGATTTCGATAGTAGTTAAAATATTTACATATTTTTTTTCCACTAGGTATAATAATAATCTCCAAATTGAATGTTGATAAATATAGATAAAACAATATTATTTTTTACATAATGTTTTTTAGTATTAATAATTCATCATGACCAACGCATTTCAATTAATTTATTGAGCAGTTCCTTCATGAGTTGAAAGTAGTTGTTAATAAATTAGGCGTGTACGTTAATCTAACAGACATTTGCTTTTAATTGCCTCGCTGAGCAAACTGGTTGGTGAGTCGTTATCATGGCTGGCTCGTACTTTACCTTATCTATGAGCATCTAATATTTAATTATATCATTTTATGACTGCTTTATTAAATTATACCGAAGCTGGATATTGGTTTCCAAACGTTGATGTCGAATGTCTTGTAGAATGTGAAGTTCCGGTAGAGGCATTGTTCAGTGACAATGTTAATAATAAATAATAATAAACTCTTTATTTGCACATCTTAAGATACAAAAAGAGAAAAAGAAACAAATGTATGGAAGAGCGCAAATTGGCGACCTTACCGCTTTGAGCGGTTTCTTCCAAACATTTTTATTAAAATCGCTCCAACCGTTTAGACGTGAAGAATAACAAATATACAAACTCACAATATAAGTGTAATTAATTATTCTTAATTCATTCAAATCATTCTTCACCTAAAATTTTAAAAACATTATCGTAAGTAACCTGTATGTAAATTTTAGATATTTTTTACTCATATCAGTGGATTTCTTTTATATTAAATCTATATACATACATAAAAATGGATTTCCAATTGTGTTAGTGACGCTATAACTCAATAACGACTGAACCGATTCTGCTAATTTTTGTCTTAAAATAATCCTTGAAGTCCAGGGAAGGTTTTTAAGTGACACGAAGTTCACCGGGACAGCTAGTAATAATAAAAAACAAAGAACTTTAAAGAAAAAACATTGATGCAGTGTGTATCTTTATGCACATATCGCTGGCGTTTAATAATTATAATTACAATGTAGGCACGGCAGTGATCAAGTGAGGAATAAGTTGAGGTGGACGGTTATGAAGTCGGTATTTTATGGAGCTGTCAGTACCGTTTAACGAGCGCATGCGCTTTTCACTTAAATATCAACTAAAACATCAATGTAGGTGGGATTCTTTTCAACTGGATGCACTAAACCCGTTCGTACGACAATTGGTACGACAGTGTTAGTTTTTCAAAGGCCGTTTTATGGATATTTAAATGTTTATTTGTATTATTGTCCATTTCCGTTTACTATTGCTGGCTGTAATGGGACTTGTATTACGTAGTGTTGAGTGTCTTAACGTGGAATTTATAATTTCCTAGGCAATGTATCTTCACATTCATAACTTACTTAACCCAACCTAAGCCAATGAGAATTAATGTGATACTCAAATCTTAATTAACATAAAATTATAGTCAATGAAGATTTTAATTTGACTAGTTTGGCATCGAAACATTCGGTACATATTTTTGAAACATTTATTAAACACTGTATAATTAATTTCTGATTTATACAAAAACCAAGAAAGACCACACACGCTTACCTTTTATTGATATGAAAATAATCTGCGTCGTAGCTATTTAGTAATAGGTATAAAACATGGACAATAATTGAAATATTAACTTTTCTCAACTATTTTTTTTTTCTCATAGTCGGTAAAGCCTTCACATGATCGATTTACAGCCAAAAATACAAATATATATATATATATATATATATATATATATATATATATATATATATATATATATATATATATATATATATATATATATAATATTATAATAACTCAAAGGTGACTGATCGGGCTGAAATTAGGCATGCAGGTAAATGTTATGACGTAGGCATCCGATAAGAAAGGATTTTGATCAATTCCACCCCCAAGGGGGTAATAAAGGGCATGAAAGTTTGTATGAAACTTTGTCAATTTTAAACCGATCGGGTTGATACTTTACATCCATAAAGCTACTACGACGTAGAATTCCCTTAAGGAAGGATTTTTATAAATTCCGCCCCTAAGGGTATAAAATAGAGGCTGAAAGTTTGCATAAATATCTTCTTATATTTTCGCCTGATTGAACTGAAATTAAAGATTAGAGCTATTATGATGAAGACGTTCTCTTAAACAGGGTCTCGTTTTTACCCTTTGTATAAGGAACGACAAAACGGGGAAAACTATCCATGTTTGTTATTATATAATATTATTATATACGCGGACGAAGTCGCGGCCCCGTTGATAACAGCTAGTGACCTTAATAAATTCGTATATGAACTTTTATCTATATCAGCAGGTATACTGCGAATTGCAATATATGTAATATGCTGTTAAACGTCAGTCAGATTGCTGTCGCAAGATACACACTCCTGCCGCTCTGGTCATTTCTAACGTTACTCAACTCTATGGGCGCTTAATGCGATTCTGTTATTAGGAATAGGTATAATAAGTCGGCATATTCCGAGCTCAGCTCGTTGGTGATACCATCTCATGGAATTTTTATTTTATTCATAGAACGTCTTTATACCTCTGTTTACCATCGACGTTGATTGGATGACAATTTCAATATTAGTTTTTTATTTCCAATAATCTTGCAGACACATTACGTAATAATAATATGTTTTCGGTATGTACGTAATGTACATAAGTAGATAGAGAAAACGAAAGAAACCTTTCTCTAATAAAGAAGCGATTTAATGAAAACTTTAAGCTGGATTTTCCTTAAATTTTCTATGTTATTAATTTTTACTTAACCCATCAAGCCCCAAAGGACACCGGTGATCGCGACAACAATAGAATAACAATAAATTTCCAAAAATCCGTGATCAAAGGATTAAAATTAAATTATATATTATTTAATATATTTTATATATTCCAAATAAACTTACTCAAATTTAAATTTTAACAAAACACTCAGAAGTCAGAACGCAACATAATTTATTACCTGTGAAAAGAAGTAAAAATTACAAAGCAACATCAAAATGGGACGTTCATCTAAGAGTAAAGACAATTATTGGCGTTCAATATATTAAATGCAGCAAAGAAAGTAACGCAGAAAATGACAATACAGTAATAAATAAAGTCGAAGCTAATTTATAGTTTAGTAATGAGGCGACGCAGCCAGCGCGCCTCCGTAAACAATATAAAAACGGATTTATTGTCACAGATATTTATCATTCATCTTAGGGGCCATCCATAAAGTATGTGACACCTAGTGGGGGAGGGGGGGAGACATGGTGTTACATCACATTTTAAATTTAATAAATTCAAAGCAAAATTTATAATATTGAGGTAGTTTTAATTTTAACATGTAAAATTGTAAAACTTGACGTCATACTACGTAGGAGGGGGTTGGGGGGTCTCACAATCATACCTGCTTATGAAAGGGGGGGGGGGGGGGAAGTGGGGGGTTCTAAAAGTCATGAAAATCGTGTGACGCACTTTATAGATGGTCCCTTATTATTGATATCGTTCGATCCAATCTTATATGATACCAACATAAATTATGACTATTACATAACCTTATTAAAAGCTTCGATATTGTTTGTTTAACAGAAGTCTAACGGTCGCATACAACGATGTTTTGATTTTTTGTTTACCATTATTTTAATGAAGATTTTGACATAAACTCCACAGGGTACTTTACATTTAATTTTCTGTCAAAACCTTCATAATCCATACTTCCATACTAATATTATAAATGCGAAAGTGTGTCCGTCTGTTTGTCTGACTGTTACCTCTTCACGCCCAAACCACTGAACAGATTTTGCTGAAATTCGGTATGGAGATACTTTGAGTCCCGGGAAAGGACATAGGATACTTTTTATACTAGAAAAATGTACGGTTCCCGCGCGATGAACGAGTTTTGGCGCAACGTAGTTGCGGGCATCATCTAGTTATGTAATAATTAAATAAAAATTAAGTAATCATTAAATCTTTATATGCCAGTGCAGCCGTAATAGTTGCGTGTGTACGGTAAATTATACGGCTATTGCTGAACCAAAGATTTCCTTTGGTTCAGCAATAGCAATAGCCGTAGGATTGGTCCTTATGGCCTAAGGATGAATTTAAGATGTGGAGCCACCGCGATTTTTGATGTTAATTTTTAAAAATTTTAGCAGCTTCTGCTCTGGAGGAAAATAGAGTCTCAATTTGTATAGAGGCATTAATTACGGTACTATTCCAAGTTCGGTACCATATTCGGATGACTTAAGAATGCTTAATTCATTTTAGGACTCATATTAATTGCACGATAAAGTTGTTAAATAACGTAAAAAGAAGAAGAAGAAACATTATTTAAACGCGCTAATTATTATGATTTTATGATATTGAACGCTTAGTATGAGTCAGTAATTGTTGGTCCGATTTGAAAAATTATTTCAGTGTTAGATAGCCCATTTATCAAGGAAGGATTATTTGCCTATTTTGCTTTGCTATATTTTATTACGCTAAGACTGATATAAGCGAAGAAATAGAGGAAAATGTGGAAAAAACGGGGGAAATCATTTGAACGGCTTTCACGAAGGCTTGAAAATTTCACGAACTACTGGAATAATTTTTCTGTTATTTGGCACAGATAAAAAGTAGGAACGTGAAGGATCATAGGCTATTTATTATGGACTAATTTGTCTGTGAAATATGTAATTTACGCGGGCGAAGCAGCGCGGAACGTCTAGTAATATTATAAAGCTGAAGAGTTTGTTTGTTTGAACGCGCTAATCTCAGGAGCTACTCATCCGATTTGAAATAATCTTTCAGTGTTTGATAGCCTATTTATCGAGGAAGGCTATAGCTTATATTTCATCACGCTAAGACTAATAGGAGCAAAGATACAGAGGAAAATGTGAAAATAAAGCTGAAGAGTTTGTTGGTTGTTTGTTTGAACGCACTAATCTCAAGAACTACTGGCCCGATTTGAAAAAATCTTTCAGTTTTTGATAGCCTACTTATTAAGAAAGGCTATAAGCTATATTTTATCACGCTAAGACCAATAAAAACAAAGATACAGAAGAAAATGTAAAAAAATGGGGAAAATTATTTGAAAGGGCTAATATCTCACAGACTACTGGAGCAATTTTTATGTTATTTGACACGAATATATAGAAGACTAGTGAGACATGGGTTATTAATTTGCGAAAAATATACGGTTTCCGTGAAATTTCAGATTTACGCGGACGAAGCCGCGCGGAACGTCTAGTATTATTAATATATTTATTGCTCCATTCATCACCATGTCTTTGGCGTGCAGAATAATGTGGCTATCAGCCTCCTTATATTATTTAAGCCATGTCAACAGCGTTTTCGTTGATTGAAATTGTATATTTTAAATTTTTTATTTTATTTTTACTATCTTTTATCTAAATATTATTCCAAAATTGGCATTTAAACATTCGAATCAATCGAAAATGATACCAAATTCGACTATATACCTAAATCCCACGCAGTTATTGACCTCATACCTTGCTAAAAAAAAATCCTCCCCCACCTGCATGAAATATTCAGGTGGCTCCACATCGTAAACCCATCTTAGGGATATAAAAATCAATCCTACCAAAGAAAATCTTTGGTTCAGCAAAAGCCGTATTCCTCGTTTTTTTGTCTTGTACGCACACGACTATAAGCTCGATTTCTTTCGTTTCTGTTATATTCTTCACTGTTTAGCAGGGCCGTGCCTGGGTATATGGCCGCCTGCGTGCCAGTCTGTATGGCCGCCCCCAGGATAACATTAAAAAAAACTACTTTAATTTTTAATGTTTATTATTATACACAGGGCATCAAACCGGGAAAAAAATCAGTTTTTGGTTAACCGAAATCGAGAACGAAAAAAAATATTGGTTTTGTTCCGAAAACCGGTTTCTGAAAAGAAAAACCGGCTAAAAACCGGTTTTATGAGATTTATATGTTTGGATGAAATTTAAGAAAAAAAAATGCACAAAATAAACATTTTTTTATTTAAAATTTAAACAAAAATAATAACATGAAAAAAATTACAAAACTGTCGCGGGTTTGAGTTGGATTATTCAAAGATACTTAAAAAAAAATAAAAAATCTAGCTCCAATTCCAGCTTAGATTATAATTAAAATGATCTCACATGTTGTGCATTTCGTTCGGCAAAATTTCGTATACGGACTTTTAACCCGGTGAACACGTTTTTGCTATTTAAGTATATATTTAATTATCATGAAAATGAATGTTCCCCATTTATTTATTTTGTCTGAAAAATAATTGTTATTGTAGGTTATAATATTATAGGATATATTTAGATATAGCCACACTATTTGGTCGGTCACTAACGATGCGACGATCGCTCGGCGGCTGGCGCCCGGCGGCCGGCGCGGGCGCCGAGCGCTCGCTTCTTCAGTACGAGTCCTAACGCCTTGTATGCGCCACGTGTTTTTGTTATCGGAGTGTTACTTACTTGTTATTACTGTTTTCTTGTTATTACTGTTTTTTGTTTTTGTTGCTGTTTTGTTATTGCTGGTATTGAAAAATGCCGAAAAGACAACGAAAAACTGTACTCAACAGTGAAACGCGGGAGTTTGTTGTGCGTTTGCGAGATTACTTTGCTTGTGAACAACAAAATGGCGGCCCTTTGTTGCCACTTGAAAACGTACCCATACAAATCACAAAACATTTTTTTCGCTTTCAGCGCTGAGTACTTTCACTGTAAAGTGTAAACTATATAAGGAACGTTGTGCACTCGTTTCCATTACCGACATTTTTTATCGATACTTGCCGCCCTAGTCGATAAACGTCACACGACGTAAGTTTTGCAGGACGTAAACATAAATTGAGATTGAGATAACTTCTCGTAAATGTCAAGATTTGTTAAAAATATCAACGGAATACATTACTAATGGTATAAAGCTACGTAAAATTTTTAAATGGCATTTTTAGACGCCCCCAATATGATCCCAATTTAATGGTGACGCCACTACAATGTTATATGATGACATTAGCTGTCAGTGTCATAGGGATCAAGGTTCGCCGCGCCGAGTATAATGAAAACAAACTGATTATATTTTTGCCCAGTAAACAACTTGTAACGATTTGGCCGCCTCTTAATTTCGGCCGCCTGCGTGCGGTGCACGCAATGAACGCCCGTCAGGCACGGCCCTGCTGTTTAGTTGACTCTACCAAAATACATTTAATGCTCGTCTAACCTCCTTTTTGAAAGTCGACTAAAAATAAAAAAAGTAAGTAGGTATCAAAAGTATGCTATGAGCAAAACTGCAAATTCTTAACAAAACTAAATTCAGTGCAAGAGTTCCTAGATAATCTAGAACTAGAAATACTTTGTTGTGTTTAGAGTATTTTGAGTTTTATATTTTTTAAATTGTTCCCGGCGCGCCCTACAACATCATCTACTCATCTGCCGTAAAAACTTCTAGAATGCGTTCTGCGCTAAGTTTACACCACTTATAGTGATGGCGTGATCTTTATAATATCGATTATTTGTATGTAGGTATCGAATATTATCGATATTCTTTGTAATCGTAAATGATACCGGATTTAGTTGTCTTAGTTTTTAATTTTAAATAAGGCTTGATTTTTAGAAAAAAATTGGAATATTTATTAACTCGTCGATCGTGGGAAAACGAGACCCAATAGATATTCTAATGTGTCTCGTTTACCAGTTACCGTATGGGGCTTGATGAATTAAAGTACAACATTTTAATTTTTATATTATTTAAAAAAATGAGTATTATTTAAATTTATAAGTATATAATTTTTGGAACGTTTAAATTATAATATTCATTAGTATTCATAAGACTTCGTTTTGTGTTTTCCATCCACGATTATGAAGATAAAATGTGAATCTTATCGATAACACTTGCACATCCCTTACGTTTATTTATTTATTGTAATACTGGATTATCTCAGGTCTCAATCATCGCGGTGTTTTCGGATCACTCAGCGCGTCGGCCCAGACCATCCGTCTTGCCGGTGTGGCCATCAACTGCTTCGTAAACTGCGACTGCGATCAGCTCTACGCAGTGGCTATTTATTTACTGCCTTAGCTCATCTATAATATAAACGTGAAAATAAAAATAGTAAATGATTTTACAAATAAAATTACAGATTTCCTTGGTCGGTCTGTCATTTTGTCTATTTTATCGCATGTAGACACATTTTTATGGTGCCCATACTAAACGTGATGTAGTAGCGTCTGCCGTCTTGTCGGGATTCTAAAAGAAACGGCTAGGTTTCGTACAAAGCGGTACAATCACCTTTAATATTTCTTTCAGTGGTGGGGAGTCGGAACTCGGGGATAGTGATCCCTATTGTTTAATATTTATTACCTAATGCAAAAATCTACACAAAAGTAATATTGTATATTCATTACTTTTGCGTAGATAATGACGAATGATTTTGCGTAGACAGAGTAACGCAATGTTATTATGTCCTAAAAATAAAAAATAAAAAAAATAAAAATGTAATAGGGCGCATCACACAATGTTTGCAAATTGCTACGCAGCTCAGCTACGCAACATCGTAGGTGGCTACGCTGTAGCGCCTGTAGCACAGTCTACGAAAAAAAAGGATTTAAATCACGATTTACAAAATGACCTAATTATATTTGCTTTGCAGTTACGGCTTCCCATATCGGGCTTTCGCATTGACCACCGTCAACGCTAACGCTCGCGGCTAGATTTCGTGGCTTGGCGTTTATAAAGTTTGTGTAAGCTCTCCTGACTAAATTGTACAGTTTAACTGCTTATTAATCTGTTTCCCGCAGCTACACCTATAATTTATAACGATCGTAAATCCCTGTTTATGTTACATTTTTTGCTTGTCTCAACATATAACTACGAGTCGATATCGTGCATAGCCAACGTGATGTTCCTTTTTCTAACAGATTCTCTTATAATTGGGCCCCTAAAACAGTTAACAAAGGATCAATATACCCGTAGAATGATTTGCCATAGACGGAGCGTAGTTCAAACAATAACCGTCAGCGCCATCTTGCTCGGATGACGTTTACTGGAGGCCATGTTGGATCGGGTTGCGCCAGGGTTGCGCTGAACAAAAGACTCATTGCATACAATGGGGGATACAGGTATCGGCCCCACGTGCTAATAATTGCCAAAACTATAAAATGGTTAATTTTGAGTACAGGCTACAGCTAATTCTACTCTTGAAATATATATTTACAGTTTAATTATTAGTACTTGCTAAGATGATAATGATGATAGAAACCTCAATATGATTTTAAAGACCTAGTATAGCTATAGATAGCTATAGATAGCTATCTATAGCTATACCTCTCACGTATGGGTTTGATGAGAAAAAATTTTTGGGTTTCGGTTTTAAGTATGGGGACCTCGAAAACTTATTACTTTTTTTCAATTTTCGTAAAAAAATCTAAATGCAGTTCACTGAATACACCTGCTTACAAAGTTTTAATAGTATTATTCTAATCTTTCCATTAATAAATTTAAAAAACGTAGTTAAAGAACGTTTGTGTGCCAAAGCCTATTACAAGGTCAATGATTTCATAAACGATGGCACACCTTGGGAGTAGGATGGCTTCTTGCAAGGCTACTTCTACATTATTATAGGACTTACAATTATGTATGTGGATATTGTATATAATATTAAGTTACAAAATTGTAAACTTTATTTTAAAAGATTAATTTTTCTCGCTTTTTTTGGTAAAAAAGTGGGCCCCGTGCGAGTTTCTTACGCCGGTTCTTCTCGCCGGGTTAGTTCCCGAACCGGTGGTAGGCATCATGTAGGACATTCTGAAAATATTTATTTTAAATTTATTCAGAAATAAAACAATTTTGATTTGATTTGATTTGAATAAGGTCTTATAGCTTCGGAGAAAAGTGGATGTGACTTACGGACAGATAGACAGACTGAGAGACATGAGTCATGACGAATCTATGAGGGTTCCGTTTTTTGCCATATTTTGGCCCTAAAAGCGTGATAATATTTTAATTGCAGCTGTTGTATTCTGATTGGGAAATTAACAAATAAAACAGTTAACAAATTGTGAATTAATATTGTTTTCTTTTTCACAAAGATATGAACACACAAGAACGTTTAATTAATAAATTAATAAATATATTTTGATGAATAAATAGATAAATATTTTGTATGTTATTTATAGTCCGTACGGGTTTCCGACCCACGGATACACGCTGGGGCACCGATTGCACTGCGACATGTAGTACACCAGCTGAAAATATAACAGTTTATGAAATTCATATAAAATTGGTTCATATAAAATCCACGTATAATTCATATTTATACGTGGGAGAGCGATGCTTCGGCACGAATGGGCCGGCTCGACCGGAGAAAACCGGCGTGAAATAGCGCTTGCGCTGTGTTTCGCCGAGTGAGTGAGTTTACCGGAGGCCCAATCCCCTATCCTATTCCCTTCCCTACCCTCCCCTATTTCCTTCCCTTCCCATCCCTACCCTTCCCTATTACCCTATTCCCTCTTGAAAGGCCGGCAACGCACCTGCAGCTCTTCTGATGCTGCGAGTGTCCATGAGCGACGGAACTTGCTTTCCATCAGGTGACCCGTTTGCTCGTTTGCCCCCTTATTTCATTAAAAAAATATATTAGCCGCTAAGATTTGGATAAATAAGTGATTTTGTAGAGTCATTGGCGAAACTACTATCTAGGAACCGTGGCTAATTCTTTTGATGGGCCTTGTTAGCATTTGTTAGTAAAAATCGACACAATTAAAAAATATATAGCTCGCAGCCGCTTGGGCCGGGGTCCAGTTGGAGGTTAGGAGGTTAGGGAGGTAGTTCAGGACACGTGACATTAGCCAGCCCTGCCACCATTGTTACGCCACTGCTTTTAAACGAAATTAATAAAAAGCTTACACTACAAGCCACTATGATTTTAAGATTGTTGAATTCTTTAAGAACATAAAAACCGGGTATTGATCTTTCAGTTATGGTTGGTACAACTAATACATATTCAGTGGTTATGGTTACAATGTACACACCTCTGTGTGGCTGGCACTGAGCGGTCCGCACAAGGTGGGGCGGCAGACAGCCTCCTGTACAGTCTTACACGGCTTCTTCCTGTATTCGTCGATGGGGATAGGATCTCTCACCCATTCGAGAACATCTTTGGCACTAACCTGTAATGACAGTGCATATTTTTAGATGGTCCCCCAGTATAATTTTGTCGCAAACATTTAAAAAGATAAGACATAATATTATAACGCGAGTTCTGTAAAAATTTAAAATTGCAAAATATTCAAAATGAAACAAAGTTTCCATTAAGTTTTGACCAGTCATACCAGTTTAGTCAAAAGCTATGTCCACACTATGCGCTTTCGTCTTCAATTTTCGTCATCTTCTTTGTATTCAACTTTTGTTTGGCGCTTTCAATAATTGCGAACGCAACGCCAACATTGTCATTTTTGTTCAGTTGCAGTGTCTGTCAGCTTTGTAACATGTGCGACGAGAACGTTTTACTGGGTGGAATATGTGCGGCTTATTTGGTCATAAGTAGGGCCCGGAAAAATATGTATTAAGAAATCAAAAATATGTACATAAAATATGGACTAAAAAATCGAAAATATGGAAAAATATGTAGTATAAAATAGAAATATGGAAAAAATATGGAGTATAAAACATGCATTTACGTGACAGTATTAATTATGCAACTTGCATGACATGCCGATCATGTAAGCATGACAACACGTAACGCACGTCATGCTGCATGATCGTCTTGGGTTCTCTTAATATTGGCTAAACGATCCCTGTTAGTGGTGTTCCTAACGGCTATATTTTCAGAGCGCGCTAAATGCTAGACGCTACATTTTTCAAACGCGCTATTTTTGACGCTACGTTATAACGAATAAAATCTCGATTCGTTCAAGCACGCTAGTTTTGACGCTACGTTATAACGAATTTCAAGCGCGCTAGTTTTGACGCTACGTTATAACGAATTTCAAGCACGCTAGTTTTGACGCTACGTTATAACGAATTTCAAGCGCGCTAGTTTTGACGCTACGTTATAACGAATGATACGTTATAACGATCGATTGGACACGTTGTAAAGTTGCCGACGTTATTGAATTCTTTCGCTAATAATAATTATAACGCGGTGGGTGAGTTAATATAATATAACGTGTTTGTTAGATAACTTAAAATAATATAATCGTTTGAAGGCATTATTATTTATTTGGTTAATTTTATTACGTTTGAAATATTTAAATTAAAATGATACAATATAATTGTATAATAATATTATATTGAAATTGAAAGGAATCGCTTTATATAAGTACTTACAATTCTTTTTTTTTATAAGTTATTTAAATGGTTTTTAATTATTTTTTTTATTTTTTGGTAATATACTTAAATTATTTTTAGATCTTTTTTAACATTTCATTTACTTACATTTAAAAATATAATAACGTATCCAAATTTAGAAAAAATACATTCACATGGAACGGAAGTTACCATTATATTACAGTACAGTGCTCTTCGGAGCAGGGATTATAAAACATTATAATTTACCTATGCACGCAACGCAACACTGAAAAAATTATGACAGCCGAATTCACCCGATTTGGGCCCGAACTATACGGCAACGAACCAACGAAAGTCGCGACTCGCGCGCGATCGGCAGCGCGAGCGGCGCCGCGCTAGGTCAGTGACCGCGCGATACGTTATAACGTAGCGTCTTGTGCCTAGTTTTATAGCGCGCGCTATTCGTTGCGAAGAAATAGCGCGCTACTTTTTTCAGCTATACGTTATATTAACCACCACTAATCCCTGTACGTCACAACTCACAATTATTATTCACATGACGTGATGGGTGCGCATACTTTAAAAAACATCAAAAATCATCGTTAGATTCTCGTGCTGATCGAAAAACCTTGGAAAAACCGTAAGACGGTTGGAGAGTAGTGTTTTGTGTCGAACTCGAACTCGAATTAATTGTAAGGGTTTCGATTAATTAAAAAAATCGATTTTTTAAAAATCGATTTTCATAAAAAATGGGTTAAAAATTTAATCGATTGTAAGGGTTTCGATTAATTAAAAAAACCGATTTTTTTAATAATCGATTTTCATAAAAAATGGGTTAAAAAAATGAACAACGTTAATAATCAAGTTTTCACTTCTGCCGGCACTCCTGAAGTGCAACCCGTCTTTTTTTTAATGTGTGTTACTTAAATTCTTTATTTTACCCGAATACCGAAACATATTTCAGTTTTTGTTTAGCCATGTCAGTAACAGGACCTTCAGTAAGTATCTGAAACTTTATTTTCTATTTCTTAAATAATCTTCTTTGAAAACGGAATACGACGATAAAACGCGAGAGGAACGAAATACGCATACATGGTGGCGGAAACGCATTTTTTTGTATTTTTGTGAAAATATGGATGATTGTGACATTTTCTTGCAAAATATGGACTTATCTTTGTAAAACCCTAAAATATGGAAAAATATGGAAAATAAAACTTGGGTTTTCACAGTCTAAACATGATAATTCGTGTAAAAAACACATTCTAGGCCAAAAATCGGGTAAAATAAAAATATGTATTTACATAATTATTAAATCCGGGCCCTAGTCATAAGAAATTCCAAAAAAAAAATAAAACTAAGCGAAAGTTTTGGATACGGTCAGAGCGCATACGTCGCGGGCATGCCTCACGTATGCTGTTGACTGCGCTATGACGCATGCCCTTGATAAACAAAAAAAGGCACAGTGTGGACAAAGCTGATGGCAGAGTCCCAGAGTGGTATGCTTTTTGTCAGTCTATAATCTACCTATATCCATTGCTATTGTAAATACCTAACTTTTAATGAGTGAGCAAAATAAAAACTTTATTGAGTGACCAAAAACGCATGAATTTGCCTCTTTGCCTCGCCCAAAGATCACTTACCATAAACGTATCGTTCAGCTCGTTAATGAGATCCAGGAAGCGGGAAAAGGCTCTCTGCACGGGGGGGTAGGCACGGATGAACCACTCGTTGAGGAAGAGGCCGAAGGGCGCACGGTTGCCGAGGTAGTGCCTCTCAAAGTTCGTCACCATGAACTTGAACCAGGCCTCTTCGTCCTCGAGATCTGGTCTGGAATGAGTGAAATAAATTTTGAAGTACGTCACGTGTTATTTGGTATTCAGGTATGGTTACACAACGTAGACTACAGCTACGAATGTCGTGGGTATTTGATTATCCTGGAATAGGTGTTGGGTAGCCCCGTATCGAAACTTTTGTTACCCCCAGCCATCGCTATCTAGTATCTGTTGGCAGAGATTTGTATGACGACTCCAGAAAGTATAGGCTATCCCCTATAATTATTGAAGCCGGTCGGTATGAGGCTTAAGAACCTCACTCTGCTGGTAAGTCCTTATTTTGTCATTCAATGTGGTAAACTATTTTTCAGGTATTTTTACCCACTATTTAAAATTGTTTAATAAGTTATTTAAAATTATTTAGTAAATAGATCATTTGAGACTCAAAGATTATTGAATATCATTAGATGCAGACTTCAATAAGTATTATCATAATAAAGTTGGTAATTACTTACGGAGCAAAGCAGGAGCTGACCATAGCACAGGGGTTATTTTTCAAGTCAAACCACGCGATCATGGGAAGTACCCAGGCTCCGGGCACCGACGCGGTGGGGCAGGGCGCGGTCACGCAGTCCTGGATGGACTCGTAGTCTAGGGTGTAAGGCCAGAGCCCGGGGTTGGTGTACGCAATGGTGGACCACGAGGAGTCATATGTAAGGCCGGCGGACGCCAACACCTCGTACGTCTCGTTGCCTGCCATTTGGAGGAAGGGACTGCGCATTCCTAAAATTTATGTATTACATTAGTAACGTTACGTTTAAAAGACAGGATTTATTAAGCAAACGAGAATTAATTCTATAAAAAAAGCAAAACCATATTCCCAACTAACCAGTGATAGCAGACTCCGGAATATTCGCGAAGTGCGCCATCATTTTTTTCTGATCGGCGAATTCCGCCATCAGAGTCTCGTAGTCAGCGTCTCTCCAGTACTCCTGTGGCGTCTGGTGGGAGATGGACTTGAGGCCGATCTCGTAGCCCTGGTTGTATAGCTCGTTGATGAGGGTGTAGTCGGAGTACTCGTGGTTGATGAAGAAGGTCGCTCCGGCCTTGCACTGGTTGCTGTTGGTGCGCCAGTACAAGAGATTCCTGTATGTCACCGTGTTGATCGTATCGACTGCATTGTCGAAGGTTAGGAGGACGAACTGAAAGAAGATAGAGTAGATTGGTACTATATGAGACGTTGATTTATAGGCAGGTGGCGTACCAACATAATTTGGTCGCATTATGTCAAACCCAGTCGACAGATCACTAGCGTTCAATTGACATGATCCGACCGAATGACATACGTCTGTCAATCAATTTCTTCGATGGTACATTGAAATTAAAAAACTTTGTGTAGAATCTATGTACCTATCTTTCCACTTGAATCGTAAAACTCTACTAACCTGCGGAGTGTCTCTAGCCTCCAGCCCTCCGGGAATGCTCACAGATGAGCACCTGCAGTTGGGCAGCTGGCATTTCTCCTCATCACACGGCTCGGCGAGGGGCAGCTCCGGTTCCTCCACCAGATCTGCCACCACAGCGGCTATCAGAGGAAGCAGCAGCAACGCCAACCTCATTTTTCCGTATTACCTAACTGATAACGCTATTTAGGGCGTTCTATCATTTATATTAACGAATTATCTCGGGATCTTTTAATTACGCTTATCAATTTATCGCCCTATCTTTTTGTCGTTGCATTTTCCAACTTATTTTTGTTAATCATCCAAATTACATTCGCGTTATTTGCAATTCAATAACATATCTTTAACAAAGTATCTATATATTATACACATAGTGTATGCATTTTATTAGCATACGTGTCTTTCTCGTAATAACAACCATTTTTAATGGGTCAACTTGTTTTGAAGACTAGGTAGTAGGTACAGTCTACAAAACTAAACATATTTTCATTCTTTATTTTCAATGTTGTGTGTTTAGTTATTTGATCATCGGAGACATAGAAAGAAGAATAGAATAGAAAATAGTTTATTAATAACTTTACATCTGTTACATATTATGACAAGCACACTGTACAGTACAAAATATTGTGTTGATTTTCATTTGAGTAACAGATTTTCAGTTATTGTGTTACATTGGCGCCTGCACTAGACTGAGCCTGTCCATGCAGGTCACCGAAATTTTAACATTTTAACATCTGTTTAACATAGAACTGTATTGACATCGTTGCTGTTTAACAAAGAGCAGTTTCTTAAAATTAAGGATTAACAAAAATTAAAATTATTAAAAGTGTGCGCGCTGTGTGTGTGTGTGTGTGTGTGTAATGTTTGTATTATCTCTTTTAAAAAAATCTTTTTGTTCGTAATCTAAGGTTCTAAGCCACTTTGTTACTATTTTTATATACTTAATATCATCTATTATTTAAGGGTCCGTACTCCGTATACGAAATTTGCCGATTTCGCTGATTTAACAAACGTGATTTAACAGTTAAAATACAGTATTTCTATAAGTTTTAATGCACAACATGTAAGATCATTTCAATAATTATAATCTAATGTTGGAGCTAGTTTTTTTTAAAGTATTTATAAATAATCCAACTCAAACCAGCGACAGTTTTGTGATTTTTGCTGTAAAAGGTTTAGAATATCACCTGTTTATGGATTGTATTGACGTCTTAACGGTATGAAAAAAATACAATGTACTGTTGAGAAAGTCGTCTATACAATGTTGGAATTACTTTTTACCACTTTAATATGAAATAGTTGAGTAAAAAAATATGAAACTCGGCAAAACTTTAGAGAAAATGGGCAAAGAATTGCTGTTAATTTCGGCAACTTGGAGCTGTAATTCATAAAAAGAAATAATCTATAGATATAATTCTATTCAATTCGAGAAAAAAGAAAAAAACAAATTGTGCCAAAAAACACGATTCAATACAACCTAAATCTCACATTATATTACTCTCCGCAAGGCTCGAGTCGGCAGTCCGCGCTTAAATATATTTTTAAATCTAATAATTAATATATTTATTTTTAGGGCCTGTTTCACCGCTTCCTGATAAGGCTATCCACCACTTAACTTGACACATAGAATATGGAGAATCTGTCAAATAAGCCTATCGGGCACCTCATCAGGAAGCGGTGAAACAGGACCTCAATCTAATAAGGGGAAAACACCAAATAATATTTCTGTAGCGATACTTTGCAATTTCATTATCATCGGCAAAATTTCGTATACGGACATTACGTATTACGACATATACGTATTTCCAAGGGGTGCAGATTTTAGTTTCTTTGTTTTATCTTTTTACTTTTACGAACAACAGTGACTGTCTATTTACGTCAATAGAATATATTTAGTGCCGAAACATTATCGAACTATCTTTGTATGGCAATTGGCATGGTAATACTTAATAGGGTTACAAAATGTTCCATGTTTCTGTTGATCCCGAGATTTCTAAGGGGTGCAAGTGCACCACCTGGCACCCCCCTGCCGGCGCCTATGTAGCTATTAATACCTATAATAACTGTATCTTTATACAGTTCTTTGATTTCACCTAGTGTTGCCATCCGTCCGGATTTCCCCGGATTTGTCCTAGTTTAAAGGGCGTCCGGGGAGCGTCCGGCAGGGTTTTTGAAAAGTGTCCGGGTAAAATCCGGACACTTTTGTTGACAAAAATTAACTTTTTAGTCATGACTCATGCAGCAATAAACGAAAGATAAAAATTTACGTTAAGCGTACACACGGTTTCTTGCACGGACTTTGAGTTAATCAGATTTTTACAAATTCTTGTTGGAAAATCAAAAATTGGCGAGACGTAAATCGTAATTTTAACAGTTTAAGAGGACGTGTCCGGGGAAATAACCACATTTCGGCCAAATGTCCGGGAATTTTGTCGTGCCTGAATGGCGATGGCAATTTAGGTGATCGCAACCCCAATTTCACCTAAGTCGAAGCTAAAAGTAAAATAACATTTATTTTGTAAATTTTGGTATTAGTTAGAAGTAGTGTGTTTTCGCGGATTCTGGATCACGATTCTGTCCACCCCTCCCCCGCTCGCGGCTCGCAAGCTTTCTCGATCACTTTTTGTCGGTTCGAGTGGCGACGTCGTCTAAAAAAAAAAAGAGTTTGGTGTCAAAATAGGGGCTTTCAACCATGTCTGTTCGATATATGCGATCCGTTTCTGCGTATTTGCACTAGTTTCAAAGTTAGCTTTTGTGTTTAACCCTCATTGTCTACTATCACCACGCTCCATTGTTCCTTCATAATTACAATCGCTACTTATTGCATTGTTATGCTCGCCTCGGTGTCCTATTGTTCGTAATGACTACCTGGGCTTATCGCTTACGTCACCTTAATTTCTTACAAGATTTTAAATAAATATGAATGATAATTATCTAATGAATTATTGCAAATTAAAAGTACCTAATAATTAATTATTTAGGTCACCCGATCATTCGATGGACTTCGTAAACATACGACGACGCGGCGCGCAAACTGAGTCTTTTTTTTAACAATATAATTAAAGCTAAGGTTAAAATAAAACTTTGGCTTACTTTCAAACAAATTATTTATTTCATATTACATACCACAGTTCATAAAACAAGATTCAAACATTTTATTCAAAAACATATCATTTTTAAGTGTGTCACTACCAAATTCAGTCTGAAACTCTGACAATGACTTGTTATGAAACTTGTATAACAAGTACATTAAACAGTACTCTCCACACACAGAAGTCCAATCATTTTGTAGCCTGATAGTGTTATAAGGCAAGGAAATGCCTTGCATTTCTATTCAAAAACATTTTGTGCATTCCCGTAGGGAAGCGACCATATGTATCAAAATATTCACCGATGCCATGTTTGTCTATGTGAATAGCTACCCAGTGAGATCCTGGTTTTGAGTCCGAGTCCAAATTGCTTATAAGATATGTAGGAGTCGTAATATGCATTGGCAATCGATTCGCGGCATATACGCTATTTTTTAGACTTGGATGAATCTTTTTTAAGTATGATTTTAGTTGTAAAGTATTATTGTATTATTAATAAATTTATTAATTGTATTATTCGTTAAAAAAAGACTTATTCATCAAATAAATAAGGTAAGACAATCTTATTTAACATGCAATTGACTGGGGTTTTTAATACTTTTATACTCAAAATATAATATCTTTAGATATTTAACTCAATGATCATAAAACATGCACTATTACATTGGGATATTGTATTTATAACACGGTCACAATAACTTGACGCATGGTTTGATAATGTCATTATGGAGCAGACATGTTATTGCATTCCAACGATACGTCAAGTTAATTTGACTGTGTCATATACAAGAGGAACCGCAGATCTTAAAGTATTTTAGGTTCTTAGAACTAGATAATGTGCAATAATTATTTAAACTAGATAGTTAATGATTTATGTGATAAGCTAATGCGTTTACTATCTACATCAATGGTGCCCAACCGGTAGCTGGTAGTCCACGGTAACAATCTAGGCGCCCGTGAACAATATGGGTCAAAAAATAAATAAATGTGCGTGTCTTATCGGGATTTTCAAAATAGTCCTTGGAGCAATACCAGTTGAGCACCACTGATCTACAGTGACTAATAGTTGTGTTTGATTGTATATAAGAGAGAAATAATTTTTAGAACGATACATTTAAGTGCAGTACAGTGAAGCTACTGTTTATAACTATTACAGTTTATACTCAGTGTCTGTGAATTTTAGTGTTCATAAATATGGAGGTAAGATATCTTTATTTATTTTTCTTTGTTTCATACGACTCATGTATTTTTTAATTTTAGTATTCTAACAGTTATTTTAATTAATTTTACAGAACAATTTTGAAGAAAATACTTACAAAGCCTTCTACTTCACATCTCCTGATAGTGAAACAACCGACTTAGAAATAATATCCAATCCAAGTAAAAAAAGATCAGCATCACCGCTAGCAAGGCTAGATGACGTCCAAAAAAGAAAAAGCTATCATCGTCAGTTTCACGGATGCAAAAGAATGGAAGCACAGCATTCGTCTCTACCAATGCAGATGATGAACAAAGTTCCTCACATTTAATAAAAATTGAGGTTTACGATTTGAAGAAAATATCAAAGATCCCAACGAATGAACATTGGAAAAATACCGAACCAGAATCAAATTATACACTTCTAAAACAAACAAAAACTTTGAACCCATTCAAAGATTAATTTTTGATTTAACAAAAGAGATTTGTACAACTGAAAACTGCAAAAAATATAATTTTAACAATAACTAAGTTACTCTATTGTTCTATTCAAGATTGTTAATGTATTTTTACCTGTGCTTTCCTATAAATACCTTATAAATTGTATAAATCTCATCAGTTGGACTACGATATTTTAAAGGATAAGATCTGGCTATTTTACCTTCATAAAAATATGGATTCGTGCACGAGTGTTTTTTTTTTGAGTCACAAATTTATGAAATTCAGGAAGACATAGAATCAATTTGATTGTGTAAGGAAATTGAAGAAGCTGATTTGTTCTCACATTGTTTCCTTGAAGATTTTGTTGATAGTCAACATGTTACTGTTGAAAATCATAGCAAGTAAGTAAACCTTAATAATGCATCATTTTAATTTCAAAACATAATTTTAATATTTTCTGGAAAGTGTAAAACTTTTATATTTATACATTAAAGAAGTATCTTTACAATTTATTGTAACTAACAATTTTCTACTTTGTTTTAGTCAACCACAACTACAAGCTGGCGGGTCACTAAAAAGGAAGTCTGAAAGTGGGAATAACTCAGAATATCATAAACGTCAAAAAATGGAAAAAAACAACATCAACTTCGCTTCGCACAACCGGAGAATTTTGTACTGGAGCAGCATCAACTTCGGGTATAGCAACGGAAGGATCCCATAATGCCATTGCTTCATATTCGGATAATATATTCACAAAGCCCAACGCAGGTACCAATTCAGATGATGTTTTTTGTAGCGCTTGTCAAAAATAAATACATAGACGTTATTATACAAATCATTTAAAAAGCAACGTTCACAAAAACAATTTTCTTAAAATGGAGGGTTCGCTAAAAAATGTTTCCGTAATTGAATCTGCTTTCGGTCAAAGAATTATCACGTATAGAATTTGTAATAAATCTAATCAAACTTTTGAAACAACTTTTCAAACCCCTGAAATATTAATAAATTCTATCAAAAACGTTATATTTCAATTAATTGAACGTTCAATTGTAACTGATAACATTTTTAAAGTAAATTTTATTTTACATGCTGAATTCATTCAACAAAGCAAAAATGATGCACATAATACTTTTGATTTTCAAACTAGTAATTTTATAATTTTTCGCGGAGATAACCTAGATATCTTTTTTGCATCACTTAGTAACACTTTAACGAATAAAGTAAGTAGTTTTGAGAAAAAAGACAGCGGATGGAGTCTTAAACAAATTATAAGCTTAGACATGAATGTTAATAAGTTTAATCCCCTTCGTGGTACTTCTTATATTGATTTACCTCATGATATTAAAGCAAAGAAGGCTGTTGTTAATGTACAAAATGCCGACTATATGTGTTTCAAGTGGGCATTGCTCTCAGCTTTATATCCAGTCAACAATAATGTTGGACGAGTATCTTCATACAGTGCACATGCAGATAAATTAAAGTTTGATGGTTTATCTTTTCCAATGAAACTAACCGATATCCATAAAGTTGAAAATTTAAATAACATAAGTATCAACGTTTATGGATTGGAATTTAATAGAGAAACTAAACAAAATTGTATTGCAGGTCCATTGTATTTTACCAAAAACCGCAAAAGCGTACACATCAACTTATTATACTTAACAAATGGTACAAATAGTCATAACTGTTATGTCAAGAATTTATCACGTTTGGTAAGCAAACAACTTTTAAACCATAAGAATGCGGTTTACATTTGTGACGGGTGTTTGTTATATTTTCCTACAAAAGAGAGATTATCAAATCACCAACAAAATGATTGCTCTCAAGTTACTATCGAATTGCCAAGTAGTCAGAAAAAATTTAAGAATTGGTTTGCAAAGCCAACATCCAACAATAGATCAATTTGAAAGAAAATTAAAAATTCCGTTTGTGATTTATGCAGATTTTGAAGATTTTTTAAATCCGATAAATTCATGTACCAATGATCCATCTAAGTCTTATACTAATAACATTCATAAACATGAACCTTATAGTTTTGGATATTATTTAAGTGTTCTTATGATGATAATTTACCAAAATATGAATTTTGCAGTGGGCCAAGTTGTGTGGATAGATTATACATGGATATACAATCAATTTGTAGTAAAAATAACTTTCAGAAAGCTCCTAATACTCTGACTAATAAAGATAAAAACAAAATTGATAATTGTTCCGTTTGTCATATTTGTGAAACTGGTTTAGACGAAAATAGAATTTTAGACTTTGACTGGTATACAGGAAATTTCAGAGGTGTTGCACATGAACTTTGCACGAAAAAGTTTAGAGCACCGAATTTTGTTCCAGTATTTTTTCATAATTTAAGTCACTGATGCACATTTTATAGTTCATGCACTTAACACCGCCGAGGGACAAGTCGATTTAATACCTCAAAACAAAGAGAGATACATTTCTTTTACTAAAACCTTGTTTATTAACAATCAAATGTATAAATTGAGATTTGTCGATTCGTTAAAATGTTTGCCTTGTAGTCTTGATCAACTAACTAAAAATCTTAAGGATGAACAGTTTCACACACTCAAAAAAAATTTTCCCAACAACGAAGATTTTATACGTCTTAAGAAAAAAGGTATTTATCCCTATGAATTTATGAAATCCAATGAAAGTTTAAAACTAGCATCGTTACCCAGCCAAGAACATTTCTATAGCACACTCACAGATTCAAATGTTTCTGATGATGATTACCATCATGCACAAGATGTTTGGAATCACTTCAAATGTTCAAACATGCTAGATTATTCTAATTTATACCAAAAAACTGATGTATTACTTTTAACCGACATATTTGAAAATTTTAGGGATCTTTATATTAATACGTACAATTTAGATCCAGTATATTATTATACTGCACCTGGTTTAAGTTGGGATGCCATGTTAAAGTACACTAAAATTGAATTAGAGTTGTTAACAGACTTTGATAAAATAGCATTTATCAGGGCAGGTAGCCGAGGTGGCGTATCGCAATGTAGCAATAGATATGCCAAGGCAAATAATCAGTATTTGAATAGTTATGATGAAACAAAACCTAAATCTTTTCTAGCATATTTTGATGCTAATAATCTTTATGGTTGGGCAATGTCACAACATCTTCCTGTGGGAGGATTTGAGTGGGTAGATCCTGACACCAACTTTGATATTCCTGATACATCTGAATATGGTTTCATTTTGGAAGTTCATTTAAAGTATCCTGATGAACTTCACAATTTACACTCTGATTTACCTCTTTGTCCTGAAAATATTTGTGTAGGTGATACGAAAAATAAAAAAATTGTTCCAAATTTAAACAAAACAACAAAATATAAAATTCACTACAGAAATATAAAATTCACTACAGCAATGTCTAAAGTTAGGTATTAAAATACAAAAAGTTCACAGAATTTTAAAATTCAATCAAAGTCCTTGGCTGCAAAAGTACATTGGTTTAAATACTCAACTTAGAACGAAGGCAACTTCAGGTTTTGAAAAAGATTTTTACAAACTTATGAATAATTCAATTTTTGGTAAAACAATGGAAAATATCGAAAAAAGAGTTAACGTAAAACTTTTAACACATTGGGAAAATCGGGGTAAGTCTCTAGGTGCACAAGATTTGATAGCCAAACCAGAATTCCACAGTCTATCAATATTTTCAGAAAATTTAGTAGCAATTCAATTACGGAAAACAAAGATTTTACATGATAAACCCATTTATCTAGGATTCTGTATATTACATATTTCAAAAACACTTATGTACAAATTTCATTATGATTACATTTTAAAAAAGTTTGGTGGAAATACAAAATTATTGTACACTGATACTGATAGTTTTATATACCAATTTTTTACTGATAATTTATATGAAGATCTCAAACCTGATTTGATGGACAGGTTCGATACATCTGATTATCCTCCTAACAACTTATTCGGTTACCCTAGAACAGGGGTCACCAATTAGTTTCGCTCGGGGTCCGTTTTAAGACATAAAATGACCTTCGCGGGCCACACATTTTAGAAAATAATAATTATGAAGTAAGCAAAGGTAATTACGGAAATTACATGATCAAATGAGATAATCTGAATGAATCTCTCTGAAGTTTGGAGTGAAATATTGGTGCAAGCTATAGATTTTGACGTTAAATCCTGGAGATGTTGAAGTCCTAAGATGAATGAAGATCATCTTCGAACATGCTTGGTCCGCACACAATGGGTCGGCGGTCCGGATGCGGACCGCGGTCCGCCATTTGGTGACCCCTGCCCTAGAATATACAAAAAAAGTTAGGATATTTTAAAGATGAAAATAACGGTGATATTTTAGAGGAATTTGTAGGACTTCGATCAAAAATGTATGCATTTACAGTAGGTGAAAAATTCGTTGCAAAAGCCAAAGGTGTAAGCAAAAGTGTTACAAAAAAGTTGGAATTAGGAAATTATAAATCTTGTCTTTTTAATAAAAATATCCAACACCATAGCATGTATGGATTTAGATCGCTTAAACACACAACATTTACTCAAGAAATCAATAAATCTTCTTTGTCATACCAAGATACCAAGCGCTACATTTTACCAAATCAAATTGATACATTCGCGTGGAGCCATTTCAAATTAAAAAAAACTACTATAGGTATAAAGTTTGTTTAGTTGATAATATTTTAAGATTTTCTTGTATTTTATTTTGTAATTTAATTATACGATTTTAATATTTTTTTTAATTATTTTTAGAAGTATTTACCATGTTTTCTTACCCGCCATTTTTTTTGTAATGTTTAGTTTAAGAACTAATAAAACAGTTTTAAAACGAAAAATTTTTATTGTTTTTTTGTATCCCGTCTAATACACACGTAAAGAAAAAAAATGAAACATTTTATTCATCCATTCACTGCAATAGTTGCGGGGCCTAGTGGTTGTGGGAAATCAAATTTTGTTACAACACTTATTAATAATATGGAAGAAATATGTAACACATCTTTTGCTCAAGTAACATGGTGTGTTGATGAAATGCAACCATTATACAATTTAAAAAATGTTAACTACTTTCAAGGATTACCTGACTTAAACATGTTTGATGGTAAAGAGGCTAATTTGATTATAATAGATGATCTCATGAGAGAATCTGATGGTCGGATTGTAAATGTATTTACAAAAGGTAGTCACCATAGAAATTTAAGCGTATTTTATATAACACAAAACCTTTTTATCACGGAAAAGGTCAAAGAGATATTTCTCTAAATTCGAGTTACATAATTATTTTAAAAACCCTCGTGACAAAACTCAAATTCGATACTTAGCACGCCAAGTCTCACCAGATAATGTAAAATTTGTTCAAGAAACTTATAAAGATGCTACAACATGGTTATTTAATGATAGATCTTAATCAAAATACCAATGACATGTTTCGTTTTAAGACTAATATATTCCCCAGTGACAATAACTGTTCAGTTTATGTGCCGAAAAGAGGGTTTAAATACAACAAGAACTTGCAAAGTCATATCATTCATAAATAATGCTTGGAAGCTTAAAGACGCATAAAGACCTACTCATCGCTTTGCAAACATTAAAACCAAAGTATCAAAAAGCTTTATTAAAATCATGTGATGAAGAAGAAATAAATTGTTTATGTGAATGTGTTCATAATGTGCTACAAGGGAAAGTACCACTAAAGGAAAAGGATAAAAAATCTTTAAAACAATATATACATATACTCCGCAAACTTGTTCGTAAGACTACAACCAATGTAAAAAAATATATAATTGTTCAAAAAGGTGGTGCATTTCTACCTATCATTTTAGGTTCTATATTAAGTGGGCTAGTCAGCGGTCTTGCTTAAAATGGAACACGCTAAGAAAATGTTACTGATTGAGCCAAGTTTGATTGATAAAATAAATGGAAGGAATGAAAGTCATGAAAATCCTAAATCACAATTAGATACTGAAACGCTAAATATTCTTGACAGTAAAGATGATGACAGAAAAAAATGGATTTTATACTTACAAATATCACAAAGGTATTTGCACTTCACCGGTGAGGATTGCCAACCTTATCAACTTCCAATAATAACTTCAAATAATGATTTACCTGAAACACTTTTGAAAAAAGACCATGATAAAAGCAGTTATTCAAACAATAAGGATCCTATTGTTGACCAGACATTGAATAAAGAAGTTGGACCCAAAGAAAGTGACATTATTCAAGATAAATGTATATACTCCAAAAAACAAATATTAAGTTTAATACCTAAATCTTACGCTATAAAAGGTGAGACATTGTTAGATTTCTTATTGACAAGACAAAACAAAGTACACTGGGATGATGATGGTACAGTTTTCGTGGATAATAATAAAATAACTGGCAGCAATATTATAGATTTAGTCAATGATTCTTTAAGACCATTAAAAAAAAGTGATCCAATAGGCTGGGAAAAATTTGCTAAAGCTTTGAAGGAGATAAAAGTGCCACTCACTTATATTGGTAATCCAAAGAGAAACGAGTATATTAATCAACTTCGACTGAAATCTTTTGAAGAAACATCAGATGATGAAGAATATTCTACACCTACATCTGAACACAAGTATTTAAGGAAAATAAAAAAGAAAATTGATTGGGAAAAATGGACCTCCTACTAGAGATTAACAATATTTATTATGACGCATCACACCCTGCAGGTTATAGCAGTATTGAAAAACTTGCAAAAGCTATGGCAGGTAAAATGAATAAAAATGAAGTCAAGAAATGGTTACAATCTCAAGAAACATACACGCTTCACAAACCAGTTTATAAAAAGTTTCCTCGGAACAAATATATTGTATCTGATATTAATAAACTGTGGCAAGCAGATTTAAGTGACATGAGAACATATAGTAAATACAATGATGGTTATAATTATATATTGTGTGTTATTGATGTATTTAGTAAGTATGCTTATGCTAGACCCATGAAAAATAAAAATTCTTTGACATCCAAAACTTGTTTTGAGAGTATTTTTGAGGAGGCTAATATTGTCCCTACCCACTTACAGTCTGATAAGGGTACTGGGTTTGTTTCTAAAGATGTTTGTCAATATTTTAAGAGTAAAAATATAAATTATTATACAACAAATAATCCCGACATTAAGGCTAGTATTGTAGAAAGATTTCAAAGGACACTTAAGTCAAAAATGTGGTGCTATTTTACATATAAAAATACATACAGATATATAGATATATTACAAGATCTATTATATGCATATAACCATAGTTTTCATTCAAGTATTAAAATGTCTCCATGTGATGTAAGTTCTAGTAACATTATGACTGTTTGGAATAATTTGTATGCTCGAGAAAATAAAAGGTCACCACAAGATACCTTCTTACCAAAGTTTCACGTCGGTGATTATGTTAGAATCACAAAATATAAACATATATTCCAAAAGGGATGAATCAAACTGGAGCGATGAAATCTTTATTATTTCGAGTGTCATCTCAAGATCACTATGGGTTGTGTACACCTTGAGGGATTTGCAAAAAGAAGACATAGAAGGTACTTCTTATGAACGAGTATTACAAAAAAAATAACACCTCCTAGCCCAACTTCAGATTACAAAATAGATAAAATAATAACTTCTCGATATTCTGGTAGCAGAAGGCAAGTGCTTGTCAAGTGGAAAGGTTATCCTGATAAATTTAATAGTTAGATTTTGGCATCTCATTTAAAACAGATATAATGAAAGGAAGTTATCCCATACACTCATTCATTTAAAAGCGAAAGTGTTAAACGAAGATTCTTCAAAATTGGCAGCTTCAACTGTTGTAGAACCTGTAAACAATTGGCTTCATTCAGTTTTTAGTCAACTTGATGTTTATTTGAATCAAAAATTAGTTTCACCTCCAAACAATACATATGCTTATCGAGCATACATTGAAACTCTTTTAAATTACTCGCCCGACGCCAAACAATCTCATTTGACTTGTAGTCTTTGGTATGAAGATGCTGCTGGTAAAATGGATTCAACCGATGAAAAAAAAGCAGGTTTTACTACAAGACAAAAATTAGTTTCAGAAAGTAAGGAAGTTGAAACGATAGGACATCTCCATGGTGACATATTCAATCAATCAAAGTTTTTAATTAATGGTGTTGAGATGAATATTAAATTGGTTAGGTCACGTGAATCATTTAACCTCATGGCTCCAACAGATGACGTTAAATACAAAATAAATATTACAGATGCGACTCTCCTTGTTCGAAGGACAAAAATTAACCCTTCCGTCTTACTTACCCATAAAAAAGTTTTAGCCACCACAACTGCAAAATATCCAATAACTCGAGCCAAAGTAAAAGTTCTAACAATACCGTCAGGGGTTCAAGGCAAGACATTAGACAATATATTTTTGGGTCAAGTACCTAAGAGATGTATAGTTGGATTTGTAAATAATTCAGCATTTAATGGTTGTTTGTCTAAAAATCCGTTCAATTTTGAGAACTATAAAATGAATTTCTTTTGTTTACATATTGACGGTCAGCAAATTCCTTCAAAAGCTTTACAACCATCTTTCGATAATAATATTTTTACTGCAACCTATCATACATTATTCTCAGGAACAGGAATACATTTTCTTAACGAAGGGAATGGCACATCTCACGATAAGTATTCGAAAGGTTATTGTTTGTTAGCATTTGATCTCACACCTGATTTATCAGCCAATTCTTCTGGTCATTGGAATCTTATTAGACATGGTAGTGTTAGATTAGAAGTTCGCTTTGTATCTGCTCTAACTCAAACGATAAATTGCGTTGTCTATGCAGAATTTGATAATGTTATTGAAATAGATAAAAATCGTAATGTAAACGTTGACTATAGTAGCTAAGAAATAAACATTGTATTATCTTTCTAAGTATTATTAAGTTCTTAATCTGTAATATGTTTTTAATGTGCGAATAAATGATTATTGTAAAGTTGTGCTTTCATTTTTATTAAAAACCCCAGTCAATTGCATGTTAAATAAGATTGTCTTACCTTATTTATTTCACTTGTGTGTGAATCATATGATAGATTGAATGAATAAGTCTTTTTTTAACGAATAATGGATACTTTACAACTAAAATCATACTTAGAAAAGATTCATCCAAGTCTAAAAAATAGCGTATATGCCGCGAATCGATTGCCAATGCATATTACGACTCCTACATATCTTATAAGCAATTTGGACCCGGACTCAAAACCAGGATCTCACTGGGTAGCTATTCACATAGACAAACATGGCATCGGTGAATATTTTGATACATATGGTCGCTTCCCTACGGGAATGCACAAAATGTTTTTGAATAGAAATGCAAGGAAATGGCGTTATAATACTATCAGGCTACAAAATGATTGGACTTCTGTGTGTGGAGAGTACTGTTTAATGTACTTGTTATACAAGTTTCATAACAAGTCATTGTCAGAGTTTCAGACTGAATTTGGTAGTGACACACTTAAAAATGATATGTTTTTGAATAAAATGTTTGAATCTTGTTTTATGAACTGTGGTATGTAATACGAAATAAATAATTTGTTTGAAAGTAAACCAAAGTTTTATTTTAACCTTAGCTTTAATTATATTGTTAAAAAAAAAGACTCAGTTTGCGCGCCGCGTCGTCGTATGTTTACGAAGTCCATCGAATGATCAGGTGACCTCCATAATTAATTATTAGGTACTTTTAATTTGCAATAATTCATTAGCTAATTATCATTCATATTTATATAAAATCTTGTAAGAAATTAAGGTGACGTAAGCGATAAGCCCAGGTAGTCATTACGAACAATAGGACACCGAGGCGAGCATAACAATGCAATAAGTAGCGATTGTAATTATGAAGGAACAATGGAGCGTGGTGATAGTAGATAATGAGGGTTAAACACAAAAGCTAACTTTGAAACTAGTGCAAATACGCAGAAACGGATCGCATATATCGAACGGGCATCGTTGAAAACCCCTATTTTGACACCAAACTTTTTTTTTTTTAGGCGACGTCGCCACTCGAACCGACAAAAAGTGATCGAGAAAGTTTGCGAGCCGCGAGCGGGGGAGGGGTGGACCCAGAATCGTGATCCAGAATCCGCGAAAACACACTACTGTTAGATAATATTAAAGATTACATTACTTATTAGCTTTTAACTTTTATATAATATCTACCTCTACCAGTCCTGGATTTATGACGTATAGGCATTAGGCAGTTATATGCCATGGCCTATATGCGGCAGCGTCCTAATATGGCGTCCTAGGGGGGGCGGCAAAGTTCGTACATAGGGGCGGCAAAAATAAAGTGGCCTTTACCTACTCATCTATATCTTTATTATCTTCTATGGTACATCTATACTCTATACTTATTATAGGAAATTTACTGGTTCAGATCCGGCTCGAAGGACCAGAAATCATAGGGAATTTAATAAAACCACGAGTTAGAAAAACTATTCGTTGTGTATGGTGCATCGGAGCGTTCAATAAGTTGAATGTCACTTCGCGTGCGCCTTGCGTGCGGTTTTAGTTGCGACTAGGTTGCGACTGTGGGTCCCGGAGTCCCGGGCTAAGGGCCTGAACCCTTTCCTGTGGGAACGCTCTTTCAGCACCTAATCTTTATTTATCGAAACCATACAAATCACAAAGTGTTAGCAATATTTTAAAACCAATACAAGGAGCTTATTTAAACTTAAGTATAGACCATACACAAACAGTCAACACTGTTTTCTTACACAGAACTAATTCTAATAAATTTATAGTGTAGTGCGTCGCCTACACTTATTATAAAACAAAGTCGCTGTTTTTCCCTCATGTCCCTTTGTTCCCTTTAATGCTTAAAACTACGCAACAGATTTTGATGATTCTTTCAGTGTTAGATAGCCCATTTATCGAGGAAGGCTATAGGCTATTTATTTTGTCACGATAAGACTAATAGGAGCGAAGAAATAGAGAAAAATGTGGAAAAAACGAGGAAAATTATTTGAAAGGGCTAACTTGAACGCGCTAATCTCAGGAACTACTGGTCCGATTTGAAAAATTCTTTCAGTGTTAGATAGCCCATTTATTGAGGAAGGCTATAGGCTATATTTTATCACGCTAAGACTAATAGGAGAATGTGGAAAAAGCGGGGGAAATTATTTGAAAAGGCTTAATATCTCGCGAACTACTGGAGCAATTTTTATGTTATTTGGCACAGATAAAAAGTAGACCACCATAGGCTATCGATTTAAATATTTTTTTCAGTGGCTAATGGCTATATATTTTATACCCGTGCGACGCCGGGGCGGGTCGCTAGTAAAAATTATAAAATATCCGGCCCTGGCGTCTATATACTTGTTACGCAGATATAAAATATTAATGGGGTATTTCTGTTAAGTATTTTCTTTTTAATCAGTGTTAATCTAATCGGCGATATAATATTATACTCTATCTGACCCTTTTATCATTTTTCTCTTTAACATCGATTTGTAACGTTCGATAAAAACATTTTTAAATAATAATTCTAAATTAAGTTTTACGACATGAGTTATGATTTTATGACGTATATTAATTAATAGAGATAAAAGCACAGATTACCACTAAAGTCATCTACTAATAAATAGCCCCACCCCCCATCTCCTACCTACTAGGTACTAGGTAGTAGGTACTACATTAACTCCTAACGTAGGTCCTAACCCACATATTTTTTTGTTGAATTTTGAATGCAGTCTTGATCTAAATGATATAATAATTTATGAAGAACATAACTGCATTCATAATCTCAATACGTAATTTTTTGTGAGTTAGCATAGACGAATGCAGCGTCCATTTAATAAAGGTAAAACCACATATTACCACTAAAGTTATCTACTAATTAAAAGCTTCACCCCCAATCTATACTTACATATTTACTTACAAATTCTAATAACTACTTACCTAAGTACTTTAATTAAACTTTTTTTTCTGGGACAAATGCCCACTTGTATTGGACTATGGAAAAGTGCAAAAACTTTATAAAAATACTTTGGTAGTCTGGCAACTGGTTTTAATGTTAACCTAAATAGGCAAAAAAGTTAATAATATTATTATAATGTCATTTTGTCTGGACACATTAGTTTCACGTATCGCAAAATCAGAATAAAATTAAGTTAATCCAAAGTCGGAGCCATTGTACTGTCTCCTAAAAGTGCAGGCATTAGAACTAAACTCACAATATTACAATAGGTGGACGGTATCTCTATCGTTACAACGATATGCAATATCTACGTACTGCGTTTGAAATCACATACTGAAAGAAGACGATTTTTGTTCAGGAGCTCTACATTACGCGCTTGGTTCTCTCACTAAATACCGCCCTCTAGCACGACGAGCAATGCACAGCGATGCACACGATGGTGTTTGCATGATACTGTTGATGTGAGGTTTATTTTAATAGGACCGTGAAACTCGTCGAGATACGGGAGCCGCAATCGGTACGGTTACCGTGCGGTAATAAGAAGTCAATATTAGCGCTAGGCGGGCGGATTTGTAAAGGGTAGCATAGTATGGAAAAGGACTTTTGTTTTCGTAAAGAATTCATAAGTAAAGGCTGTGACAGATAGAGCAGGTAATTTAAAGATGTATATTATAGCACGATACATCTTTCTATAGAAATCGTACAACAGCTATAATGTAAAAATATACATTATAGCTGTTGTGTGTGGTCTCCTGACGATTTCTATAGAAAGATGTGCTATAATATACATCTTTACATTACCTGCTCTGTCTGTGACAGCCTTTAATGTAACCGCACGTCCTAAACTTCAACGTCCTAACTCAATATTTTAATATCGTTAAAAAAATCTAACAGGTCAACATCATAAGTAACCGCGTAATATCCAGGCCAATGTAGGACGTTGGAGTCTAGGTACCTATAACCTACTAGTTGGACATCTAGACTTCAATGAGGTCATGGAGGTTAACTAATAGTGAGTAGGCGGTAGCCGGTAGCACGATATATTATAAATTACTGCAAACATTACCAGAACTAGTATTGCGGCCAGTGGCCCTAACTAAAATAAAATATGTAGGTACTTATATCACCATCTATATCATACGTCATCAAAAATTCTTAATTTAAGTACTTACTTGATTTTGTTGGTAGAACTCTTGGTTGTTCGCGAAATCTCGTTTCTATTCTGCTCACTGAAAAATCTCGTGCATGCCAGAAGCGTATCCTAGAAAATAATAAAGTAGCGTGGCCGAATGATCGGTTTATATGTATGATTGCATACTTTTATTTCGCAGCATAATAATACGAAAGTGCTAAGTATTAATCTAGATTTATAAAACGTGTAAGACTTTTAACTTTATGCTCACAACAAAAATTGAATAGAAAAGCCGTCTCCACTCTGGTGTTGTATTTCGCCCGGGGCGGGCTGATAACAGGGTAAGTTTACACAGGGCCAATTAGACGGCGCCCGCGGCGGCGGCGCGGCGGACGTCGTGTTTTCACATGCTAATTGTATCCGCTACCGCTGCGTCAGGGTTTGCCGAGAGCTCGCAATATTACAACTACACCCTCAAACTATAAACTCCATTTTGAATAATAATAATTTTAAGTAAAATTACACTACCTATAGAGTTTGCGTTTACTTTCGTATAACGCCCGTTGGGCTAGCCAGTAGCTACGTTGCCGGCTAAAAGTACTTGTACACGATAATATTAGGTAGATAGTTATATTGGTTATTAAATCTTTTCTCATCGAAATAGTACGGTGCCTTGTAAGTTAGGGGCGTCCACAAATTACGTGAGGGGTTTAGGGGGGGGGGGGGGTCGGGTCAAATCTCATCTAATCTCACGTTGGGGAGTGGGGGGGTCTCGGCAAATCTCACGTATTTTTTTCTCAACAAAATAATACTATTTTGGCCCATTTCATCTAGGTTATACCTCTATAATGGTTGTACGTATGCTTAAGATTTTATCGTTATACGATTAAGATCATTCATAAATTCGTTCGAAAGAAAACCGGCCAAGTGCGAGTTAGACTCGCTACTGAAGGGTTCCGCAGCAGCAGTAAGGTTTATTTCTATAAAATTAAAAGATTTTTGATTTATTTTTATATTTTAGTTGATTTAATGAAAGTTAAATTAAGGTTTACCATTTATGACGTATAAAATAAACTACTTGATAGATCTCGTTCAAACTAATTTTCGTTGGTAGTTTTTATAGTAATGTACATCATATATTTTTTTTAGAATTATCATGCCCCTACTTTAGAAGTTAGAGGGGGGGACACACATTTTACCACTTTGGAAGAGTCTCTCTCACAAACTATTCAGATTAGAAAAAAATGATATTAGAAACCTCAATATGATTTTTGAAGACCTATCCATAGATACCTTACACGCGTAGGTTAGACGAAAAAATTTTTTTTGTTTCAGTTGTACCTATGGGGACCCCTAAAATTTTTAATAAGGGTCAAAAAATTCAGAAAAACACCTCACGTAATTTGTGGACGCCCCCTTATCCATGTGAATGTGATTATAATATTATTCTCGCACAAAAAGTATTTAAGATAGATAACTTTTATAGACGGCAATCGTGGTCATTTAGAGCCCGGGTTACCCTCGAAATTCTCATACATACCTACGTAATACCATAATCATTTTGTAATACGAAAATATTTAACATGTTTGAGTTATTTTTCAGCTTAAAATAGTAATTACCTAGGTTCCTGAACAAAAATTAACATCAAAATATTTAAACACAAGAAAAAAAATTTTTGTGCATAATTTTTTTTTTACTATATTTAAACACAAAAAAATAGAGTAAGACACTAAAAAATGTATAAATAAATAGTAAATTTACTACAATATAATATACTAATAAATTTAAATACTAAAAAATATTTTTAGTAAAATATTTTTTTAGTACTTAATAAATTTAAATACTAAAAAATATTTAGTAGTAAATTTAGTAAAAAAAATTATACACAAAAAAAATTTTTTTTAGTGTTTAAATATTTTGAAGTTAATTTTTGTACACGAACCTAGGTAATTACTATTTTATGCTGAAAAATAACTCAAACATGTTAAATATTTTCGTATGAGAAAATGATTTTGGTATTAGGTATGTATGTGAATTTCGAGGGTAACCCGGGCTCTTAAGAAATAAGAAGTTATATAAATGAAGATATATTAACGAAGCACACAAAATAACTCGAAAATATATTTTATTATAAACATTTATTGAAAAAGTACATGGATAATAAAATTTATAAATATTTCTTACCTATACCTCTATAAAATTCTCGTGTCACAATGTTAGTCCGCGAACTCCTCCGAAACGGCTTTACTGATTTTTACCAAATTTTATATGCATATTCAGTAGGTCTGAGAATATCGGCTACTATGGCTACTTTTTATATTGATAAATGCATAATATTTTGTTGAATAAATAATAGTAAACTATTACAACTCGAGACCATTGTTAGTGCGACGGGATAGCCTTATACTATGGCCATGGTGTCATACTTATTTAGTCACTTCAATAAAATAATATGGGCAAAATACTTCATATGGCAAAACAACATTTGCCGGGACAGCTAGTATTTTAATATATATGCTAGAGATTCGCTTACGTTTAGGAACTTAATACTTCAGTCGGAATTTCCAGGAATTGCTATTGTATTCTATTGTTGTCGCGATCACCGGTGCTCGCGCGGGGCCTGAAGGAATAATATTAGTAAATAGTAGGTATTACCCCGCTATCCCCAACCCGCGGCCTGCGGGTCGCATGTGGCCCGCCAGGACTTTATTTGTGGCCCGCGTGATGTGAAATTCACGCCCACAGGGGCCACAGGCAAAATAACGTAAAGTCTAGCTACGTGATAGTCGTTAAATTTTTTCCACTTTTAAATAGTTAATTTTGAACAATGTTATTTTTTATCCCTAAAAAATTTTTGTTGCGGCCCGAGACACCAAGACCAAAACATGTTTGTGGCCCATATGAAATAAAGGTTGGGGACCACTGGTATTACCTATTCATTATACGTAGCTGGAGAAAGGAGCCTAAATAATCACCTTTTTTCACTTTTGTATGGGCAAGCGCCCCAGCGCGGCGTCACGAGTTTCCCCATACAAAAGTGAAAAAAATATTTGGTCTTTTAGCGCTGCTACTTTCATAGTGAACTCTCTACAAGGAACGCGTACAAAAAGTATTATCACTTAGTTTTGTTACACCTTGTATATTTGAATCAATAACAACGTAAACTGCGTACCAATGTAGCATTAGAGCTTTGTTTACTTTTTTTATGTTTACTTGAGTGTTTTAAGTCGAACAGTTTTAACTGCCGCACTAGAGACATTTAATTATGATTAATCTTCAATTTAATCTGAGGCATAAATTAAAATGGTCTATTTTCGGGCGAATAAGTGGCCTGAATGATTTCTCGTTTACAAATTGATTGTGCGGAATAGGTCTAATACTCTAATCATATTAGTACCTAAATCTATTTAGCATTATTCATTCATACCAAAAACCCATAGCAATTGCTGGTTTTCTAGACTTCGCATAATATCGCATGCGACCGCTTGGGAACGAAAGAGTTATTATAAAGTTTTAATTAATAGCATAGAGTAATAAATAAAATAATATTGAAGTTGTGACTTTTATTACTGCTACCATGCTGCTACTATAACTAGCACCACACATTAGTCATTACACACTCACACATACACGCACACATGTACTAATCAAAAGATCTATTTATTTAATCTTAACGTGTAGGGTGCGTCCACATTTGTATCATTTGCGCGATCAGATCTCCGTCGCGTATCATCGAAGCGTGTCAAAATGATACGCGTATCATGATACGCCCCGATCGCTATTAACCGCGTATATGATACGTGTGTGATCAAATACACGCATGATCGGCAGAATGATCTAACGGTGCGTCCACATTTGTATCATTTGCGCGATCAGATCTCCGTCGCGATCATCGCGCCGTATCATGATCGCTAGTGTGGACGCAAAATGATACGCGTATCATGATACAAAGTATCATGATACGCGTATCATTTTGATAAGACGCGATGATCGCGCCGGAGATCTGATCGCGCAAATGATACAAATGTGGACGCACGCTTATAGGCGTCCACACTATGATACGCATACTTGATACGGCGCGATGATCGCGACGGAGATCTGATCGCGCAAATGATACAAATGTGGACGCACGCTTATAGGCGTCCACACTATGATACGCATACTTGATACGGCGCGATGATCGCGACGGAGATCTGATCGCGCAAATGATACAAATGTGGACGCACGCTTATAGGCGTCCACACTATGATACGCATACTTGATACGGCGCGATGATCGCGCTGATCGGAGATCTGATCGCGTAAATGATACAAATGTGGACGCACCGTAACCTAATTTCGATCGATTTTACGAGTTTCATGACAAGAGAAATCACTTTTTCGAAAGCGACATTCGACGCAATTGCATATAATTATGACAAGTTACTATAATACATTGTAGAGATAAACTACGATAACATGGCGCGCCCCTCCAAAATTCAAAACGTTTTAAGTGCGTTGTCAAAACGTTTGAAGTGCGTTGTCTTGCGCGGTCGGCTAGTTATGATTAGTTGACCAACAAATCTTGGTAACAAGTGACATTAAGTGAAATATATACGAGTAGGTACTGGTTGATTGGTTGAATATAACTTACTACATACAAACTCTTTCATAAGGATGTGACTACACACATTGAAACAGTAATTTGGAGGGGCGCGCCATGTTATCGTAGTTTATATCTATGTTGCGTGTGACTCTGTTGCCGCATAATCTGATCATATATAAATAAAAATAATTAAAAACAAAAAGAAAACCATACAAATATTCGACATTATAATAAAGTAGCATTATATACAACGAAAACAAAACATTTAATCAAGTACAATAACAGTCTCAACAGTGATGTTGTCGGTCTGTCAGCTGGCGTGGTAGAGGCCGGACAGAGCGTCCTGCAGCGCCCGGAGACACGGCAGAGTGGAGGAGTACCCACCGGCCTTTTCCGTCTCTGTCTCTGACCTGAAAGAAATAATTAAAATGTTAATTAACAATTTTATAGGTCTACCAGAATCTGATGGCAATTTTTAACAGCAGATTTTCAAAAAATATCCTTGATCATTGGATAAATTTTTATATTTTCATGTTTCACACACAAAATAAGCCACTAAAGGAATAAAAAAGGATGAAAATTTTATTCTTATTACCCCGGTATTGCTAGAGTCAATTTATTTTCTCACTTTTTGCCATCAGATTCTGGTAGACCTATAACATTATACTATGTCCATATAAATCTAATAAGAACTTTGTAGCATTAGAGCCCCTGCAGACTGCAGACTTCCTACCGGCCGATAGTTTGGTCGGGTTGGGTGCCAACTAAACAGTTGGGTTGGTGGTGAGTGCGCAGACTAGACAATAGTTGGCCGATTACTCTCGCACGGTTCACAGGGATAGATTTTTGAATGGATACACGATTCGGATTTCTGCCGAGTCGGCCGAAAAAACAATCGGCGTCGTGTACGCGCGTGAAAGAACGTAGTACTGATATAGCATCGGTCGACAGTTTGCCGATGGTTAAGCTTGAAGGCAATCGTATCGCCCATCAAATTTAATTATTATCGGCCGACTTGGTATCGTTGTAATATGCGCACTTCCATACAGCTTCATACTGATCAAGAGCCAAACTAAATTACTATGGGCCGAAAAAATATACGAAAATAGGCTATCCACCACATTGAGATACTATAATACTTTATCTATGATCCACCATTTAACTTGACAGATCAAGTATGGAGAATCTGTCAAAAAAGTTGTGAATAGCCTATTCGGCACTCATCATCAGAAAGTGGTGAAACAGGCCCTAAATGTTTTAGCTCGTAAGGGCTAAGATTTAAGCATGTTCTCTTTGCTATCTATGTATGTTGTCTGGAATAGTGGCTAGGCCAAACACCTATTTCCTGAATTCCTTACTGTTCGCGCCAAACTCTAGCGCGACGTTGGCAACACTGCAGCGCGTGAGTTTGCACTCTGCGCTGTCAACTGTCATACGCGACACTGTGAAGTGACACATTCCGCCTTGAACCGTGACCGGCGCGCGTTCGTTAAAAGTGCGAGGATCCTCGGCTGGCCGTATACTCATGAACTCAGCTCAGTGATAGTGATTACAGACCAAGGTGCCAGTGTGACTATCAGATCGTCTCATCTCAGCCGGCCGCCAGCATATATCATCAACAGGTACCCATTTTTCATATTTCCCTTATTATATCCTTTTTTCCCAATCAGCTCACACAACCGTCGTAGGGCTTCGCCCCTACACTTACAATCTTTTTTATGGTAAGTATTGATTATTATTTATTTGCAAAAAAAGTATATAAATTAATATTAAGTTATAATAATAGATATTACTGACCTAACATGCTGAAGAAACCCATTTTTGATAATCTCAGGTACACTGGGCGGATCTGGGCCGCATCTGTCGGGGACTTCCGGAGGCTCGTATCTGTACAGAGGCCCCTCCTCAATCACCAGTATCGGTTGCTGTCCGGCACCTCTTGTAAACTTCACACCAGTGGAGAAATGTGTAACCTGAAAATACAACAAGTCTTAGGGCCTGTTTCACCACTTCCTGATAAAGTGCCGGATATGTTATCCACAACTTATTTGACAGATTCTCCACACTGTAACTGTCAAGTTAAGTGGTGAACATCCTATTCGGCACTTATCAGGAAGTGGTGAAGTGAAACAGGCCTTTACTTAATACCACGTGGGAATCAAAACACAATTCAGATAGATATTCAATAGTTATGGGTGCCGCTTGGGAGTTGATGGGTTAAACCACATAGTGCAAGAAACCTTGAGCTTGACTTTGTGAGTGAGACATTGCACAGGAACTGTACACTTCATCACTATAAGGCTGCCTTAATGCCCCGGACACACGAGGCTAGTTTTTCAAGCCAGGATAGCAAGCTAGTTTTTTACCAAACTTTCCTGGCTTGCTGACCTAGCTTGGAGCATGCTACAAATGAAGATAGTTTTGTCCACACGAAGCCAGAAGCACTAGCTTGCTAGCTTACTAACACTAGCTTGCTATCCTAGCTTGAAAAACTAGCCTCGTGTGTCCCGGGCATAAAGGTATATTTGTGTATAATTTTTTCAGTTTCAGAGCAAAGAAACGGATGTTTTTGCAAACAACAAATTATTGTTAAATTTTTTTTTTGGGTTTTAGTAAATGGGACTAAATTGTAATTTTTAATGTGACTAATTTATATTTAAGCTGTACAGTTAAAATCATTGTATTTCACTTGAAAAACATAATATTATAATTATATGTAAAGACTCCAAACACCAATCTAAATACATAATATGGACATATGTGGCAGTTACCAAGATTAACAAAAAATTATATATAAACAATAATAACATCCTTAAAATATGAACTAAAAAGTATTAAATAATTTTTCCTATCTCATGGTGCCTTTTTCCGAATTCGGCTAAAACTCAACTATTTCTGTACTCAATCTTCATAATTTTGAAGTCGGTACCAGAATATATAAGCTGAATCCAGATGCCAGAATATTTGAAACATTTGTAACTGGCACCGACTTCAAAATTATGAAGATTGAGTAAATAGTTAAGTTTTAGCCGAATTCGGAAAAAGGCACCATGAGATAGGAAAAATTATTTAATACTTTTAGTTCATATTTTAAGGATGTTATTATTGTTTTTACCTTGGCAGTCGGTTTTAATTTTTTGTTAAAAATAATAATTTCACTCTTTTTAGTTACCTAGTAAAATCATCGCGTACTATACGTAGATTAGGGCCGATTCACACCGAATGGCAGAGGCGAGGCGAGCAGTTTCAGTGTCATATGATTTTAAACTTTATCTTCATTATTATAATACATAGTATCGCTTGAGAAATCGACGCCGCCGGCGGCCGCAAGAGGCCACGAGCGTCCACGGGCGGCCGTAGATTTCTCAAGCGATACTATCTATTACAACAATGAAGATAAAGTTTAAAATCATATGACACTGAAACCGCTCGCCTCGCCTCCGCCATTCCGGTGTGAATCGGCCCTAATACACCTGTATCATATTACAATTTGTTAACAGTCACACTTACAAAATATAATATCAGCTGCAGATCATTTTAAACAATACATTTAAAAAAAATCGAAGTGGACACGTTCTAGGGCCGCGCCAAGCCGGAATTTTAGCAGCAGCGAGGCTTTCAGTGTCATATGATTTTAAACTTTATCTTTATTATTGTAATACATATTGCTTGTGAAGTCTACGGCCGCCCGTGGCCGCGATTGGTAAGTGTGACAGCTGTGCACTCTAGCATATTACTTGTATTATCGAAGCAACTTACTTCTCAGACGTAATGTCAAATGTATGCCTTACGCTCTGGACATAAGGTTGAATATTTTGTTATGTTCAATTTTGGTGACATTGGTGACCCTGACGTGGTAATGATGATGATAATGATGAATGTAATTTGTATAGTAGCATATGCTTTCAGTTCTTAAAACAGTGCCTAAACCCCCAAACTTGTATCTATAAGGAATCCGGAGTTCTCTTAGTATCTTCGGAACCATAGTATACCTTGGTGCGGAATCTTGCGTTTTGATTTTATGAGAAGCATATATGCTTAGGATGCTTCTCATAAAATCAAAATCACCATATGTTTCCATATAAATTTCGAGGAGTTCCCTCGATTACTCATGGATCCCATCATCAGGTCACCACTTTTGTGAACATGGTACCAAATTGGAGTGAAACCTAATACAACAAAACAAAAATTTCGAAAACTGGTTCACAAACGGCGGAGTAATTGTTGAACATACAAAAATAAAAATATATATATATTAAAAAAAAAATATATCCACAGCCGAACATAATCATAACCTCCTCGTTTTTTGGAAGTTGGTTAAAAAACCAATCACATGTACAAGATTGTCTCATAGAGGCACTTCACATGGCAATTTGTTGCATTTGGCAAAATTATTGACGTATACACAAACAAGCAAATAAAGGCAAATATGGCCTTCCACACATGGACATCAAATACCAAAATTTTACTTGATTTTGTTTACTTGCCCATTTGACTCTTTTGATGTGTGTCAAAAACTGACAAAGGACAGGGATATGTGTATTTAGTATTGGTCATATTTGTCAAATAGGCAAATAAGGCTAATGCTTTGTCAAACATACCATCTATACATGGTGATTGTTTGGCAAATACATCAAATACGCAAATACAAATAGCCATGTGAAGTGCCTCCATTATAGTAGGCAGTATTAGGTACAAGAACAAACCTTAGGTAACACAGGCACAATTTCCTCATGTTTGCTCTGAACAGTCTGTGCAAACGTGTTGAGAATATCCTTAGCATCCCCCTCAGCAAACATCAGTTCATCAATCAGAGCTTCCTTATCTCTTATTTTCTGTTTTTTTGCTTCCTCTTCTAGACGCAATATTTCTGCTCTCCGTACATCCTCCATTTGCTTTTCTATCAAAAGTATCTCTTCTAATTCTATCTCTTCTCGTCCTGTAATTAGATATAAATATCATTTTGGTATTATTTATTAGACTTTGGTATTATTTATACAATACCTAAAATAAAATAAAAATAAAAAAAAATTAACCCATCAAGCCCCGTAATAACACCGGTGACTGCGACAACAATAGAATAACAATAGATTTCCATGAATATGCAATTGAAGGATTACAATAGAGTTCTATACATACCAATTTTTGCTTTATTTTTAATGATGAGTTCTTTATTATCCTTTTTATACTGTTCTATGCGTTTATTGGTTTCCACTACATCTATATTGTTCATTAAATTGTAAATTATCTTTTCTATTTCTTCTAAATAATCATTATACGCTCTTAATGTGGGAAAATCTTCTTCTTTCTTATTAAAATCTTTTAATACACGCTTTCTTATATCCATTTCCTTCTCGACCATAGAGTCTTCGAAGAGCTGGACTCGGAAGTTACTGCGGCGCAAGGGAACATTACATTCAGGACAAGAGCCAGAACCTATAACATAAAATGTAACATAAACATAGTAATTATATTATTAGTGTTACGATACGCCAATTTAGACGGAAAGTTACTTTAGTTTATAAACGTATTCTGTAACTTATAATTTGAAAAGGTACAAAGCAAAGTAAATTTACCTTTCAGAAACAGCAAGTCAACACAGTTTTCACATAAGGCATGGCCACAGACGTTTACCATTAATTTGAGAGATGGGTTCCGGTATTTGGTAGTTTTACACCTTGGGCACGCTTGGTCATCCATTTTCGGCTGCTTCTATTTATCGGAAATTAAACAAAATGTTTAACCGCCTTCTTCCTTCTTAGGTTAGAACTTTATTAACAAAAGCTACAATACAAAGCCTCGTATCACGCTAATTTAGTTTGCATGTTATATAAACCTATTTCGGAACTACTAGAAAATCAATTAATTATTTGCAGAATATGTTATTTTATTATTCTTAAAAATGATTTGTTTGAAATTGAAATTATATTATTTTGCATAGCGCTTTGAAGTTGAAGTTTGAACTTTGAGCTTTCAGCTTTGACAAGTGACATTTGACAACATAATACACATGACATATTTAATTTTTTATGCAATGACATTTTATGGTACGTCCAGACGTTAGCCAACAACATAAAGCTCTGATGTTTTACTAACCCTTTGTGTTTGTTTAGATTATTCAACAGTTAATCTACTAAATTAGATTCCGTTGTACCTTGTTGTTTCACCAGACCTACATTAATAGAGCAAAGTCAACTCAGCCACTTTGACATTGGCAACTCAGTAGTCAGTACTCACTGAGGCCGCCATAATTAAAGAAGAAGAAGAAACCTCAACAAATGTGTGGATGGTGTTTGCCTTGGTTAATGGTTTGTTTGCAAATACTTGTATCCGATCCGACCGAGTGTCTGTTTTTGATACAAATAAAAGGGAATTTGCCGCAAGCGCTTGCCACGCGTCTACACGTTTGCGCGTGTTCATCCTTGACGATGCTATGAAAGCGAACAGATGTGCTTTCAAAAATGAATGACTAGACAAATGTATACGTGAAACTTTCTAGAATGTTACAAGCATTGAGATAATATAGACAGAGAGAGCCTTATATCGGTGTATAAGCGTCAAAAGCGTGTAATGTTATGTCCTACTTACTAGGACATAACAAAGGAGTCGGTCTGCATATTTCATGTAATAAAAGTGTTAATAATAATTGTTATTTAATAAAAAATGGTCTAATATATTTTTATTGTTAATAGTTAAGTAAAATAAAGTAAGTATATATTTTGTTCTTCTGTTGTATTATAATTTATAATATAAAAAAGACGGGTTGCACTCCGGGAGTGCCGGCAGAAGTGAAAACTTGATTGCTAACGTTGAGCATTTTTTAACCCATTTTTTATGAAAATCGATTACTAAAAAAATCGATTTTTATGATTAATCGAAATCCTTACAATCGATTAAATTTTTAACCTTAGAGCATTAAACCAGACTTAATGCTCTAAGTTTTTAACCCAGTTTTTATGAAAATCTTTATGAAAATATTTTGCTAGTAATATATTTAAATACATTACTAATAACAATTGGCAGGGATGGCATCATTTATACACTAATGCATCAAAGAATTCTGCAGACAGTCATGTAGGAGTAGGAATCTACCACTTACAATATAATATTGTGCAAAAAGTTAAATTTCCTCCTGAATCTTCTGTTTTTAACGGGGAGTGTTATGGTCTTTTCAAGGCATTCTACTAGAGTACATTCTACTCGGTAGGCTTGAGAGGGCACTAATATTTTCAGATTCCCTAAGCGCTCTACAATCTTTAAGTAAGTTTCCTTTTAAATTAAAAAAATGTTTTCCTATCATCATTCGGATACGAAATCTTCTATATAAATGTAAATGTAAAGGTTACTCTGTAATATTTGTATGGATACCTAGCCATTGTGGTATTATAGGCAATGAATTAGCCAATAATTTGGCAAAAGATGCTATTTTAAGTGGGCATGTATTCCCCTTTCAAAATTACACTCACGATTTGGTTGTTCTTGCCAGGAGCTCTCTCATGGACTCGTGGGATGAGTCATGGAGATTAAGCAGTGAAACAAAAGCAATTCATTACCAAAAAATTCAACCCGTCATCCCAACTAAGCCTTGGTTTTCCAGAATTCATCTTTCAAAAAATGTAACAACATCCATTATTCGAATGAGACTGGGTCATTTATGCATTCCAACGCATCTTATGAGAATCGGCGTACGATGTGATAATTTATGCGAATGTGGTGAAATTGGTGATTTAAACCATATTATTTTATCTTGTCCCCTCCATGATCATTCCCATTTATATCAAAGCTTATCATCTATACCTATCCCATTTCCTACTTATGTAAATATATTGCTAAGTTATAATAATAAACATGTATATATTTGTTTCAGTAATTACTTATCTACATATAACATTAATATTTAATTTTTTACTTAAGTTAAATTTTAAACTATAATAATTAACTTTTCCAAATTCCGTTCCTGTTATTCCTTCCGCTAGTTCCTTACCTTTTACCAGGGCTTCAAATAACGTTATTTTTTCATAACGTTATTGCTTCAAGGGCATAGATAACGTTATGAAAATTAAACCGATACTAGAAATAACGTTATAAATGTATTTAATAACGGTAAATGTTATAACGTTATATAGGATTTATAACGGTAAATATATGTTCTTTGATAACGTTATAGTCCGTCAAGAAAGTCATGACAGGCGGGAAAATTTTCTAAACGTAATTACGCTTTTAAGGTGTATTTTTTCTTTGTATTTTCACAGAGAACGCTTATTACATTTTAAATATGAGTGAGATTTGGTGCACCGTGCACGATCGCATACCTGATACCAGAAAATAACGTTATATTTACCGTTATTATTATAACGTTATTTTTTTGTTATGCCATAACGAAAAAATAACGTTATAATAATAACGGTAAATATAACGTTATTTTACTGGATATCGTTATAAAAATAACGTTATCTGGCTACCATTATAAAAATAACGGTACGTAACGATATTTTTTCTGTTATTCGATAACGTTATGAAGCCCTGCCTTTTACTCGTCTGTGGCACACCGCACAACATACGCAAAATTGTGTCAAGTTGCCAAGAAAAAAAAAAGAACAAGGCTAATGTCATAGCTTGACAGATGTCAAATATCAATTGTCCTTTGTCAAATGAAAGAAGAAGAAGAAGAATGACCTATGGAAATTGCAATGTTTTTGTTTGTAATTTACACAGACTACTTAGAAGAACTAACGTTAAAAGAAATCTATAAAAAATGATAAAAAATTATTAACAATTTAACACGTCTTTCTAATACTCTGAAAATAAAGATGTCATTGCTACAGAATTTACCATATCCAGACTATAAACAAGGTTTAGCCTTGAATGTCGAGCAATGTGAAGTAATTGCTAGGTTGGCAAATTTACCGTAAGTAAACCGCAAATATTTTAATTTGAAAACGAGTATATAATTGCTTTACAAAATAAAGCAATGATATTTTAGATAAAATAATGTTAAAAGCGAAAGTTTGTAAATGTGTTGTTCCTCTGTGGCTCAATGGTTGAGCGAGTGGCGGCTCAAGCCGAGGATCGCGGGTTCGAATCCCGCCGACGGAACAGAAAGTTTTCAATGTTCCTGGGACCTGGGTCATGGATGTGTATTAAATTTGTGTATGATATAATAAAAATCTTAAATATATATGTATAGTATAAAAGTATTAAATAATATATTTCCTTTGTCTGGTACCCATAACACAAGTCCTTCAGGTACTTACCACGGGGTGGTAAGTACCTGAAGGAGGGAGGAAGGTGCTGACGTTGTGTGAAGCGACCATATAGATATTACTAGATGATGCCCGCAACTCCGTTACGCCAAAATTCGTTTATCGTGCGGGAACCGTACATTTTACCAGGATAAAAAATATCCTATGTCCTTTCCCGGGATTCAAAGTATCTCCATGCAAAATTTCAGCAAAATCGGTTCAGCGGTTGGAGCATGAAGAGGTAACAGACAGACAGACAGACAGACACACCTTCGCATTTATAATATTAGTATGGATATGGGTTATTTTTTACACAAAAGCTACATAACAGAACTGATTTATACCTTTGGCATGTACAATAAGCTATAAATATCAATACAATATTAGCTTCTTTTGTTTGGCTCTTAGACCATGGTTCTAGGAGCCAGTATATATATATGCTGATATTATAAATGCGAAAGTGTGTCTGTCTGTCTGTTACCTCTTCACACTCAAACAGCTGCACCGATTTTGCTGAAATTTGGTATGCATATACTTTGAGAGTTGAGAAAGGACATAATTTATTATTGTGATACTTTTTATCCTGGAAAAATGTACAGTCCCCTAGCGATATGCGACTTTTAGCGCAACGGAGTTGCGGGCGTCATCTAGTAATAGTCCCTAGAACAAATTTTTTTTGTGATTACTGACAAGCTAATTTTTTGAGAGCTACATTTTGATAGGACGAACATTTTTATTTTCGAAAAATCTCGAAAGTGGTAGCTGACAGAGATAGAAAGGATTTCATACTTTGACTTGATGGTCCTAAAATATGGATTGTTTTATTTGTAGGACAAGGTTACTCTTAAACAATGATATTATGTAAAAATTAAATTATATAATTTTTAACCTACCAATATACAAAAAATCAGCTGCTTAGGATTCTGTTTTAGGGTACAGTAGTCAGCCAAGTTTTGTTGATTATGAAGATTTTGTGAAAATATAATAATTAATTTTATATTTTTATTTCAGTTTAAATTTTAATGATGTAAAGAAACCTGGCGAATTCCTAATAAAACAACTTGATAAAAAAGGCTACTCAGCTTCTCAGTACAAAAAGTTCCTTACCACCACTTTGAACAATAAAGCAATCTTCACATATTATAAACCTCAATCTAAAGTGGCTATATTAATTGCCAATGACAAATATGAACATTTATCAAAGTTAGCTACACCATCCATAGATTGTGATTCTTTAGCATCAAAACTAAAGGTTCTTGGATTTATACCCATTGTTATTAAAAATGTCACAAGTTGTAGCCTAAAAGGTGTTCTAAAAAACATAATTAGTTTAATACCCAAGGACTCATATTGTAAGTATTCCTGAGTTGAAATTGCTAACTGCTTTTTGGTGAAGTAAATCCAACTTACAGTTAATGTTTAATCAATTTCAGGTTTTATATTCTATGCTGGACACGGCTGTGAGTTGTGCAATACCAAATGCATTCTTGGAATAGACTGCCCTGCTGAGGATATTGAACTTGAACATGTTGTCACAGAGAATTGGATACTCAGAGAGGTGGCCAAGTGTGAACCAGACTTGTGCATACTAATTATGGATATGTGCAGACTATATTTGGACAAGTAGACATCATTTTTACCACTATTTTTACTATATCTTGCAAAACATCTACATCATTGATGAACTTTTATATGATTTCAGAAATAAAAATCAAAAAATGTATGCTTCACTATCATGCATAGAAGAGTACAGCATCTATAACAATTTAATTATTGGATACTCAACTCAATCATCGGAAGCTGCTTACGAGGTCTTAGAAATTGAATGTTCAACTACTATCGACAATAATTTAACATATGAGCTAAAACCAGGTGACACAGAAAAAATTTCACCCTGCGCTAGTCAATATGTTAATGCTTTGTGCACAAGATTAAGTGAGAACTTAGACATTAATGTTTTGTTTGATAAGGTACATTTAGGTGAGTAAAATACTGTAATATGTATTTTCAAAAATGCTTTGAGTCCTAAGCACATAATAAATTACACAGTAAATCTTGTTAAATGTAAACCTCCAATATTTTGAAGCTATATTTTTAGATAAAGTGTATTCTTACTGTTTCTTGCAGATGTGGAGAAATCATTGAGGAAACAAAGGCCTATAAAAGTTCAATGTGGTGTTTTTAAAAGATCTTTATATGATCCAGTACAAGGTAATTTTTATATTGTATTTTATTTTCACATTGTAAAGCTATTAAAAGGGCGGAGGCCTTTGCCAAGAGGCACACAGAAACAGAGACCGCGCTACCGAATAATAATTAGTTTGAATGTTTTGCATGTATATAAAATAAAATATGTATTGTTCTTCTGAAAATGCTAATAATAAATAAAAAGCTATTTTGCTTTGTTCATGTTGCCATAGACTTGACAAACTCGAAAATTAGGACCTAGAGTAAAATTGTAGATCCTAATTTTACAGTCACTAACTAACAGTTTGACATCAACTTAAAATAAAATTTCTCTACATTTGCTAATATTTTCAGGAGATGCCGCTGCTTTAACACAGAAAATAAAGGAAAAATTAGCAGACTTTGATCAAAACTGCACTATTTATTATGAAGAATAGCAATAATTATTTAAATATATTTTTGATACTTATTTATTTTATATAATTTAAGTGTAAATAAGCTAAGGTTTAAATATTTTTGTAATAAATACATAATATCAGCAACAGTTTTTTATTCCATAAATACATTTTTTATCCTTAATTTGTGTCTTGTTAAAGTCTATTCGCAACAGATTGAGGTTGGAAATGATTGACTATATTAATCCACCAGCTATCTTCAACACCTTTTGTAAATTCCCTTATAAATCTATAGTTTAGGATAAATATTTTGTCTTGAAACTCTGGCTGCACACTACAAAAGAGATTTGTACAATATATTTTTAATCCTTCAAGCCCCATAAGAGCACCAGTGATCGCGACAACAATAGAAGACAATAGCATTTCCAAGAATCTGCGATCGAAGGATTAATAATTACTTTATATGTTTTAAGATAAATCAAAGTAAGGAGTACATAATTAGTATAGATATTATGAATTTAAGGCAGTTTCAATTAAAACTTACCCTAATGAAATAGGTGGTAAGTCATCAGATTCTTTCATCTGTTTGAGTCCCTTCATTACATGATAACACATTGTTATTTCCACCCATCTTTTATCAGCATCATCAAAAATAACTCCAACCTGTAAAATTAGTACATATTGATTAATAGTTGGGTTGATAATGCTTATGACAACAAATTAACAATCTTATTTTTTATGTTTGAAATAGTAAAATGATTCTTACTTGGTAAGGAAAGGCGTAAAATATATCTTCCTTATTCACAGCTAGTAGCTGCCTCTGAGAAACTGACAGTTTTGAAACTGCTGTCTTTAGAGCCGCCAAAGCCTCACCGTCAACTAGCCCATCTAATTTTTTGAAGTCACTATTTTGGAGGCTTTCTGAAACAACCTACACAACAATATTAATAAATGAAATGCAGTTTTAAAATTATATCAATAAGTCATAATATGAAACAGCTAAAACAAACCTCAACGGCATGTTTGGATGCTTCAATGAAACTATTTAGGCTAAATTCTTGTTCAAAATACGGTCGAATAATAAAATTCACATACATCCAGTTTTTAATAAACTTTAAAACCGAAGGCCAAACAATAGGTGGGAATTCCATTAATTGTGGCAATCGGCGTTGATCTGCACGATTGTCGCAGTAATTTCGGGAGTAAACCACAGTGTTTAGAGGACATGATGAGGTTACTGGAGCTTGTAAATATTTGTATGAAATTTTATCACTTAACCTAAACGATTGCCTCTTTAAAACTTGTCTTAAAGCTAAATTCATGTTTCTGACTCTTATAAAATTATAACAAAACACTAGTAAATATCAGAAACTTTATTTGGTCATTCGTAAATCGTAACCACAGATTACTACTAGTATATATTTGTAGATCGTAAAGGGCCCCCGAGACGATCAAACGGTTTGATTCAAACCTTACGTGTTTGATGCAACCGTTTGATGTCGGTTTGGTTTGTCAAACGAAACTGCGCAGTTTGGTTCAATACTCGCTGTGGAGTACACGTCTTGTGACGAATAAATATTATTTCTTAAAAGATAAAACCGACTATCCCAAAAACTACTAAACCTATTTTGATGAAACTTGCAGAAGTCTCCCAAGTTAAACAATACCTATTATAGTACAACAAAAAAATATTTAAATCGGACTTGTAGTTCCGGAGATATGTGGACACAAACATAAAAACATACATACACTTTTGAAATTTTGCGCATTTTTTTCAGATGCTGATATAGACTACCATTACATACGAAAACTGGGCAGTTCTAGAAATATTACATACATACGCATCGAATTGATAACCTCCACTTTTTTTAGTCGGTTGAAAATAATGTACCTACTCCAAAGAATGGTATAAAGTTTGTTCGAACGCATCGGAACACGATCAAACGGCGCGTCAAACACAACAAAAATATGAAATTTCATCAAACGAGCTTCAAACACGTAAATGTTTGACAAACCGTTCAAACTAGCTTTGTAAACGATCAAACGGTTTGACTCAAACACGTAAATTTTGGTTTGACTCAAACCATTTTGATCGTTTACAAAGCTAGTTTGAACGGTTTGTCAAACATTTACGTGTTTGAAGCTTGTTTGATGAAATTTCATATTTTTGTTCTGTTTGACGCGCCGTTTGATCGTGTTCCAAAGCGTTTGATCAAACTCGGCTTAATTTAGTGCTGGATTTTGAAGAAAAAAAAGAAAGAAGCTGTAGTTTCTAGCACTTTCTGTAAATGTTCGTCGATAAAATGATATCTTAGTTCATATACTATTTTTTGGGCCAAAGTCTTTTTCTTTTTTTTTTTTCTCTTTTGACAGAGGGCATAATATTAACGTTATAAACATAAGAAAATCGCGATTCTCGTTCTAGATTTCTAAAATCTAGAATTCTAGACTCTAGAGAGCATCTTGTCTGCATCCCAAGACGTGTACTCGACAGCGCGTATTGAATTAAACTGCGCAGTGTCATTTGACAAACTGTTCAAACCGATATCAAACGGTTGCATCAAACACGTAAGGTTTGAATCAAACCGTTTGATCGTCTCGGGGAGCCTTAAACGATCAAAATGGTTTGAGTCAAACCAAAATTTACGTGTTTGAGTCAAACCGTTTGATCGTCTCGGGGGCCCTTAACAAGTAAAATAAATCTAAATCAATTAAGTTGCGTTGCACCAGAGGCGTAGTTAAAGTTAAAGTCACAGACTACTAAGGGATACGTTAAAGTTAAATATGGCGTCCAAACCAGGGCTTCAAATAACGTTATTTTTTCATAACGTTACTGCTTCAAGATCCGATATTAAAATAACGTTAAAAATTGATATTTATAACGGTTTATGTTATAACGTTATATAGGATTTATAACGGTAAATATATGTTCTTTGATAACGTTATAGTCCGTCAAGAAAGTCATAACTATTACAGTCAGGGCATTTTAATAGGCCATATTTGACATCTGTCAGATTAATCTCCATAGTGAGGTGAGCTGCGTAAAAACATCGACCAAAACGAATAAAATACAAAAAAAAAATGCATTTATTCGCTTATATTATAAAAACTGTCAAATGTAGTATTATCATTATTCATTTCACATAAATATGTGTTACTTTTCACAACGTGGTTATTAATTTATGGGGTTATTTCGTTACAAGTAATCAATGCATCGATACTATTTATTCGCTTTCGATTTTTAGGGTAACTTCCCTAGAGTTTAAAAAGAAAAAAGGTCAGCTGACGTAACATTGTAACGACGTGCAATTATTAAGATCAGAATTTGTTTATTACGTTTAGAATTGTTTATCAGTAAAAGCAAATCGTTAAATAATTCGTATCGGTCATATTTACAATAAATATGTAATCGTAATTGAAAAGAGTTAATCAATTGTGCAGTTATAACAAAACGAAAATATTTATTTTTTTATGTACGTCGCTATAAGGTTACCAGGTACAATTTTGATGAACTGTTAAATGTGGCCTATTAAAATGTCCCGACTATACTTTCATTATTTCTCTACATGTATTATACTCCTAAAAATAGGTAAGCACAAATCTCTCAAAAAAAGTGGGCTGCGAGTGAGATTTAGTGCACCGTGCACGATCGCATACCTGATTCCAGAAAATAAAGTTATATTTACTGTTATTATTATAACGATATTTGTTCGTTTATACATAACGAAAAAATATCGTTATAATAATAACGGTAAATATAACGTTATTTTACTTAATATCGTTAAAAAATAACGTTATCTGGCTACCATTATGAAAATAACGGTACGTAACGATATTTTTTCTGTTAATCGATAACGTTATGAAGCCCTGGTGTGAAGTGTCCAACTCCACCGACTATTATACTTAACTAACGTAACGACTACCGAGTACCGACTACGGACTACCGTGAACCGTCACTGGTCACTGGTCAGTGGTCACATCGTCGAATAAAATCTTTAAAAAAAGTGTGACATAATGATATTGACTTTAAAATTGAACATATCGTACCTTGACAGTTTCTGAGTGCTGACAGCTGACGGCTGTCAGCTGTGTGCACTTGGCAGTTGGCTCCTGTGGTTGGCTCTTCAACTCTTACCAAAAAAGAAAAATGGCCATCGGTGTAAACAATTCCAAATGGAAACCTAGGCAATTACGAGGAACTCCAGCAGGAAGGGCAAGAGATATTTTTGCTGTCGGTGTAGTCGGTTATGCTATTCTTTGTGGAGTATTTTTCCAGTAAGTTGATTATAGAGAGTTGATGTAATTGTGCGTATCAAAAGTACGACACTTCATGAAGGTTATGTTTTTACAGGTATTCAAGTTACACTGCAAATTTTAGAAAAGCGCTAGACTACCTATATGAAGACCCCATTGAAGAGGTTGAACGTAAACAAATGATCGCCAGTGGCTTACCAAATAGAACTGGAAAGAAAATAAGAGAACTCCTTGAAAAAACTGAAAGACTTGACAATCCAGAAAAGTAGTACAAGACATGAGTTTAGACATTAATGATACTGGGTAGGTGGGTAAAATTTTACTTTTACCATGTTATTTTAGTACATTAATAGTAGATGCCTATAATTAAATATTTATGTATTAAATTAAATTTGTTTTAATTTTTGCCAGTGAGAAATTGACTAGTAAAATCATAAGCAAGTATTTTACATTAAAATCTGGTATGGATGAAAGTCTAGGTGACTTTCAAGAGAAAAAGATAACTTACACTGGATCTAAAAATAAAAAGAAAAAGCCATCCAAATGTACTATAAAAAAAGATAAAAAGCTCAAAGGTCAAAAAGATATAAGAGCTTTAGTAAAGTCAAGAAAAAATGAGCTTTTAACATACACTAAAGATTTTGATCAAGCATGTAAGAATTCTGGTTTAGATGTAGACTCGGAACAATTGCAGATTGCCATTGCTTTGTCTAAATCACTTCAAGATTTTGAACCACAACAGGATGAGGTCAGCAATGATATAAAACCACTTACTGCAAAAGAAAGATCAAGAAAAATTAAATCAACTTTGCAAGAATATGGATTCAAAGTGCCAAATACTGCTGTGCAAAAGACTAGAAGAAGAGTGATAAACAAAAATTCTAAATTACTCAATACATCCGAAGCTATAAAAAAAGAAGTCATAAAAAACAAATATTTAGAAATACTGCAAAGAAATCCTACACCACCCATATCATGTCTTGTTGAATATGATCTAAGCAATAAAGAAGTTTATCACAAGACAACCAATATCCTTTATAGCGAAATAAGAACAGTTGACGAATTTTATGTGCCCAACTTAATAGAAAAAACAACACAAAGAACAAGTTTATTGCGAGATTGGTCAGAAATACCAGGTAGACCACTCAGCCCTGTTGTCGAGGTTAACAGGTTCAAATTTGATGAAATCTCATTTTCTCAGGAAGAACTAGACTGTATTCTTAGTCATCCATTACAAGAAGTTCAGGAAATCATCAAAAGTAAAAGTATGAAGATTGGTGATGAAGCTCGGACTATCAATATTGAAAAAACTCATACAGATATGAATTTGAATATAGAAAATGAAATGAATGCAGAAACATGTGGTATAAAGAATAGTGAATTCAATGAAAAACATACTTGCACAGCACATACGCATAGGAGTAATTCCCCCGATTTGTTTGATGAAGATGATTACGCTCCCACAACACAATTTGATGAAAATCAAACACAATGTTCTGAAATAAAATGCAGTTCTAGCTCCAACAAATCATCATTTATGGATTTAACAGAATGTGTTGGTAATACAAATAATATTCAAAAAACAATTCATATAGATACTAAACTTTTGACTGTTGAGAGTTCAAAAATATTAGAAGATACAAAAAGTAAAGAAATAAGACCTGTTGTTTTTGTTAACTCATCACAAGATGGCATAATATCTCATAATATTACTGAATCTAAAGCGGGTCAAAACAAAGGGTTTGTAGTGAGTATCAAATCAAAAGTTTTATCTTCAGAAACACTCAGGGAAATAAATGATTTCATGGAGGTTACTGATTGTGTTGCTTCTGAATTAGATTATAACATCATTAACGATTATGGAAATAAGGTACACTCAAAATCTCCAGAAGAACCAGTGCAGCAGCATTTATCAAAAGAAGATCAAGCTGGTAAAGTAAACAAAAATCTGCAACCACCTTTGGCTTTCTTTCCGTTAAATTCTATCGATGTTAAGGGTATCGAAAATATTGATCTTACGCAAGCATCAGATAACACAATACTGAGTCCTGAAGCCATCCAAAATAATGTGCCAATTTCTGTAGATTTAACGCAGTCATCAAATTCTAATGAAGATTTACCTGTTGTGAATTTATCTGGTAGCAAAGAGGAGTCATTAGATGCTACAATCATTTTGTATGACAATGATGCAAATACCGACATTTTCAACGATAAGTCAGCAGAAAATATTGTCACCACAAGCTATGCCAATATAATCAACAAGGAACATCATGAAGTATGTAGTAATTCAATTGTTTTTGAAGTCAATGAGGATACTAGTTCACCTAATAAGAATATTGGCAAAGACAATACCAACATAAGCAGCATGTCAAATATTGATGAGACAATAATTAGCAAAGATAACACTGATCACACCCAAAGTCCAGAATTAATATTATGTATGACTGAAGATAAAATTGATTTGACGCAAAGTCCCCAATCTCCTCATAAAACGCATAGTATAGAAAGTCTAGGCAAACAAAATAATATATCTATAGATTATGATGAATTGTATGATAATGTGATGACTGTTTCGTCAGATATACAAAATAAAGAAGATTCAATATTAGATGATAGTAATGATAGTATTAAATTGGTTGAGCAAGTCAGTCATCAATCAGCAATATTAAGTAATGACAATATATTATTAAACAACACTGAAGAGTATCATACTGTAAGTAATAATATTATAGTGCCGCCACAAAGTATAGAAGAAGATAATAAAAACGACACGACACATGTAGAAAACACGAGTATTTGCTTCAACAAGAGAAATAGTAGTTTTCTACCTAGTGTACAAGTTAAAAAAATATGTAAGATTAAAGAAATAGTTACAGAAACGAACCATACAGAACTAAGCCCTATAAAAATATCAGATGTAACTAACAAATCCTTTGGGACTCCTGGAAATGATCAATACATAATTAAGACCCAAAATGTAACACCCATGCTGAATTATGAGTCAATGTCAACACCTGCGAGAAATAAGGAGTTAGAAAAATATGGCATCAAGCCATTCAAAAGGAAAAGAGGTAAGTTACAACATAGTAGCTAGTACAATAAACAGTTATAATAGGTACTTGACAGTTAAAATCTTGCTTTTATTAAAAAAAGACATACACATCACAGTTATATAATGTATTGTCCTTATCTGATACAGTATAATAAAAGTTACTTCACATAAGTAAAAACAATCTGTAACAGCTATAATAATATATACACAGTATCAACTCTTGTTATTTTATTGAAGCATAAGGCCTCTGAATTTGACTATATGCATTGGAATAGGGGTCAGCAGGTGTGATATGAAGTATATTATAATTTATAAGAAACTAAATGAATAACATTATCTGTGGATAGATTTATATTACAACTAGCTGTCCCGGCAAATGTTTCTTTGCCATATTATATTATGTATATCGCCCGTATTATTTTATTGAATTAGTGACTAAAATATAAGTATGTCACCATGGCAACGTCCATCGCTATCCCGTGACCCGCGTCGCATAAACAATGGTCGCTCTTTATAGACAAATAATTTCCAATAAAATAAAATTGCGACTATAATTAAAGATCTAAGCTATCCTATCTCTCAAGTTGGAAAAAAGCACACATTAAAAAACAAAAAACATTAAAATCGGTTAAGTAGTTTAGGAACCCATCGCAGACAAACATCGTGACAGGAGATTTATATATATTAGATAGATGTATACAATTTTTACTTTACAGCAATACAGCTCCTAAAATACATATATAATCAAACACATCCAGTTGTTGAAGACTGTGCAATAGATTATATGCCATCTACATCAAAAAAGTTCAAACTTGATGATCAAGAGGCTGAACAAATTTCTGATAACACTAAGGTGCAAATTTCCAAAGAAACAGAAGAAAGAGATGCAGATAAAGAGAACAACTTGTACATGGAAACAAAAGTTAATCCTGATATAAAGAATATTGAATGTTGTCCTGACGATTGGGTGTTTCAAACACGAGAGAAAGCAAAGGTTTGGGATTTTTTTAATATGAAATAATAGAACAGTATTATACATTTTTTACATATGAAATACTGCATGCGACTTTGTGCATGCAAAAATTATTTCGCGGGAATAGTACAGTTTAACATATTATTTTCTGTCCAAAATGTCATTTAGGCCCTTCAGGCCACTGCGGCACAGTACCCCTTTGATTTGTATGGAGCCTTTATAAACGACACTGTGGCGACGGCGCGACGCGGCGGCGGCAAGTCTATGTACCGCGGTGGTGGCGACAAACGTTTTTGTATGTATCTCTGGCTCTGCGGTAAAACGCCACAGCTCCTGTGAAAGCTCCCTTCTAAAGATTTAGCTTTCAATAATAATATTATTCAATTCGGGCACCGCTAAGCTCCGCTCCGCTTCAGTGGAAACGCAGCCTTCTCTGACACCAGATGTGATTTAGTGCTCAAACATGTTTTGCAAGGGTCAGGCACGCAAAGGCATAATGACGACTGATGAGCAACTTGGCTACATAAATAAAAGCAATACTTTTAATTTATATTTTGTGTCACTATTATGCGTCATCATTCAGTGTAATATTATACAAATTTTACATAATATTTATTCTTTTAGGTACACTCATGCAGGGTCCCGTTACATATAGTGTTTCAAAATTATGTATCATGCAGACATTTGTTGAGGACTGCTATATTACGATATGAACCTGTTAACATCGACATCATACACAAGGACCTCATTGCAAGTGGTTACAGGTACAACCCAAAGGTAATTTATCATTAAAATACACTAGAGATCTTAATCTTGTGTAGACAGGCAAGTTTTAAAGTTATTTGCCATAAGGGCCCAGCACACTACGATTTTCAGCAGCGATCGCTTTTATATCGCGATTCGCGACTGAATAAGCGACCCGTATAGCGCTTATTCCATTTCACTAAATTTAGAAATTCTTAATGATTTAGTGACTAAATTTAGTCAAGTGGAATAACATTTAGTAACTTTCTAAATGCTATTCCACTTGACTAAATTAAGTCACTAAATCATTTAGAATTTCTAAATTTAGTGAAATGGAATAAGCGCTTTAAGCTAGGAGCTAGAGCACACAGTAGGGTTGCCAACCGTCCTGTTTTCCCAGGACATGTCCTGGTTTTTGTAGTGTCCTGGGACGTCCTGAATAGTTTTTAAGCAGCGTCCTGGGTTGTCCTGGGTTTTTTAATTTTAAAATTCGCGCGCCTCTTTTCAAATTTTTAGGCTACGAGCGGCCAACTGCCACTTGATGATATCTCTTTCGCTCTACTATGGTCGCGCAGTAAATCAAAGCAGTAAAACCATAGAAAAATTAACGCAAAAAATCAAACATCGTTCTCCTCTCTTTACACTCACGCCCGTCTTTCATATGCCAGGTGAAAAAGGATGACGTCATCGCCAAGTTAGTTTTTTCTTCATAACTCGATAAATATACAACATTTTAAAAATCCGCCAGATCAGTGTCTCAATGATAGAATTTTATACAATGTGTTAAAATATTAACTTAGTTTAATGCACGGTTACACGTGGGAGAGCCATGCTTCAGCACGAATGGGCCGGCACGACCGGAAAAATACCACGTTCTCACAGAAAACCGGCGTGAAACAGCGTTTTCGCTGTGTTTCGCCGAGTGAGTGAGTTTACCGGAAGCCCACCGCCCAATCCCCTAGCCTATTCCCTCCCCTTCCCTCCCCTATTACCTTATTCCCTCTTAAAAGGCCGGCAACGCACCTGCAGCTCTTCTGATGCTGCGAGTGTCCATGGGCGACGGAAGTTGCTTTCCATCAGATGACCCGTTTGCTCGTTAGCCCCTTATTTCATTAAAAAAAATGAAAAATTGGTGAAAATTAGATGCATCTTTGTGATTTTTTTCTATCGAGAAAATTTTAAAATATCGTTATTTCGCTCAAATCAAATTCTTGGAAATATAATGTAGTATCTATGTTTAGAAAATGAAACAATTTGGGGCTTTATTTTCAAGTATGAAAATGAATTATAAAATCGACAATTTTGGGTTAGTCGCCCCCTTAATGTGTCCTGTTTTTATACAGAATTGTCCTGGTTTTTCCAACTTCAAATCCTGGTTTTTTAAATTTGAGGTTGGCAACCCTAGCACACAGCCACAGAATTTACTAATGGCTTCTACAGACGGGCGAACCCGGTACGAAGTGAAGATAGGCGTAGGCGAGTTCGACAGCTGTCAAACTCGTATGCAGCTACTTCACTTCGTACGAATTTGACAGTTTTGATGGTTCGCAGCGGACCGTCAAATTTGACACGTGGGCTTAGTGTTGCCAATTTAACAAATGTCTGCCTATATTTAAGGAAAAATATTTATTGTAGTTGTATAAATTTAACGCAAAACTTAGCATTACTTACGGCTCCTGTCTTTACTTTTAAAATAATTGAGATTTTAGAATAGAATATGGCTTCTACAGATTGCACGAACCCGGTCTGCAGACCGCGTCCGTGAGGGACGCAGTCTGTCCGTGAGAGACAAATTTGACAGTTTTGACGGTTCGTCGTCCCGCTACACACTACACGAACGAAATTAAATTGCAATATAGTTCCAAATGGCCAAAAGCTTCATTTTCGTAAAGTGTTACCAATTCTGAAAGAAATATTTTCCCCACACTGTATTTGATAACTCCGGCCGCTGGCGTGATACAAAAAAAAAAACAGATTAAGGACAAAAATGTTTTTGTGAGAAGTAGAAAGGATTTTGATGTTGTCCATTAATTTGAATTTTATTTTTTAGAATATATATCGGTTGTAACATGGCCGCATGGTTGTAACTTGTGTCTAGAAGTGGTTTTAATTATTATAGTGGAAAATATCCTTAGTTTGCAATTAAAATTTAACTAACCATTTAAGAAGAATTAAAAGCACAGCTTAAACTAAAAACAAATTTCGAGAAATGTCCAAGGGAAAAAATCACAAAATCGTATGTGGAGATAAGAGAGCATGCATTTAAGAGAGCAAAAAAATTATGTTAACAACAATTTAGCGGTAAGGCCGCCTTTATTTTGTACGGATTCTTTTATCGTTTTTCTTCTGTAGTTTAGTTTTTGTACAAATAAAAAAATCTATTATATTCTAAAACCTCAATTATTTTAAAAGTAAAGACAGGAGCCGTAAATAAAGTAAATATTTTTCCTTATATAATATAAGCAGATATTTATTAAATTGGCAGCACTAAGCCCACGTGTCAAATTTGACGTATATTTGACGGTCCGTTGCGAACCGTCAAAACTGTCAAATTCGTACGAAGTGAAGTAGCTGCATACGAGTTTGACAGCTGTCAAACTCACATACGTCTATCTTCACTTCGTACCGGCTTCGTCAATTCAATTCAATTCGTTTATCTATACTAATATTATAAATGCGAAAGTATCTCTGTCTGTCTGTCTGTCTGTCTCGCTTTCACGCCAAAACTAATAAACCGATTGTAATGAAATTTTGTTCACAGATAGTCTAAAGCCTGAGAAAGGACATAGGCTACTTTTTAACTGGATTTAATAGTTGCAAAAATCCATAATAGATGGCGCCGTGCGTCTCCTACATCGCGCTACCGCTTGTTCATAAGTCTTTCTATAAGACGTTACCACGTCTTATAGAAAGATAAGTATAACAATCGAAAGTATGGTAACCCGCAATCTAACATGGTACCCCATGTTAGATTGCGGGTTACCATACTTTCGATTGTTATACACGTTGATAATGTATAACTCACTACTTAGTACTTCATCTATATAGTGATGACTGATGAGTGACGTAACCTTAACCTACCTAAAGCTAAAGTTATGAAATATTATGTGCACAGTGCACACTGCACAGCCGTTTTTGGCTATTTCGATTTAAGGGGTACCTACCAGGGTTTTAAAAACCTTTAAAATTTGACACCAATTTTGTTGACACCGCGCGCTGTAAGTACAGTGAAGTTCACGCGGACGAAGTCGCGGGCAACAGCTAGTTTGCTATAAAAGTGGTGAATACACTAGGTGGTAATGATCATTTTCTTAAGAACTAACACTTTTAGCTATCCACAAAATAGCATGCAAATATAGATTTAAATTATAATCATACAGGACATATTTTACGCTAGCAAATTCAAATCTATTTTATACAGTTTATGTCATTATTAATAGTAATAATTAAACATGTCATAATAATTATAATCATACAAAATATATTTTACGCTACGTCCGTCTGTAGACACCATAATAGTTACTTACACAAAGGTAGTGACTGCTTCGCGACTGTATCGATGCAAATTGAATTTAGTTATAATATACACGGAGCAAAATTAAAAAAACCCTAGAAATCCCAAATAACCTATTAGACTAGCTGTTGCCCGCGACTTTGTCCGCATGGACTTCAGTTTATAGTTGTTCCCGTACATCGATTGAATAGTTTACGCGCAAATCATAAAGGTACATTTTGTGGGCACCGTACATTTTTCCGCGACAAAATGTATCCTATGTCCTTTTCTTAGACTCAAAGTATATCTACTTATACCAAATTTCAGCAAAACCGGTCCAGCTGTTTACGCGTGATGTCGTAACCAAGGGAAATATGGATTCATTTTTATTATTATTATTTATACACGTTTCGCGCGGCTTCGCCCGCGTAAATTATATATTTCACAGACAAATTAGTCCACAAAAATAGCCTAAGTAACAGAAAAATTGCTCTAGTAGTTCGTGAGATAAGCCCTTTCAAATTATTTCCCCCGTTTTTTTCACATTTCCCTCTATTTTTTTGCTCCTGTTAGCCTGAGCGTGATAAAATATAGCCTATAGCCTTCCTCGATAAATGGGCTATCTAAAACTGAATTTTTTTTTCAAATCGGACCAGTTGTTCCTGAGATTAGCGCGTTCAAATAAGCCCTTTCAAATAATTTCCCCTGTTTTTTCCACATTTTTCTCTATTCCTTCGCTTCTATTAGTCATAGCGTGATAAAATATAACTTAAAGCCTTTCTCGATAAATGGGCTATCTAACACTGAAATAATTTTTCAAATCGGACCAGTAGTTCCTGAGATTAGCGCGTTCAAATAAGCCCTTTCAAATAATTTTCCCCCGTTTTTTCCACATTTTCCTCTATTTATTCGCTCCTATTAGTCTTAGCGTGATAAAATATAGCCTATAGCCTTCCTCGATGAACGGACTATCTAACACTGAAAGAATTTTTCAAATCGGACCAGTAGTTTCTGAGATTAGCGCGTTCAAATAAGCCCTTTCAAATAATTTTCCCCCGTTTTTTCCACATTTTCCTCTATTTCTTCGCTCCTATTAGTCTTAGCGTGATAAAATATAGCCTATAGCCTTCCTCGATAAACGGACTATCTAACACTGAAAGAATTTTTCAAATCGGACCAGTTGTTCCTGAGATTAGCGCGTTCAAATAAGCCCTTTCAAATAATTTCCCCTGTTCTTTCCACATTTTTCTCTATTCCTTCGCTTCTATTAGTCTTAGCGTGATAAAATATAACTTATAGCCTTTCTCGATAAATGGGCTATCTAACACTGAAAGAATTTTTCAAATCGGACCAGTAGTTCCTGAGATTAGCGCGTTCAAATAAGCCCTTTCAAATAATTTTCCCCCGTTTTTTCCACATTTTCCTCTATTTCTTCGCTCCTATTAGTCTTAGCGTGATAAAATATAGCCGCCTTCCTCGATAAACGGACTATCTAACACTGAAATAATTTTTCAAATCGGACCAGTAGTTTCTGAGATTAGCGCGTTCAAACAAACAAACTAACAAACTCTTCCGCTTTATAATATTAGTATAGATATTACATAGTTTTATAAATTAACCGAAATTTTCCCCTTTTTCAGGAGCTGCTAAAGTTTCTAGACAAGAAGTGTATCACTGTCAAGACAACAGAAAACAATGCTCGAAATAGAAAACAGAATAAATCGTGACATAGTAGTATAATTTATATTGTTATATTTTCATTAAAAAGTATTTTATGTAGTACAACTTTTTTTATTTATTTTTTAGTTTGTAAGTGAATACAGAATCAAAATTCACTATGTGTACAATATCTAATACTGTACAATATACTGAGCACCCACTTATCATTTATCAATGTTTGTTATGGTTAATTACAGTATTTTTACAATACGGCTGCTTTAAGCCGCCAATCCACCGCAGCGCACGGAGAGACTACGTTTGTTAGAAAATATATGTGACTGTGTCCACTGCAACCCACGGACACGCTACGCACGAATTGACGTATTCAAAGTAATAAATTCGTGCGCCGCGTGGCCGTGCACAGCGTGCGCCGCGGTGGAATGGCGGCTTTACAGAAACAACTAAAATGAATTTTTATTATTTTTTATTTTAACTTTAACAAAGTAATAGATCACAAATTTATAGCAGTATAATTATTTATAAGTACCTTAAAAGAAACTTGACAAAAGTGAAACATCGAATATTTGAGATTCTATGACCTAAAAATGATGTGCATGATGCAACACAAAAAAGCTTCATTTGTTCAAAGTATACAATAAAAATTGACACAGATCACTCGCAGTTGCTTAAAGTTAGTCCTCAGTTAAATAATATATTATTATTATCTAGTACTTTTAAAAGAAATGACGTGATTTTTAATTCAGGGTTAATAATTTTAACCTAGATTTGCGCAAGTGGGCTATAAAGATAGTTATTATTTATTGCTAGCTGTTGCCCACGACTCCGTCCGCGTGGACTTCAGTATATAGCGCGCGGTAGTTCCCGTCATAGAGTAACTTATATTATACAGGGTGCAATTAAACCTTCCTGCCAAATTTTTTCCAGGGCTTAGGTATCATTAGGAGAGTCCATTTAACGAAAAAAAATTGGGTGTTATTTTTTTTCAATGACATATTTTATCCCATTTAAAATCGTTACAGAATGGTTACTCGCGGCGCGGGGTAATGATCGGGGGTGACGCGGGACGAGACGCGCGCGCGGGGGCACGAAACGCGCGGCCGACGCATCGTGTCCATTTATTGTAGTGTTTTTTAGGATAACTTTCGGAAGCTATTTCTCAACATTTTTGTACTGAGTGAGTATAAAAGAAAAAATACGTGTATTTTTATTTTTAACAAGGATTAATGTATCAAAATTTGGCAGGAGGGTTTAATTGCACCCTGTATAGTAGGTAGTTCCCGTTGAACCATGTCTTAGGCTACATGACTGCAAATTGCAAAATTTGCACGACAGAGATGCTTTCGCGGAACGCTTACTTTAATCTTCAATGTTTTTTACTTTACAGACAGACAGACACGTCACACATAAAGGGCCCCCGAGACGATCAAACGGTTTGACTCAAACGCGTAAATTTTGGTTTGACTCAAACCATTTTGATCGTTTACAAAGCTAGTTTGAACGGTTTGTCAAACATTTACGTGTTTGAAGCTCGTTTGATGAAATTTCATATTTTTGTTGTGATTGACGCGCTGTTTGATCGTGTTCCGATATGTTTGAACAAACTTAGTATAGGTCTACCAGAATCTGATGACAATTTTTGACAGCAAATTTTCAAAAAATATCCTAAATCATTGGATACATTTTTATATTTGCATGTTTAATACGCAGATTAGCTGCTAAAAGAAAAGGATCAAAATGTTTTATTTCAATTACCCCGGTATTGCTAGAGACTAGAGTCAATTTATTTTCTCACTTTTGCCATCAGATTCTGGTACACCTATTACCATTCTTTGGAGTACATTATTTTTAACCGACTAAAAAGAGGAGGTTATGAATTCGATGCGTATGTTTATTATTACATATTATTATTATTAATATGTACCTACTTATGTAATATTTCCAGAATTGCCCAGTTTTCGTATATTTTAGTCTATATCCGCATCTGAACAAATATGAAAAATTTCAAAAGTGTATGTATGTATTAATGTTTGTGTTCACATAATATCTCCGGAACTACAAGTCCGATTTAAATATTTTTTGTTGTACTAGGTATTGTTTAACTTGGGAGACTTCTGCAAGTTTCATCAAAATAGGTTTAGTAGTTTTTGAGATAGGGAATTTTAATTCTCAATTTCGTACTATTTTTAAGTCGGTTTTATCTTTTAAAAAAAAATATTTATTCGTCTCCGTCTCGTTTCGTTGATCAAAAAAGCGTCGACGACCCACCACACTATTCGTCGAAGACGTAAACTAGTCGAAAAAAAAAACTGTTTTTCAACTAGTTTACGATGAACGATAAACGGTCTCGTTTCGTTGATCGAAAAAGCGTCTACGACCCACCACTACTTAAAACATCAACTCTTCTTAATACTTCAAAAAAAAAAAAAACGTAAAAGGAATCTTCATCCTTACCACCCCATAAAGAAACACGTTTGAGTAAGCGCTTGTGCGATGAACGGCGCCATCTATTATGAATTTTTTGAACTAACTTTATTTGACCAAATTTACGCATTTCACCCCCTTACAACGCTTTCTTAACAGTTAAAAAGTAACCTATGTCCTTTCTAGGGCTTTAGATTATCTGTGTACAAATTTCATTACAATCGGTTCGGTAGTTTTGGCGTGAAAGCGAGACAGACAGAGATACTTTCGCATTTATAATATTAGTATAGTATAGATAATGTAATAGATACAAAGCTACACCTTACAAAAAGTTATTTAAATAAAAAAACTAAATTTTAGGTTATGATTTTCAGACTTTAATTTTAGTACGTGCATATTTATTTACATCATTCTATAAAGAAGTTGATTTTATATATTTTAATCATTTGTGTACAAAGTTTGGTAAATTCATCTTCATTCTACTAGTTTAGGCACAAAAATAAATGTCTTACTAGTTTACTAGAAATAAAATCTTCTAAACCAGTGGTACTCAACCTTTTTTATACCTTGCAAACTCTCTCATCAATATAATGTTTTTTATACATTTCTGCTTAAAGTTTATAAGCAGATACACTGCTATGTTTAGCTCACAACAACTTACAAGATCCATAAGTAACTTTACCAAACATTATAATATTATAATGAGTAATCTTACATCTTTAAACGAGCAATTGTATATATATATATATATATATATATATATATATATATATATATATATATATATATATATATATATAATTGGAATCTCGGAATCGGCTCCAACGATTTTCATGAAATTTAGTATAAAGGGGGTTTCGGGGGCGATAAATCGATCTAGCTAGGAATCATTTTCATGAAATGTCATTTTATGTAAGTATGTTTTTTTAATTTTTTGAATACCGAGCGAAGCTCGGTCATATAGCTAGTTTAAATATAATTCCTACAGTATAATAATATTATATAAACCGATTAAAGCATAATATTATTATTTACACACAGACTATAACGTATTTTGTGTCTAGGACCTTTATTGGCTATCTCTTTTTGATTTTCGTCATTTCTTTAAAAGCCCTGCCTGCTGTATAACTTGTCGTGTAGCATTGTTGATGTGTCGAAATCGATCTGGGCCTAGCTGTATCCCTCCATACCTGAGAAAAAGTAAAATAAAATATGAATTGAATTAAAAATTTAATACTAAAACTAGCACAGGACCTAGTTTACGAAGAAAATACAGTACCCGGCGATAAATATTGCACATCGACCTTTGGAAAGTTACAGTCGGCTAATTTCGGTTTTGTAGAGCGTTATCACTTATCTCTAACGCACGAAATACAAAAAGTCCGGTATATATTAGGAGCTGTTAAAACAATAATTATGATTAATTGCTCCTTTTGACAATTTTATTATTTTTTGTATAAAATACACCAAATTTTCTATAAGTTATGGCTTTAGGTTCGGGTAAAATAAAATTATGTTTACGCACTGAGGTAGTAAGTTCTACGTACTAGAGCAGTTATTGCAAACAAGAAACATGTCGCACTTGAAGCATGAGCGGGTTGGGAGGCGGGGCGGTGATTGCTATAGATCAGTACCGTGGGAGTGACACAGTTTTGTGCCTACACTCGAATGAATGCAGAATCTATTTGAGTAAGTGGATAAAATAAAAATAAAAATTCACTTTTTTATAAAAAAAATTATTTAAGTATGGATCCATAGTCCACTATAGCTAATTACCTTATTTAAATTACTTAAATATTTTCAAATATGTACCATAATAAAATTATTATAATGTACGCATGTATAATGTACGTAATATTCTAAATATTACCAAAATACAAACTCGTCTACGTGAGTAAGTACTTCATTCATCGTCGTCTTATCATAGATCTGTATTCTGCCTACATTACACTCTGAATCTACTACTCTATGACAATGTAAAATGGCGCGCGCCTTCGCCTAGTAATTGAATGTTCGTATTTTAATTGAAAATAATTAAGTAAATAAGAATGCTATTACCGATGAAATATTATTCCGTTGCATTTGGAAGTGTTACTGGAATAATTTTTGCAGTATCTTAACCCACAACTAGGCATTTTTGCGACTTTTTTTGGTTTCGTTTTTTATTGTTGTACGTCTGGCGCGCAGAAGAGCTAGCGGGCGACTAAGTGCACTGCTGCTATATAGATTAAGTTGAATGTGACCATGAAGCTTTATTAGAGCTAATCTGTTATAGCTTCATGAATTTGACCAAGCATTGCGTTGCGTTGTCGAGTCTAGTACGTAGTACATACTATGTCAGTGTGTTTACGTATTTAATTCTTTTGGAAAATTACAGCTGTAGTGTACATGATAAACACAATTATACTTACCTCTTGTTAAAATAATAATAACTCTAATTCTCAATTATTACTTCCATTTAACTATCTGTGCTTTCAAAGAGCTCACTATTACTATCAGGCGTATCTATCACTTATAGTCTATCAGTGTAATTGTCTAAACAGTGTTGAATGCTTCATATGTTCATTCCCATATTTTATTGCGTGATCGCAAACCTTTTTCCACTCTTCAGCCCCATAAACTTATAATATACTGTTTCAACCCCGATCATGTTTACTTTTTCAGTCAATAATGTTTTCACTGTAGTTAAATTCATACCTATATCTATTTTTAGAGGCTACAGCCCATATAAATAGTTGGCTCTCATCAGTAAGAGAGCGCTTAAAATGTGTTTTAAGCTGCTATCCTTATTAATAAACCTCACTTGGGTACAGCTTTTGAGTGCCTTTGATCAAGTGAGTGAGCACGTATTAATAAACCAAAATCTTGCACTCAACTGTGCTGTCAAACTGTCGCTTGAGCGGGCGACGTATTAATAAACGAAATCTTGCACTCAAGTGTACTGTAAAACTGTTGCTTGAGTGGCTAATTATTGAGTGTGGGCAGACCTTGACTTAAGGATACCAATTTAGGGATTTTTCCCACATTTAGGAGAAAAATACCATCTTAGGGATACCATCGTAGGGATTTTTCCCACAATTAGAAGATAAAAAAACTTATTTTACGAGTATTTTCTGGGATATTGTATGCTTACTTTTAAACATATAATTAATATACCAAGCTGTTAAGTGCGTAAATCTATTTAAAACGAATTTACAGTGATTAATATATTTTGACCTTAAATTGGGGTAAGGGTAGTCATCACTTTACATTATTCTATTCTATTCTATACACTAATAAATACAATACATATACAATAAAATATTTAAGTTAAGAAATTACAGGTTTAACGCCAACGTAAGGTTATATTCATAATATATTGCTTAACGCCTTCGTCATCAGTAGATGAATTAGTGAGATTGACTTGCTCTGTGCTGAAAAGTCAGTTTCTAACTATTATAGTCCGAAAGACACAATTGGGATGGATTTTATTTGTTAAATTCTTTAATCTTTTCAAACACCACAAGTTAAGTATAAGGCAGGGATTATAAAAAACAATATACTCTTTTACTTACTCATTATCTTTATTTTTAACTAGGGCAAATGACTAGGAGATTGGACAGTACTAGTCATTGGAAAAAGCACAAAAACATCATATTTATTAATGTTGCTTTTAAAAACTGACTGTTTTTCTTTAAAAACAGGCGTTCTTTTACTTTAAAAACAGGAAATTTTTAAGCAAAATTAATAAATATTGTGTTTTTGTGCTTTTTCCAATGACTGGTACTATCCAATCTACTAGTCATTTACCTTAGCATAATATAATAAGTAAATCATTATTACACACTACACAGCTTTCGGTAAAGTTTTCATTAACTTAACTAAAACGAAAAAACAAAGATTTTTACAAAGTTTTAATAATATTCTTCTTCTTTGAAAATAACCTAGAAATAAACATGTTTACTTGACACTTGACAGTGACTTGAGTGACAGCTGTCAGCTGTTGACTTCAACGCGTTCCGTTTGACAAAAACGTGTTTTATAAAATATGTTATAGAGTTATGTGTTTTTTCATTTAATTTAAACGAAAATGAGTTAGGATAATATAAAAATATCAAGATTAGTTACTTTTGATAATTTGTGTTATAAATATGTGAGAAAATAAAGATAATATCGCAAAATTTTATTTTATTAATAAAATCGATTTTTAATCGTATAAACGAAACGTAATTCGTGTGTGTAGAATAGGCTTATAATATTTAGTTCATATTTAGTTGCTGGTTTGAATTGTTAGTTGCTGATTTGGGGTGATTGAGATATCAATATCAACTGAAATGCTCCTGATACTAAACTAATAATAGCTATCATCCTAAGTTGCTGATCAGAGCTTGAGAGGATATCAACCAAATAGCGTCTTGAGATGAATTTTGAGAGCCAACTATTTATACGGGCCTAAATAACCTTTCAGTTGAGACCATATATTTTCAATTGGATTAAAATTGGTGGCAATCACAATACAGTGTGCCCATGTTAGGCGAGTATTTTGTCCACAGAAAACTCTGTATGCCTCTCCTTATGCTGACAAATAATATCGTAAATCTGGGGTTTTGTTAATTTTGGATCAACTGTAATGTCGTGTTTGTTTAACCAGTTGATCATTTCTTGTTTAGCCGATTGTCTCTTTCCCAAGGTCGATGTGCAATATTTATTGCCGGGTATTGTAGTTTATCGTGTGATTGTGTGGTACCCATATATTTTCCGTAACTAACATTATCCTATGTTCTTTTCTGGGAATTACAAACCATCATTGTCAAATTGCTTTATCTGTTTGAGTGTGAAGCAAAGAAGTATATCATAATAATATTATGACTATATTATGACCAACATAATTTTGCATTTATATTATTATAAAATGGATGGTTCACTTTTTTATTAATCTGCTGTATAAAGGAAACAATGTTTTAAAGAAATTAATTCAAGTTTATGTGTACATCTTACTTTGGTTAGAGTTGTACTCATTTCTTGCCTGTATAAACTTTTTTCCCTGTATAGGATAGCTCATAGCATTAAGAGTCCGTATACGAAATTTTGCCGATTTTGCCGAAATTGCAAAGGTTCGCTACAGAAATGTTATTAGGTTTTTTCCCCTTAATAGACTAAAATATATATATATTAATTATTAGATTTAAAATATATTTAAGCGCGGAAAGCCGACTCGAACTTGCGGTGAGAAATATAATGTGAGATTTAGGTTGTTTTGAATCGTGTTTTTTTGGCACAAATTGTTTTTTTTTTGTTTTCTTTTTTCTCGAATTGGGTAGAATTTTATCTATAGATTATTTCTGTCGTTTTCTTTTTATGAATTACAACTCCCAAGTTGCCGAAATTAACATTTTGTCTAAAATTTTGCCGAGTCACATATTTTTTTACTCAACTAATTCATATTAAAGTGGTAAAAAGTAATTCCAACATTTTATACATGACTTTCTCAACAGTACATTGTATTATTTTCATACCGTTAAGACGTCAATACAATTCATATACAGATGATATTCTAAACCTTTTACAACAAAAATCACAAAACTGTCGCGGGTTTGAGTTGGATTATTTAAAAATACTTAAAAAAAATCTAGCTCCAACATTAGATTATAATTGAAATGATCTTACATGTTGTGCATTAAAACTTACAGAAATACTGTATTGTAACTGTTAAATCACGTCTGTAAAATCAGCGAAATCGGTAAATTTTGTATACGGACCCTTAAGTGTTTTAATTAAGCCTGTATAAAAAGTATACATAAATAAAAGCTATTTATTAAATATCTTACCATCTAGACACTACTACTAGTGTGTTCTTCTGATCAAGTATCTGCAGTAGATGCAACATTCTGCTCCCTGCGTGACTCTCCCCATCATCATCACAGTCTTGTAATATTGACGGGCCTTTATTTGTCTGCCTTTCTATTCTGTATGCGTACATGTTATGTGTGGCATTCAGTATTTTCTTGTTTTGTTTTAATTTAAAAAGGACAGCACTGAAAAAGAAATTGATTACAAGAGGAGAGATATCATACCTTTTTTCTGAATAGTTTTAGAATACAAGACTGATTTAATACCTACTGGCTTGACTAATTTAATACCTACTAGCTTTACTGCAACTGTTTTGCAATAAATGATAATAAACTAGCTGTTCCGCGTGGCTTCGCCCGCGTAATTTAGGAATTTCACACAACCGTACATTTTTCCGCAAAAATAGCCTATGTCCCTTCACGTGGTCTATTCTTCAAGTTTGCCAAATAAAAAATAAAAATAGCTCCAGTAGTTAAGATAATAAGCAATTTCATATAATTTCCCCCGTTATCCTCTATTTTTTCGCTCCTGTTATTCTTAGCGTGATAAAATATAGCCTAATAGCCTTCCTTGATAAATGGGCTATCTAACACTGGAAGAATTTTTCAAATCGGACCAGTAGTTCCTGAGATTAGCACGTTCAAATAAGCCCATTCATATAATTTCCCTCGTTTTTTTCACATTTTCCTCTATTTCTTCGCTCCTATTACTTGTAGCGTAATAAAATATAGCCTATAGCCTTTATTGCTAAATGGGCTATCTAAAACTGAAAGAATTTTTCAAATCGCACCAGTAGTTCCTGAGATTAGCACGTTCAAATAAGCCCTTTCATATTATTTCCCCAGTTTTTTCCACATTTTACTCAATTTCTTCGCTCCTATTATATGTATCGTGATAAAATATAGCCTATAGCCTTCCTTGATAAATGGGCTATCTATCTCTGTAAGAATTTTTCAAATCGGACCTGTAGTTCCTGTGATTACCGCGTTCAAAGAGCCCTATCAAATAAATTTCCCCCGTTTTTTTCACATTTTCCTCATTTCTTCGCTCCTATTAGTCTTTAGCGTGATAAAATATAGCCTATAGCCTTCCTCGATAAATGGGCTATCTAACACTGAAAGAATTTTTCAAATCGGACCAGTAGTTCCTGAGATTAGATTAGATTAGCGCGTTCAAACAAACAAACAAACTCTTCCGCTTTATAATATTAAGTATAGATAAACGAAATGATAAACAAGTAACTATATAATACTTACTTTACATCCTCAACACTATGCACTTCTGCAGCGTGACCTTGGAAAGAGCTTTTTCTATCAAATATCACTTCCCCGTGGGTTATATCTGGACATTTTATATCGAGCTGTAATCAGTTAATAATTAGCTGTTTATACAAGATCATTCAAACAAATGGATATCATGATTAATTAGTATAATGGCTGGCAGAGATGCAGGGCCCCCGCTACCATAATATGTGCAATGTGTGCAATGCACACGGGCGCTATCCTTGAGGGGCGCCGAATCACCATCTTTAGAAGCGCCAAAACCAAGGACCCAAATAATTTGCCTAAAGAGGTGCCAAAATCCTTTTTTTGCACACAGGCGCCATGCCAGTAGCCCTTACGGTGGCCCTGCAGAGATGCAGCATAAGTCGCAACAAATATAAAAATTACATGAGAAGTTCATTAGTAGATTACGGGTAGTATTTAATTGAGTGACTGTAAATTACCGTTTAAGTGTCAAAATTAATTGTTATAGAATTACTATTTGAGCGACTGACTGTGAGTGACGAGAAATTAACAAAACAGCAACTTACAAATTATTTATTTGAGTTACTTAAAATACAAAATGAGCAGCTTCATAATATTTGAGCGACCCAATATCTGTTTAAGTGTCAACGTCACGTCCTGCATTTTTTTCAATATTTGGCAAATGTATTTTTTATACTGAGTGGAATTTTATCTTAAATAAAGTGTTTCGAATACTAAAACCACTTTGAAAAATACACTAATGAGCAGAGTATATGAAATAACTATTTGATGAAACGCTATTAATCAGGGATTCCTAAAACATTTTTTTTTTTATTACTATCAAGCAAATTTATTGTGAGTAGCTTAATTTGGATAAGAGGAACAGATGTAAATGTTCGGAAACCTATTCCAAAATTGATGGGAAGTGGGGCTAAGGGGGGAGGGGGGAGGAGGACTAAGCACCCCCCCCGCACCAAATCCATACTGAGAAACCCCCCCATTTTTGGAGCTTCTACCTTTGAAATTTTCGGAATTCTGAGGCTACATCTAAGTCTTTTGGTCGCCTTTTTAACGCCTTTAACCTAACCTACACTGTGTTTTGTGACGGTCGCCAGCTGCTGCCACAGCACAGTCACGGTTCTAAGACCCCCCATCCCCCTGCTTCGTTAACCTTGGTTAGCTAGGCCAGGTGCCAGCAAAATTCTCATACATACGTAATATTAAAATCATTTTCTCATACGAAAATATTTAACATGTTTGAGTTGTTTTTCAGCTTAAAATAGTAATTACCTAGGTTCCTGCACAAAAATTCATCGCCCCGCCCCCATTTGAATTTGCGCGCATTAATCAATCTGTAGTTTTCATTAAAACACATATAAAAATATAAAATATAAGCCCTCAAATAGAATATCAGTAACCAATAATCATTAATAAAGCAGCTCACAAAAGTTTGCTCAAATTGAACTTTTTAGTAGTTTGTAATGTATAACCTCACTTAGAAAAATTGAATCTATCTTTAATACTGAAGTTGCCCGCCATGTATTTCCAGTCGCTCTCTTAGTAATACAGTCACTCGGATAGAATTTTAATATCTGAAAATAGATTAATCATAATCCACTTTTTGTAAGCTCGTTCTGGATTTTATTATAAATCAATATTAGTTGTTAGTTTATTTTATTTTTCGCTTACTCAAATTCATAGCGCTCAAGTTATTAAAACAGTATGTTCATCATCAGTCACTAAGTAATTTTTTATTCGCTCGTTTTATTATTTCCCATAGATTACACAAGAACAATAAATAACATTCAAAACAATCTGTATAATATCCTTATTTAAGTAAGCTACAATCACCTGGGACAAGTCAATAGTTTCTTCAATACATTTAGTATCCTTCTCTTCTTTCTCTGTCTGTGGAACTATCAACTGTAGGATTTCTCTTATTTTCTCAACCCATTGAAATATTACTGTTTCGCCCACATTCTCTCTGTAATGATTAAGGAAAGTCTATAATAGGTATAATCACATTTTTTTATACTCAGGTTTAAGTGGACATCAAGGACATAAGCTAATTAATCCTTCAGGCCCTACGCGAGCACCGGTGATCGCGACAACAATAGAATACAATAGCAATACCTGGAAATTCCGACTGAAGTATTAATTGTTTAAATTATTATCAACAAAATGATTATGAATGCAATAATAAATCTAAGACCAAATAATAAATATACATATACATTACACCTACAGACTTCTTACAAACAGAAAAGTATGGCTAAGTAATGGCTTTTCATTCAAGTAGCCTAATAAGATGTTATACTTACATCATTGAATATATTTTTGTTTTATATCATTGAATATTTTTGGTACATAATACCTGTGGAATGAATCTAATATATAAATTCAAAAGTTCATACTTACAGACAGACTTCATCCAAGCAATGATGAAGATTTTCTTTAGCCTTTCTGTCCATCCATGGAGCAGATAACTCATACTTTGGAGGTCCCTGGGATGGATACTCGGAAGTCATTGTAACATACAATATTACTTCTTTATCGTTCTCTTTAATTTTAATGTTATATGACTTGGATGCAGCACATTCTGTTGTCCAGTCTTCACCGTAGATTGAACTCAATGCCTCAACTTCTTCAATCTTAGGATCAACAAAAGTTAACAAATGATCAAGTACTAATAAACATAGAACTCTAATGAGTTCTATGTTTATTAGTACTTGATTAGAAGGTGGTAATAATAAAGGTGTAACATATATTTACCTGTTTCGTTAAATTATCCGTATCCATTTTTGCGTAATCCTAGAACAACCTGTGCGAACTCGGCGTTTAAAACAATATTTAATTTTATTCAGTAATCAAAAGTTTCCGAAGATATTATTTACAATATTTTATCGACAAAAACACATCGGAAAAAAATGACAAATATATTTTTTGACGTGCTTGTTTCAATGTTGCCAGATGGTCTCGGCGACGTACCCCTGAACTAATTTGATTTCTCTCCAGAAATCCCCTAGAAATTAGAATACCCTCACCAAGCGGACTAGGGGAAGGAACTAGCATTATATTGGAACTAGCGCATAAGTGCATGTATCATTTCACTACCAGCGAGATATTACGATATCAAACGTACATGCTCATTGGGCCATTCCGCTACAGACGGCCCTTAACGAGAATTTTTAAAATGTGGTATTAGTTATATTTAGAATATATGTAAGAAGATGTGCACTTACTAACAAAACAACTTTATCGGTAAAAAATGGAATTCGAATAATTATTTAGAGCGTTTTTAAGCAATATCATCTAAGGGACGCGATGTTTTTTTCCATACTTTTAAATTAAAATAGCATATAATATTTCAAATTAATGTTTAGGTGTAGTATAGTTATACAGCAGTTTGTATAAATCATCAATTACAAATTCAATCGTTTTTAGTCATTTAGAATAATTAGATGATTAATTTTGCCAGGCCAATAAACAACTGAAAATTAAAAAATACTACAATTTGGTGCAGCTTTATTACAAATTTACTAGTATAATTAGATATTCCATATCGAAAATTTTAAAAGAACAAGGGACATTTTTCTATGGAACCCGCGCCCAAGCTGTAGCACATCCAGACATAATATATTAAATGAAAGGGCTTGAAAAATTGAACATTTTATTGTAAGACGAAAAATCTCTAAACCATGGGAGAAAAAAGTTAATGAGGGTAGAAAGTAGGAAAAATCACAAAAAAACATCCTGTATTATTGCATCAATTTATAGTGTTACTGGTAAGGAATCATTTCTGGAAAGTAATCGTATATGGCAAACTTGAGAAAAGTGTTTTATTTTAGTATATCTATACTAATATTATAAAGCGGAAGAGTTAGTTAGTTAGTTTGTTTGTTTGTTTGAACGCGCTAATCTCAGGAACTACTTGTCCGATTTGAAAAATTCTTTCAGTTTTAGGTAGTCCATTTATCGAGGAAGGCTATAAGCTATATTTTATCACGCTAAGACTAATAGGAGCGAAGAAATAGAGGAAAATGTGGAAAAAACGGGGGAAAATTATTTGAAAGGGCTTATTTGCACTCGCTAATCTCAGGAACTATTGGTCCGATTTGAAAAATCAGTGTTAGATAGCTCATTTATTGGGAAAGGATATAGGCTATATTTTATTACGCTAAAACCATGAAGCTATAACAGAGAGGAGCTGTCATAATCAAGTTTCCTTATGAAACGACGCGTGACAATTTGCGGGGTGAGGGGCACTGAGGGGTTGTCAAGCTCCACCCACTTTTCAATATTTCATCTATCGGCTAAAAGCAAAACTACTAGCTTAGGTCGATGTTGATCTTACTACGTAGTTCAGCTATCTTTCACTAGATGTTATTTTGACTTGAATATTATGGGACGTACTCAGAACTTTAAAAAATGTATATGAATTAGGTATAATAAGGTCATCAATAAAATTAGGGTTAGCACTTTGACTGATTTTTAAATCCATACTTCCTACTAATATTATAAATGCGAAAGTGTGTCTGTCTGTCCGTCCGTCCGCCCGTCCATCCGTCCGTCCGTCCGTCCGTCCGTCCGTCCGTCCGTCCGTCAGTCCATCCGTCCGTCCGTCTGTCTGTCTGTCTGTCTGTCTGTCTTATCCCGGAAAAATGTACGGTTCCCACGCGAAAACTAATTTTGACGCAACGGAGTTGCGGGCGTCATCTAGTGTAAAATAAGGGGACAAACGAGTAAACGAGTCACCTGGTGGAAAGCAACTTTCGTCGCCCATGGACACTCGCAAGTCGCACCATCCGAAGAGCTGCAGTAACTAGAGGGTATAGGTACTCGGTATTATTTAGGAATAGGTATAAGTACCCTTTTTCAAAATTTTCATGAAATTTTTTTAATCAATTACCTACGGCTGCACTGGCCATCCGGCCTAAGATGCGCAAACGAGAAAATCTCGAGATATCTCACTCTCGTGTGTAGTTATATTGTCGATAACGACATAATGTCAAAATCATTTTTTGACATTATGTCGATAGATTTTGACGACAGATCTACACGAGAAAAAATGTATAACATGTTAGGGTCAATAGAGATGAAGAGAAAAGCAATCAAACATCGATAAAACGTGTAGACAAATTTTTCTCGTTGGCGTATGCTAGAGGGGCTTATGTCAGCGCGCGTCAACATTAGCAAACAAAACTGATAATGTGATACTTGGGGTGGGTTGCACCAACTTAACTTTAACTACAGTGCAAAATGTCAAATCTCTGGTTAAGACCCAGTTTCATCATGCAATGTTAAATAAAGAATAGCTTGTTAGATCAGTAGTAATTAATGGCCTGTTAGAGCTATCCAGCGTTCCACCATGCCCTAAAGTCATGTCAAATCACCTAACATGGTGTTAAATTTTTTCTTGAAAATTCACTGTGTTGTTAGGGGGCGTCCACATATTACGTGAGGTGTTTTTTTTATTTTTTGACCCCCCCCCCTTCCCCTCTGGTGAGTTTCCGTGAGATTTTATTCAACCCACAAATCTCACGTGAGATTTTTCAAAATGTGGGTTTCTTACGAAAAAGTTTCGTCCGACAGTCAGTACATTTTATTTCGAACGAATTTGTGAATTATATTCATCGTATAACGATTACGCTTATTATGATAAAATCTTAAGCATACATACAATCTGGATGAAATGGACTAAAATAGTATTATTTTGTTGAGAAAAAATTACGTGAGATTTGCTGAGACCCCCCCTCTCCCCAACGTGAGATTAGATGAGATTTGACTCGACCCCCTCCCCCCCAAACACCTCACGTAATTTGTGGACGCCCCCTTAAAAGAAATATTTTTTCTGACGATTTTTATGGATAATATTTTTTTATACTCCCAATCTCGTTACCTGAATCTTGAATAAAAAAATGAACGCAACAGACATCTGTCAATTTTGCCGGTCAAAGTAAAGGTTAAATTTAAAGCTAAATTTAGCCTTAACTATAACTTTATCCTTAACTTTGACCATGCCTCTGGTGCAACCCACCCTTAAAAAATATTTTAATTCTAAATACGGCCCTGGACATATTGTTACGTTTCAAATAGTTATCCTAGATGTCGACAGATGGCGCTTTATAAGTACTATGATAATAAAAGCTATTTATGTACCGTTTTAGCTATTGAATGTATTGAAGACAAAGTGTATAACAATTTAAAGTATTCAAGTATGATAATTACAATAAACTTATACAAAATTAAACGCATTTACGTCTGTATTATTTGTCAAAGGTTTGGCCATCTAGTGTCAAGTAGTATAATTAACGCTGAAAGATGAAATGTTCTAGAACTTTTGTATTTAAATTACATTTAAAATTATTTACGGATGAAATGTGATGTTATTTATATTATCAGAACGTCTGTCTGAGTAACTTTGACATTGTAAAACACAATATTTCATCCTTTCCTTGTTAAAAACGCAGAAAATACCAATTTATTAGGATTCTCGTGACGTGTGCACCTGACAAACGCCGAAAGTGTACTGACTTAAGCCCCGCCCACAATGATGACGTCAGGACCTAGTTGAAAATCACAGTGCACAGTTGCTTAGGCCAGCTCCTCTCTATTGTAGCTTCATAGCTAAAACTAATAGGAGCGAAGAAATAGAGGAAAATGTGGAGGAAACAGGGGAAATTATTTGAAAGGGCTTATATCACGAACTACTAGAGCAATTTTTCTGTTATTTGGGTCAGATATTAGAAATAGACCACGTGAATGATCATAGGCTATCTTTTGTAGACTAATTTGTCTGTGAAATATCTAATTTACGCGGGCGAAGCCGCGCGGAACGTCTAGTTGTTTCATATTTTTAAGAAATGTATGGGAAAACAACGAAACCTTAAAAATCTAACCTTTCCTGGATTTTACCGTATATTCTTACCTGGGATAAATTGTTTATAATAAGCAATACTAGCGAATGGTGCAATAATACAGCCTGTTTTATTTTTCCTAAGAAATAAAAATAACAGTTCAGACATTTCAGTATTCCTGGTTAGGACGCCACGATTATTTTTTCTTTTAATATTCAATAAAAATATATTACTAAACTTTATTATTGCTGCATTTTTTTTGTTTTGTCGTCAGTAAACCGACTTTACAGACAACCGATTTTTTAACATCTCAAGTCTCGACCTCGATTAGTTGTTGTGACGATCAAGTAATTTAAATATGGTAAAAGAAACATTATTAAAAAAACATTAGGAACGTGATATGTGGCAATAAAACTGTATTTGACGTGTTTTTTGAATTTCCCCTAAAAAATCCCCCAAATATTTTTTCCTCCTATTTTGCCCCTATCTTAGTTGAAACCCCCCTAAACCTAGGCGGAAATCCCCTGATTTGGCAGCACTGGTGTGTTTCGACTTTTGCCCAATTGGCCCAATTTGAGTTTTGACATTCAAGTTATATTTGTCTATGGTTAACACTTGACACATGCTCATGCAGTATGCTTGACACAATATTGTCTATGGATTATTTTTTATGACTTTTACCAAATGTACAACACATTTTGCCAAAAGCCACAAAAAAGAAAAAATAAAAAATATATTGAGAAATGGCCGAAATGGTTTGCACATTCCCGACTCACTGCGCCCTGAGGACATCGGTGCATGTACCCACTAAACTCCATGGTGTTCCACTGCCTGGAACGGTGAATCCCACCACAAATCTGCCAGGCCTACCACTCCTAAGTCCTAATAAGTTACATAGCAACAACGGGCAACTAAATTGCAATGAAGTGAGGATTAAAAACCAATTAAAAACTGCAAACTTTTACTCGTATTTTACAGTAAATTGCTGCAACTACACAACTTTCAACGCTTTATAATTAGAGGCCATAGTAAACCTAAACGTCTATTTCATTCGTAGTTATTATGCAAATACAAAATCACATGTGCGGCACGGATGTAAAAAAAATATGCGGTATGCAAATTGTGAAAAGCTTTGTTCATAAAAATAAGCCCAGAATATTTTTTGAATTGTCATTACTCTCTACTCTATACTTACGAAAGTAGTGGCCAGTGGGTCACTCGGACCATCCGTCTGTTTGTTTGTGAGGGAACTCACAAACCTCCGCACTGAACTGTATGGAGATAACTTGAGTCCCGGAAAATGACATGGGTGATGAGATATTTTTGATCCCTGAAAAATATACGGTTTCCGCGCGGTAAATGAGTTGCGGACATCATCTCTTAGTATAATAACAATAATTTATCACAGTACTCCCAAATTAATAATGCGCATGGAAATCTTCGCTAATTTTCGTAATCACGATAACACTCGAATCGAAACGTAAGAGCGCCAAACAATGCACTTGCATTTTGCACCTTGTTCAAAGGAAATAGAAGTAGGTAAATGATATCATATTATAGCCGGTGGCTGTCCGCTGTCGCCGCGCCGCCGGTCCGTCAATAATATGCTACTACCACTGACCTCCATTGTTAATGGAGGTCAGTGGCTACTACTCACCGGGAAGCCATCTCGGCATTACCATGGTAACGTCCAAGCAACGTCAGGCGCCTCTACGTCGCTGCAAAGCGCTGTTTTAAAACAGCGCTTGCGGCGACGTCTTCCGACGCTCGGGAGATACGACCGATTAGGCTACTTGACCCAACGATGACTTGACCTACTTTTTATCTTCATGCTAATCTCTTTTTAATCATTCATTTTGACAAAAAAAAACTAATTAGTATTTTAATATTTTACACAGTAGAAACCCATAAAAATGTTTATTGAAAAATAAATGGCGCCGAAAACACTGTCCGCCATAGTGTGACGTCATACGCTTTGTATTTTAAGGGGCCGGGTTACCCTCGAAATTCTCATACAAACGTAATACCAAAATCATTTTGTCATACGAAAATATTTAACATGTTTGAGTTATTTTTCAGCTTAAAATAGTAATTACCTAGGTTCCTGAACAAAAATTAACTTCAAAATATTTACACACTAAAAAATATAAGCGATTACATTTCATAAATTTTTACGCTATTGTCGACATATTTTTCGCACACTTGTTTTATATTAAAAACTCATCGAATCGTAATGTATTTTTCCTGGGAACACAGCTTATATTGTGTAGTTACAGAATGTCTTCAAAAGAATGGCAATATAATAAATTTTCATTCATCATTTTTGGTATTCGTAAACGCAACGAAATTTCTCTATAATTTCCAACATGGTATCGTGCCGATCCGCTCACACGACAGAGCGCGGCAACGGGCGGGAGGCGCGTTCCGGGTGGCGGAGTGTTGTAACCGGTGCACGTGACAATAATTCATTCAAGGCATTCATTATTCAAGTACAATATTCCCTCAAGCTCCAAGCGGTCGCATGCGACCGCGCGCGCGATAACAGTAGATTTCCAAGAATCCGCGATCGAGAGAATGTTATTGTTGTTGAATGTTGATTTTGAAAATTTTTATGTGATACTTGAAGACAATTGCTTGAACAACTTGCTTTTATTGCTTAAACTTTTGATAATAATTAATAATGGATACCGAAAGGTGGGATGTATGATGTATCACACAGTAGTTTAAAATAAATAATAATTATGAATATCATAAATCATAATATTATTATTTTCTTATATACTGTATTTTGTAAATAACGTTTAGGAATATTAGCGATAGTCATAATATTATAATATGATTATACAATATACATTGATATTATGTATAATTAATTTCGTTAGTCTCGCTAAAACTCGAGAACTCCTGAACAGACTTGCTAATTTCTGTCTTGAAATAAAATAAAATATAAAAGTGAACTTGTATTTTAAGTTTGTATACCTATGTTTGTATATTTTATTTTAGTTTGTATTTTTAGTAATTATTTCCTGATGTCAGTTTTATTCAATTAAATAATATAAATACTTTAATAATTAAATAATATTATTATAAAGCGGAAGAGTTTGTTTGTTTGTTTGAACGCGCTAATCTCAGGAACTACTGGTCCGATTTGAAAAATTATTTCAGTGTTAGTCCATTTATCGAGAAAGGCTATAGGCTATATTTTATCACGCTACGATTAATAGAAGCGAAGAAATAGATATTCCATACTAGCTGTTGCCCGCGACTTCGTCCGCGTTAGCATAGTAGTTCACATCCCAAGTAGGTATTAATATTTATTGTACAAAAATATTCAATGTAAGTACAGAATTGACTTTCCTATGACTTTATTATAATATAGCTGTTGCCCGCGACTTCGTTCGCATTATCATAGTAGATCACATCCCAAGTATTATTTTTTGTACAAAAATATTCAATGTACAGAATTGACTTTCCTACGATTTTATTATTCGGCTTCGCTTGCGTAATTTAGGAATTTCACGCAACCGTACATTTTTCCGCAAAAAATAGCCTATGTCCCTTCAAGTGGTCTATTCTTTATGTTTGCCAAATAACATAAAAATTGCTCCAGTAGATCTTAAGATAATAAGCAATTTCATATAACTTCCCCCGTTTTTCCACATTTTTCTCTATTTCTTCACTCCAATTAATTTTAGCGTTATAAAATATAGCCTATAGCCTTCCTCGATAAATGGGCTATCTAACACTGAACAGCAACAGCTAGTAATTAATAATACTCTTTTGATTTTTAGGCTTCCGTAGCCAAATGGCAAAAAACAGAACCCTAATAGATTCGTCATGTCTGTGTGTCTGTCTGTCCGTATGTCACAGCCACTTTTCTCCGAAACTATAAAAAAAAAACCTTATAATTTCATAAAAATAAACCTTATTGTTGCTGCGGATTGCGGAACCATTTATGGTCGAGTCCAACTCGCACTTGTCCGATTTTATTATTTTGAATGATAACAATGTGAGGAATATTTGGAGTAGCCTTTTTTCTGTTTTTGAAACTTTATTGTTACGTACTGTCTTTTAATAATTTTTAAATAAAAGCGTCGACCTCTGTGGCGCAGTGGTTGAGCGCATGGTAGCTCAAGCCGGGGGTCGCTGGTTCGAAATTCGAATCCCACCGACGGAACAAAACGTTTTCCTGGGTCATGACTCATGATTCATGAGTCATGGATGTGTATTAAATATGTGTATAATAATATTGTAAAAACTAGATGACGCCCGCAACTCTGTTGCGCCAAAACTAGTTTATCGCGCGGAAACCGTGCATTTTTTCGGGATAAAAAGTATTATATGTCAAAGGACAAAGACTCGGGACCGCCTCAAAGTATCTCCATGCCAAATTTCAGCAAAATCGGTTCAGCGGTTTGGGCGTGAAGAGGTAATAAGCTAATAACAGACAGACAAACAGACACACTTTTTTATTAATTTTTTACAATTAGTATGGAAGTATGGATCTTAAATAAGTTGAGTATAATAAAAAGGAAATCTATATCTAAATAATATAGGTACTTATTATAAAACAAAGTCCCTTTTTTCCCTCATGTCCCTTTGTTCCCTTTAATCTTTAAAACTACGCAACGGATTTTGATGATTCTTTCAGTGTTAGATAGCCCATTTATCGAGGAAGGCTATAGAGTATAGGCTATATTTTATCACGCTAAGACTAATAGGTGCGAAGAAATAGAGGAAAATGTGGAAAAAAACGGGGGAAATTATTTGAAAGGGCTAACTTGAACGCGCTAATCTCAGGAACACTGGTCTGATTTGAAAAATTCTTTCAGTGTTATTCAGTGCTATTTATTGAGGGAGGCTATAGAGTAGGTATAGGCTATATTTTATCACGCTAAGACTAATAGGAGTATGTGGATAAAACGTTGGAAATTATTTGAAACGGGGGAAAATTATCTCGCGAATTACTGAGCAATTTTTATGTTATTTGGCACAGATAAGAAGTAGGTAGATCATAGGCTAAGAAGTAGATCATAGGATAGATCATTGATTTTAATCATTTTTTCAGTGGCTATATATTTTATACCCGTGCGACGCCGGGGCGGGTCGCTAGTATAAATTATAATATATTCGGTATTATATGTCTGGTACTTGTAAGTTGTAACACAAGTCCTTAGTGTACTTAGCACGGGGCCAGGCTGACGTGGTGTGATTTGTGAAGAGTCCAATGTAGATATTATCATTAAGTATATTATTTTAGTATATTATGTAGAATCTGTATTCTGTTCAGTTCAGTGACAAGATCGACGACACTACGCCCGCGCCCGTATTCCTACTATTCCAATATATAAAACAACCACAAAAACAATATTGTTAATGATTCATGAAACAGTAAAATATAATACTTCGCAAATCGCAACAAACGCACGCTTGAATAACTTGATCAGAGTAAAATAATGAATGACGACGCACGCACACATATAATACGCTGCCGTGGAGGCAGTACCCCGCGTACCCCGCGCGTCTGAGGCGCGCGGTGCACGGCGTACCTCGCAATAGCGAGACAGCAACATATAAAACTTGTACTGGCGCGGTAATCGAATTTCATTTGATCGAGCGCGTAACCCGAGCCTTTAAACATTCTTTATTGAACATTTTTTATGTGCTAAATGTACGAGTCTAAAAGTGCCCAAAAATTATAAAGGAATTAAATAAGAGATTAGAAATCATTTGTAATGTTGAAAACTTTTGGAGAAAAGTTTTGGTCATTTCAATTCCCGTCTACAATAAATGGAGCTAATGTATATAAAACTGATGCTTTAAGTGAATTATTAAAGAAAATATATTTTACAAATCTTTCTAGGCTTATTCTTATTATTTATGTACAAATAAACTTACATATACGAGCGCGATAAATAAAAGATATTAAATTACTATGAGGATGACGTCACATCCTAATCGAAAGTACCGCAAAAGCGTTTTCGTCAGTACAAATCATATTTTCATAAAATCATATTTTCAAATCGACTTTATTTATCAATCATATCTAAGCTTTTATTTGATGATAAGGGTGAAATACGGTTTCCTAGGCCAAGTTCTACTAGAAATATGCATTTGTTCAATGAAAATATATAGTATATGCCTAGCTACAAAAATATTAATATATATTATAGCTAAGTCTGTGACGGGCTTAATATTCTATTTCACGCTACGAATAATATAAACTATTATTCGTAGATTTCACGCAAGTAAAACCGTACGGTACGCAAAACAGGGTACCATAATATCTAAGTTGTAAATAAAACACGGTAATTCAATTATTTGGTTTATTGTGCTCTATGCGACTATATTTTGTGTTTTTTAATAACCACATTATGTACTTATCTTAGAAGGTATATTTTTATTTAAATTTTACTTAACATCGAAGTAAAATAAGTAGGTACTTACATATTTACAATCTTTCTAAGTTTAGGTATCTACAAAGATATTATTAAAAGGATATTTACATAATAAAACATTTATTACGTGCAGGTATGCAGAGGGGCTATTTATATAGGTACTAAATAAGAGTAAGCACTAAGTATATCGACGGTGGAAAGGCAAAAGTTACCAAGCGACACTATAGGGGTCAAAATGAGTTTTTTATATATTTGGAATCAGTGAATTTTTCTCTATCGACTAGTCTTAGTCCCATGTCTCTCCGATCACTTTTGATGTCGCTTAGGAACTCCGTGGAAACGGGTATTTTTCTTATTTTCGGCGACCAAGCGACAACTTTTTGACACCTTTTAAAAAAGTAGCCATTTGAAAAAAGAAAAATGTAGATATTATCTACATTTTTCTTTTTTCACTTGGTAATTTTTGGCTTTACACATTTTTAATCCAAACTACAGTAAGTAATTTGTGCCTTTCCACTGTTGGTATCAATTAGGCACTTGGGAAGTTTTACCTAAAATACATTTATTTATTTATGGTATTTCGGACTCTTTTTCAAACCCTTGAGATATTTTTTGCTGTCGTTAAGTATTTTTTAGCAAACCGTAATGATATCAAAAATTCGATATAGTAAACTTTGCTCACCGAAACTAAGATAATAGGTGGCGCTTGGTAACTTTTTACCTGCCGTTTTATTTATAAATTTTGTTGCTTGGATACCAATTGCTAAAATAATTATTTAATTTTAAATGTGGTTAGCCCAAACAAACACTTGAAGCGTTGTCGCTTGTCCCCGCTCTAAATCATACCTAATATGGTGGATAGTAACCGTTTTATCGATTAGTCGTAGTTGCACTGTCGCTTAGGTAACCAGCGTGCGCGCTCTTGCACATTTTCTTACTACTGTTTCATGCGATACGATACTTGGTATGTATTAAAATTATTATTTTCAAGCTAATTTGTTTTTTGAGTTTTCTGTTTTATGAAAAAAAAATCTTGTAGTTCAACATCAATCGCAGTCGGTGAATTTTATTAATTTTGGGTGTGGAAAGTAACGATTTGGGAACTTTTAGTCTTCTCTATCCTCGGTTGTTCACTAGAAAGCCTGGAAATGGCCCTAGTTAGTAAAAATGTTTTCATCTTCTCCGATAGTCAAGCTGCACTTTAAACACTGACTGCCGCAGAAGTCTCAATTGGTTCTGGAATGCATTGAGATGTTAATCATGCTGGGAAGGAACAATAGCATCCGCCTAGTATGGGCCACAGTAACGTCCCCGGCAATGAAACCGCTAACGAACTGGCTAGGCTTGGGGGCGAGAGTCTCATATTATATGGCCCAGAACCGGTCTGTGGCATACCTCCCAGCACCACAAAGCAAGTGCTCAAGGATTGGGGTCACAGACTAAGCAGGAAGCAATGGGCTGAGGCTCCTGGCCTTGAACACTCCAGGGCACTAATTCCTGGCTTCATCAAGAAACTATCAGAATTAGTGCTCACCTTGGGTAGGAATCAAGTAAGAAACCTTACCAGAAGCCTAACTGGGTACTGCAAGCTCAACAAACACCTAAACAGAATGAGTATATTTTGTAGCATATCGACTTGCAGATTCTGTGAGGAGGAGGATGAGACACCTATAATTCTCCTTCTCCTCACTGTCCTGCTCTACTACAGAGCAGGAACAGGCACCTTGGTCGCCACGAATACTCATCCACAGAGGAAATTCGTGGCACCAACCCCAACCATATCGTTCAATTTATGAGCAGTATTAGGTTGGGGATGATACCCTAGTGCGAAGGAATCACAATAGATCCTTATGGGTCGCATGTGACGTCAGGGCTACAGCGGTGACATGCCTTCTTCAACAAAAAAAAAAAACAAATTCGATTCGGCATTTATAATAAACTCATACCAAATATTTTACTGATTCAGTAGCAAAAGTTGATTATAAAATAAACTAATTTATGAAGATAAATTTACTGTATTTTTATTTTGAACCGATTTTCAAAAAATGAGAAGGGTTCTCAATTCGATATTATGTTTGTTCGCGGATAACTCCGTTGTTTGTTGACCAATTTTCTAAATTTTTCTGTTTTTGTACATATAGGTAACTTATAGGACATCCCTAGTTGAAATTTGGTACCACGTTCACAAAAGTAATTGTGATATCTGATGATGCGATCCACGAGGAATCGAGGGAACTCCTTACAATTTGTATGGAAACATGTAGTGATTTTGCCATTTTCTGAAGAATTTCAAACAAAATTAATAATAATATTATGTACTACTAAAAAGTAACATTTTGCAAAAATGTATACCCTGCTTCCGAAGGTGCTGTACAGAACTTTTCTCTAACGTTTTTTCCCACTTCAAAACTTTATACTTCACAAAATATGGACCCTTAAATCGGAAAATGTTTTGAGACGAAATAAATCAATGTATAGGGTAGATGTACCTTTTATATACCATTTTGTCGGTATTATTAATAAGTGCATTCATGCAGGGCTTTGTAGGCCCTATAGTCTCTGAGCAAAACCGCGGAGAGACAGACGGACGGACAGACCGAAACGAACTATAAGGGTGGTTTGCACCAGAAGCGTGGTTAAAGTTAATGTTTATGGTTATAGTTAAATATGGCGTCCTTTAGCTTTAACTTTAGCCTTAAAGTATTGGCTTGGTATATGCCGCGTGTGAACAGTTTTTCAAGCTAGGCCAAACTGTTCACACGCGGCATATACCAAGCCAATACTGGCTGCCAGTCTTATTGGCAGCCAGTACTGGCTCTGTGAAAACTATACTTAACTTTGACCGGAGAAATTCACAGATGCCTGTTGCGTTTATTTTTTTATTGAAGCTACAGGTAACGGGATTGAGGGTACAAAAAATTGAATTATCCGTAAAAATCGACAGGAAAAATATAGGACTGTAGAACATAGTTAATTTTCACGAAAAATTTAGGTATACGTAGCGGCTATGGTTGAATATGGCGTCCGGGACGCCATAATATTTAACTTTAACCAAAGATTTGACATTTTGCACTGTAGTTAAAGTTACAGTTATAGTTAAAGTAAGTTGGTGCAACCCAACCTAAGGGTTCCTAACCGTAAAAAAGGGAAAAATAAATTACTTTCAAACTAAAAATTCGAACTGACTTCCTCGGCAAAAATAAAATTAATAATCTTATGAATAAACTAAAAAGTGTTGACATAATTCTTATTTTATATTTGTACCTTTTTAGGGTTTCGTACCCAAAGGGTAAAAACAGGACCCTATTACTAAGACTTCATTTTCTGTCTGTTTGTCTATCCGTCTGTCTGTCTGTCTCTAAGCTGTATCTCAAGAACGGCTACAGCTAGACATATTTAATTTTCACAGATAGTGTATTTCCGTTGCCGCTGTAACAACAAATACTAAAACAAAATAAAATTAATATTACAGGGCGGCTCCCGTACTTGGCCGATTTTTACGATTGGCCTAAGCTTCTACTATATTAGCTGTACTCAATCTTCATACATTTTAGAAGTCGGTAAGTATGTACGTACGGTACGTAGTACCGCTCATTGGAATACTGTTAATATTGTTTTTACCGAGGAACTCGGCTTCAGTTATATTTGTTTGAAAATAATTAAATATTCAAAGGCATATTTCAGATAATATTGTTTATGTAATTTTTCTTCAACAGTTTAACTTCAATAATTATTTTCGATTGCCGCATAACTACCTATACTGAGCAATGAACTCACTAAATCTAAAAATTAAAAACTTTTGAGTTCTAGTTCTTTATTTGGTGGCAGGTAAATAATTACTTACACTAACAGAATTTTATTTGTCGTATAGTAAACATTCCTTGTTATAATAATGGAATATTATGAACGTTAGACCTCTTTGCTTGTTCAATTGAAATAATTCTCTACTTATCCCTTTTTGCCTCGAACCATTTGGAGAAAAAAATATATTTAGACATCTTTACTAGATTGAAAGATAAAACGTTTTTGTCGGTTGGTTTACCTGCTTCTAAATTTAGGTAAATTGTGACCAAATGCCACTTTTACGCAAAATATACAGAAATACCTTTTATTAAATAAACTAATTATTAAAGGCATTAAAATACTTTCAAAATCCGTTGGATTTTTTCAAATATCTCTAATAGCTAATTTTCTACGATTTTTTAAAGAAAAAATGAATCTTTAAACGGCTCTGCTGTAAAAATAGCTATATGGCGCTTGGTAACTTTTGCCTTTCCACCGTCGATATTATGCTACACCTCCCTGACTGCACTCAGTCGCTATTGAAATTAAGTAGGTAGGTAAGTAACAGTTAAAAAACCGGCCAAGTGCAAGTTGGACTCGCCCATGAAGGGTTCCGCAGCAGCAATAAGGTTTATTTCTATAAAATTAAAAGGTTTTTTATTAATGTTTTTATTAAAATTTTAGTTGATTTAATGAAAGTTAAATTAAGGTTTACCATTTATGACGTATAAAAAAACTACTTGTTAGATCTCGTGCAACCCAATTTTCGTTGGTAGTTTTTATAATAATGTACATCATATATTTTTTCTAGAATTATCATGCCCCTACTTTAGAAGTTGGGGGGGGGGGGGGGGGACACATTTTACCACTTTGGAAGAGTCTCTCTCGCAAACCATTCAGATTAGAAAAAAATGGTATTAGAAACCTCAATATGATTTTTGAAGACCTATCCATAGATACCCCACACGCATAGGTTAGACGAAAAAATTTTTTTTTGATTTCAGTTGTATCTATGGGGACCCCTAAAATTTTAAATAATTTTTCCATTTTTGTATCAAAATCTTAATGCGGTTCACCGACTACATCTACTTACCAAGTTTCAATAGTATAGTTCTTATAGTTTCGGAGAAAAATGGCTGTGACATACGGACGGACAAACAGACAGACAGACAGACAGACAGACAGACAGACAGACAGACATGACGAATCTATAAGGGTTCCGTTTTTTGCCATTTTGGCTACGGAACCCTAAAAACTGCATAAGTACCTAAATGGAGCCTTTAGGACCGGGAAAATGAAATCAACAAAATAAGGATTTTATATATGAAACTAGCTGTCCCAGCAAACGTTGCTTTGCCATAATATAAAATATTTCGCCCATATAATTTTATTGAAATGACTAAATAAGTATGTCGCCATGGCAACGTCGATCGCTATCCCGTCGCACAAACAATGGTCGCCCTCAGTCTCGAGTTGTAATAATTTACTATTATTTATTCAACAAATGCACTTATCAATATAAAAAGTAGATGTTGTCCGATTCTCAACCCTAGCCGATATGCTCGCTAAGATTCACGAAAATCGGTCGAGCCGTTTCAGAGGAGTTCAATTACGCACACCGTGACACGAGAATTTTATATATTAGAAGATATGTTAGTAATCTGGTTCATCCACTCACGTCTTCTACTTACCAGCGGCCGTAGTCACAAGTCAACTCACAGCCCACAGGAGAATTAAAGTCTCCTTTATGTTATAGGTAGTAAAAAATGCACATGGAGTAACCACAAATTTACTGCCGAATAAATTAATTTTAGGTTTTATTTTAACACATCAAGTCTAGTTCTAGTTTCTTTCTAGGTTTCAACTAAAAAAAAATAACTAATGGGTGGGCCGTCGGTAGCTCAAGCCGGGGATCGCGGGATTTACAAACTACGCTCTACATAATATTATAATACTTAATTATTATATTACAACACCAAATTTATGAGTAGTGAGTATTTTTGTAAGTACTCACTACTCATAATAATACCTATAATTACTTACCTAGTCTTACGCCCGAAGCGTGTACCTATACAGAATGTAATAAAACTGTAATAGTTACTGGGTGTTTATGATAAATTGATAACTTTTGTATAATATATGTATAATATATCACAAAATATTCCGCTGCTATTTCCACAGTGTCTACTATATACAGGGGACGCATATAGCATACTGCATACACAACCTAAAATATTAGGTATCACTTTGTTTTGTTACACTCTGTATATGTTACACATCTTTAGGTAAGTACGTAAATAAAAGTGCCTTGTTAGCAATATGAGACAAGTAGGTAACTGCTAAGTTTAAAAATCTCATTTTATTCTACAACTATCTAAAAATAAATATCTTATTTAAATCAACTACGATAAATACACTTCTATCAAATATCACAGAATCACGATGAAACTATTTATACAAGTTATGTACAGTTATATTATAAATATTTAGCTAAACATTTTTGAGTCTAAAGTACCTGCTGAGTACGTACCTAAGTAAATTAAAAGAAAAATAGGCTCTTACGGAGGTTCTTCCTTTTTGACATGGATAGTAAGTAGAACAAAGTAGAGATCAACTACGATAACATGGCGCGCCCCTCCAAATGACTGTTTCAATGTGTGTAGTCACATCCTTATGAAAGAGTTTGTATGTAGTAAGTATTCAACCAATCACAGTACACGTAATATTTCAGTTAATGTCACTTCTTACCAAGATTTCTTGGTCAACTAATCATAACTAGCCTACCGCGCAAGACAACGCACTTCAAACGTTTTGACAACGCACTTCAAACGTTTTGAATTTTGGAGGGGCCATGCCATGTTGATCTCTAGACAACAAGGTGTTTCATTTATGTTTGTACTATCTTAGAAGTTGATTCGTATGCTGATGGCGGACCTAATAGTAATTTGGTCGCTAAGTCAAACCCATCCGGCCGATCACAGTTAACACACAAGGACATAATCCGACCAAACGACGTAGGTCTGTCAACTGCCTAGGAATCAATTTCCTCGGGTATACTATTATCCTCTAATTAGTTTACTCAATATTGACTAGCTAGTTGCCGGCTTTAATCTCGGACGTCACGGAGTCTGTGAAGCCGTCGTTGGAGGCGCCGCTCTGCGAGCAGTAGCTGGCCGGAGAACTCCTCTCACTCCTCTCCTGGATCTCGATCATACTCCCGCTGGGTTGCCGGAGGAAGTTCGAGAAGCCTACCGGGTTGACGTTCACCATTTTGGCGGGTTTCTTCAGGAGCTCCTCGATGGAGTACGGGTTCTTTTTCTTCTCCTTCACTTTGGACTCCTGCTCCTCCTCGGGCCTGTCGGTGCTGTCGTCGCTGGCGTCCACCGACACGTGCTCGGAGGTCTCCGATTTCACGTCATCGGGGTTAATCCTGTTCAGCAGATCGTTGTGGAGAGTGAGGGCGTAGGGGGAGAAGTTTTTGGAATCGGGGTAGGGCATCATGACTCGCTGCCAGGGGGAGATCGGGTAGGGTTTGAGGAGGCCCTGGGCCTGCACCTGGTTGGCCAAGAGCCAGGAGGTTGCCAGCCGGCGGTCGTAGAGCTGGGCGGGCTCGCTGGGCGGCGGGACGCGGACCGAGGTGTGCGCGAAGTAGGGCTGCTGCGGCATCGGCGACGGGAGAGACTTCAGCGGCATGTAGTCCGCCATGTTCGAAAGCTCTTGCTGGGGGTACGATTCTGGAAGAAAAATTGTGACTATATTGACGTATTTCTAAACCTGATTCTGCTGTATAATCCAACAGTAATACAGTTTCGATCCAGTCAATTTTCTATTAAAACAGCTAAACAAAAATTCAAACTAACGATTTTTTAAATTACGACTACCAGAACGCGTTTGACGTTGGCAGTGCGTTAAAACAACATCGAAGCCAAAAAAAATACTAGAATCGAGGTATATGTATATTGTATGATGAATCAAGTTTTTGCAATTTTAATTTTGTGACTACTTTATTTAACTTTGCTACGGATAGTAGCGCATGCTCCTCAATGAAGTGCTCACCCTGTCCACCACGAGGCTCGTCGTCGCTCCAGGCCAGGCCGCTGTTCCGCAGTATCCGGTTGACGGAGGACACGGAGGGGATGGAGTGGGGCTCGCAGACGCGCGCGCTCAGCAGCCGCTCGCGGATCTCCCACGCGAACATGCCGGGGTTCTCCTGCTTCAGACGCAGGATCTTCTTCACGACCGTCGGTGTGGCCACTTGCTGAAATAAGGAAGAACGTTTGACGTGATGTTTTTTTTTTGAGATCGAGATAGGATAGTTATGAAGTAATTTAATTTCTAAGTGTAACGAGATTATAAAAATGTGGTACCTAACGATAACAATATTATGCTAAATTTGCTTTGCAAATTTCATCAAAATTTGGAGATACTTTGACGGTAAGGACGCGGACGCGGTTGAATCCTTCGACTGCGGATTCTTGGAAATCTATTGTTTGTTGTTTAACCCAAAAATCGTACCTACACTATTACAAAAAAAAAACATAATAAAAGAAACAGATGTTTGAAAAATCATTGGGTGTTTGACTTCTCCGCGCGCCCTTAGAAATAATTAGGGGGTCCTTAAGTAGCCTGTCAAACATAATGTGTAAATAGTAGTCATTTCGGGTTCCCGGGGAAGCGCATTGATCCCGGGGTGCTAATTTTGGTCCAAAACCTATAATTACACCATTAGACGGTCAATCGATATCCTATAGATTTTACCGACTCTTGATCGAAGGGTGCGATGCTCTATCCACTATAATTATTATTGTGATGCGTTCGGATTGCATGTCAAAATATTAATTCTTGCACTACTGTTAAATCTATTAACGCAGAAATTAAGGAAAGGCAGATGTCTTACGTTAATTTTGTAAAAAGTTATCTTTTATAATGTGGGCAACATAATATTTTATTTTTATATTTAGGTAGGATTTGATTCATTTAAGGTTCGTAGAAAAGACCTGTTTAGGTACTATTTATATTCTGCTAAATCCTCAAAAAATTCAAATTATTGAAAGACAGAATAATTTATTTTATTGTAAACTAGCGACCCGCGCCGGCGTCGCACGGGTATAAAATATATAGCCACTGAAAAAATGATTAAAATCGATAGCCTATGACCCTTCACGTGGTCTACTTCTTATCTGTGCCAAATAACATAAAAATTTCTCCAGTAGTTCGCGAGATAAGCCCTTTCAAATAATTTCCCCCGTTTTTTCCACATTCTCCTATTAGTCTTAGCGTGATAAAATACAGCCTATAGCAGGGGTCACCAATTAGTTTCACTCGGGGTCCGTTCTAAGAAATAAAATGACCTTCGCGGTCCGCACAAAAAAAAAAAATTCAACAAAAATGTAATTTTACGGAAATTACAAAGGTATTTGTATCAATGAGAAAAGTGTCAGTTTTTGTTGACTACATGTTCAATGTTGATCAGTATGTTGAGACCGACAAATTTTTTTCATTTTCGAAAATGCTTGGTCCGCACACAATGGTCCGGCAGTCCGGATGCGGACCGCGGTCCGCCATTTGGTGACCCAGGGCCTATAGCCTTCCTCAATAAATGGGCTATCTAACACTGAAAGAATTTTTCAAATCGGACCAGTAGTTCCTGAGATTAGCGCGTTCAAGTTAGCCCTTTCAAATAATTTTCCCCGTTTTTTCCACATTTTCCTCTATTTCTTCGCTCCTATTAGTCTTAGCGTGATAAAATATAGCCTATAACCATCCTCGATAAATGGGCTATATAACACTGAAAGAATCACCAAAACCCATTGCGTAGTTTTAAAGATTAAAGGGAACAAAGGGACATGAGGGAAAAAAAGCGACTTTGTTTTATAATAAGTATAGAGTATAGAAGAACAAACAATATAAACTAATACACGAATGACGAAATAACTCATATCTATTATCTATGCAGGTAGTTGTACTTCTAGATATAAAATGTAACTTGGATCGTAATTTTACGCTTTATAAAAAGTTGATAATAATAACAATTTATACTTTTATCTAATTTTATAGGGCAGTAAAAACAGTAATAAATAACTGCCAGCGTATGTGATACTGGATACAATATAATTTAATTTGTGTACCGCATACTTTTTTATTTTATACCTAATTTTAGAAAGCTATAATTATAAGATTTTTCTCTCAACTCAAAAAAGCGAAAAACGGTTAAAGCGTAAAATGTACTAAGTATATTATTAATAATTCATAATATAGTGCATTTTACGCTTATGAACGCACAAAATAGATAAAGAATAGATATTTTTTATTGCATGAAATGGTCACAATTTTTAAAAAGTACAGGATTAGTATATTAATATTTTTTTAGGGTTCCGTAGCCAAAATAGAACCCTTATAGATTCGTCATGTCGTCCGTCCATCCGTCCGTCCGTCCGTCCGTCCGTCCGTTACAAAAATGGAAAAATTATTAAAAATTGTAGAGGTCCCCATAGGTACAACTGAAACAAAAAAAAATTATTTCGTCTAACCTACGCGTGTAGGGTATCTATGGATAGGAGGTTTCTAATATCATTTTTTTCTAATCTGATTAGTTTGCGAGAGAGACTCGTCCAAAGTGGTAAAATGTGTGTGGGGGACTCTTACTTCTAAAGTAGGGGCACGATAATTCTAAAAAAAATATATGATGTACGTTACTATAAAAACTACCAAGGAAAATTGGTTTGAACGAGATCTATCAAGTAGTTTTTTTATACGTCATAAATAGTAAACCTTAATTTAACTTTCATTAAATCAACTAAAATATAAAAATAAATCAAAAACCTTTTAATTTTATAGAAATAAACCTTATTGCTGCTGCGGAACCCTTCAGTGGCGAGTCCAATTCACACTTGGCCGGTTTTTTAATGTAATTGTTTTCAATATAGATTCAATTATTGCTCCTAATAGCTCTTCGGTTTTTAAATCGGCTATAATTGGTATATTAGCCAAGAAAGTGACAAAACTTACATAATAGATAATTAATTAATACAGAATACAGATATATAAGTAATACCTGATAACCTAGCTATTTGACCGAGCTTTGCTCGGTATTTGATAAAACACGAATAAAGTGACATTTTCTAAAAATGATTCTTAGCTAAATCAATTTAACGCCCCCGAAACCCCCTATATACTAATAAACACTACAACTACAACTTAATCGTTGGAGCCGATTCCGAGATTCCAATTTTATATATATATATATATATATATATATATATATATATATATATATATATACAATACAAGAATTGCTCGTTTAAGGAAATAAGATCAGATAATAATAAATAATAATATCTATGGACGCTTCACACCACGTCACTCGTCAGTCTGGCCCCGTGCTAAGTACCTGAAGGACTTGTGTTACGGGTACCAGACAACGGAAATATATTTACTTCTAGGTAATACTTTTATACTATATATATTACATATATTTAAGATTTTTATTATATGATACACATATTTAATACACATCCATGACCCAGGAACTTTGAAACTTTTTTTTGTTCCGTCGGCGGGATTCGAATCCGCGACCCCCGGCTTGAGCTACCAACAGCCCACCAACTGAGCCACAGAGGTCGTCATAAAAATTAAAATGTTCAAATAATATTTTGATGACGTCAACCAAACTTTTCATGAACAATATTCGAATCTTGAAAACTCAATAAAAATGAAGAGCGTGCGAACCGGCACATGGCGGACTTAATTACTCGCTTAGCCCCTGGCTTTGCTCATTACTCACCTGAAGTGGTTTTATCGACTACAACCAAATTACGCACTATCTTTTAATCTCACCTGTTAGGTCTATTTTGGTGGACATATTATACGGAATACTTTATTATTACGGAAAAAGGGGTAAATGTTACACAAACATTATCTCTATTTTTAAAGTTAAGTGATTCAATTTAGGTACAAAAATCTCCACGAGTCAGAAACCTCATTCTCAAGTTGGAGTATCTTAAGAAATATTAATCGAGGGTATAAATGTTGGGTTTATAATCTGTTTATTGCTTTGTATCGGCCTGATATCTCGACAACAACGATTCCATCTAGTTATCACTTCAACATATCTCCACTATAAACATAAAAATACGTACGTTTTTAGTATCCATCAGATATGAACGTGTTAAGTTTGTGATTTATATGGAGTATGTTTTAAACATAGCATACATATTTAATTATGTTAATACGAATGTTATTAGTACTTTATAAATGTAGAGTCTCATACATGTGACACGCGTAGGCGTGATAGGTAGTCTAGATCTAGAAGATAGAACCTAAAACCTAGAACGCTAAAGTATAATAAACCATAACATAGGTCTATGATTTAAAGAGTACTCTATAAAAACGTTTATGACAAACATTCTCAACGTTTATTCTATTTAGCTAATAATAAGTTCTGATTTACCTAATAAATCAGAACTTCAGCTGCTGAGTTTTAGATTTGATTTTTTATGTACCTATCTATTTACTCACGGTAATCTGTATTTACTTTAAACCACCGCGCCGGTCGGCAACCTTTTGGCAGGCAAGGGCCACAAGGTAGCAAAATAAGCTAAGGGCGGGCCGCAGCTTGCGGCCTATACAATACTATACAATACTATACAATACAAATACTATATTATAATATTATAGTATATAGTAATGTATATATACAAATACTATATTATATATTATTCACTATAAGCTAGTATTAGGGTAAGGCTACCCTAATACTAGCTTATAGTGAAATCTACAAACTGTGCCTATCTCTCAAAACATAGTTGAGAAGTATCTCTTGTCAAGGACTTCACAATAATTTTAAGTTCACGACGGTTGTTTTTTAATCTGACGTGTTGTACGGTAAACGTTGCTAGTGGCATTCCCGCGTCCGCGTGACGGCCGTTCCGTTGTGCGGCGCGACGCTTTTTGCGCGCGCGCATCCATCATCGCTTGACACATCCAATATCGGTTTTTGCGCGACACGCAATAGCACCCGCATTTAAGACGCGCTTTAGAGACTCGCCTCACTATGTACGGTATTTTAATAGTTCGATATGTCCGCTATTAATTTTGTAATTTAGTGACGATAAAGGTTAAACGGAGTTACGACACGAGAGGTCGCAGTTTTATATGGCACAAACCACGTTAACTTTATAGTTTTCGAAATCTAGCCGCCAGCGTTGGCAATCTTGAAGCCTTTATGTTCTGCACCTGTTTCCTTGTCATTTTTCCCAATTTGTATACTCGGAATTAGATTATCTTGATACTTGGACATTGAATTTATAATAAAATTTAATGATAAATATTGAATTCTAAAATTTTAGTTGAGTTTTTAATTGCTATCAGCTTAAATTAATCATAATATTTGATTCTTCAATACAAAATTCTTCAAATGGTAGCTGCTACTTTTGCTAGCAGCCTTACCAGTTACCACAATTTATGCAGAATTAATTTAAGACACTTTATCCAAGCTTTAGTAGTGAGTGATATATTATACTTTATATGAAAATATGAAACTTCTAGTAGGTATGCAGTCAAATTTCTTAGTTGAAAGAAAATCAGCTGTTCCCTTCGATCGCATATATACGCTGTTTCATATGAAAACGCCTTAACTGATGCATTAGCACTTTTGTATGAAATAATATATTTTTTAGCTTAGAAAGTTAGCTGCATACCAAAAGTGTATGCAGTTGAGACATTCTCTCCTTAAAGTTTGGACAGTTTTTAAAAATTCTCAAAAAAATATCCTGTACTTATAAATGTGTACTAGTGGTGACCGTGTCCCATCACTAGCTGGTACTCCGCTACGCAACTAGCACAGAATGGCGCCGCTAACTGTCCTCAAGCGCGTGCACGATTAGCGTTTCTTATTACCGATTTCTATTAGACTTTCCACCTGATGGGGTGAAAGATAATTTGCCGGGGCGTGAGACCCGTTGCTTTAATGGCGGATTGATTCGATATTAATTCGAGGGAGGAAGAGATGTTTCTCCTTAATGCGATGTCGCAGGTGCGTTCTCGTCTAGGTGACGTTTTTTTTGTGCTGAAAACGCGACAAATTAGTAAGATGTAGGCACGGGCGCGGTAATGGGGGCGCAATTACTGTTCACGGTCATGGTGCAGCTTGCCGAGCCTAATTACACTAAACTTATCTGTTTCCTTGCTTGCTAAAGGGTCAAATCACCGTCCATAACAATACTCCTTTTGTTTATTTCTGTTTATTGGGAGAAAAAATCCATACCAATAACACGTCGCTCAAATCACTGAACTGATTTTTGGTATGGAGATACTTTGATTCCCGGAAAAGGTAATAGGATACTTTTTATCCCGAAAAATACACGGTTTTGGAGCATGATTCCGAGATTGAGTATGCTGATATTTTAGTAAGTCTTTTAGCTACTTGAAATAGCTATTTAAACATTGTCAATTTTGTAAGTATAAAAAATGTATTTAAAGCACTTTAGGCATGTTTAGGCAGTAAGCATATAGGGTAGGTAAGTACTATTACAAAATCAATAACCGTTGTTTTCAATTTAGCATCGCATTCATTACAGTAGATAATTCTAGCGGCACGGGGCTTTGCTGGTAGTGAGATATACCGCGAACAATATAAAGTGTCAAACGACCAATATGTTTTATGACGCGGCTTTACCCGGCTTTGCGGCATTAAGAGGCGGGTAATAATATTGACAATATAATCTACAGATAACTATAAACGTAGTATCTGCGCAAATCCGGCTTGAGTTAGTACTCATAAATGTAGGCCGCGCTGGATTTTACGCTAAACTGCTAAAGATAAATTATGGCGAAATTGCGTTTTTCAATGTTACATTATTTAAGCACGATTTTAACTTTTGCTGTAAGCGATTTTGCTATAGGTACAAAGTTTTTAGATTTCGCAATACTTACATTAAAATAATTTAAAAATTAGGGATGTTTTAAATGCCGTTACATATTTTTTCCAAATTTTTTCAGCACACTAGGTAACTCCAGTGAAAGAAAAAATTAAGCAAGTGCGAGTCGGACTCGCGCACGAATGGTTCCGTACCAATTACCGATAAAGAGCAAAAATAGGTGTTGGTCATAGTGCGTGTTGGTCCACGCGCAATATAGGGTTCCGTAGTACCTACCGCTTTAAAAAAATTGTATGGTAAATGAATGTACATTTATAACGTGTTTTACACTACTAACAAGTTACAACATCATCTCAGTTACTTTCAAAGGAATTTGAACGAAAAGTTCCTTTATACTTCGCCGAATAATTTTTTTTCAGTTGATCGACTATTTCTCAATAACTTATGAAGTATTTTTAGCCCTGATAGTTTTCTTTTTAAATTTAGTATATTTCCTACTCCCGTGAATTTTTTCACATTTCCAGAAGCAACCGTTTAGCTTGTAGAAGGGGGGACACTAGACTCTAACGATTTTTTCCACTTTAAAACTTAATATTTCACAAACGGATCCCTAAATCGGAAAATGATCTATGAATACTCATAATATTTTTAAAAAACCTATCCAACGACACCCTATACGATGGGATGGACGTGAAAAAAATATTTCATCCCCGCTTGATGTGTAGGGAAGGTACCATAGAAATATTTTTTTAAGATTTCATGTATCATTTTGTTGGCATCTTTGATATGTGCATTCATGCCAAATTACAGCTTTGTAGATCCTATAGTCTCTGAGCAAAACTGCGGACAGACAGACAGACAGACGGACAGACAGACGGACACACGGACAAACATCGAAGTCTCAGTAATAGGGTCCGGTTTTTACCCTTTGGGTACGGAACCCTTAAATATGTATGTTTTCGGTGAAAAATGTGTTTTTTGCAAATTGTGAAGGTACTAATACTATGAAGGTAAGAAAATACATGTTAGAAATATTAATGTAGACGTCGTAGAGCCGTCGTAGCGTTTCGTAGCAAACAAAAAAACATTTACTTCCTCATCATTATTTAAATGTTCTTTATTTGAATGTAGCGGGTCAATCGGATTACGTAGATGACAGCGGCGATAGCTGACAGGTGTGCGGGTCACATCGGCCCGCGCTTTGTTCTAATTATTACTTTTAACCCCTCTTAACCCCTCGATAATGTTTAAAAGTGCCCAAACGTTTAAATGATTTTTTTTTTTGGTTTTTCTGAGGCAAAAGATTGTTACTTTATATTTCGGTTGTTAAATACTTTATGTTACTTTATTTTAATTTAAGTCACAACTTTTCGAAAGGGTAAAATACTTACATTACAACTAATGGTTCTTGTGATGTTATTGTACACAGTATACAGGAACTGCATTTACTGTTGTAATATAGGCACGCATATAATTTATAATTATTTCTAGCAATCATCGTCATTATTTCTCTATTAGTACACCTAATGAATGTACTTTGACGCTTAACATAAATTATTGTACATTATTTCATTAATTTACAATATTATATTCCAACATTAAATGCTATTAGAAAGCTCTAAAAGCTCCCACATATGAATGTTTTAATAACGGCTTATTGCTACCAAGAAGAGTGTAAGTTTTGGTGGAATGTAAGTAATTAAAAATAAATAGATATAGCTTTAAAAAAATACTATCATATTATGTCCAATAGTGCAAAGCATTTTAATTAAAGTAGGCCTCCTCGCACTCTATGTTGTTCAATTTAGACAAAATTTTTATCTAACTGCCGCTATCAGAGACGAATATTAATCTGTCTGGACTAATATTATAAAAGCGAAAGTGTCTGTCTGTCTGTCTGTCTGTCTGTCTGTTACCTCTTCACGTCCAAACCGCTGAACCGATTTTGCTGAAAATTGGTATGGAGATATTTTGAGTCCTGGGAAAGGACACGGGCTACTTTTTATCCCGGAAAAATGTGCGATTCCCGCGCGATAAACGAGTTTTGGCGCAACGGTGTTGCGGGCATCATCTATGTAGTAACTTAATACTTAACTGTAATTAAATGATGATTTTGACAATATAAGACCCATATATCATCTGTCAAACTCTTCATTAGTTTAATAATCACAAAATGTCTCTGAGTGCAGCAGTAAGGGCTGGTTTACACGTATTAAGTAGATAAGTGATTAACTAAATTTTAACTTAATTTTAAGTTGTTAATTGCGTGTAAACACAAAATTTAGAAGCAAGTAGCAAGTTAAAATTTAGTAAGACCTAAGCTAGATGACAATTAGAATTTAGTTACTACTTATCTACTTAATACGTGTAAACCATCCATAAGTCTGATAATAATAAAGTATTAATTAAAATCGTAGAATGATAGTTTAGGTGCTGGTTGTGCAATTACACCTGTGACTGGCCAGCAGTCGGCCGTAATGTGGCGTTGGCATGTCATTGCATTACCGATCCTTATCACCGTTTTCAATAATATACGAATATGTTAGTTTAAATTCATGGGAATGGCACCTATTTGTCACTCGCTCGACAACAATAGGTAATTGAGTTTCCAACACGAACAAATACGTCCAATCATACTTAATTTGACCCTAAATCTCTATTATTCATAGTTATTTTAGATTTAAAAAAAAATAGCCTTTCCAATGGCATTTGGAGCATCTAAACCTACGTACCTATATCATGATGGTGCAAGAGATTCCTCTCTTGTCTGCAACTTTTTATATCTCTAGTTTAGGAGATGTAACTTCTCCTTATAGCATTGGTTTGGCCAGTGGCCAGATTTGGACAAGGTGGTCTAAATCTTCTAAACAATCAAAATTACATAAAAGTAAGTAAGTATTAATTTTAAGTTATTCCTAACAAACCATTGAGAAGTTCTCAAAGATTATGTAAGTAACTTAAAGGTTTCAACGCATGCTGAATGTTTTTATATTTTAATGAGGTAATTATAAATGCAAATTGTGTACGTGTTTACAGTGACAGTGGGGACATGGTATGTAATGGTAGGTAATGGCGGTAAGGGTTTAGCACGCTACTTTAAATTACGAGCTATTAGGCAAACTTTGTCAATAGCATTTTAATAGCACGCGAATAAATAACGCGATAAGGTTTTAAAACAATAATGGTGGTTTTGTCAGGGTTCCTTAGGTGAATGCTTACGTTACAATGTAGAGTCAGTGTTGTGTATGGTTTATAATGTATATTAATCCTTCAAGCCCCATAAGAGCATCGCGGTGATCGCGACAACAATAGAACACAATAGCATTTCCAAGAAACCGCGATCGAAGGATTAATACTTCATTCGGAATTTCCAGGAATTGCTATTGTATTCTATTGTTGTCGCGATCACCGGTGCTCGCGCGGGGCCTGAAGGATTAATATATTAAATTAATAAAATAGATAGCTCTGTAAAATAAAAAGAGTTCCTTTCGACTTTCAAAAAAAGAGGAGCTCGTTCTATATTCAGTTGTAGGAGGTTGTAGGTATGTATTTTATTTAACTAATTGCATGTTTCATTATAACATGGTATACTTAAATGATTATATTACGTTTCCCACGTATTTAGCCTACTTGGCTTGTAAATTAAGATTAGACGCATTAGGGTTGATTCAGACCGCAACGCGACGCGTAGAATATAGATACATTTCTAAATTTGTATTGATTTGACAGATTTCAATTGCGTGAGACGTCTTGCGAATCTGTGAAATCCATTCAAATTTAGAAATGCATCTACGCGTCGCGCTGCGGTCAGAATCAACCCTAGAAGCAATAAAATATCGGATAACACACAACTTAGTGTTAAAAATCCTTCGAAACGCTATAAAGGTGATCAACATACGATCATAAGTTCCGTGTACGAGCTTAGGCGCTATTCCGCATATAATCCAGTGTGAAAGTAGTCAATAGTGCACCGCCTCGTAAAGCGGCGGGCTCTAATTACGGCCATTTGGCCATAAACTGTGGCCATCGATCGTAAAGGCCAAAGCTTGGTCGTAAAAGAAGATAGCAGCGATCCGACCGTGCAAAATATAACACCTACACTATTATTGCAGTTTTGTTGCCGCCAAATATCGCGGTAGTCGGAGTATTTGAATGTCTTCTGTTGCTGCCGCAAGGAGCAATGGAAAATATAGGTCTACCAGAATCTGATGGCAAATTTTGACAGCAGATTTTCAAAAAATATCCTTGATCATTGGATACATTTTTATATTTGCATGTTTAACACACAGAATCTGCCGCTATAAGAAGAAAAAGGATCAAAATGTTTTATTCCAATTACCCCGGTATTGCTAGAGTCAATTCATTTTCTCACTTTTTGCCATCAGATTCTGGTAGACCTATAGTGATAGGGAGTGGTCAGTGAGACATAAGCCCGAAGCTAAGCTATTAGTTAATATGATATACTAGCTGTGCCCCGCGGTATTACCCGCGATTAATTAGGTGTGATTAGGTAAACTAAATTGTGTTGTAATCGGTAAATAGTATTAGAGACAAAATAAATTGAGTTTGATCATCGGAAACTTCAATTTTGATGACTGAGAGATGGAAGTTTGATAGAAGACACTGTTTTGTGATAAGCAGCACTCCTAGGATTTGGTAGAAGATGGGATGAAAATTAATCAAATGACACTCGAAATCTGTATGTTTAGGGTCGAATAAATTCACTTTTATAATAAATAACTTAGTTTGTTTCTAAAAAGGAGAATTAAGACTCAGCACTAATGATGCTACACTGTTTCGTTAAAAGCAACACCACCAGTAGGGGGATGGGGGGGTTCGCCTATGAATCAAATGACACTCGATATCTGTATGTTTAGTTTAGGTTAGAATAAATTCACTTTTATAATTAATAACTTAGTTTGTTCCTAAAAAGGAGAATTAAAACTCAGCACTAACGACGCGACACTGTTTCGTTAATAGCAACACTTTCAGGAAGAGAGTGGGGGTTTGGGGGGGCGCAGCCAACAACAATTTTTTATTTCACGTACATAATTTTCATATGTCTGTGTATAAATATATAGATTTTCTAATGCAGAGGAGCTACAAATCTATAAAGGTAATTTAAATCTCCTAAAAAAACGTGCATGTTAAAATAATGTAGGAATCCAATGTGAATATAATGTCCGTAACTGAAAAACGAGTATCCGTGAGATAGCTATGCCGAAGAAACGGTACATTAAAAATTATACCGCATGGAAGCCTGACCAATACACATCATAAAAGCTTCTGTTATCAGAAATTGTTTAAAAACCATATCATATTCGATCTCTACGTACTAGCGGCTTGCCTCGATATTATGTACCTTAATTCGAGGGATTTAGTTGTATAATCGCGTGTGCGTATTTTTCAGGGTCTGCATGGGATTTTTCGCTATTCATACCATGTGTTGATAGCGGTATTCGTTACGTAAACAACGTGGCGTGCTTTCCCACCGTCGCAATTAGTTTCGTATTTACCGAATTGTGTATGGAACATAATATTATTATAATTAAACATAAGCTTAGTGGTACTAACTAAATTTTACTGAAGCCGCTGGAGGTAAAGCGTTTATGCAAATTCTTACGATAATAATAATTATTAGGAAGAGTAGTGAATGGGTAAAATTTTAGGATAGAGCATCAACCGTTACTATTTATTAAAAAACGTTACACTACTTTACGTATCAAACTTAAAATACATACTAGATGACGCCCGCAACTTTTTGCGCCACAATTAATTTATCGCGCAATAACCGTAAATTTTTCAGAAGTATCGTATGTCCTTTACCGGAACTCAAAGTATGAAGGCGTCCACAAATTACGCGAGGTATTTTTTTGAATTTTTGACCCTCCCCCCTGGTGAGATTTCGTGAGATCTTATTCAACCCCCCTTCCCCCCCACAAATCTCACGTGAGATTTTTCAAAATGTGGGCTTCTTACGTAAACGTTTGGTTTGATAGTCAGTAGATGTTCTTTCAAACGAATTTGTGAATGATTTTAATCGTATAACGATTACGCTTACGATAAAATCTTAAGCATACGTGCAATCTGGATGAAAAGGACCAAAATAGTATTATTTTGTTGAGAAAAAACCCCCTCTCTCCCCAACGTGAGATTAGATGAGATTTGACTCGACCCCCTCCCCCCACCAAACACCTCACGTTATTTGTGGACGCCCTCTATCTACTTAACAAATAGCAGAAACGGTTGAGCGATTTGGGCGTGAAGAGGTAACAGACAGACACACTTTCGCATTTTTAATATTAGTATGGATTGGAGAAAAGTCTGAGTTCGCATTTGTATATGTACAATAATTAATGTAGCTTTTTTTGTTAGTACGAATTACGAAACAATTTTAATGTGAGCTTAATCGGTTCTTCGGCATTGTACAATGTACATGCGTAAATGGATCGGTAAATCACCTTCTTCGGCTTAAACCACTTTCTAGAGCCATACCAGATTAATCGATATTGCAAATTTTGAAATATTAGGCTAAACACCGATCGTTAGCGATGATCGATATATCGGTAAATCGAAAACTGGTAAACCGGCGAAGTCCAGTGAGCGTTCGACCTCACCGAATTCGGTACGCCAATAAAAACGGCCATTTTGTTTTTTCTACAAACGAATGCCGACATCGAGAAATTGATTACAACAAAATACTTCATATACATTTATTGGTGCTATTATGGCTCGGTTTAATTGCCTACTAATCAACATGGGCGCATCTATATTGTGCGTCGAACGTTCGAGTAATACTCGATACCCACGTTTTCTCGAAACGCTCTAAATGTAAATCGTGATTCGATAAAAAAATCGATAATCTTTTATATCTCGGATTAAGGTTACGATCGGCGTGAAGGATCTGAACAGTGGTTCTTTATGTAACAATACCCGGATACGGCGGTAACTAATAGCTCGTAGAGGCAGTAGCACGTAGTTCACTCATTCTGATGTTTTTTAGTTTCACGAAAAAAATAAACAAATGAGAATTTTGGAACTAACCTAACCTAACCTATAACGCTCTATGTTTTTAGGGTTCCGTACCTCAAAAGGAAAAAACGGAACCCTTATAGGATCACTTTGTTGTCCGTCTGTCCGTCCGTCCGTCTGTCAAGACCCTTTTTCTCAGGAACGCGTGGAGGTATGAAGCTGAAATTTATATCAATTACTCAGGTCTACTGTCCCTTGAAGCTGTGAAAAAATCAAACTTCTAAGCCAACGCAATCAAAAGATACAGCCGTTTATGCCGCAAATTTTCGACACTTGCAAGGGAATCAAAACCTACAGGGTGCTTCCCGTGAACTCAGAATCTTGAAATTTGGTACGAAGCAACGTCTTATAGCATAGATAAAGGAAAAATTACGAAAACCATAAATTTTTAGTTACATCACATAATATATATTTTTTTAATAATTTTAAACTTACTACCCATTTCCTCATAAACGCGTAGAGGTATTAAATTGAAATTCATACCAAATACTCAAGTCTATAATACCTTTAAGCTGTAACAAAATCAAACTTCTATGTCAACGCAATCAAAAGAAACAGCAATTTAAGCTGCATATTTTGAAACTCGCAAGTACTCGCAAGGGAATCAAAACCTAAAGGGTTCCAAAACCTAAAAACCAGTCGACCTAGAATCTTGAAATTTGGCATGAAGCAACGTTTTATAGCACACATAAAGGAAAAATTCCGAAAACCTTAAATTTTTAGTTACATTACAAAATATATAAACGATAAAGAGATCTTTGTCTTAAATTTATGCTCCTCCATCTTTCCCCATTGTAATGTTATGAATTTCATTTTGCAATAAAAATACCATAGTTATGACTCGATTGTCGTAATGAACGAACTTTGTAAACCTTGCAGGTTTGTACGGAACCCTCGGTGCGCGAGTCCGACTCGCACTTGGCCGGTTTTTCAGTTAAACGTATTATTCATGTAACTTTATGTTCGTGAAATTGGTATTGGATGAAACTATGTCTTAGACTGATAAAATGAAATTGTTGAAATAAGATATAAAAATATATTCTAGGACTGACTCTGCAAATATAGCCTAACTTGATAACTTCAGAACTTCTCCCCTTAAAAGGGCCCATTCACTATCCTGCATTGCAGTCCTGTTGTAGTCCGTCGTGCAGGCCTGCAACACCATTCACTATCCTGCATAAGCCGCCGTGCAGTTCGCCGGCTTATGCAGGATAGTGAATGGTGTTGCAGGCCTGCACGGCCGGCAGTGAATGGGCCGTCTTAAAAAGTCCCAAGAGAATTTTCTTAAATTCGTTAAATCGTTATTTTTTTAATGAAGGTTTTAGTGAGGAGGTTTTAAAGGTGTCTTGGACGATTCCGCTTATTTCATGCAAAAGTTACTATGAATCTAACAGTAGAGTTGGTAAATACGCAACCTGCCGCCATTCCGAGAACCATAAACCGAGTCGTGAACAGCAAAATACCAATTAGCGTATTGTTCGCCACGTCGTTAACGCTCTACACTTTAACTGAAAACAACGATCATTCCACGTACTTTGTTGCCTGATTTAGATTACATTTCAGCTGCACCTGGTGAAGACCCAATCAAAAGATTCCAGAAGACTCTATCAAGTCATACTGCTTCGGTATTTTACCATCGAAGAAATTGATTCATAGGCACATAGCAGAGAATAACAAACCAATAATTTGGTCTGGCTATGTCAATTCAATGTTGGCACTTAGCTGTGATCTTGCTATGTTTGATATAGCGCGACCAAATTACTGTATAGGTCTGCCATCTACCTATGAATCAACTTTTCTGATAATATGTCGTATAGTGACTATTGAAAATTAGGTTTCGAAATGAAAAGGAGATTGTTTAATGAAGTATTGAGCGTTTCATAAGCGACCGTTATCGTTCAGGCTTATTTAACTTGTGACAAACCTTTATATTATGTAATTTATTACCATTAGAGATAAAGATTGCGGGATAGTATTATATCCTTGCAGATAATGGTAATAAATCACATAATATAAAGGTTGTATATAAATATATATATATATATATATATATATATATATATATATATATATATATATATATATAATAGCTATAATTTATAAGTTTTTGCGTCAACTGTCGGAGTACTTAGGTATAATGTAACTAGCGACCCGCCCCGGTGTCTCACGGGTATAAAATATATAGCCACTGGAAAAATGATAGAAACCGAATAGCCTATGGTCCTTCACGTGGTCTACTTCTTATCTGTGCCAAATAACATAAAAATTGCTCCAGTAGTTCGCGAGGTAAGCTCTTTCGAATAATTTCCCCCGTTTTTTCCACATTCTCCTATTAGTCTTAGCGTGATAAAATGTAGCCTTCTTCAATAAATGGGCTATCTAACATTGAAAGAATTTTTTAAATCGGACCAGTAGTTCCTGAGATTAGCGCGTTCAAGTTAGCCCTTTCAAATAATTTTCTCGTTTTTTCCACATTTTCCTCTATTTCTTCGCTCCTATTAGTCTTAGCGTGATAAAATATAGCCTTCCTCGATAAATGGGCTACTAACACTGAAAGAATAATCAAAATCCGTTGCGTAGTTTTCAAAGCGCACGGAAGTGCGCAGGCCTAGTTCCAGCAGGTCGCGCGCATGCCGTGCACTATTTACACGAACCGTTTCGACGTACTTTTGACCCCCTTGTAGCTCAGTGCCTATTTCGAGTGCAAAGATAAAATTATACCTACGTAATTATATACTAGTACTTAAGCAGTATACCAAATTTCATAGATATAGCTTCGGTAGATCCTGAAATATGTCCCTGTAAAAATAGCTAATTTTGGCACTCACTCACTCACTCACTGACCGGTAATCAAAACCTCTAGGCCACTTCCAATTGTCCTAGCTTTATGAAATTTGGCACATAGGTCGTGTATTTTATGTAGATTAACGAAAAGTTAAGAAATTGTAGAAAATGGTCAAGCGTGAGTCGGTTCATCTACGAACTTCAGAGGCCACTTCCAATTATTGTCCTAGCGTTATGAAATTTGGCACACAAGTTGTGTTACATGTAGATTAACAAAAAATTAAGAAATTTTAGAAATCGGTCAAGCGTGAGTCGGCCTATCTACGAAGTTTAGAGGCTACTTCCAAAATATGTCCTAGCGTTATGAAATCAGCACACAGGTCGTATGTTATATGTAGATTAACATAAAATTAGGAAATTTTAGAAATCGGTCAAGCGTGTGTCGGCCCATCTACAAACATTAGAGGTTATTTCCAAAATTTGTCCTAGCGTTATGAAATTTAGCACACAAGTCGTGTGTTATATGTAGAATGTAGATTAACGAAAAATTAAGAAATTTAAGAAATCAGTCAAGCGTGAGTCTAAAATTTCTTATGTACCAGTGATACAACGAGGCATCTATTGAAAGTATTGTTGTTAAGCTAATATGTATTCTGTGGTATTGTTTATATCGGGCGTGGCACAAAAAGAAAAAATAGGATTTCTTGAAAAAAACTATTGAAATCCCACCAAAAACATACCTGTTAAGATAGGGCATAGTTCCTAAAGGCTAATTGTTGCTCTAAAAAAAGAGTTGAAATCCAATCCTATGCCCAGTTCAGATGCACTTCATCTATACTAATATTATAATTGGGATGAGTTTGTTTGTCTGTTTGTTTGTTTGAACGCGCTAATCTCAGGAACTACTGGTCCGATTTAAAACATTATTTGAGTGTTGGACAGCCTATTTATCGAGGAAGGCTATAGGCTATATTTTATCACGCTAAAATTAATAAGAGCCAAGAAATAGAGGAAAATGTGGAAAAAACGGGGGAAAATTATTTGAAAGGGCTTATTTGAACGCGCTAATCTCAGGAACTACTGGTTCGATTTGAAAAATTCTTTCAGTGTTTAATAGCGTATTTATCGAAAAAAGCCATAGGCTATATTTTATCACGTTAAAATTAACAGAAACGAAAAAATAGAGGTAAGTGTGGAAAAAACGGGAGAATTTATTTGAAGTGGCTTATTTGAACGCGCTAATCTCAGGAACTGCTGGTCCGATTTGAAAAATTCTTTCAGTGTTAGATAGCCTATTTATTGAGAAAGGCTATATGCTATATTTTATTGCGCTAAGACTAATAGCAGCGAAGAAATAGAGGAAAGTATGGAAAGAACGGGAGAAATTATTTGAAATGGCTTATTCGAACGCGCTAATCTCAGGAACTACTGGTTCGATTTTAAAAATTCTTTCAGTGTTAGATAGCCTATTTATCGAAGAAATCCGCAAAAAAAACGAAAAAGCTGCGCGGAACATATATCATATCATTAAAGTATATTGTCCCACACAATATACTTTTATTATTTGCGCGTTAACTATTCAATCGATGCACGGGAACAGCTAAAGTCCAAGCGGACGAAGGCGCGGGCAACAGCTAGTCGATCATAATCATCTTCATCAACAGCCTGATCCATAATACTTCTAATTTGAACTTGGCAGGTTTTTGTGCTATACGTAACGTATAGCACAAAAACCTCTAATAAAATTAACCTCTAATAAAAGCTCTAATTTGAACTTGGCAGGTTTTTGTGCTATACGTAACGTATAGCACAAGAACCTGCCAAGTTCAAATTAGAAGTATTATAGATCAGGCTGTTGATGAAGATGATTATGATCGATGAAGTGCATCTGAACTGGGCATAGGATTGGATTTCAACTCTTTTTTTAGACCAACAATTAGCCTTTAGGAACTAGGCCCTATTTTAACAGGTATGTTTTTGGTGGGATAAAAATTAAAGGGAACAATGGTACATAAGGGAAAAAAGCGACTTTGTTTTATAATATGTATATAGATATAGAAGATTTCGCATTACTAGTATTTCGAATATGCATATCATAATATTCAAAACTTAAAAACATGAGCAGCCTTATTTTATAAGTAGGCAATTAAATTATACTTTAAGGGCATAAATAAGTAATAAGTATTAAAGTACATAACGACAACTTAATTATGTACTAATTTTAATAATTATTTATACTGGGTTCATTATGTACTTAATTGAGTATGAGCTCGTATTTTTCGTAATTTTGCATATTAAGTAATGATTTAATGTTATAAACCGCCATCAATCCTATTCATTTTAATTATATTTAGGGTAGTCAAACTATAACTTTGCCAAAATTTTACCGAACTCTACCGTAAAAAGTGAGTGTGTTAAATCGGTTAATGGAGATCGGTTTAACGATCAAAACAGTACGGTACGGAACCATGAGGCTTGAATAATCGCGGGACATATGAAGAAGCCGGGCCGGGTCACTTTATAGGTTATAATTGCCACTGATTGCCGAGTCGCGACCCATTTGATTCGCCTCTCGTTTTATTGCGCGGCTCTTTGAGGTTGTAATTTTTACTCCGTATTTATATTTTAAATTTAGAATTCGGTGGTTTACTTTTAATTCCGGCCAGTAATTATTTCTGACGGTCTAGCTGTTTTATTAAAACTGTTTCAATCAAGAACACTGCAATATAATTTGATAGTCGTTTATAGCTGTATTTATTCTTTATTTAGTATTTTTGTAAATTTTATGACGACATTTTGAATTTTGAAAAACTTCTTTGCAGTAACTTACGGGAAAAAGTTTGTTTGTCTGTTTGCATTAAATAGGCTCCGAACCCAAAAACCTAAGCTACTCTACGACTAGCTAATTCGCCGCATAGGGTTGCGAAGAAATCAAGATTTCAAGAAGAAGAAGCAAATTGCAATTAGCCATATTACTTATACATACCTTGGTCTTACTCCCGCCGATGGAGCCGGGCCTAATGGAGCCGGTCTCGTAGAAGCGCGTGAGGATCTTGGAGACACAGCCGTGGGAGACGAGCAGCTGGCGGGAAATGTCGCAGGGCCGCACGCCGAGGATGGCCAGTTCGACTATGCGCTTGCGCACCACGTCCGGCAGCGGCCGACCGTTTACGAACACGCCGCCCAGCTGGTTCACGCCCGCCTGGCCTGCGGATTAAATTATGAATTATAATCTTTAAAAATTGGTTGGCGGCGTAGAGCACTTTTTGAGATGAGTAAAAAATGTCAAACTCGTATTAGCGCTCACAGACGAACGGCACGTTTGTCGACGTGTGCCACCGACAAGTGCCGTTTGACTGCAAGAAGCCTTATGGTATGTGGATAGGTACGTGGCTGGCCTGGTCAAAACGTTTTCTTTATAGCTTCTTTATAGAATCGCACATTGATGACATACTTAATAGTTCGAAAATACGAAGTCGACATTCAGCCCGTATGTCATGTCAATATACCATACGTTTTGGTCGGCGATTCTAGGAAGGCATGGCGGACTGCAATGCAGGATAGAAAATGGAAAATTAAGGGATCTTAGTTTCCATGAGATACAGATTTGATACGAGGGGGAATGGACTTAAGGTAAACATCCAGGAAGTGGGGTTAAAGTCGATTAGTACTCTTCGGATTTCTTCCGTTGCGTTAAAGCTGAAATTAAAGAAATAAAAAAAAACATAATTTACGTTCATTTGTAGATTATGATGTCAATGGGAACAAAGGGAGACATTGAGTTATTTCGCACTAACGACTGCAGCCACCTGTCTCATTTACGACTAATATTTATTTGATTGCGAGCCCAATTCTGACGTTTGTATTGCCGATTATAGATAGCGATGAAATTAACAATTAACTCTTCGTAAACATTTGTTTGTTTATTCCGGTGGTGTTTCTAAACGTTTGTTACGTAATAATTTATATTTTATTGCTACACGTGTGGGGGAGGAGGATCTATTGCCTTTTTAGAAGATATATTGCTTAATCCGTCATAAAAATTATTATTATTAAGAAATTACGTTACATACAAAAAATGTACTTCTAGCTATTATGCATATTGCAAATGCTTTACCTTTTTTTTGAGCGTCCGTGGCCCAATGGGTAGACCTTTTAGTTCGCACTGATAGAGGGTGCACGTTCGATCCCGGGTGGAGGCGTGTACTAATGAGACATTTTCAGATCTCAAGTACACAATACGGACGCTCATACGGTGAAGGAAAACATCGTGAGGAAATCCGCACATAGTTGGTCCCAGACGTATTGACTAGTTCTTTCCTCTGGACTAGGCCGACTATGTTGCGAGAATGTCGTATGTGCTTACTGCTTGGGCAAGCATACGGACATTTTTTAAACCTTGTCCCAGGTACTACATTACTTGAAGAGTGGTTACTTCGCTCTGAAAATACTGTATAAATAATTCACAATGGATGCAAAGGCGTTGCTACCTTTTTTGCAATTTCCTCTGTCAATTTTTTGATATTTTAAGAAATGAATTTATTCATGTTCAGAGATGTAATTTATGTAGAGACATTTACGTCTACCTAGTAGGTACACAATTCATCAGATACAATGTATTTAATTGCTAGGGTCAGTATAATTAATCCCGAATAAAACTTTTGAACAAAATCAATTTCCGTAAATTAACATTTAAGATGCTATTGAGGAATTAAAAGGCTGTATTAGGCCAAGTTTACGGCTACCGTTAACAGCGTTCATTGTAAAGCGATAAAACAATCTCGAAACACCGCGATTTATGACCTTAATGCCATAAAATTAACGTTTTAATTTGTTCGGAGCAATTCAAGTTTATGGTGCTTTCTTTAAAGCGCAGCCACTGCGCCATTTCACGGCTATTGTCATATGAAACCGCCGACGATTTGAACGTACGCAAATTACTTTCCTTCTTTACGATGCCTTTTACTGGGTCCATAATGACGTGTGACCGGACACGCCAATTCGAGTCGTAGGGTTTCCTTTTAGGGTTCATTTTGAGTTTAGCGTTTCTCCGTTTCCATTACTGACGTTTCTACCTCAGCGGAGTGACAAGAAACCAATCCCTCGAGATTAATAAATTATCCCGTGTACGTATAATTATCTGGTTTCATCATCGTCGGCTCGCTACCTATGGTAATTAGCTAATTCATTAGCTAATTACCATAATCGTAAATTATTCGTTGTGCAACCGATTTTATGAAAAAAGGTGTGTTATTTACAAAAGCTACGACGTAGCGCGTCAGGTATCGATGTGAAAATTGCAAAAGAATTGCAGACAATTCCACAACTTTACAATTTTCTTTTTTTTTTACTACTCCAGCAGACGCCTGCTCTACGTTTAATGTTTTTATCATACAACATAATATTTCATAACATAACAAAAGAAGAGTTGATATCTCTAAAAACCGTAGCTCTGTCTACGCTACTACTTACTACTAGCCATTACTTCTCGACGGGGGTTCCCATAGGGAAAGTAGATAAAAAGATTTAATTCGATAAATACCTAAAATGACAATTATCCGTAGGCATATTATTGTCCGGTTCCTACATCGCGGTGGTTATACAACGTATCAAATAAATAACATCATAATAAGAGGTAAAATGTTACTTAAATCAGTATGCGCCTGTTTATGATATAGCTTTCGAGAAAAGGCTTAAACGCAGATTGCGAGCGTGCAGATTGACGCATCGCTAATATGCTCCCAGTTTTACAATCGGCCGGTCGTAAATTTTTATTCTTAATTTTTTTTTTCAATATCGGTCGTATATCGGACATGTTATTGCGCGCTTTATGGCTCCTCACTGATTTTATAACTTCGTCAATTGCAACGGTCCAACGGGAGCCGTATTGGATATTGTTGCCATTCGCGATTAAAAAAATGGGTGCGATTGAAAAGGGTCAGCTCACAGAGAAATGCGGCGTGGTTCTTTAATCCGTCGATCACCAATTCCTGGAAATCTTTTGTTATCGCGGCCCATATGGGCCTTACGGGGCTTGAATCTTGATGGGATAAAGATGGTGATCCAAAATCCAACTTTTTGACTGAGTGATAACAGGTGACATGAGATGGATACGAGTTATGTGGCCCAGCTAAAAATATTATAATTTAACTTGTATAAAATTATTATTATAGTGAAGAAATATCATACCGCTTTTCAGCGTAAATTTCCGCGTAGCATCTTGATGATTGACGCAGTGATAATGCTAATCCTTTACAATAGAGATGTGCCGATCATGACTTTGACCGACTAGCCGACTAGCCGATTAGTCGGCTGCAAAGAAGCTGACTAATCTAGTCGGCCAAGCCGATCATGGTTTCGGAAGTTTCCGTAACGCTTCTTTACTGTTGTTTCGCGGGTAAGTCGCACACGCCGCCTGCAAACGTGTCGAATCGTGCTATCTGGTTTAAATGTTTACCTCGCGTGCGTTACTTTATTTTGTTTCTATGATATAATTGATGGTTTTCATTCAATATTTTATGTACATGAAATCTCGATTTAATAATACGTACTTAATTTGTTGCTAAAATTATAATTTACAAAAATAATTTCTTTACTAGCAAGTAATTTCAGAAAAACTTCATAATTTTAAAATGTGTAACACTGATTGAGTGTGATATGAACACATTATAAATAATAATAAAAGTTTTTCTTTAATGTAATTTTAATAATAGCAAAAAAGTAAAAAGCCGAAAGTCGGCGCTTTTTGCCGACTATTCGCCGACTAATCGCCGACTACAAAAGTGGCCGGATAGTCGGCTTTACCGACTAGTCGGCGACTAGTCGGCACATCTCTACTTTACAATAACTTTTTTTGTATATTAAAATAGGAAAAAAGTTCATAATTGATAACTGAAACTTATTTGAGGTTCAGTGCCTACCATAAACTTAATATATAGGTATATTACCTTTATGGTGCCTGCTGTCTATATAAAACTGTAACAAACTATAAAGTTGACATATCTTAAATGTGTCATGTAGGTAATAGGTATTTCATTAGTTAGTTTATTAGGGCCAAAATTCTAAGTCTGGGAAAATGGATAGATGCCGTTGTGAGGAGTTCTCTGACGCTGTGAAAAAGCTTAAAGTTTTCACACCGGGAACATTGAGATCTCAATTATTGGAAGAATTTGATAGTAAGTTCTATTCAATTGATTTTAAGTTTTGCTCCATACATTTTAAGGCCAAACAACAACTTAAGAGCGGTGCATAGTCTTCGTTTTGGTTGCTTTTTCGTCTCTAGTATAAGTGTCAAAATTATTTTTTCAGTGCGGTGATGATTATAGTGAGGGAGCCCTAGAACAAAATCTGTAATCAACAAAACTTGGTTGACTACGGTATCCTAAAACAGAACCCTAACTAACTGATTTTTTGTATATTGGTAGGTTAATAGTTATATAATTGAAGAGTAACATTGTCCTACAAATAGAACAATCCATATTATAGGACTATCAAATCAAAGTATGAAATCCTTTCTATCTCTGTTAGCTACCACTTTCAAGATTTTACGCAGATAAAAATGTTGTTTGTCTTATCAAAATGAAGCTACTCACAAAAAATAAGCTTGTTAGTCATCACAAAAAAAGTGTTCAAGGGCTCCCGTACAACTATTTGCTTATTATATTTTAGTATTATATACTTACTTAATGACATTGATTTTATTTCAGAGTCTAGTTTCATAGTAACATGGGTAAGATCTACTGCAAGTTGGGAAGATTTAAATTTCTCGAAGCCTAGGGTCTACAAAATTGAACAGCAAATGAAACGAGAACACGATAATGTTAAACAAATGTGGTGCCCTTACAGAACTTTTGGACGAAAATAAATTTACAGCAATATTTGTGCTAAATACGTTTATTTTATTTGAATTAAAAAATTCATCCCTTTTTAAATAAAATGATAAGTCGTTATATGTAACTGACTACCCCATTGAAGTCTTTTGTAAGGCAGATGTGAGATGGCAGACATCAAACTGTATATCTGGGTGCACGGTCGTGCACCCGCCGAGACGAGCCAAGCGAAGCGCAAGGGCACTACCTACCTTTTCTCGAAGTGTTTCGCCGTTTTTTTGAACCTTCATAGAATTGGTTTCCGTTGTAGCAGATAGTTCATATTTTCAGGATATGATGTCATCAATAGATTTATTATGCATAAAAAGTCTCAATTGAATAGCTCTTATACTTTAGATTTTATTGATATCTAAAATACGCCGATTTCGTCACGTACACTGATGGTCATCAAAATGTTTGGCCACTTCCTGAAGTGCTAGAAAGCTGAAATTTGGTATGTGATCTAAGTTTAGTATACAACCAACAAAAAAATTCATAAACTTGTAATTTTCGTCCCCCATCCCCTAAAATTGGGGGGTGGAAGTTGACCCTTATAGAGTTGGTCTCCGATGTGCCAGATAGTTTATATTTTCAGGATATTATGTTAATAATAGACTTATTAAACATACAAAGTCTCAAATGAATAGGTCTAATACTTTATATTTTATTGATATCTAAAATACGCCGAAATTTGGTTATAGCTTATACGCCGTAAAATAAGTTTAGTAGGGGGGTAATTGAAGTTTAAATGAGACTTTCACCAATTTTATGAATAAGGACATGAAAGCTTCCACGGTATGGACATTAACTAAAAACGTCTGAATAAAAAATAAAAACACTAAGGCCTACTTGCGCAGATCTGAGTTAAAGTTAACTCTGAGTTAAACATCATGTCATCTCTATAACTCACTTGGTGAGTGACACTTTAACTCAGATCTGTGCAAGTCCGTCTAAAAAGACTAAAAAGACTGCCTAGCAAGTAGAAACTTACAAAAAGGACTGAAATCCCACCAAAAACATTTCATGTAAAAGTTACCTCGACGACCACAAAAGGTTTGTCCTGTGAAAAAGACATCAAATCTAATGTAGAGCCAAGCTTCTGAATCGACGCGGCCTAACTCTATCGACCCTAACTCCAACAAATTCTACATAATATCAGTAAGTATGTATCTATGGCTTGGCAGTTTCGTTACTTATTTCAGATCAGAATCCAGAAACTAAATATTCGACACAGCGAAGCCATACATATTTACGGATATGTAGAAAGTGTTGAAGTTAGGATCGATAGAGTTAGGCCGCGTCTATTCAGAAGCTTGGCTCTACATTAGATCTGATGTCTTTTTCACAGGGCGAACCTTTTGTGGTCGTCGAGGTAACTTTTACATGAAATGTTTTTGGTGGGATATGTATATACGGACGTATTGTTTTGTTCTTGTCTGTCTAACAACGACTTTATAAATTAAAATCAGTCAATGGGGAAATAATATTATGTTGATCGTCGTAGTAGTATCTTATGTACATAACAAAATTAAGTGATAATACTTTAGGGTACTTAATTGCTTATGTGTCCATTACATGAGTTCGCTGTGAAAGTAGCAGCACTGAAAGAGCTTTTTTTGTAATTTGTATATTGTATGCAAGCGCAACTACTTTCACAACGAACTCTATAATATACTATATAGGGGACCCATACACAGTCTTTTTAGGGTTCCGTACCCAAAGGGTATAAAAACGGGACCCTACTACTAAGACTTCGATGTCTGTCCGTCTGTCTGTCTCCAGGCTGTAACTCAGGAACGGTAATAGCTAGACAGTTGAAATTTTCATGGATTATGTATTTCTGTTGCCGCTATATGACAACAAATACTAAAAACAAAATAAATTAAATATTTAAAGGGGGCTCCCAAGCTCCCCATACAACAAACGTGATATTTTTCAATTTTTGCTCGATTCTAATGATGCCAACAGGTAGGCACATGTTCACAAAATACTTACCTAATTCTTTTTATACTTGATAATTAGTATTAAATTTTAAATGAAATAAATAATTAAGGGGGGCTCCCACACAAAAAACACAATTTTAGCCTTATTTTGCTCTATAATGGTACGGAACCCTTCGTGCGCGAGTCCAACTCGCACTTGACTGATTTTTTTATCACTTAGTTTTGTTACACCCTGTAATAGTCGATTTTGTTGTCGGTAGGTAAGTTCTACAAGAGTCTATAAGTACATAACGATTAACGATCTTTAATATAATTTTTACTTCTTCATTTTCATAACCACCTAACCTTTGTGGATGATTTATACAGCATTTTCAGAGCCAAGTAACCACTCTTCAAATACTGTAGTGCCTGGGATAAGATTTTAAATGCCTGTATGGTTGCCCAAGCGCGTACGGCATTCTCGCAACATAGTCGGCCTAGTCCAGAGGAAAGAACTAGTCAATACGTCTGGGACCAACTACGTGCGGGTTTCCTCACGATGTTTTCCTTCACCGTATGAGCGTCCGTATTATGTACTTGAGATCAGAAAATGTCTCATTGGTACACGCCTCCACCCGGGATCGAACCTGCACCCTCTGCAAGTGCGAACCAAATGTCTACCCATTAGGCCACGGACGCACATAGATATTATTATTATAGAAGGCAAAATTAAGTGTTTTTACAAAAAAGTCTTTCAAAAAGCTTCAAATGAGCTTATCAACTTATGGATGAATCTTATCTTAATTCTACGAATAATAAAAACTAAGGAAGAGTAACTCCGTCAAAAAACATGCTCCAAAACACTTGTCAAAAAAGTGTACCTTAGGTTCACTTTTCATACATTTGCAATATTTAGGTGACCTTGAGCGGTATAAAGGCTGACGTTACATGACAGTTCGAATGGAACCAAATTTAAAACTGTATTAGTATGGGAGTTAAGTTTCCTTAGGTTTTATTATTCGTAGTCTTAATTACTAAGATCCATAAGTTATGTAGGTACACTAGCTTTTCATTTTTGAAGTGAAAACTTCTTTAGCGGTGTTGAGCACTTTTGTGGGATGGGTAAAAACTGTGAAACTCGCGTCAGATTTTCGTGTTGATCGAAAAACCATAGAAAAACCGTAAGACGGTTGGAGAGTAGTGTTTTGTGTCGAACTCGAACTCGAACTCGAACTCGAACTCGAAAACTCGAGAACTCGAAAACTCGAAAACTCGAAAACTCGAAAACTCGAAAACTCGAAAACTCGAAAACTCGAAAACTCAAAAACTCGAAAACTCGAACTCAAACTCAAATTGTAAGGGTTTCGATTAATTAAAAAAATCGATTTTTTAAATAATCGATTTTCAGAAAAAATGGGTTAAAAATGCACAACGTTAATAATCAAGTTTTCACTTCTGCCGGCACTCCCGGAGTGCAACCCGTCTTTTTTTAAAATTTTTTTCTATTTTTTTTTAGATTACTAGATAAATGGATTTCACAGCCTTGTGTAGAAATCCATTTATCGCGCGGAAATCGTACATTTTCCATAATGGAAACCACGTAATAAGTATTTTCCTTTGCGCTCTATCTAAGTATTTAATTTCCCAAAATCATTTCAGTGTTAAAAGATATCAGACAGTCCGATAGACAGACTTTTCGAATTTAGCTTGTACACCTGAATATTATGTGTTCGTGCTTACTAATTTTTATTGTTACTTTATATTTTTTGAGAAATTTGAAAACTTGCCATAATTTTATGTTGGAACTCGAATGTTACTGAAGTTGGAATACTAATGATACTTAATATCAGTTTCCGTAACCATAAAGATATTATGCTCTTATATTTTGGTCGTTAATTTATTGTGTAACTCAAATCGAGATCAGTGATAGTGTGTCGTTATCAGCTGTGTGTAATAATACTATTATAAATTATATATTTTATTAGACGCCATTAAAATAAGAATATAAATCTATACGGCCAGTGTATACGGAAATATCACATACTAAACAATTAGTATATTGTACGAATGGCGCACACTGCACACAATTCTCTATCTTTTCTAGATTAAAAAAAATCTAAAGACTATTTGTTCTTTTGTTCAAAATGTAAAGGAAGGTACTTAAAATATTTTTAGAGGTCGTGTACCTAACTAGCCTAATGAGACATTAATGCATTCACATTAATGAATCATCAAAATATCATCTATAAACTTTTACAATTTATTGATTTTTTATAAAAAATCTTATTTAAATATAATTAATACTGCCCACACTATCTTTCACTGCCTCTGAATTTGCCGATAACAGTCTGTAAAATTATCGCGCAGATAATGTTAATAAATTAAGCCATATAAAACCAGATTAGGAGTTACTGCTGGAAATAAATATTAAAAAGCGTCATTAATTACCGCAATTGTAACGAGTTTAATCTATTAGGGGATTCGTAATCGATATGTGAGGCGAGAGGCTCCGACGAGACGAGAGGCAAGAGGCGACGAGACCCTCTAGCCAAGATGTTTTCTTTATCGCTTGTTTATAAAATCGCCGATCAATGTTCAAATTGAAACATGAGTTGAATGTCGACTTTATTTTATCGAACGCTTATGTAAATGTTTTACATTTTGATCGGCGATTCTATATAGAACAATAAAGAAAACGTCTCGGCTAAAGGGCGAGGTAGGCGAGAGGCTAGGCGACGAGAAGCGAGAGACAGAAGGCTCCCGCGTGTGCGCTGCCTTAGCCGCCTTAGCCGCTAATGTGAGACAGAGCATGTATAATGAATTAGAGAACGAGTCGGTTTTGCCCGGGTGGGCCCGATACGGATCCGATTTTATCTCGATACGAGATTCGTCTCGATTCTTAATTACTCGTAATGGTCCCGCGAGATAAGGGTTCTTTGAAACGCTTATGATTTCAATGCGTGAGGTAGTCTCGGCGGTTCTTAATGTGCCTCGTTTAACTTAATTAAGTCTTGACGTGATTATTTTGGGAGTGGGTGGGTCCGATTCGCCGTTTACGTGGGCTCGGACTTAGCTAAATGCTCGAAGTTACCTGTATGTGGCATTCTGTCCGGGCGGCTTCTGAAAAGAAAAACACTTCATTAATTATATTGCGACAGAACAGCGACCTTTTAAAAGATATAAAATAAGAAATAAATTGTTTCGTGGATCTCGAAAGGAAAACGCCTTTATGTTTTCAATTAAACCTCCAGCGGCTCATGTTTTGATTGCCGAATGTCCACGATCGATCTTCTCGAAATTAGCCCCTAATTAACAAACAAAGAAACGGCCTTGCGCCTAGAAAGATCCATAACTCAATTATAACAGGTCAAATGTTTAAAGCGCTATCACAACACAGGATCGGCGCGACGCGACGGCCGAAATATGAAGGCTCGTGAGTCGTGACATCTTTATCGGCGTTTCCAGCACGAAACGTTACCGCTGCGAGCGCGGCGGAAAACTACCGTGGCCACGATTAAAACCGCCCATTACGCACCTGGGGCACGCTTAAAACATAATTTATTCAAATTAAAAATACTTATCAAAATATGATGCGGTACTAAATCAGGAATTAAGTGAGCCGGTGCGTGCGACGAAAAATCAATGGTATCGCCGAGCCGATCACCGTGAACATCGAAATATGAATATTTTGTCACGCGAATATCAGTTAGTCTTAGGAAACAATGGCGCTAAAATAATCAGGGATCACTAGAGATTATTGCAGTAAAATTATTGTTTATCATAATATCCTATTTCATAAAATATACTTTTTTCGAGTTAGTCGTACTTTCCTGGAAATCGCATTTTCTTTGAAAATTTGTGCAGCTAAAAAAAATCTTGGAGGTCTACTATGATCATTAGATAGATTATATATTATGCGAAGGAAGATATTATGGAAATATTATGGAAGTAAAGCTACGAAAAAAGAAATAAATAAAAGAAAGCGTAATGGTAGTTTCCAGTTTTCAAGTTTTCACGCGTTTGACGTTATATTGCGAGCATAAACTTCGTCGTAAATTAATGACAGAATAAAATATTTAGTAAAAATAACTTAGATTAACTTCTTCTTTCTTCATATTTAATTTTTAATTTGCATATCAAAAGGAAGTGTGACCCAATATTTGTTTGTAAAATATTCTTGTACAACACGAATTTCCACTTTGTTTAAGCAGCTATTATGTATATTTCACTAATGCCTATATTTCAATGTCAGGTAGAGTACCTAAGTAGGCACGTCAGTATTTAAGTATTTATGAAGTAAACTAATAAGTGGAGACTATATTTTGCTATCACCTAGCAGTTAACTAAATAATAATAATAATTAAAGATAAAAAATATTTAATTAACATTCCTATAGTTATTACGGCGAAGTCCTGATATTTCTGCAAACACTTGTGATAAAAAACTAGCCAAGTGCGTGTCGGGCCACGCGCAGTATAGGGTTTCGTAATACCGCTAGTTTTTTTTTTAATTTTTGTGTGGTCAATGAATGTACATTTCTGGTACATTTATAACATGTTTTACACTACTAACAACATCATCTCAGTTACTTTCAAAGGAATTTGAACGAAAAGTTCCTTTATACTTCGCCGAATACATTTTTTTTAGTTGATCGACTATTACTCAATAACTTATGAAGTCTTCTTAGCCGTGATAGTTTTCCTTTTAAATTTAGCATATTTCCTACTCCCATGAATTTTTTCACATTTCTAGAAGCAACAGTTTAGCTGGTAGAAGGGGGGGACACTGGACTCTAACGATTTTTTTCACTTTAAAACTTAATATTTCACAAACTGATCCCTAAATCAGAAAATGATCTATAAATACTCGTAATAGTTTTAAAAAACCTATCCAACGACACCCCACACGATGGGGTGGTCACGAAAAAAAAAATTCCCCGCTTAATGTGTATAGAAGGCACCATAAAAATATATTTTATTCAGATTTTATGTACCATTTTGATGCCATTATCAATATGTGCACTCATGCCAAATTACAGCTTTGTAGGTCCTATAGTCTCTGAGCAAAACCGCGGACAGACAGGCAGACGAACAGACAGACAGACGGACAGACAGACGGACGGACAGGCCGAAACTATAAGGGTTCCTTGTTGACTACGGAACCCTAAAAACAGCTTTAAGTACCTTAAATTATTATTAATAATATTACAAAAATTAATTAATAATGTTTCGCGACGTTGTATAAAATTAATAAAAATATGTTGTAACATCGATTAATTATTATAATGTACGAAATAAAGTCGAAAGAAATAATGAAGTCCATAAAATCATTATTATTAGGTTGCAAATTTTATGTAGTAATGAATAATTTACTTAATGATTAAAATATTAAAATTTCTTCTCAAGATGGCCAATCAAAATGCGAAGGTGTTTATTGGGATTTGGCATACATAGGTGAATAGGCTACTTGACATATATTTAATTTCATTGAAAAAATGCATATTTCTAGTAGAACTTGGCATAGGAAACTGTATTTCACCCTTATCGTGAAATAAAAGCTTATGATTGATAATTAAAGTCGATTTGAAAATATGATTTTATGAAAATAGGAATTGTATTGACGAAAACGCTTTTGCGGTACTTCCGATCTGGATGTGACGTCATCTCATTTGTAATTTAATATCTTTTATTTATCGCGCTCGTTATATGTAAGTTTATTTGTACATAAATAATATGAATAAGCCTAGAAAGATTTATAAAATATATTTTCTTGAATAATTCAAATAAAACATCAGTTTTATATATTATCTCCATTTATTGTAGTTATAGGAAATGAAATGGCCAAAACTTTTCTACAAAAGTGTTCAACATTACAAATGATTTCTAAATTCTTTTTTAATTTTTTAAGCACTGTTAGACTCGTAAGTTTAGCACATAAAACTTTTTTCAATAAAGAAAGTATAAAATACAAAAAACATGACGTCACACTATGGCGGCACAATGGCGGACAGTGTTTTCGGCGCCATATATAGGGCATATTTTTCAATCAACATTTTTATGGGTTTCTACTGCTTAAAATATTAAAATATTGGTTTTTTTAGCGAAAATGAATGATTAAGAAGCGATTAGAATGAAGAAAAAAAATAGGTCAAGTAGCCTATTCTGTTAATATGTAAAATTTTAACGTAATATCTATTAGGACACCCTACTTCAGGGTTTCCCAACCTGGGGGGGGGGGGGGGGGGTAAAATAACTCTATTATATAATATAATATCTAATATTCTAAAGGGGTAACAGAGGTGGTATCGGTTTCTCTAACAGGTCATAGGGGTAATAGCTCTAAAAAGGTTGGGAACCACTGCCCTACTTGTTTATTGAACAAGATTTTGTCACATCTATTTCTTACAACAGGTGTATTCAAGATCGTGCATAATCAGAATCTTATTAGGGAATGTAGCACCTCTACGCCAGATTTCATCTTGTATATTTCGATAATTTGAAATTCTTAAAATACAGTAGGTATACAAAACCAAGTGCGAGTCGGACACGCGCACGAAGGGCTCCTTACCGTTTACCTTTTAAATGACCAGATCGCATTTAAAAAAAGTATTATATTTTTTTCTTATAAGACGGACAGTTGTATTGCAACTGCTATGATCTATGATGATTATGAATTTAAAAAATATATTTCTTTGTTTGAAACGCACAGCTGGCTATTTACATTGCTGCCACTTATAGTGCTGCTGCTACTCTAATGTTGTTGTTCGTAATAAATACTCATTACTAAAACGGAGCTATTTATTAAAATGAAACATGTCGGCCAATAAAACATCGAAGGCTTAAAAGCAACGATTCGTCAGTAAAGGTTGAGTGTGACCGCGCTTGCTTGTTTCGATCTGATATCCATCTGCTTTGCATATCCACCCGACCTAGTGGTGGACATTTTTTGATCTTATTGTCGATAAACATTGCCAGCTAATACTTAACTGGTTATTTTTACCTACAATAAGAAATTGCTTCTAGTAGTTTATTAAGATTCACATGGTGTAAATGTTTTAAAATCCCATTTTATTAGTTTTTACAACACATATAAGTACTTAGAATTATATAGATTTCAATAACCGTTAGCCGTCAACGCAGTATGCAGCTTCGAGCTGTTGACTGAGTAAGTATACAGAGAGGTATGTACTATGTATTTTACCAAATTAATATTCGTTTGTTTTTTCGTATTTTTTGTGCAATAAGATCAAAATTGTTTTTAAACCGTAAACTTAAAATGATAATCTACTCTTGTTACTTAAAACTTGCTGAGTGCGACTTCTTCGCAGTAACAAGTATGTAACTCAAACTCAGCACAGCTCAGAACATAGTGAAAAATAACCCATAGTTGGCGATTGGCAGTCCTCTTAATATGTGTTAGATTTTTGCCTGTAAATATACTATACCAATATGGTCTTTTTGTATCAATTACTCTTAAAGTGCCGATAGTTGTGTATTTAACATTACGTGTTGGGCCTCATCCTCCGTGCCCAGAGCCGTTTCGGTGCCAGCGAGCGTATCGAAATTGTTATGGGCCTATTAGCATAATATAATATTACAAGACGACATATTACGGCACTTCGTGACCACGCTACACATTAATTCCTGCTTTCTTTTGATTTATCATACATTTTCAGTATTTCCCCTTGCCATGCCTTTTAGTAATTATAAAATATCGCGGTGTATAATTAGGTAACAAAATTGTTCTGTCCTTGTTTCTTTATCTATCCGACTTCAAGCTTTTCATGTTAATTCAGTCTATAATATGCCTGTGACTTGCAATTATGTTTTTATTTATGTTTTATACTGAGCATAGGCTATAATGATTCCGATTTAAATGTCACTTACTCGTATAAAACTATTAAACGAAATGGCACATTAATTTAGATCTTAGACTAAATATTACCTGCAACTTCGTTGCGCAGAACTTTTTCCTAGATAAAAACTATCCAATGTAAAGGACATTGCGACAAAGTATCTCAGTAGCAAACATCAAAATCGTTGCAGCGGTTTACTTACTAAATATTAGGAAGGATTACATAGATGGTTCATCTATTTCGACTTGGGAGGGCCGCATCACTGGGCCGAGATAGTCACGATCCGGAATGGAATCCGCGCACCGGAAAGCACAAAAATGTATCTGGAAGTCGGATAAGGAAACCCGACAGCCGCACCCGCGCCGGCGCATACACAAAAAACACGAGTGATGACGATGGGAATAAAGCTAGTGATAAACCTCTCGTCAAGCATAAAATACCTTTTAAGGCTGGAATTACTTGCATCCGCGCGTTTTGGCAGCTACACCGCGTGATCACAAGCAAAAGAAATATGAAATATAAATATTATTCAAAAGTAGTCTACGATTAATCGCAGACTACTTTTACAGCGCAAATAAGTGATGCTTATGAGTCCGTATACGAAATTTTGCCAATGAATACGAAATTGCAAAGGCTCGCTACAGAAATATTATTAGGTTTTTTCTCCTTATTAGATTTTAAAAAATATATATTAATTATTAGATTTAAAATATATTTAAGCGCGGAAAGCCGATTCGAACCTTGCGGCGAATAATATAATGTGAGATTTAGGTTGTTTTGAATCATGTTTTTGGCACAATTTGTTTTTTTTTGTTTTTTCTCGAATTGGATAGAATTTTATCTGTAGACTATTTCTGTCGTTTTCTTTTTATGAATTACAGCTTCAAGTTGCGGAAATTAACAGCAATTCTTTGCCCATTTTCTCTAAAATTTTGCCGAGTTACATATTTTTTTACTCAACTATTTCATATTAAAGTGGTAAAAAGTTCCAACATTTTATAGACGACTTTTTCAACAGTACATTGTATTTTTTTCATACCGTTAAGACGTCAATACAATCCATAAACAGGTGATATTCTAAACCTTTTACAACAAAAATCACAAAACTGTCGCGGGTTTGAGTTGGATTATTTAAAAATACTTAAAAAAAATCTAGCTCCAACATTAGATTATAATTGAAATGATCTTACATGTTGTGCATTAAAACTTATAGAAATACTGTATTTTAACTGTTAAATCACGTCTGTTAAATCAGCGAAATCGGCAAATTTCGTATACGGACCCTTAAGTATATGAAAGCACCTTTGAACGCATTGCTATGACTAGTTGTCTAGAGCTTCGCTCAAAATAATATCTGTTTTAACGTTTATTGAAATCATAACTCGATAATAAAACCATTAGTTCCCGGTAGGCGTTGTTACATTATAACAACCGTAATTATTTGTTTAAGAACTAAGCAGTGATTAAGTTTAACTGAGAATGTGTCAGCGTTACCCCTGCTACGTTTTTGCCTCGCGTGTTACCGATTGTTTAGGAATATATTACACGAATATTTTGTGTACAATCGTATTATAAAGTGATTCAAACTTATAATTGAATAGTTATTATGAAAATTTTAGAGGTAATAAAAAATGAGATTTTTGTTACGAATACAAGTAAGGCAGATTTTTAATAGAGGTATATTTCAAGATTAGAATTAAATAATTTAATAGGTATCCTTATCGATAAACCAATTTTTTCGATAACAACAAAGATGCAATATTTCAAACACACAAACATTTTATTTTGACATAAAATCACTGTATTAATTGTGAAGTTTAATACGCATTTAATTATTTAATGAGCAACCTTTTCTACGTGACTGTCTTGAACTTATTTTGTGAGCTTTTGCGCCAGTCCCTATAAGCTTTTTATGTCAAGGCTGGCACTAATTGGAAGACGCATATATCACTCTATGACATCAACCTTAACTTTAGATTTATAAAATTAGATAGTAGGTTACTACTTTTTTAAAGTTTTTTTTTTTTACAGTAGCCCTTTATTTAAAAAAAAATATCGAAAAAAAAGTCGCTGTCCTTATTCATGGTAAGCTACTCAAGTAATCCATACTAATATTATAAATACGAAAGTGTGTCTGTCTGTCTGTCTGTCTGTCTTTCTGTTACCTCTTCACGCCCAAACCGCTGAACCGATTTTGCTGAAATTTGACATGGAGATACTTTGAATCCCGGGAAAGGACATAGGATACTTTTTATCCCGGAAAAATGTACGGTTCCCGCGCGATAAATTAATTTTGGCGCAACGGAGTTGCGGGCATCATCTAGTAATAAAATAAATTAATATCTACTTTGTCCGAAAATAAAAGCTACCGTAAGATATTTCCCGATGTGCCCTATGAACATATCATAGAAAATTATATCTGAATCGATTGAATAGTTTATAAACATGATGTGCTAACAAAAAAGAGACTAACACACTGCATTAATAATATTAACTATTAAGTATGGATTGAAAACAAAAAAATACAAACAAGATAAATCATTTAAATGTGCATTTCACAAATGAATAAGCATCATTAGACAAAGTAAATAAAGTATAAAGTGAGCATAAAATCGGTAGGAGCACATTAAGATATCGTCCGGCGACAGAGCTGAATTATACGCCCAGTTAAAGAATAACACCGTGAGAGAGGGTTCTGTGAACTGTAGCATGCCCATTTAGTACTAAGATAAAATATTATCCTCTACAGTCCTCTACACTTTAAATATTTCGTCCTTCATTTGATAAATAATATTCGTATTTTTATAAAGGTCACGTTGTTTAGAATCCCTTTCTATGAAAATACGCCTCAAATGGTTGGCCAGCTTTGCAAATTGCAAATAACTATGATGTTATCTATTCATCGCAAAATATTTTTGTTAAAATACCATTAGAAAAGTCCCGTTAACTAAAAATCTCAATCTCTGCATCTGTATCAATTTATAGATCAGTATCGTCGACAGATATTTTTTTTATTATTCATTGGAAATATTTAAAATTGTGTCATCACTACGACATATAAGTTATCATAATCTGATCACACACAGCTCGGATCAATGAAACCCAGAAGCAATAACGATTAAAAACGGAAAAAATGTTTCCGAAAAGTCCGAACGACAGAAATTCCGACCAATCCGGAGTTGCGGAACCCGAATAAAAACGGGCCCCGATTCCAGTGGCGATAGCCGGTAAAAAACAAACTACTGAATTGATTAGCATAAGACGACACCTCCGGACCCCCCAGCGTCGCTCTCAATTACAGCACTTGTCTCGCGGTGAGCGTCCCGTCCGCCCCGCGCCCGCGCGATTGTGTGGGTGACTTTTATGCCTATGATTGGTGTTTGATCTGTGCTTAGCTAAACTTCGCTCACTGAAATGCTTAGACGGTAAGACTTTGGCTGGCGTGACTATATTAACCTTTCGTACTTTACACGGCAACGGATGTTACATTTTTATGAATTTAGTATGGGGATGAAAAAATGTTGTAGCTCTTAGCTCTTTTACATATTTTGTAATCGAAGCAGGATAGTTTAATAAACTATGGAAAAAATATAGAAACTAGTTTTTATTAATTATAATTATGTATTAAACTTCTTTAGCAGCGTTGCATACTTTTTAGGGTTCCGTACCCAAAGGGTAAAAACGAGACCCTATTCATGAGACTTCGATGTCTGTCCGTCTGTCTGTCCATCTGTCTGTCTGTCTCCAGGCTGTATCTCAAGGACCGCTATGTGGCTACTGTGGCTAATTAAATGTGGCTATAGCTAGAGTTCTGAAATTTTCACAGATTGTGTATTTCCGGTGCTGCTATAACAACAAATACTATAATAAAAATAAAATTAATATTTAAGGGGGGCTCCCATACAACAAACGTGATTTTTTTGGCCTTTTTTGCTCGTAATCAACAATGATAAGAGGTAGGCACTTGAAACTTTCACGAAGGCCTTAAATATATGTGTTATTTAATAATTCTTAATAATATTTAAATATAATAAAAAATTAAGGGCCTAACTAAAGGCCTCCCATACAAAAAACACAATTTTTAGTCTATGTTTGCTCTATAACGGTACGGAACCCTTCGTGCGCGAGTCCGACTCACACTTCGACTCGATCGGAAGCTCGTAAGCCATCAGTGCGGCGCAGGATAAGCCTCTCTTCTGTTGTTTCGTTGTCACTAGCAGGCGCTTCTGGAGTGCAACAGTTATTTTTGTACCACTTTTCACATTCTTTCCTTTGGTTTTCGATGACTTTGCCCCGTATTGTAAAGTTAACGAAATATGCATATTGAGTGTATAATGTTCGTTTCGTATCAGCGCGAGTTTCGCGTGACTTGCCTAATACAAAATATATGTGTATCGAGCACCAATTAAAATCAAATAAGCAAAGGCCTGTGGCTAATTAATTACCAAAATACGATATTTCCCGAACTGGAAAACTCATTTCTTTTGCTATTATAATAGAATAATAGAAGACGACTTTCCGTTTCGTCGTTTCTCGCGCGGTAACCGTACATTTTTTCAGGAAATAATTAGTAATTACACGAAACTCAAATTATATGCATACCAAATTTCATCAAAATTGGTTCAGAGGTTTAAGCGTGAAGAGGTAACAGGCAGACAGATAGACATACATACTTTTGCATTAATTATTACTATGGTCATTATTGCCTAGCCTACCGATTTGAAATTATATAACGATGATTTCTATTGCATTTGTGTTCCAAGTTCCCAATGCAAAACGCGAACGGTAGGTACCTAACTGTTGAAATCGAGCTTTGCGATCGTAAGCATCGTAAGCAAGTTTAATTAATAATTTGATAACAGCGCCCGCGGTAGAAACGCTATTTTAACGCATTAGCGAATAAATATATCTTCATTTACTTGTACTGGTCGCGCAAAATCCGAGCCAGCTATGAGATAGCCGACTGTCACACGGTCATGTGTTTGCGCACAATTTTGTTAATACATCTGGTTCAAAACAGCGCAAATGCTTTAGAGTGTAATATCCAGAAAATCAAACCGATTACTTGACTTTAATTTTTCATATTATTATTTAAAGTGTAAGTGTATTTTAGCTTTTTGTTTTCTACACTTTAAATACACAATAACGCCATATTATTAAAATATATACCTATATATTTAATTTTTTCTTAATTTTTCCTAACTATAGATAAAAAATCTACTATAGTAATCAAGTAACTTTTCCTCCTTTTCCAATAAGTACAATGGACATAATAGCATTATTTCTACTTTATAATACACATGATAACAAAATATAAGTCTATGAATGCGCATTTAATTGGCTGAACCGTACTAGTTACAGCCTTACAGGACGGTGTAATCGGCGGCGGTGTTGGCTCGCATGTCCCCAGATGAAGATAGCGACACCGCGGCGCATTTGCATTTCTTCGCCACACAGCGCGAGACCACCCCACGGCCAATGGCGTAATGTTATTCACTCTCCTCCTTTTGTTCCATGACCTTTATATTCGTTTTATTTAATTGAGTGACAAATCGGTTCGGTCTTAATTAAGGTTTGACGCTACCTCAATCAATGTTGGTCTAAATGTGGGGATTCTTAATGCGTTTGGGTGGCACCCGATTTATTATGGAAATCAGGTTAGAGGTGTACCTCCAAAGCCACATTGTCAATATTAAATAAAATACTTCAGTATAATTCTGCCTGACTGTTTTAGGAGAAGCTGGAGTCATATGGGTACCAGTTACTTATTACAAAATTTATAGAGGTACCAGTAATACCAAAATGTATAAAGCGAAATTACCATACATTTTAGAAACCTAACTTGGCTGTCAAAAATATAGAACACAATTTGAGTACGTACCCAGACCGTTGAGCCTCAGTTAAGAGTTAAGACACCTGAAGCTGCGCCTAAATAATACGCTGTAAGACAGCGCCAAACTGTGCTTGCGTATTATTCAGGTGTAAACTGAAAAATAGCAGAACTATTTGCATTTTCGTGTCGCATGAAATACGTTTATATTACATGCTAAGTCTAGCTCTAAAATTTTAATTAGACCAACAAAATTTACATTTCGCCCCTTGACGCAGTAACTAGGGTAGGCTTAATTTATTATTTGAATAAAGAAGTAAATCTTATTTTTGAATTATACGTTTGGCCATTATGTGCTCGATTATGAGTGTAATTTTAGTGTTTGCATAACAAAATTTCGTAAAATTGTTACGGTGTGACCTAAAATGTTACGTCAATATCTAAAATAATTAATAATAATAGGACTATCACCACCTAACTTACAGAAATTAACTTAAAAAAAATTTAAAAAGTTTATAAAGAAACAAAAGCTCTACTACGACAAGTGTGATTTTTTTTCTCTGAATTTTAAGGCACTGACTAAAATGCCAACCGACACAATAACAGGCTGGTCTGAATCAGGCGACGTCGAGCGGCGCGGTGCCGGTGCATCGCGTGTCGCTCACAACGGCTCTATAATGAGATGTTGATGAGCCGTTCCGTTTTACACTCAATTTTCGCACCTCCGACTACCCTCGCCCTGTAATTCCACGTAATTAGCTCCCCATACGTTCGCAGCGTATAAATTATTGTCTCGTTTATTACGCAAAGTGCACGGGCGAAACGTCAATGGACGAATTGACCAATTATACGCGATTTAAAAATTCTCCTTTTCATAATCTGGACGTCAGGATCGTTTCTTTCGAAACGGGAGGGCAAAAAACCAGTAGCAAATGAAGTTCTAAATTGGTTAACTCGTTTCGCGGCCGGGCCGCCGGGGAACATACGAGGCATAAATGAAGACGTGATTGCGTATTCCCACCGAGTCACAGGGGTGACACTCCGTGTACATGAGCGCTCTCGCGCCGGTGACCTTGAACGGAACGTGTACACCGCTATGATTGACACCGAAATGGAATTTAGACTTGTGCCAAAGGAAAGATGTATTTAAATTATATATTATGTGTAATACAATTTAATATAATAATAAAATAATAATCTTAAAATTAAATTACTTAAATTTTATAAATTATATTCATAATATAAAAATTATTATTCATAATAGGTATAAATCTAAATTTGAAAATTATTTATTTGATAAATTATAATAATTATAATAAAGGGGAAAGATTTTATTGTTAATTTTTTGTCTGTTTGTAACGAATAAGCTCCGAAACTACTGGACGATTTGAAAAATTATTTTACCATTAGAAGCCGACATTATCCCTCATGAACACAGGTACTTTTTACCGCGGGAAAATGCTTCATTCTTACGAAAAAACTTACCTAATAGAACAACGACGGGAATCAGAATGGGAATTGTCCATTTTTTTTTAATTTTGCTCCTTACAAAAACATTTCGAGGAATAAGGTCAGTGATCGTTTTTCTGTATATAAACGAAAAAAATACCCATTAGTTACTTATATTTTTGAACAAATATGTTTAACCTTAGTTTGACCTTCAATGGCGTTAAATTAGCAATAAATTCGACCAACATTACGTTTCGAACTTTTGGTAAGCTTCTCGTATCAGCTTTCACATAATGAGAACTTACATTTGACGAACCAGCCTTTATAAATAAGATTGAAAGGAAAAAAAACATACTGCAGAGGTCAATTGGCCGCCGATGACGACGTCAGAGCGAAACTTTAAAAATTTATTGAGAGAAAACTAGCCAATGAATTTCAAAATTATTTAATTTGTATTCTTAAAATACCCTATTTTAACGAAAAAAAATATAAAAAGTACATGTGATTTTTTTGGACAATGCCCATTGTCAGGTGCGTGCGATGCGTGCAGGAGTAGCGCGCTCGCTCCACCTACTAGTCAGCCCTCGTACCGAATAATCCCAGGGTTGACCGCTCCGCGCCCCGCGCGCCGCGCACAGCCCCCGCGCCGATCCAGACACGCACACATATCCGTGAGCGATTTTACGAGCACACATGTTTAAGTGTCGCTTCTTTTCGCGTAGTGTATATATTCTTTGGCCGAGTGCAGACATTGTCCGATGCGGAAAAAATGTGCAGGCAGACAGGGAAGTAATAGCTTCCCCTAGGAGCCGGTGTGATAAATAATTGCATTTTTACCAACTCTCACAATAGCTCTTTCAAAATATATATCGCTTAGTAACATTGTTTGCACAATTGTTCGCCTCTTAATAAAACTTTTTCCTTTCCAACAGGCAACATAGTATACAACTAAATTTTTTGCCTAGTTAGCACATATCTCTCAAAGAAGATGGATAGCCTCGCTTGTTAGCTCCATACATAAGAATGAAAACACCAGCGGCCGGGATCGTGTTACTAATTACCGCAGTCCATCAGGTGCCCTTATTGGCGATTCACGGGCGTGTCCTTTTTTCGTGGCCCTTATGTGGCCACTGAATATATTAATTAAGTCCCACATATACATAGCGATTTGTACATGTTTCATCAATACGGCATCATTACACAATTTAAATCAATCAGGTTTCGCTTATTTAGATTAATTTTTACATATCCATTTGAGCCTAGAAGGAAAACGGCTAATTTGCTTTTTATAGTATACGGTGAGTAATTTGTACGTGAACTTAATTTTAATTAGACTGATTGCAAAATCGTTTCATCTCATCAGTGGACACATTTTATGGACTCATTGACTTGTAAAATGGAATATTTAGGATTGAAAATATTTTTTCGGGCTTTGTTGATTTGGAAGTTCATTATGTGACTTACCAGTAGTTGATTTAGAATAGTCGGTAGTACCTTTATATTGTATTTTTCCTAGACTCTGAGTACTAAGTAACTCCTAAGGTCTGAGTACTTACTTAATTGACTTGAGTCTTATTTTAACTTCTTTTAAAGAATAAGATAGCCTCACTTTCTTACTAGTAAATAGTGTAAACGATGTTAATTAGTAATGTTTAACAAAGACATCAGAATTATTATCCATACTAATATTATAAATGCGAAAGTGTTTCCATCTTTCTGTTCCCTCTTCACGCTTAAACCACTTTGCTAAAATTTGGCATGGAGATACTTTCAGTCCCGGGAAAGGCCACTGGATACTTTTAATTTCGGAAAAATTAAGGGTTCCCTCGCGTATTTTGGCGCAACGGAGTTGCGGGCGTCATCTATTATTATTATTATTACAATTCTACTTGTATCAAGTTTAATAAAAGACGCTATTCTTCGTAATGGTCATATCTAAAGATATAAAAGAGTACTTCTTGGTAGTTTCCTTTAGAAGGATCAAGAAACTTCCTGTTACATCGGCTCCGCCTACCACTTTACAATTCAATGAGTTGTTACCTCCTTAAAGACAAAGCTAACCGCCATCATTCTTATTCTTTTATCCCCTTATCTGTTATTAAATTATTTACACAGCAGACTTATGCAACGTATCAGACAACATCTTTAATTATTAGTCAGCAGCCTTGCTTATATTTATTGCCAATGTCTTCTTTAGACTTAGATTACTTCTACCATGTTTTTAAATAATTGCATAGCTAAGCTAAGCTTTTACCGTTGGCTTTGAGCACGGCGACCGCATCAATAACATCCGTAACGAAAAAAACCTCACACTCGTCTAACGTCGTTCCAGTTCGATAGACTTCGACACGGTGTTTGTCGTGTGCGTGTGACTAGTCACACATACGAGTACGTCATACGTCATAGAATACGTCTAGACGTATGCGTGTAGAATAGCTGCTAACTGCAATAGCTTTACCGAGCAAGTCCCCGAGAGCCAAACGTATTTTTTAAATTTCCCTGTGTATAGTAATGGTTATCTTTACCAATAGACCGTTTTCCTCAAATGTGCTTTTTTAAGAAGGTCACCTGTGTATCACAAACACATTTAATTGCTTTTTTACTGTCTCTTTGCGTTGGTGAGGACAGCCATGTTTCTCACGTAATAAAATAAAGAATTAATTATCAACAAGTATTTACATTTCGATCGTAAAAGATTGATACTGCCTCAATACATTGTTGTTAAATATTTTTTCGTGTAGGCATTTTTTAATTACTTCCCGTGTTGGCGTTCGAGATATCTATGAGTGTTGTAATTTAAAATAAAAAGAATTAAAATCTTTAGTTTGTATAATTACGCTTTTGTAACTAGCGTCCCGGTACATGCTTCGCTTTGTATAAAGAGAATTAATTAAAAAAATTTGAACTTACTTGTAGGTTCTATCTATTATATATACTAAAAAAGGTTTCAATTTAACAGCAAAATCCACAATAAAAAATGATCCGGCATTAATTGAATTCATTTGTTACAAAAATGTGATAAATGAAGAACCGCTCGACCGAATTTGTGCAAACTTCACATAAACCATATTTTACTAAATAGTCGGAACAAAGCCTAAACATTTGGTTTGGATAGGTGAACCCGTTCTTGAGTTATAAAATTATAATGAAAAGTGGCATTGATTTTTATATGAATAGAGATAGAGATTAAGTAAATAGTCTTTTTCTGTTTTGATTTCAAACTACTCAATATAATCTGCTATAATGTAGATTTCAAAACACATTCCTTTTAAATTAATAACAAGCTAACTTTAATAGACAGCGCAGTGTTTATTTAACTCGTTAATTAGATTTTATCCTTGTCCTAATATGGAAAATTAATTGAATCGGATTTGAACAAAAAATATAATAACAAGTCATTTAATCGAAATTTAAAGTTTAATATCCACAAAGTTACACTTGACCAGCTTCTAAACTTATATTTTACACTAGGATACAGAAAGTATCTGAATTCTGAATGTCCTATCAGAAAAAAAATTCGTAAGCAAACCTACTTTACTTAGTCCACAAAAGTATAGGTCTACCAGTATCTGATGGCAAAAAGTGAGAAAATAAATTGACTCTAGCAATACCGGGGTAATAGGAATAAATATTTTGATCCTTTTTTTATAGCGGCTAATTCTGTGTGTGAAACATGCAAATATAAAAATGTATCCAATGATCAACAATATTTTTTAAATTTTTTCCATCAAATGCTGGTAGACCTATTTAAATTCAATCTTTATTAAAAATTACTGTTATTCTAAATATTCTCTAAATAATTCACCTGCTTGCAAATAAGGCATAAAACCAGATCAATTTCCAGATTACTACAAACAAAGGATAGGCATGTCCTAATAAATTAATAAGTTATTGCTTAGGTTTTATAATGAGGGGCACTAATAAGGTAATTTACATTGAAACTGTGTACTGACAGTAGCAACGTCTAATAAAGAATGTTAACAAGCCCGATAACGATGGACTGTCTACATATTCATATCACGACGAATACACCATGTTATGTCATCACCTAATTAAATTATTGTAGCTTTAAAACGAAAGCGGAAAAAATTACTTAAAAGTGCGCGGTTTCAATGTTATATCTCTAGAGTAAATTTTAGGTTTCCAAAATGTGTACCAGTTACCACATTATACTAAATACCTTAAGATATATACGAAATTTTGCCGATGGATACGAAATTGCAAAGGTTCGCTACAGATATAATATTAAGTTTTTTCCCCTTATTAGACTTAAAAAAATATATATTAATTATTAGATTTAAAATATATTTAAGCGCGGAAAGCCGACTCGAGCCTTGCGGCAAGTAATATAATATGAGATTTAGGTTGTTTTGAATCGTGTTTTTTGGCACAATTTGTTTTTTTTTTAATTTTTTATTTTTTCTCGAATTGGATAGAATTTTATCTTTAGATTATTTCTGTAGTTTTCTTTTTATGAATTACAGCTCCAAGTTGCCGAAATTAACAGCAATTCTTTGCCCATTTTCTCTAAAATTTTGCCGAGTTACATATTTTTTTACTCAACTATTTCATATTAAAGTGGTAAAAAGTAATTCCAACATTTTATAGACGACTTTCTCAACATTACATTGTATTTTTTTCATACCGTTAAGACGTCAATACAATCCATAAACAGGTGATATTCTAAACCTTTTACAGCAAAAATCACAAAACTGTCGCGGGTTTGAGTTGGATTATTTAAAATTAATACTTAAAAAAAAAACAAAAATCTAGCTGCAACATTATATTATAATTGAAATGTAAGATCATCCTTTTACAGCAAAAATCACAAAACTGTCGCGGGTTTGAGTTGGATTATTTAAAATTAATACTTAAAAAAAAAACAAAAATCTAGCTGCAACATTATATTATAATTGAATGATCTTACATGTTGTGCATTAAAACTTATAGAAATACTGTATTTTAACTGTTAAATCACGTCTGTTAAATCAGCGAAATCGGCAAATTTCGTATACGGACCCATAACAATGTAAATAATTATACTAGTTTGGCTAGTGTTTATAGAATAAAATTGTGTAACTTGTTTGTTTGAATCGAATAGGCCCCGAAACTATGGGGTCGATTTGATGAAATTTAACATATTTTATTTATAAAGCATAGAGTTAAACAGGGAAAGGATTTATTTTATTGGGATATTTTATAGTTCTTTATATTATACCGACGTGTACGGTGTAACATAGTGAGGAAGGATATATTATATTTATAAATAAATGAATAAACATTTTTTTATTTTTGAGCAAATTTGGAATAATTTTTACTATATTTTTATATACTGCATATCATATTATACAATTTTTTTCTATTATATTATTCTTTCTGGATAAAATATTGGTAAAGATATATTATATAGATAAAATGTCAGTACGTTTGAAAAACTAAGCTTTGTTAAGCTAAAGTTTCTTTTTTTTACCTGCTTCTAACTACTTACAATATTTACTTACCTGTAAGTATTGTTACTATTTACTTACAGCTTTACAACTTTCGGTGATTGGAGAGGTACTAGAAGAAGAAGAAAATTGTTACTATAAGCATAAGTGCTCATAATAATTATTTTTAATAGATTTTATATTTACAATTAACTAAGTACCTCAATTATAAAAACTAGGTGACACCCGCAACTCCGTTGCGCCAAAATTATTTTATCGCGCGTTAACCGTAAAATTTTTCAGGGTAAAAACTTTTGTGTCCTTTCCCGGGACCTCAAGTGTCTGGATACCAAATTTCATCAAAATCGATTCAGTGGTTTAAACGTGCAGAGGTAGCAGATAGAGAGACTGGAGACAGTATGTATATTATGGATATTGTAAAGATTATAAAGAATCATATATTAACTCATTATTATTTGTGTTGCAGTAAATGTTGTCATTGTATTTTAACTGTATGCCCTGGCGTTTAAAGCTTCATGAAATACAGCTATTACAACTAAAGGAAATGTATAAAATGAAATAATAAGCGCGTGGAGGTGAGTAATTTCATGGCAATAAACTAAATCGCTCTCTTGCCGCTTAACACAATAATTTGCATCATTTAGCACAAGTTCTTTGTTCAAAATATTAAACATTAACTAAGTAATAAACATATATTTATGCAGCTTAAAACTATTTAAGGTCTACTGTCTTTTTCTAGTGTATTTTTTAATACCAGATACAAATAGGCATTAAGCAGAGTTCTACAGTTATTCGCCGTTTAAATATATTACTAAGGGTAATGTAAATATATTACTAATTAAATCACTGAATAGCTAACAACTAACAACGCCTATTTAAATATTAAAATGACCCCAATGTAGAGCCTCTATCTAGATATAATATATCTCTAAAATTGAACCCAATTTTTCTTCATCGGAACAAAGATCGGAAGAAATTAACAGCAAGTTTCTATTTATATCAGAGATAATGGTAGGTAAGCTAGTAAACGTTTTAGTAACTTTAACGGTGATGTAGTTACCTATAAGCGGCAGTAGTCGCTTAATAAGCCACTGATATGTGCTTTTGAGGTTATGTGCCACTGAAAAGTTAGATAATTTTATTACAAAACTAGCTGTCCCAGCAAACGCCATAATATAAAGTAATACGCTCATATTATTTTATTGAAGTGACTAAATAAGTATGACACCATGCCAACGTCCATCGCTATCCCGTCGCATATACAATAGTCGCCGTCTGTCTCGAGTTGTAATAATTTACTATTATTATTTATTCAACAAATGCACTTAACACTATAAAAAGTAGCCAGTGGCCGATTCTCAGACCTACTGAATATGCATATAAAATTTGGTAAAAATCAGTAAAGCCGTTTCGGAGGAGTACGGTAACTAACATTGTGACACGAGAATTTTATATAAGATGTCTCATTATTCTACTTATTACTCCATTAAAATTTTGATTTTTCTATTATATTAAGAAAAAAATACAGAATAATGTTAAATGATTTTTACTTCATGTATCCCCGATAGAAAATATGAAATATTACAAACTAATTACTGAAATTAAGAATTTAATATGAAGTATGAAATGAAACAGACACAGGGCAAACTATTTTTATTTGCAGTCATCCCATTATTATTGGAACCTTAGATTTTTGTTGATTTTTGTTTGAAAATACTATAATTCCAAAAATAGGTTTTTGTACTTTAAACTCTTAAAGTCCATTGGATTAACTGGGTGTTTTACCAACTTTTTTTCTAAAAAAAATAAGTATCAAAATATCGTAGACGTCACACCCGCGTTGATGTCTTTTCTCTCGTGTCCGGGCGCTACGGGCCGCTACGGTTTTTACGTGATTGTCGTGTTTGCATGTTACTTACACTTAACTTCTGATAAACTTTGATTATTTAAGTTCTGTTACTACTACGTGTATTAAAGTTAATTTGCAAGTTAATTTGCAAGTCATTTTCCTAGGCAGTTTTATTTCCGGCGAACTTTCTTGTAAAAAAAATTGTTATCGCAAGTATTTCGTTCCTATTCTGTTTATTTAAATAAAGGTTTTGACATATTGTCTTTTAGATGCGACAAAAGCTTCCGACCTTTTTAAGCGTTACCATAAGACCGTTTTGCGTCGGGTTTATAATAATTTAATATTTATGGTTTTCAGGTAGGCATATAAATGTTAGGTAAGTATTTAAATTTTTATACTAACAAAAAGTGTATAAAATGCGTTTAAATAAGACGCGCCTACTATTTGTTATTGTTTATAGTATTAATTAGCATAAATATGATTTTATTACAATAGATTAGTACGTGTGAAAATACCTTGTTCACGTATCTCATACTGACATCAACTACCAACTAAAGAATAAGTACATAATTAAAAACTCACCTCTATCAGAAGAATATTAGTCGAATTCAGTAACTGAAATAGTTCATACGCAATATATTATAGAACTAAGTAAAATAAATAGGATGGAATACATTGACGAATATCTAATATTTTTAACACTAATTATTATGAGTCCGTTACACAACACCAACACAAACTAATAAAGAAACTATGGAATACTCTAAATTAAAAAGGCAATTCAAAAGTTTGAAAATCGAACACGTAATCGGGGGTCGTTGGAACCCGCGCGTTCCTCTACACGTAAGCTCGTCGCGATGCGTGGAGCACTTGTAACGGTGGCGAGCGTGTCGGCCGGCCCCGCCCACCGCGGAACGGAACGGAGGGGACTGATACACCTCTTAGCTTCTTCACACTTGCCCCGTACCTACTAGCTAACCGCCTCACTTGACCTCCGCCTCCCCTTTCCGCCCCGAACGGTTGCACTTGCGGAGGGGCAAACTTGAAGCTTCTTGCGGCTCCTACTTATATGGTCGGCACTTGACAGTCGCGTTGCCATCCAATTAAGTCAAATTAAACTCTATCCCGTCCCAATAGATAGCAAAGTTGCTCCATTTTGAACGTGGTTGGTTTTGCATCTGGGCGGGAAGATAAACGTTTATAAAATTGTATTACGGACAGTTAGGTACGTGCGACTCGGTATTATCATAATTTAATTAAAAACTTAACACTTTTAATAGGAGATTGAAATTAATAAAGATAATTTTAATAGGTGAGATATAAAATTTTATATTGCTGGATTACTTAATAATTATTAGGTAATCGTTATTCCCACACTAAAGCTTCAATAAAAGTGTTGAAAAACAAAATTTAAAAAGTTGTATTCTATAACGGTAAAAAATTCATTATATAACTATGTCAATAAATCTTCTCTAGTAGCTTAAACAGTAGGCCAGATGGGCAGTCTTGGTACATATAAAACATTAATTTAACAGTGAGTGGTAGGTAACATGTAGAACGTTCTGAAAGCATTTCATTATAAATAATGAATTGTCTTATTTCTACAATTTTTATCTATTATTTATTCGCTAGATAGGAGCTTCCTTGCGTTACGGTTCATCTATTTTCTTCTATTATGTAACTTCGTCCTTGCCTACACAAAAAATGGAATATTTATTTAAAAAACAAAAATTTTTTTTTTTTCTTTTCGTAGCTGTCAATTACTCCTAACTTCCGTAACAGTAGCGCGTAACGTCTCGTCATGGGAAGTTACACTGTTATAATATGAGATCATATCTGAATTATTTCCCTAACTATAGATGAAACAATTTATGGGATAGGATACAAAAGCTCGGCTAAATCGGTTCAGTGATTTAAGCATGAAGATCTAACAGACAAGCATACAGAAAGGCAGACACACTTTCACATTTATAATATTAGTGAGGATGTCCTTGTAGCATTAGAATGTCACACGTGTGACTTTAGGGGAGGGGGCCAGGCCCCGTCATTATTTATCTTCAAACCAACTAGTAACAAACTAGTTATAGCCACAATTAAACTACCATGGTCTTAACCAGACCACTATCTTAGACCGTTTCGAAAAAAAAATCAAGAATTTTCAAACGAATGTAGGTATAGGTATACTCGTCTGCTTTGATGACTCTGCGAGATGCGGACAACCGCTGCTAGAATTGATGTGGGTTAATCGTGCCCGTGACTGTGCCTAGGAGTGGAGCACCATGAGGCTTTAGTGGGTAGTTACTCGGAGAGTCCCACTTACCCCGGTCGATGTCCCCAACCGCCGGGGATGCGCAGAGCATTTCCCCGTGTAAAAAAAGTTATATCCTCGTATATTATTCACTTAAGTATAGTTTTCACAGAGCCAGTACTGGCTGCTAATAAGACTGGCAGCCAGTATTGGCTTGGTATATGCCGCGTGTGAACAGTTTGGCCTGGCTTGAAAAACTGTTTACACGCGGCATATACCAAGCCAATACTAGCTGCCAGTCTTATTGGCAGCCAATACTGGCTCTGTGAAAACTATACTTTACAGTCTAGCGATTAAAATGAATAAATTCTAATGAAGCGCTATGATACTGAAACTCAAACGTGACCACATCATAATATTATATTGTGCTCCTCGCACATGCCACTATGTTATTTAAAACTCTTTCATAATATGGTCGAATAAAAAGATGTAAATTTAGGAACGATCGTAGGCCTCCAAAGTTCAAGCTACACACAAAGTTGTTAAGCGTGATTGTCTACATAAATTGTCCTTACTACTTCATGTAAAAGATCTTCAAAAAAATTATAATTATGACCTTACACAATTGATACTATACATACATATTATTATGCTAGGCTTTCATCTTTATTAACTTGCGTATTTAATATAATATACAAGTTATTATTTTAAAAAAATATGTTACATAATAACAAATACACATAATCTACTCGTACCAAACCATAATAATATATTTCTGGGTTTTAATATTTCTTCGCAATAATATAACACCTCATTTACAAGTTAACTATATAGCATTTTCGACCTCGTAAAGAAGAATTAAGCATATTAAGTTCACAACATAACATTATCTATAAGCCAATAAGTGCCTTCTTAATCCAAATTACGCGTAATGTTCCTTGACGAATTATGAAAAATTAATGCAATTATTACTCAAATTGAAGAATATAAAACTTATTTTAGTACAACAGAAATAAAATACAACAATAAAACGAATAATCCAATTTGGACATAATTAAAATCATGTAAGTGATTTAAATTACAGGATTAAAACTGCATATTAAAAAGTTTTATGTAACTTCAATTGCCAGCTATCATAAAAATTTTTAGATACCATTCTTAAAAATACTTGGCAAGTGTATATATATCACTGACCTCTATAATACACTGGACTGGCTATGCAGTACAAAATGATAGCTATTTTTTGTGCTGATTTGAAGCGCCACTGGTGAGCGTACTGTGAATTAATTACATAGAAAATTGCAACCGCCATTTGAAAAATAGTAGTTCCAAGTACACTCACTACTGCTTTTACATAGCAATCAGCGCCAATATGGCGACTTTCAAATAGGAACATTTTATTGATAGCGATCGCCGGTCCAGTGTATTATAGAGGTCAGTGGTATACAATGTATATTTTTTTAATTTTTCATATAACTTTTTAAATATTAACTTAATATTTTTAAAATTAACTAAATACATACCTTAGTTGTAAGCAGATGGTTGTAAGCTGTATTAGGTTAAATCATATTATGTCGTTGAAGTGGTGATGATATAAATAAATATTAAGTAAGCTTAGATTTTTATTACTGTACTGTGTTCATTTAACGTTTATTAACCTCTAAAGTGGTTAAAACTGATGATGAAAATATGAAGATGATAAAGTACTTATCAAATCCAAAGATATCAGCTTTCTAAGTAGCGATTTAATTTTTCATCAATATTCAGTGACTGCATTACTGAAAGTTCAGTTATAACACAAAGTTATTTATTTATTATCTTTATGTCCAAAAATAAGACACATTATATTATAAAGTAAGCATATTACATTGGCGCAATACTCTTTGGACATAGGCCTCTCTTAATGAACGCCAAGATGACCGATCTGCCTATGTCCAGCAGTGGACGAATATAGGCTGATATGATATATAATACTCTTTGAGAGATCTCTATTTTCTTCTAGCAGACCATAAACGTATTTAAATATACACTAAAAATGTTACATAGAGTAAGTAAAAGGTGACCAAACTGATAATGCGTTGTCAAAGCGTGCTTGGTGCGTGGCTCCAACGTGGCTCTATCTGCGCTACAATCTGCGTTCGCACCCGACCGCCCACCCTCGAATTATGGGGGAATTACTGGACACTCGCACAACATACGTAAACTGTAGACTTGGGAACAAAAGTGGAATGTTTTTTTGTACAATATTTTGTTTAGACCTTCAAACATGCTGTAAAGAGGTAGGTAGATACAGTTTAAAACATCGGAGCAATTCATAGTATTTAGCTGTTTAATGAGTACTTGATGTAGCGGCTTAGATGAGCCTATTTAGAAATTTTTGGCTCAAATTTCTTAATTGGAAAAACAAGTGATAGACTGTTTTTCTTATAAACTAATAAAAATAATACCTTTTGTATATTTTGAATTTTCTAATACAGTATTTTTTCACAACAATAGAGTTTCAAATCTATTAGATGGAACTTTCATCATGACTTCTCATAAAGCACATCGTAAAGCAGATTCAGGATAATATGCTCAAAATATAAAAGATTCAACAAACCAACAACATGAAAAATCATACGTTAATTATTTTTAAAATATCTATCGCTCGTATCCAAATGTATCAAAGTCTGTAGTTTGCGTGGTCACAAAAAGTGTACGTCTAATTTTGAAAAAAAAGTCACACGCATCTGCCTTCCGTCGCATGTAGCAATTATACAGGGAAATAACAAAAATATAGCCATTTTAACAACTTTCCTTGCCGACCACTCGTCCGAATTAACGACCGAAATTGCACCAAAAAATACTTATTGTTTTAAAACGCTTCGCAATAACATTCCCAAATGACAGCTAATATGACAGGCGTTTATATTTTACTCGTCAAAATATAAGTATCGGCCGCAGATGGTAATTGCCTGCGTTAACGTATTGACGTCCAAAATATTATGAGAGTGATTTAGTTTAAAAATATAAGAGCTTCATCACATGTTCTTTAATTTGGCTGAACAGCACCTACCTTGTTTTTGAATGTGGTACAAAAATTATGAATATTTTCTTTTTTATCCTGTTACCAACTTTCAAAAATTAGAACTGCAAAACAGAATTTGAAATTAAAAAAATACAATAGCAGACTATTACACAGTAGATCTGTAACCCACTTTATCTAAATGTGTAAAAATGTAGGTAACATCAAAAGATTTATGAAACCGAAAACAATTTTTCATCTACTCTCCATTCGACATAAATTACTGTAGACCAATTTCTTCAACTTAAAATATAATATGCAATGAATCATTCAATAAAAGCTCGTAGGAGACATTTAGATAAAGAGACATAGAGGTGCGAGCGAGATAGCTGTACGTCTGTCGCCTCGTCGCGAAGTGGGCGGGCACAAATAGATAACTTCCTGGCTTCGATTCGCATCCCATTAGGTTTTATTTATTAGTCGAAAAAAAGTTCTTAATTGGCAAGTGGTCTGTTGGTATTGAGTTATAATATTATTGTATTAATGGCGTTTTGTATTCAAATGAAAGCTTTTAGTGCGACCGCACATTGGAGACACGACTGTAGTTAGACAGTCTTGTTTCAAATAGACAAATCAGTCTAACGACAGTCTAAAGACAGTTGTGTCTGTCACGTGGCGCACACCAAGTCAAAACTGTCTTGACTACGATGACGCAACGCATACAGTTGTATAATATTAAACAGTAGAGAACGCCCGGACAGAGTACACAGAATTATAGAGTATGCCGACTTAGAAGTTAGAAATTCTTAAATTTGACGTATATATGACGAAAATCGCTAGGATTGTTAACTTGTCACTAGAAACTTAATAAGCACGTTAAAAACGGGATTTGAAACACGTCAATTTGAAATAATTTATATTTACAACTTAGGTATTTCAAATAACAAGTTGTATATTAATAAAATTAAAACCGAGTGCATTTTGCGTCTATTGTGAGCAGTTCTGAAAGATTTTATAGATATAGATAGAAAAGTTCTCATTCGGATAAACATAACTTCAAAAATAAACGAGAAAGACTCGACGGGAGAGATAGTACTTGGATCGCTGGACGTGTTTCTCTTTTTGGTCGTATTATTGTTTATGTTTTGGCACATATTATTGTGATTAAAATTGTCAGAATCTAATTTTGAAATCTATAAGTATGTAAAAAAATTATATCGGCCACCGCGAGGCACATTCCATTTATAATCTTAGTGAAACCCGACGAATTTGACATAATATATTGAAACCTGTCCGTCTCTTTGCAGTCAAAGTCTAGAGCTCGGAACCGGTACTTTTTTAACCAGGTTGAAACGCTCTATAACCAGGTTTTTGCATAAGTGTTCGTTCGAAGCGAAATAGAGATGCGAGCGGTATTGCTTCTGAAATTACCTGGTTAATTTCTCGCGGAAAGTAACTAGTGGAGTGATATCTTCTATCCCTTTCTAGTGCACCATCTAATAGCCAATATGCCAAACACTCTTGAAAACGCTCTTTTGGAAATGTATGGCATTTCTAACTAACAGGATCGCGAAGATAAACCAGGTTTCCGAGCCTTGAGTCGAACTACTGGTAGTTATGTCTATTGTGGTTAGACAGTTTTGTCGTAGATGTGCGCGCTCGCATACACTTCAAAGGGAAGCCGACAGTCGTTAGTCAGACTTGTCGCGGTGCGCATTAGACAACTTTTCTATGAGACGTCTTGTCTCAATAATGTGCGCATCTAGTGCATTTTATTAGGCGATAGTCTGTCTTAAGACAGTCGTGTCTCAGGTGTGCGGTAGCTCTTACACTTCGTTTGCATGATAGTCAGGGAGCCCTAGAACATTTTTTTTTATTACTTACTATCAAGCTAATTTTTTGTGAGTAGCTTCATTTTGATAAGACAAACAACATTTTTATGTCAATCAACAAAACTTGGTTGACTACGGTACCCTAAAACGGCACCCTAACCAGCAGATTTTTGTATATTGGTAGGTTAATAGTTATATAATTTAAAAATAACATTGTCCTACAAATAGAACAATCCATATTTTAGGACCGTTTCAAAGTATGAAATCCTTTCTATCTCTGTTAGCTACCACTTTCAAGATTTTTCGCAGATCAAAATGTTGTTTGTCTTATCAAAATGAAGCTACTCATAAAAAATTAGCTTGATAGTAATAAAAAAAATGTTCTAGGGCTCCTTGGCTATGAGCTTTTTTAAGCTTCTAAAATTTATACACGAGCTGTAGCCAATAATTAAGTATATGTTATTATAGATAGTATTACTTTTTACCTTTTTGATACAATACAAAAAACGGGTACCTATGTAAGTCCTTTTATGAGTTTTATGACAACTGACGATCACTTTACGACAAAAGTTTTTTGTTCCTTTAAAATATAAACAGTTATAATTATTGTTGCTAAAATTAGATCTTACTTTTGATAAGCAATAGTGTATTTTAATGTTTATACAAAAACGTGTAAAGTTAAATAATATAACGACAAACATTAAACATAGTATTTTATTCGCATTTATAACACCATTATACTCTGCTAGGTGAATTGCATTATCCATTAACATTCGCACCGTGAAGTTATTTGTTAATGAACGTCGTATGAATGATTAATCACAATACCCCGGTAGTTTAGTGGTCGGGGTGACACGCAGGTGGCCCGGGTTCGATCCCGGGGCACTGATTTGTGATGGTGATAATGTATCTGATGCTAACTATTAGTTATGACTGGCTATTAACAGGTGTAAATAAGTTTACTAATTTGGTTTTTGTTTATGGTTGATATGGTTAGTATGGTATGGTTAAGAAGAGAAAAGATTTTCTTTTGTAGTCTGTGGAGTTCAGAAACACTACTTAAGATCTTCATGAAATAAAGTTAGGTAACTATTGAATCTCTGACTTGAACTTGAACTGACCTCCGACTGTGGCCCTAAGAGAAGTGATGAAATTGTGGACTACTATTATAGCTTGTATTACTCATAAGTCTTAGCTAAAACCGGAAAGTTTATAAAACAGCATAACATTTTTTTGTTTATATCAACAATCACTCATCTCCAATCATGAATAAGAGCACATTAAAACGAAATTAAGAACACAAGCGAAGAATTCCAGTTTGATGATAAAAAAATATCTAATAAACCGTTTGAAATAACTGCAATAAGCGAATCATACACCCACTGGAGTTTTTTCATAAAGGTGACATAAATCCATTTGTCATTATAGGCTAGACGCACACTGCACATGCTTGAGCCTTGAGATATAAAAGCTCGCATCGCATAGTGATATGAATTTTGTCACAGATATTTGCGATGCGATGCGAATTCGCAGTTTTGTGTGAGAGCCCTTAGTGAGACCGCACTACGCAACACTAAAAGCGCTTACAGACTGTACAGACGAACGGTAGGTACTTGTCGACAGCACGCGTCGACTGCAATCGACGGCAGCCGTTGACTGCCGTCGTCAAGTATTTAATAAATTTATGAAAAAAAACGTGAAGCTGACGTTTGCTAAACGTGAGATTCACGTTTGTAAAAGGTTAAATCCATAGAAGTGGAATGTCGCGCCGTGTATTAAGCTATAACTAACAACGGTCGAACTAAGTATGAACAATTGACGCAAAAATAAATAAATGAAATATTATGAGATGTTAAAATACAACATCAGTTTACCTTATTCTTTTTTCTAGTTTTCTCTACATAAATATAGTATTTAATACACATACCTACTCATACTAAAATTTACACCAAACTTTGTGAAAAATTCTGAAACAACTAACAGCTTTTAATGTATAAAAACACTAAAAGTTATATTTTTTTCAAAGTTGATTACTTATATTTTTTAATTCTAATTTAGTTTATTCAAAATGTATCTTTTCGAGAACGACAGCTTTGTCCTCCTTTTTTTTAACACGAAGTTTTACAGCCTTTCCAGTATTTCCCACCAAAATCGCTTAGACTGACCAAAATATATTCTGTTACTACTGTAGCGCCCTAATGATTAAGGGGGGATAATTTTTAAGGGAAGAATACTACCGACAGCCTACTTATGCCTAGCCTTCAATATCATTTTACTAAAAGCTCTGTTTATTTTTTAAATAGAAAAATTTAAAAATGAAACTGCTCAGTGTGCGCCAGCCCTTTACTAGACAAGTTTTTACGTTGCGGTCGGCGCGGGCGGAGGCTGCACAAAAAACGTATTACGGCGGGGACACCTTGCCCCCGACTCCCGACCTCTAATTGATAATAAATTACTGTTAGATAATACTCTCCTCTGTTTACCGGACCTAATATACGGAATTGCTACTTTGAGTACTGTTACGCACTGTTTTAAGGAAATGTAAACATTATGTCATACGGTTCAACGGTTATAGGGGAGCGGGGGGCACGTTGTTACAATTTTTAGATAGTTGTTAATATGACAAAAGCTATCAAATAAATTATACATTTGATTAATTGTAATGTTAGTATGTCTATCTAGCTATAAAATTATGACTGAAAAATTATTAAAACTTATGTAGTTTTTTCACAATGGAGAATTTAACAAAACGAATAGATTGTAACATCTTATCCCGGAATTGGGGCTAGTTGTTACATCATCGGGGCACGATGTTACGGTAGATAAATAAACAAAATCATCAGTGATACATATTTTTTGATTATTATTTCAAAATGATATAAACAATAGAGATCACTTTATACAGTCTTCTAACATTTATGAGTAATTATAATGTCTATTATGGTCATTATTTGAGCTTTTCTGCTGCAGCAGATTCATAAACTTATTTACTAGTTGTATCTCGTTCTGTTTTTCTTTTATAGTTTCTCATCCTGGAAAAAACAAAGAATATGTCGAGTTTTTAAAATAAGAAAACGAACGGTACAATACCAGATATGGTAATAGTTTTGAGGTAACATATTTGTATGTAACAACTTACCCCAAACAATTGTAACTACTTGCCCCATAGCACGTTTTTTAATATAAATTGAAGTCATTATTAATGGTTATCGATAGTAGAATAAAACAATATTATAAATTAAAGGTAGATATATTATGAACGTTCAAGGTTAAAAATTTTGACAAAATAAAAAATATAGTCATCAGGAATCAAACATTTCGTAAAGGATTTTTTTACTTATTTGATTGAAATCGGGACACAGGCTCACAATCTAGCAGCTCAGCGCTTGGCGGGTCACTTATTGTTTTTATATAATGCACGATGTTGTTATAAGAAAACAAATGAGTACAATCATGTCTACCAAAGAGTTTAAAATCCCGGTAAAAAACGGGTGTAACTTCTTACCCCTGTGCCCGTGCGTGCCCCCCGCTCCCCTAGTGATATAAGGTATATTCGTTTGGATTTGAAAAGTTATGATTTAAGACTTCATTAATGCGTAAAACTTTATTAAGATGTTAGTAGTTACTAAGTACGGGATCGGAAAAAATATTATGTAAAGTTACGGTGAGTTCAGACGTGCGCGTTGCCTACTGTAGCGTTTGGCAAAACACGCGAGATGAATCCGCGAGCGCAGAATACGCGCACGTCTGAACGCGTTCTTGGTGTCGAAACACACTAGGCCGAATTACGCCGGCGTAAATTCCGCCGCAAATGTCAAACGCATACAAAATACGGACGGAACGCGACGGAATAGTGTGTCATCCCTCGCGTTCATCCATATTTTGTATGCGTTTGAAACGCGGCGTAAACGCCGCTGAATTATCTTTTTTTTAACTATAACTTTAATTTACTATAACAAAATGTCAAATGAATTGACAAATCTCTATTTTTGACGCCATATAATTGACGCCATATTTGACGATAACCGTAACCGCTCAATTTTGCTCGGTTAATTTAAATTTGACATTAGACTCACAGTGTTGACATGACAAATTAGTTTTTCCAGTCCATTTGAATGGATAATTCATTTTTTATACTCTCAACACATTAACTATAGCAACAGGCATCTGTCAAATTTTGTGGTCAAAGTTATAGTTATCTATAAAGTTAACCTTAACTTTGACAATAACTGTAACTTTATCAACGCCTGTGGTGCAACCCACCCTTATTCATAAATCACAAAAATGAAATGAAAGTTTTCTTTAACATTTTACTTAGCTTCTGGTAATACGAATCTGTAAGTAATTGATGAATATCTAATCTCAACAATAATAAAGCTTAGATACCGCTCTACATGGCCAGTTTAAGAATAAAACAATGCACAATGTAAAAACACGACCCACAAAAAAAACTTAAAAATTATAAAGTTTTAACTCTGTAAAAAGTCTTATAATATCTTTTAACTGAAGCACGCTAAGCGCCAACACTGCTATTCGCTAAACGACAACATTGTTAATTAAAAATCAGATTAAAATGTATTTGAAACTTGATAATTACATCTAATCACAGGAATTCTGTAATTAATTGGACAGATGATTAAATGCTGAAGATTTTATGCATACCGACATAATTTATACTTTTAAAAGTTATCAATCTCTCATTATACGGCTGTATTGCGCATTTTTGTTTTTGGGTTGTATATCATTGAATTTTAATTACGTATATTATTTAATCTTAGATACAAGTAAATTACATTTTTTTAGTATTATATTTTAAATTCGTGTTTTTGTTCCTCCTGCTGTCACGCTTAAATTCTTTTATTGAAATGAAATTAGTTTATCGCGGGAAACCTAAATTTTTCACAACAACAACAGCTATTCTATGTCCCGCGGACTCAAAGTTTTTCAAGTAAGTTAGCTGCCGAAAACAAAGTTGCTTATATTCAGGTGTGTGGAACAGAATATCAGCCGTATTTATATCGTACCAATGTTCGATACAGTGCAGATAAGACGAACGACTGTAAATTAATAAGAATATAAAGCAAAGCGCGAGTATCGTCTAATAACAATATGGCGGGTGATTACATCTGACGAGCGCCGAGCGGTGAGGCACGCGCCCACTGTAGAGTTGTGAGGACATGCCCTGTATGGTGAATACTCCGTTCGTGATAACTGATAAATAAGTGCGGCACTTGGTGACTGCCGCGGTAAAGCATTTTTTATCAGCTTATGCAATAATAATTATAATTTGTATAGGTCTAGTCGCACGTAAACAAACACCGTACGGTAGTCTTCCGAACTGAAATGACTTTAGACGAATGTTAGTTGTTTTCGTTACGGACTTTCTTCCAGTCGCCGCGCTCAAAGCCCGCGATAAAAGCTATACAATGTTTTGTCTTTGTCTTTCGAGCAATTTTCCAATGTTTCTGACAGTGGCAAAGCATCGTGTAGTGTATAAATCGCTTAAATGTTTTTATTACTGAAGGATGTACCCTTAGTACATACTATTAAGCGTCTCGTCGCAAAATATATCCCTGAGTTATAACTGTCTTGTGCGTAGATATTATATACTTAAAAATGGGCAGACGGACACAGGAAATTATAAGGATTCATCATTATAATTATTATATACTTAAAATAAAAATACTTATAAATAAATAAAAAATTAAGCATAGTACAAACCATCAAAATTTAGTGTAGAGCCTCTACGGCCCGTAGCCATTGGCGACGCGATGTAGTGCAATAAATTTTTTAAAATTCTTCTACTCCTGAAATCAGAATTAGCTCCTCAACTCTCTATGACTAATCACTATATGCGTGTAATGTTAGAAAGGTAGGTATGTCCACAAAATATCAACATCAGCAGCTTCCTCCCTATAAGAATTTACGAGGCTACATTACGTCAAATTATGAAATTGGGCGACGAACAATTGGTCGGAGAAATTAGAGGCAGAATTTATTATGCGCCCGCGCCGCCGTCAACTAATAAGACGCATAATTTTATTGGAGCTCTCCCGTCCAGGTGAAGCGCGTAATTTCGGTACAAGCTGGCACTCGCGTCTGTTAATGCCTCGGTTACTGCCTGTCATTTATCGAGTTTATGTTCACACTAGATGGCAATGATAAGATGATCACACGACGGCGCCAATACATGTTTATTTTATATTATTAATGGCTAACCAGAGTTGTGTTCGGCCGTTTATCGTAGCAGGAACTGTACATTTTCCTGGTATAAGAAGTATCCTATGTCGTTTCTAGGGACAAAGTATCTCCCCACCAAAAATCAGTTCAGATGTTTACCTAGGCATGAAGAGGTAATAGATAGTCAGACAGCCACATTTTCACATTTTGAATAAATAATATTATATAGTATGGATATGGATTATAGTAGCAAACATTGGTGTAGGTAAAGACTATGTTTTATCAAAACAGTTTTATTTCCATGTTGTTTTTGCAGATCACAGTTTTTCATTATCTTTCCACGCTTTTGATAAAATGCGTAGCACTTTAAATTTATTTCATCTGGGGGCACGGCAGTGCCCCCGCCAAGTCGAGCAAAAAAGCGGCATTAAGAATTTACTACTGTCTAATACAAATTAATATTTGCTTGCAGGTATATAGAGAGCTTGCAATTATTTCGTCGAGTTTAATTTCGGTGGCAAAATCAAAACGTGTAACAACTGCTGCACACACTTCAAATTATTGACTTAAAATGAGTTTAATTTCAAAAGGAAATATCAGTACGTGATCCATTATTTGTTTCTCGAACAAAATTACACATTTTCAGATCTAAATCGTTGCCAGGTCGAGGCAGTTTCGGTAATTTCTGTCTTTTTCTGATTTGCGCTGCTACGAGTAACACATACCCTTTAAATATAACTAAAAAACCTTAACATTTTCTACCTTATTATTTGACAATAAGGTTAAAAGAAAACTCCATCAATCGGCGATTCTACGTTAGTATGCAACGTATTTTTTATAAAATTGCCAGTAACTTTAAATAAATACAAGATGAGACCGCACCAAGAACTTAATAACATACTGTTTCTAAAACAAGCTTCTTAAGTGTTGCATAAAATTTTGTTGGGATAATAATGTGATGGGTATTATTTGCATATTAAATATTGAAATAAATCAGTTCAAAAATGTGATAGCAGCTGGTTGCTACTCAAAGCTTGGTGTCATTAGAAGCACTTTCAAGTGCAGTAGTGATAGTGATTTCTAGAAATGTTGGTAATTGTAGTGGGTAATATATGCGGGAAATATGCAAGCAGAAAAATGGAGAGCATCTCCAACTTTAAGCACTTAAAAAGTTCAATATAAAATGTTACCTACCTTATATTTCTTGTAAACAATTTCTGAGCTTCGAATAAGAGAAACTAGTTTTTATTATTCGTAGTTCCTGAGGTATAAAAGAAACTGAAAAGTCCGTAAAAATACGAGTGGTAAAGAACGAACAACTAATTTTCTCTCTACACTTTTCTCTACTTTCGTAGCCTCTACCATTCACATTTTTGGTAGCCACCCTAATTATTATTTGTATTGCGTTTTCAAATGATTTGAGTAATATATATTGTTTTTCAATTTTTGTCTCTAAGTTAAATATAACTTGCTTTTTTTAGCAGGATGCAAGAAGAAAATATAAGATATACTCCCTAGAGAATAGAGATATAATATACCTACTGTTATTTATAACGTACTTTAAGATCTATATTCACTAATTTTTACTCGTATTCTTTATTTCTCTTCTTTAAATACGTGCAACAAATCCCACCGTCCCCCTACAGGGTAGACAGTATCTACACCTGCACGTTGACAAAACAGCTATAATTTCAACAAACTGCCGGCGTGCGTTGTAAAAAAAATGTAACGATTAGCCTTTACTTTTAATCGATTGCACTCATTAGTCCTCCAATTTGGGGGTGATGATATGTAATTAGAGATACACATTATTTAAACGTTTCCGTTGATTGCGTCAATTTATGCAACTTATAAAAGAAATATTGTTGTAAACCAAATTATTTTATTACGTGACAGTTGTATTGGTCGCGTACATATGGTACTTTTGGTTGAACTTACGGTGCTCCGATACTTTTATTAAATACTAACGACCCGCCCCGGCGTCGCACGGGTACAAAATATATAGCCACTGAAAAAATTATTAAAATCGATAGCCTATGATCCTTCACGTGGTCTACTTCTTATCTGTGCCAAATAACATAAAAATTGCTCCAGTAGTTTGCGCGATAAGCCCTTTCAAATAATTTCCCCCGTTTTTCCACATTCTTCTATTAGTCTTAGCGTGATAAAATATAGCCAAAAGACTTTCTAAGTAAATGGGCTATCTTACACTGAAATAATTTTTCAAATCGGACTAGTAGTTCCTGAGATTAGCGCGTTCAAGTTAGCCCTTTCAAATAATTTTCCCCGTTTTTTCCACATTTTCCTCTATTTCTTCGCTCCTATTAGTCTTAGCGTGATAAAATATAGCCTATAGCCTTCCTCGATAAATGGGCTATCTAACACTGAAAGAATCATCAAAATCCGTTGCGTAGTTTTAAAGATTAAAGGGAACAAAGGGACATGAGGGAAAAAAGCGACTTTGTTTTATAATAATACTAGCGACCCGCCCCGGCGTCGCACGGGTAATAAAATATATAGCCACTGAAAAAATGATTAAAATCGATAGCCTATGATCCTTCGCGTGGTCTACTTCTTATCTGTGCCAAATAACATAAAAATTGCTGCAGAGGTTCGCGAGATAAGCCCTTTCAAATAATTTCCCCTTTTATTTTCACATTCCCCTATTAGTCTTAGGCGGACTTGCGCACATCTGAGTTAAAGTTAACTCTGAGTTAAACATCATGTCATCTCTATCATTCACTTGGTGAGTGACAGATATGACATGATGTTTAACTCAGAGTTAACTTTAACTCAGGTCTGCGAAAGTGGGCCTTAGCGTGATAAAATATAACTTATAGCCTTCCTCGATAAATGGACTATCTAACACTGAAAGAATTTTTCAAATCGGACCAGTAGTTCCTGAGATTAGCGCGTTCAAGTTAGCCCTTTCAAATAATTTTCCCCGTTTTTTCCACATTTTCCTCTATTCCTTAGCTCCTATTAGTCTTAGTGTGATAAAATATAGCCTATAGCCTTCCTCGATAAATGGGCTATCTAACACTGAAAGAATCATCAAAATCCGTTGCGTAGTTTTAAAGATTAAAGGGAACAAAGTGACATGAGAGAAAAAAAAGCGACTTTGTTTTATAATAAGTATAGATCTATAGATATAGATTTCATAGATTTATTTGTAGCTTCTTAGAAGTTAAATATGGTAATATTATATAGTTAAAAAATATATGTACTAATATAGACCTATTATTACCTATATTTTTTAACTAGATTACGATGCCCGTTGCGGGCGTCATCTAGTTAAAAAGTCCGTTGCGCCAAAATTCGTTCATCGCGCAGGAACCGTACATTTTTCCGGTATAAAAACTATCCTATGTTCTTTCTCGGGACTCAAAGTATCTCCATGCAAAATTTTAAATTTCGGCAAAATCGGTTCAGCGTAAAGAGGTAACAGACAGACAGACACATTTTCGCATTTATAATAGTAAAGTATGGAAATAGATTTATTTGTAGCTTCTTAGAAGTTAAATATTACCTATAGTACCTATATTCTTAACTAGGTGACGACCGCAACTCTGTTGCGCCGAAATTCGTTTATCGAGCGGGAACCGTACATTTTTCCGGTATAAAAACTATCCTATGTCCTTTCTTGGGACTCAAAGTATTTCCATGATTAATTTCAGCAAAATCGATTCAGCGGTTCGAGCGTAAAGAGGTAACAGACAGACAGACACATTTTCGCATTTATAATAGTAGTATGGATTCTTTTGCCTATTGCAATCACTGCTATAACCAACAGAAGACTGAAGTTTCATGTACTGTTCACATTGCATGTTGGCATGGCTGGTATTCTATGGGCTATATACCTACATTATTGTGTCCAAAAAATTATAAGCCATATTCAAACTTGCCCGATAAAATCTATTAATTAAAGTTTTCTCATAAACACTCGCTGGTCTCCCCAATTATTTCGCCTCAGTTCCCGATTAAGGCGCGTGCACACGCTCTGGAGTGGAAAATCTCGGCTATCACACGCGATAAGCGGTGATTGACAACAACTTATGCGATTTAACTCATCAAGTCCATGCCATGTTGACAGTTTTTATGTTAAATCTGTAGTTTCCCATCATAAAACCCCATGTAAAATGTTTGTTAGATAGAGGCCACCCATTAGCTAGTTTTATATGAGAGGTTTTAAATTATTTGCTTTATGATTGTAACTTATAAATTATAATAAAAAAGTAAAACAATAACAATATGACGACCGAAATAAATAACACGTAGCTCACCATCTATTTCAATGTCCAGCAGGCATACAATATACATATCCTCACTATAAGTTATAAAGATCTGGAGGCAACCTAAAAAATCTGCGTCTTTAGCTTTTTTGGGTAGAGGCATCAGATTACAACTAAGAACGTTATCTTATCTATAACGAAATTTCAAGACAAGCATTTAGCCGCTAACGTATGCGGAGGGTGCAATTATACGATCGGCATTCTGCTGGCCACCCCGTATGATTAGTAAATAATTTTCTAAAGCTGGTAACACAGGGCGCCGCGGGCGGTGCGGGCGGCCTGCGCACGCGACGCGCTTGCCAACATGCGAGAAAATACGTATTCCAATTGCCATTTCTCTCATATTTTAAATACTAAATTGGTAAGTATCTTGTAAATACCTTTAAGTACGTTTAATTAGTCTTATTTAATGCGAAAAATTTAGTTTTGTAAATATTGAAATAACCGAGGGTGACGCTGATGTTTTATATTGAGGTACATACTTTAATTTAGGTATACTTTAAATTTCAAGTTTCAAGCTCTGCATTTAAGTTATTTAGAATAATTTAACATATTATACTCTGTAAAATATGTGCACTGATTGTTCTTTAAATATACCTACTAATATAAGTGTAACATTTTTTCTACTATTTGATCCTTCAATTTTAGGTGAAGTAATTAGGGTGATTTTATCAGAACAAGGAAACAAATGTAAAATGCACATATTTTATTACAAAATATAAATTCATTTTATGTCGCATGCACTAATATGCTATAAAAATATTCATGACACAATTTTAAGTGGCATAATGAAATGTTTTCGGGGAAGCTGATCAGCTACTAAATTGTAAGATTTGGAGCAGCCTGGATCACGCGACGGTAATTCTTGGCTCCCGGAAACCGAACGAAGATTTGCCGTCTGTGGTTAGATTTTCACCTGGTGTTTAAACGCTTTGCCACCTTAAAATAGTATAATCAACAGAATAAGTATTTTTTTCTTAAATGGACAACGCCTTGTAAATTAAAAATTTGAGAACGACTATGTACAGTACATTTAAATGCAAGGTGTAACAAAACTGTGATCATACTTTAGGGCGTGTACGTGTTCCTTGCAGTGAGTTCACTGTGAAAGTAGCAGCGCTGAAAGACCAATTTTTTTTCACTTTTGTATGGGGAAACTCGTGACGCCGCGCTGGAGCGCTTGCCCTGGATACAAAAGTGAAAAAAAATATACTTTACTCAAAAGTGTTGGTAGATCGCCAAAATTGAGATCACTAACTAGTTCTCCATCAAGCCATATAATAAAAGAAACATAATTGCAGCTAATATGTTACGAAACTGTCAATTAATTCCTTTGGTTTTTAATTGACAGTAAATATTTGTTAATAGCACTAGTAGAGTTATTATCTGAATGCTATAAGTGGCGGACATAAATAAATTTACCGCTTATTATAACACTTCAAATTACACAACAGAAACAATTGTCAGCGATCCCACCGACACGAGACGACACGATATATTGTGTAGAATGCTATTCCAATGTGGATTCTACACTATGCTCTGAGAAACTAATACTTTTGACCTTCTAACACACTATGATTTTCTGCTATGCTATGTAAGTTGTCGACTGTTTGGATTATATTATTATGATTTAATACTTTATATTACTTTACATAAAAAGATCAGTACAGAAGGAATTTTTGCTACACTAGTAGGTATTTACGTATAAAAAATCATTATACAATATACATAAACCTACCACCAATCATAAGTCATGTAGCAATGTGAAGTGCAGACAATATGTTATGAATGTCGTACAGTGTAAAGCGGCCCTCGTAAATCTCTCGGCCCACTATTGACACCATATTCCTTTCTCAATCGTACATCGTTCAACTTTTTATTGTTTCGTCGCAGTCGGTATTCGACGTGCAAAAACAACCGAATCAAAATTCTCCGATCGCCGCATCTTTTATTTATGTCCACCGTTTCGACTAACAGGCGTAATTTTTTCCGGTAAACAATCAGTTTTGTCCGAAAAATGCGAGGAGGGAAGAAGACATAAAAAGGTACGTTGGATTGCTCCCAAATTTTTTCGTCTCATACGCAGCTCTCATACAAAGGCGCTTCGCTCGCCGGCTCTAAAGGCACTTGTTGCATATTCTAGAAAAACTTCATGAAGCCGCTATTGTTCTCGACTGGCCGAGATAATCTCAGGCTCGATGCCCGCGACTATAACATGCACACGAGAGGAGCCTAAAAACCGCACCCAAACCTTATTCGATCCGTTCCACTGTTAAGTCGCTCTGCTGATCACAATAAGAGCATGATAATAAAATATATTGTATTGATTATAAGTATTGATCTGCCTTTTTGCAACTTCATTGAGCAATATATTTGTTGCAAGCCAGTAATCAGCCACCGATTCTGTAAATAAATAAGAAATTATGTTAGGTAAATATTATGTGGTATTTTGAAAATTCGGGATCTAGGTAGGTACTGATAAATCTTACAGAAAATAAAAGCGTTGAGAAATTCATAGGTAATTGCTTGGCAATCTTTTTTACCTCTAGATATAACATAAACTATGTTTTGTAATGAGTTCATAGTATTTACAATGTATAAACGCAACGTCGCGCGTCGACTCTATGTACAGTGAAGGGTTCATAAGCTTAGGTTGATAATTTTGTCCAATCATAAATATACTTCTTATCACATTCATGTCTTTGCCCAATTCGGTTGTTCCCCCATTTTGAAGGTTCCAACACTTCTCAAATATGGCCTCAGAGCGAGTGATCAGTGACAACAACGTTTTTTGGCCGTGAGTGATGGCTCTGTTCAGGACCATTTTATAGTTGGACACTTTAATTGGACGAATTTTCCCAGCTCATTTATTCCAAAACGATGCCCTTATACAAACGTATCATTACAAAATCGTAAAGTTAATTGCGAATTGTGAATGAATCAATCCCCGATCAATATGTCAACGTCATCAATCATTGTTTCTTTATTGTTTTGTTTAATTAAGAACCCAATTTAAAATTAATAAAGCTTTTATTTTTCGACCTAGATGATGCTGCTTTGCTTGCTGCACAAAGTAGAAGTTTAATGTTCGCATAAAATATGACTCTGTAAAAATTACAATAATACTTTTAGATTCAATTCAAAACAATTGCAGGGTATCGTAATTGCAGCTAGTTGTTGAAACTCCAACTACCAGGAAACGTTTCTTATCACCATTAGTAGCGGATGAAGAATCATTAACACAATCTCTCATCTAAACCCGCGGCTCCGGGCTGAGGCTGCCTCGTTTTTACACTCGTAAACATTTCCAGCCGAGACAACTAATGTGAGATACGAACTGATACCATCTGATTCACTTTATCAATTTAATAAACGAGTTTCCAAATATGAAGCAATAATAAAATTGCTAGGATCTCATCAAAATACCAATCAGCAGATCATATTACAATGGCATCGGTTACGGTATCTCGATGAAAATGACTTCCACGTTCCTACACCCCGAGAATTACCGTCTCGGGTGCCTAGATATGTACGCAACTGTGTTCTCTAATCCGCTGCACATAAGACGCATATCCCCGTCAATAAATTAAGTAGAAATGTCCAAGTGAAAACCGTTGGATGTATCTACCGGTTTATCGACAAGAAACAGCGTGGAATATTGCCGTGTGCGCTAATGACGTGCGTTTCTGCGCTTTAATTGCGATCAAACAGACAAACTAATTTAAGAAAACACCTCACCTGAGGCCTATCTTCTAAGCAGTAGGGACTTTTTTCGCGTACCGTAGGGGCTAGCTCCGATTTGTAAAGCACGTCTGGTCGTATCGGTCGCATGAAAAATGTATGAAGTCTCATCACAGGCCGCGGGTAAAAAGCGTTCGCATCGGAGTCGATTTTGATTGGTGTTCGGATTCGAGTAGTTTTATATTACACCTAAGAAACGTCGCAGCGGCCGCTGACAACTAACATGATAAGGTGGCTCCATTAAAGTCAATGTTACATTACGAGAATAAAATAATAGCGTCACCGACCGCATCAGTTTTTGCGCTAAGCGTCGTTTGATTTATGTCACATTGTGTATGAATTATAGAAATTCCACCGGATAAGTAGTAGGTTCGTTATCATGGCTATCGTGAATTACAAAGCGACCACCCTTGCCCGAGGGAGCCGCTAGATAGAGCGTTCTCATGGAACCTTGATTCTACTGGTTTATACGAAGCTAATGCAAGTCCATTATATTAGGTCCAATCCGTGTTACCTATTAAACGTAAGAAATATCCCCGTAGCCAAAACGATTTAACGGTTATTTTGCCATTTTATTTAAAAAAATATAGTTTACGATTGTCAACTCATCAGTCTATTTGGCTATATTGAGAAAGAAGCTGCATTCGCGTTGCATAATCTTGTAGAATTTTATTGAAGTTGTACTTTAGAAGTAAATAGATATGTAACACATACTATGTGCTGATCAGTCTTCAGTAAGTTAATCTAGCCATATTCTTACAAAGTACGACATATAATACTAAACAATGTCATACTCAACAGCCCTAGGGCGCACGACTCATCACAACCACTTAGGACAGCACCCTTTAATTTCCCTGCCGAGCCCTCTGATTACGCCAACTTATTCTTAAGTAGATCCTCCTTTCGATTGACTTACTGCGATTTTCGATGATTTAAAGGATACTGGACACGTCTTATGACGTCTTATTACTGAAAAAATCAACCGTGTGGCATACATGGTGTTGCAAATTAAATGTTGCAGATGATTAGCGTCTTAAGGCGGGCATAAGCCCCAATTTGTTATTCCGTGACTCCCGGTTTACCTAGTTCCAATATAATAACGAAATGTAAAAAATATGAGATATAAAGCACAATCTTTAAAAGACTTTAAACCATAAACATTTTTATAAAACATAATACTTTGGCTGTAATTAATTTACAAACTCACCTCCGACAAAAATCTAATTCATCGAAATATAAGTATTAACTAGGATAATTATACATTTTATTTGAATAAATTGTTAGTAACTCTATATTAAAATATCCTGAACCGAACAATTTTGTTTTTTAATATTTATTTCCGAAGATATTTAAAAAAACATGAAAAATAGAGAAGATCCGCCCCTAGTAACTACAGTTTTATGCTAAGCTAAAATGAATCTTATTGCGATGCGTATACGCTTCGTCTTTGGTTGTGTGCAAGGTTATCGTTTTGGTTTGAGATTGATCCTTAAGGCATTTTTCTAGTAGCCACTATTATCTCTTACTGGTGTAAGCAACATAACAAAGAAATAAAACCGGCCAAGTGCGAGTTGGACTCGCCCATGAAGGGTTCCGCAGCAGCAATAAAAATTATTTCTATGAAATTATAAGGTTTTTGATTTATTTTAATATTTCATTTTTGATATAATGAAAGTTAAATTAAGGTTTATCATTCATGACGTATAAAAAAACTACTGGCTAGATCTCGTTCAAACTAATTTTCGTTAGTAGTTTTTATAGTAATGTATATCATATATTTTTTTAGAATTATCTTGCCCCTACTTAAGAAGTTAGAGGGGGGTGGGGACACACATTTTGCCACTTTGGAAGAGTCTCTCTCGCAAACTATTCAGGTTAGAAAAAAATGATATTAGAAACCTCAATATGATTTTTGAAGACCTATCCATAGATACCCCACACGCATAGGCCAGATGAAAAAAATTTTTTTTGTTTCATTTGTACCTATGGGGACCCCTAAAATTTTTAATAATTTTTCCATTTTTGTATCAAAATCTTAGTGCGGTTCACAGACTACATCTACTTACCAAGTATCAATAGTATAGCTCTTATAGTTTCGGAGAAAAGTGGCTGTGACATACGGACAGACAGACAGACAGACAGACAGACAGACAGACAGACAGACATGACGAATCTATAAGAGTTCCGTTTTTTTGCCATTTTGGCTACGGAACCCTAAAAAGATGCCCTTTCCAAGCACTCAAAACATTTTCATAAGAAACATCTACTTACTTAAATTGGTTTATTGGTTTAAGCGTTAAGAGGAAACGGACAGACACGCTTTTGCATTGCTATGTAATAAAGATAATATACATATTTACCCGATGTACCTATATCCAGAAGGTCCGCGTTCTGGGTGACTTTTCTTTTATAGTCACTGTTTTAGTAAGGCTGTAAGTTTATAAACATGATGTATCAAATTTTTGGGAACGTTTTGTGTACCAAGCGGCTCACATCACAGAGTTTGGGCAGTTCGGCGCGGTAGTAATGACAGGAGAGACTAATTTCATCACCACGTTCCCTCGTTACATCATCGAGTCGCCTCCAGCACTCAGCACCCATTGTCCAAAACCGCGCATTGTTCATAAACGCATATTTTGTTAATGAGTATGTGAGCTTCGTCCATTCCATCTGCATTTCATTAAGTTCAGCACGCAGAAATGAACTGGGCACCTGTTGGAAACAGTAGAGTTATCTTTGAAGGAAGTGCCTAGTTAAGTTTTACGTACTATATTATATAGTAAAGGGACAGTCAAAGGAAAAACGGACAGTAAGCAGTTTCTTCGTATTATCTAGCTTTGTGTTAATAGTTACGTTACGTTACGTTAAGTTCCTCAGAAAACTTTAGTTAAAACCTTTTCATACTTTTTAAACATAGTTGAAACAATATCATGTTGAAATAAGTTAAAATAAGCTCTATAATATGTGTTAATAAATAATACTATTCTAAAAATAAACAACACGAAAATGAGGATTTGCTTGAAAAAACAAAACTAATTATGTGTATCGAGGCGCTGAATATTTCATAAAAATTTGGCTCATTGCATACAATACAGATTGGCAGAACAAACTCGGATGGTTTTTTTACCGGACACATTAACATTTCGGACAAGTTCCACTGCGTTTTTCGCTCACTTTATTTCACATTAATTAAACCATCGTTATAATAAGCGGATGTGATTATTTCATATTCTCTTCTCCTTACTTGATGTTGTTTAATTTCTTGTTGATTCTGGTTTTAGCCTTTAATAAATTTTTTCACTTGCATCAAAGATTTGTGCACTTTGTACCTACTTTTAGAAGTCAAGCAAGTATTAAAAAGTTTACACATGATGCGATGCGATAAATCGAAAATTCTTTTATATCTTGAACTTAAATTTTTTATCCCCCCAGTTTTTTTGTGTCAGCTACCTATTAATTTTTGTCTTCATCTTGTCAGTGTGAAGAAAACAAAATTACATTATATTATAAACTGTTGATAAGGACACTACAATATTAACAAAAATCGTCACAAAGTTCGTGTGGCAAAAACAGAGTAATCAGTGGGATATCCGATATCTTCATTTGAAAACCCACTAACTCTTAATACTAACACACTATTCCACCAAAATATCCTATGCTGCTTTTTTGGGTCCGAAGGCAGATCTTTAGAGCCTTATGTTGCTACCAATACACCGTTATAAACTTAAAAATCTAATAATATTGTTTACGACCACTTTGTATTTTGATTGGCATTAGATGACACGAGATAGACCCACGACGCCCCATAAACATCCCCATGCGCTGTCACCACCCAGTGGGAGTCTCTGGGGTCCGTGCAGACCCCCGGCCACCCGTGGGACATATAATCCGACCTAATGCCACCCCAAGCGATGTAACCCATTGGATTATATTTTAATCCGCTTATTTGACTATTATGCAGAAAGTGTGCAAACACTTGCTGTGCTTAGAGTAGTTTTATATTTTTGATGGTTAATCAAATTAATAAGTAAAATGACGGTGTTTAAAATGAACTTTTAATATCAAGAGTACATGGTTTTAAGAATAATAGGAAATATTTTGATAAAACTGAGGGCCTAGACAAATGGCATACGCTTCGAAAACGATGGCGAAATTCGTTATCAAAATGTATGGATTTGACTTTAGTAATCGCTAATTTGGTAGATATAGGCCGCATTACTTTCGGATTGCTGCCTGCCTAGCATACGCCAACGAGATATCTCGTTGGCGTATGCTATGGTCTAATATGGAAACGCGCAGTGTTCCCGTTCACTGACGTCAAGCTATTTTTTTAACTTACTTAACTTCTGAAGAATCATAGACACAAAATCGCAATACAAAGTCAATATTAAAATATCATTAATCAATTAACAATCTAAAGCTCATTAGCAACCTAAAAACAAGCAGCTGTACGTGCGAAAAAAGTCACTGACTGTTTAGTTAAAAAAAAACTTTTGTCTATGGCGTCTGCACCCTCAGATAATGTATCTATGACCGGGATTACTCGAAGTTAATTTGGTCGCGTGCCACCTACCCCTCGGTCTACCCTAATCTTTATTGTTCACTCAAAACTTACGTCAATCAAACGTTTAGGAGATACGAGGATTTATAGAGTAATTGAAACTGATAGGAGCAACGATTAACGATGGATAAAAAATCTAACGAATGCTGGACTCTGTTTTAAGTTTTTTATATGAAGCAGACAGATTTTCTGATGGTTAACCATTATTGGCCATGAACACCTGCAACCTTATGATAATTTAAACAAGTTAAGTAATAAAAAATAAAACCAACTTATTATTAATTGTACTTAAAGTTCCCCATCTCAAAAACTACTGAACCGATTTTGATTAAACTTTGATGTAAAAAAAATAACTTAAATCGGACACTTTCAAAATATCGCACATATTTTGTTCAGACACTGATAAGTGTTACGTATTAAGTATAGACTAACAATATATTATGCGAAAACTGGACAGTCCCGGAAATATTACCCACATACAAACGGGTCGTATTGATATTGATTTTGAAGTCAGCTAAAAATTAAAAGTTCTTAATTAAAAACTTACGGACAATGAGTATTATAAGTTTGATACTTGGTAGAGTAACAGTCGTGTTTATAGAGATAATACCTAAGTAGTTGAGTCTCACTTTCTTAATCTTTCTTATCTTAAATAGAACCTTAGAAAGAAGGCTTTATATAAAGTGCCTTACTTCCCAAAGCTAGAGGCATTTTTTCCGCTTAATAACTATTGGATGCTCAGTCGCAAGTTACAGGTATACCTAATCGTAACAAACCCAAGTTATATTTTATCAATAACCCCCTCACAAGTAAAAAGATCTAACTACACTGTATTACATACAGAAGTACTACTTTAAACTATGTTTTTTTATATGTTAGAATACCTATAGAATACGCTTAACACATAATATAATTCTATGCTACTGATTGCAATTCTCCAATCAGCAGTATGGAATTGTGGCTTCATGGCGCACTTGCCGGGTAGGCGCGCCTCGCTGTGGCAAATCCAATGGATTAGAATTTAGATTTCTGATTTTAGGTATAACTAGCGACCCGCCCCGGCGTCGCACGGGTATAAAATATATAGCCACTGAAAAAATTATTAAAATCGATAGCCTATGATCCTTCACGTGGTCTATTTCTTATCTGTGCCAAAATAACATAAAAATTGCTCCAGTAGTTCGCGAGATAAGCCCTTTCAAATAATTTCCCCCGTTTTTTGCACATTCTCCTATTAGTCTAAGCGTGATAAAATATAGCCTATAGCATTTCTCAATAAATGAGCTATTGAACACTGTAAGAATTTTTCAAATCGGACCAGTAGATCCTGAGATTAGCGCGTTCAAGTTAGCCCTTTCAAATAATTTTCCCCGTCTTTTCCACATTTTCCTCTATTTCTTCGCTCCTATTAGTCTTAGCGTGATAAAATATAGCCTATAGCCTTCCTCAATAAATGGGCTATCTAAAACTGAAAGAAGTATCAAAATCCGTTGCGTAGTTTTAAAGATTAAAGGGAACAAAGGGACATGAGGGAAAAAAAGCGACTTTGTTTTATAATAATAATATGTATAGATATAGATGAGTGTGCTCATGTTACCTAAATCTATGCTTATAATAAAATCGTAGAGGCAAAATTTTTGTACATTGAAAATAAACTTGAAAAAACGAGTCAGGGGCATGTTAGAAGAGTAGTAGAACACATTTTAACTGTTTTTGAAATTTTTGTTTTTCTGTCTGTTTGTCTGTTTGTACAGGGTAATCTCAAATTTGGCATGTTGATACCTTACATCCCTGGTCAACATCTTAGATACTTTTTTTAACCGACTTCCAAAAAAGGAGGAGTTAATGTTTACTTCGCTGTTTGTGATCAAAATTCAAAATTCTAAAATATAATATATTGTTAACCCGAATTCGATATCATGTTTACAAAAACGGTGACTTGATATTGATTTTCTCGGGATCGAGAGGCATCGACGGAACTCCCTTACAACAAAAACATTACAGTAATTTTCACTTTTTTAAGTAAAATTAACATAACATGCCACCAAAAAGTAAGATTTGCACCGAGGCATATCCCAGGGTATAGGGCTTCTGAAGGTTCCGTTGCTGAACGGAACCCTGATTCTTTATAAGACGTTCCGCGCGGCTTCGCCCGGGTAAATTAGATATTTCAGACAAATTATTAGTCCACTGAAATAACCTATGATCCTTCTCGTGACCTACTTCTTATCTGTGCCAAATAATAAAAAAAAAAAACAAACACAATCCAGAAAGTCCAAAAGTAGGTTAGGTTAGAACTTAGACCACAACGGCAGAGGGAGCCGAGAGAGCGCAGCGAGCGTGCTGCGGCAGCAGCCGGCGACCGTTATTAAACAAATGACTAACTTTGGTTTTGTTTTAGCTTACACCTATAGCATCAGATTCTTACAATTGTTACTACTTAGTGCACGTACAAATCTATAATATAATTTCGAAAAAAATACGATCGTGAGTTGTAAGCGTTACCCCCCGCCAAAACAAAAACAAACACAATCCAGAAAGTCCAAAAGTAGGTTAGGTTAGAACTTAGAACTTAGACCACAACAAAGAGGGAGCCGAGCGACCACGTCATAAAACAAAAGGGGGGCTCGGGGGGTGCAGCCCCCCGCCAAAACAAATACAAACACAATCCAGAAAGTCCAAAAGTAGGTTACGTTTGAACTTAGACCACAACACAGAGGGAGCCGTGCTAGTAAATCTGACGACGCATACTACGGTGATATATCGTGGATAGCGCTATAGGAACTCGTGTAAAAACGAGACACAATAGCCTTTCTATTGTTGTCACGATCACCGGTGCTCTTATGGGGCTTGATGGGTTAATATTATTATAGTTTATTTTTGTGGTGCTCTCTAAGTTATTTGACATTCGGTCACTGCAACTTTTGGCTGTCTCCGCTTTAAATAGAAAGAGGAATTACAATAATTCTTCTTACTTCTATTTTCTTTTGATTAATTTCGTTGAGGGTCCCAAACCAGTTTGACCATATTGTTCTTCGGGTACCCTGAGATCATATCTTTTTTTTTTTGGGTCGGGAAATGCTTTTACGCATTTCCGGCAACGTTGGGTAAGGACCATTGGGGTATGTGGGACTTGCTACGGCCGAAGAGATGGTAAGTGGCCGCAGTGAGCTGTACCCACTGAAACCCGACCGCGTTCCTACTTCCGTGCAGAACGGAGACGCGAGAGTCTATCGCCACGTCTACACGTCTTCCGTCCGCAGGGATAGATGCCTACAATAAATCCCGTCTTCTGTAATCTATCCTCTATCCTTTCCCCTGTCCTGAGGGGACTGTTTTAAAATTTCGTGTAATATAGATCCAAATAAAATAGTCGTAGATGGGTCTTAAATTTTCTAAATTTCTATTATAATAACATTCATTCACGCGGACGAAGTTGCGGGTAACAGCTAGTTATGTAATAATGGTAATCACCATACTTCTTAATTTATTTCCTTTTTATAAACTGTATACAATCATTAAACTATTGAAAAGCAAAACATGTCCATTAACCATTATGATCACACTTTGATATACACTGCACATTTGTGCACTTCATAAAATGATCATTGTGCACATATTGTACCCACAACAACACACAACACGTGTCAGCACTGTCACCACATCTGGGATCATTTATCACCGAACTACTGCGGTGAATCAATAAATATAATTTGTCATTTGATTATAAATTATAATACACCATTAATTAAATATAGGATATTCTTCTAGTCTCTACCACAGATTACCAAATAGGTACTACGTAATCTCTAGAGTTTTTAGAAGTGAAAACTTCTGCCCTCTCTTTTATTACATTATGTATACAACTGCAGTTTTATTTTTACTTTTGCCGTCACTCCCGGAATGCAACTCCTTGTTTTTTGTAGGCTTTACAGATTTTACAATAATTATTATTAGTATACACACAATGTTATACCAATAATTTGCGGAGATTTCTGGCACAAGTCTGTACTTAATAGAAATCTCCACCAATGTTTTTGTAAAGCTGTATTTTTGTGAATAAGCAAATTATTATTATTATTAATATTCCTTTATTATTTTGTATAGTGTATGTATGTACATACATAATATTATGTCTGGTCGTAGTAAAATGACCCATACCTAAAATATAGTGTACGCAAAATGTTAAATGAGATTTATATGCTTAGCCTGGCCGCACATCGTCCGAAATTTCTGATCAGAAACATTTGAACGTCGGCCGGACCGCCACACCGCACACTATCCGAAATTTCCTTCCGGCGAGTTCGAGCTCACTCGGCTCAGTACAAAATGTAACCTGTGGTCTCACTTTTATGATAGCGCGATCCGATTTTCTGATCAGAAACTTTTGAAATGCTACCGATCGACGTCATCTGACATAACATTTCTGACGCCCGCCGAAACGCAATTAAAAATGTCTGCCATCCGATAGACGGCATCTGACAACTCATCTGGACCGGACGTCAGACACAAAATATATGAGCAGAGTGCGTTTCGGCGGGCGTCTGACATTATGTGTCAGATGACGTCGATTGGATGAGTACTGTGGTGTTTCATCATAAGGTTTTAGGCCCAGTGGGCCCAATGATCAGATATGAATTTTTAACATTTTTTATCTGGCGATTGGTCTCACTTTTATGATCAATTGTTCATGCAAAATTTTTTGAAGTTGGCACAAAAGTAATCGAGTTATATTAACCATAGTATTGTTTTATACGTTTAAAACATAATTATCTAACACTTAAAACATATTATTATTATTATTATTAATACCTAAATATACTGCGTCAAATCAAGTTTTAAAAAAATACCTGCTCTATAGGCACTGCGTGAAATTTTAATGGTTGTTTTCCCATGGTTTTCCCACAGTAAAATGATTCTATCTTAGTAGTATGATAGACTTGGGAAGTTTTTTTTTTTTTGTATTCAAATAATAAATAAAATTCGGCCGGGCTATAGCCGCTCGCGCCTATCGGCATAAAGATGCCATAGTAGGTCATACAAAATATTTTTCATTTTCAAATTGAAATATCTTTATTGCCAGAATGTTGTTGATATAAAGGTCTTATTAACTACTTATAGTTCTAACATTCTGCCATAACAATCGCACGCCATTGCATTAAACTTACTAATATAAAATTAATTAATTAATTAGTCGTTATCTTACAAAGAATTTTAATTATAATTTTCCAATTAAAGAAATATATAAGCTTCATATAAAAATAATTATCATAAATAAATTTTAAACTGAAATAACTATACAAAAATAATATAATTATTATTAGATTATTTGGAAAATATGTACTTTTGTTATTATTTATGTCATAAGATATTTCAATTTATTATACATGTCCATTGAATTATTTTTCCTTAAATATCATATATTAGCTGTTGCCCGCGACTTCGTCCGCGTGGACTTCAGTTTATACTTTATAGCGCACGATGTCAACAAAATTGTTGTCAAAAGCTTTTTAAAATGAATCAAAATACCCAAAAACAGCTGTGCAGTGTGCACATAATATTTCATTATTTTAAATTAAACTTTTATATGCCAAATTTTAAAGCTTATAATTTAGCCCCCCATTACAGAACTTTGCCCATAAAGTATAAACTATAATTTATCATTGATAGATTTAAGGTTACGTTACTGCATAAAGTACTGAGTAGTTCTATAGAAGCGTGTATAACAATCGAAAGAATCGAAAAGCATAATTTGGGATGGTACCACGTCTTATAGAAACACATAAGAGCAGGCGATAGCGCCATCTATTATGAATTTTTTAAACTAACTTAATTTGACAGTAGATTCAAGACTGATTTAAAGATTTCTATACAATATCTGACAATATGTAATTTTTAGTCATTTATAAGCTATTGGTCAGATTCTTTTTTGGCTCATTTATTTAAGTACTAATTTACTTTAATTTATAGACTTTTTAGGGAGGGGCGCAGCCCAATACAAAAATAAACACAATCCAGAAAGTCCAAAAGTAGGTTAGGTTAGGTTGGAACGTAGACCACAACACACAGAAATAGGAGCTCCGCGTAGCGGGGCTCCGTCAACTTTCTTTTGCCGGAAATAGTCACGCGCCACCATAACAATACTAGTTCTGATGTTTACAGATTATAACGCGACTGTAAAAAAAAAAACGGCCTCAAAATCGCTGGTGGCGCGATACGGAATATTTACCAAGTTCTGCACTGTAATTTCATGTTTACAATACTTATTACTATTTTTATGTAATTTTATTTTTTATTAAATGTAGTAATATATTAAACGTCTTACATTTAGTAAAAATTAAAATTTCATAAAAATTCTCTTACCTATCCGATATGTCGGATAGGTATGAGCATGTTTAAACAATGTTCATAAACTATATTCAAGATTATTGAAATATTATTATGATACATATTATATTATAATATTTAATACACATCCAAGACTCATGAACATTAAAAAAATTTTTGTTCCGTCGGCGGGACTCGAACCCAGGACCCCCGAGATACTGACCACACGCTTAACCAACTAAGTTACGGAGCCATCGTCATTAAAAACGACATCTGTTGTCACGTATAAGAACTACAATGCGAATTAATTTTCATCGATATTTTCATGGAAATAAGATATTTTCCCTCATCAAAATGTAGACTATGTCCTTTCTCGGGTTCTAGAATATCTGTGTACAAAATTTCATTGCAATCGGTTCAGTAGTTTTGGCGTGAAAGGGAGACAGACAGACAGACAGACAGACAGACAGACAGACAGAGATACTTTCACATTTATAATATTAGTATGGATTCATTCAGTGTGTAATAAATGTTTTCATACATAGTAATTATTTTGTTTTTTAATCAAATCTACAACTTTTTGCTAGCCCTACGGACATAAGCCCAAAAGTCATAAAAAATAATCACTTGGGAGTTGGGACCAATCGCCAGATGAAAAAATGTTAAAAATTCACAACTGGGCCCAAAAACCTTGGGACGAAACACCAGAGTACTCTGGATTCAAATGTTTCTGATCAGAAATTTCGGACAATGTGCGGCCGGGCTTATATTCTCTACCTCTACCGTATTTAAACTACAAAATATATTGAGTGCCATTATTCTTTAGGGTACTACACGACAAGTGTTGTGCGAGTCGGTGGCATGACGTCACACATAAATAATCACATAATTGGACCGCAAACACCGCGGTGACCCCCGCGGCGCGGGACCCTACGCGGTCAAACGATGGTAAAGAGGGGATAAGCTCTACATTTCCATTACATCGTATGAATGATAGTGGCTTCAGGCAGGAAAAAAGGGTATTTTGTGTTATTTTTTTTATAAATCTTATATCTTTATTAATCTTAATTTTCAGATCTTGCAATGGTTGTGTTGTTTTTTTTATTGAAATCTAAGAACTTAATTTTTAAGGAGATCAACCGATGAGTATGATATAATGCTAATCATTTTTAAATATTATTTTTCGTTTTAAAAATCAAATCCAATAGAATGTCCTTAATGCGAACCCACCTTTTGTAAAACTCTCCTTTCTCCTCTTTACAAAAACGTACTGATCTTAGACCATTTTCACTCTGTTGTAGTTGGTTCAGAATTTCAGAGATTTATGTCGTGCTCACGTCTGCATGCCTTGACTTACTAAAATACTATAAATATAGCGAAATATTAAGATACCCATGAATATAGAGCTCTCTCAAATAAGTGTGTCCTATCCACGCTATGCCAACTTCGCAGCTATAATGAGATTATAACAGTGATTCTCTCAGTGATTACATGTATCATACGGAGGGTGGCATGTGCTTTCGATGCTGCGGAGCTGTTAACTGTTATACAATAGATTGTTTTATTGTAGAGTAGGGAACGTGAATTTTTAGTAGGTATCAGGGAGGTGTGCAAAATGTTTTCGTTTTCGCTTCGTTATAGAATCCCCGATGAAAATGTATGGAATTGACTTAAGCGTTTGTTAATGTGACGTTGACGTTCGACTCGTCTTATGTCAATTCCATACATTTTGATCGGCGATTCTATAACGAAGCGAAAACGAAAAAGTTTCGGCTAAATGGCCAGTTTACACAAAATATACGAGACAAGATGAGACGCAACGTGGCGCACGATGATAGCGACATAGAACTGTAAATTTTGTATTTTATGCCTTGCCAATAAGTCGCTCTTCATGTCGTCCCGTTTTAGCATAAAGCCATAAATCCATCCACACTCTGTTACCTCTTCACGCCAAAACTGCTGAACCAATTTTGCTGCTTTGAGTCCCGGATACATAGGATAATTTTTATCCCGGAAAAATGTACGGTTCCCGCGTGATAAACGAATTTTGGCGCAACTGAGTTGCGGGCATCATCTAGTATTTTATAACTGCCTATGCAAGGAATAAGATTACTGACAAACAAAAATCTTTAGGGCCTGTTTCACCACTTCCTGATAAGGTGCCGGATAGGCTTATTTGACAGATTCTCCATACTCCATATTCTGTCAAGTTAAGTGGTGGATAGCCTTATCAGGATGTGGTGAAACAGGCCCTTAGTAGGGATGGGCGTTGAATGAACGAACCGTTTTATTAAATTGTTTATTAGTCATGAACGGGTAAACTAGTTTAGCGTCTACTGATAAACTGGTTTATGCGTGAACGGTTGCCATGCCGGAACGGTGTGTGTGACAGAGACCGTTCGTCGCGACGCGACGACGCGATCGACGGATGGGTGGTGATATTTTAAATTAATTAAGTAAATGTAAAATTCAGTAATTAATCTGCCTGCCTGCCAGTCCTAAGCCTGGAAAAAAGTATGTACTATGTAGGGAAGTGCATTTCCACCGTTCACAGATTAAACCGTCTCGTCGTTCGTCGTTATCACTCGTCGCGTCGAAGTGCAAAACTGCAACAAGTTTGTTAAAACAGTTAATGCTGAAAGTCGTTTAGTCAAAAAAACTACTTTGTTTGTCATAGTTTATTGTTTAGTTCAGTGTTCGTCGAAGAAGAAAACTAGTTGAAAAAAAATCTGTTTTGTTATTGGCTAGTTTACGATGAACGATAAACGGTCTCGTTTCGTTGATCGAAAAAGCGTCGACGACCCACCACTAGTCCTTAGTCATTTAAACGCTAGTAAATAAACACTCGAAAAGACTCAGAAACTAGGCTTTATTAGAAAATATTTTATATTGTTTCAATGAATATCTTGTTGTGAGGTCCACAACCATTTGAATACTTATCAAACGTGTTCACTATCACAGCTATTACTTTATCTGATCATAGTCATGAGGTTCATAATAATAACTTAACCTTGAACGTGGTTCATTTAGGAAGCACTGCTACTGTACTCTTTTATCTTAATAATATTATCTTAATTTCAATTTTTATCTATCGTATGTCGGTTGGCTAATCAAATAAATAATTTGAGGTCTATTGCTATTGCTTCTGACTGTGTATTTGGTGAATATTGAGGTTGATTGCGTCACCAAAATGGTTGTTGTGTGCTTGCATTTGCTAAAATGAAGATTGCGCTAAGATGCTCCTAACTCATGTTTGCCAGTCTGCCCTCAGTCACATCTCACTTCTAAATTGGCTTATAGAAGATTCATAAGACTACTTTGAAGCATGGCCACTGACGTCAGTCCTGTTAGACCATGTTGAAAAGTATCACTTGAGGGATGGCTGCTTTTTCACATCCACGCCCTCATGAGTTCATGACAAATTGACAGTGTATCGATGCACCAAAACATCCCTGTGTACGTAAACCTTTGATAGGTTTTCAAATGGTGGCGCGTGGTGAGTACAGAAAGCTCGTTCCAACTGCCGTCAGTCGTCCTTACGCCAAAGACATATTTTTATTTGTACAAAAAATCGCCGACAGCCACCGATAAAGTTGTGGACGAGTTTATTAAGACGCTGAGTTTTTACCGGTGACACCACAGGGGAGCTTCGTTATTACGTCTGCAGCTTACCTTTATACGGTTATTTGCGTAATTGACTGAAATCGTAGGATGAACAGGTGTGACGTCATCTATGTAATGGTGGTTTTAGTGGATCAGAATCCAGAAGACACGGATTATATTATTGATGTCTTCGAATCCACCTAAGGAGTAAGAAGAAATACTTCAACGTTAACGCTGTCTGTGGAAAAGATTATAATGTCCTTATCCAAAACAACAGTTTCATAAAGGTATCAACGTCTTTAAAATGTATAGTATAGCTTTGGACCACAATGACAAATGAAAATCAATTAGAATGCGAATCAGTTTCTGTAAGACGTTTGACCAAATGCCTCCAGAATGTGGACTTTTAACGGGCCGATAAAACATCGAGTAAAAATTCAATCCAGGTATTGGCCACCCTGCGTGAGCTCGAATTATCGCCTACTAAAAATATAACTAACAAAGACACCCAAGACGACTGTCGTTCCAACTTCGTTTCTTGCGAGACTCGCTGTCAGAAGTTCAGAGCGCAAAAACGAAATAACAGCGAGTATAAACCATATTACCACAGCATAAGAGCTACACAATTGCTCAGGGTCCGAGCAATTTAACAGCGGGATACGTGTGCCGCACTCATCACGTCTTTATTCCGATAATGTTCTTTAAAACGGCTCCCGATGGTTCATTTGTACTTAATAACGTTATAAAGATAATGTTTTTTATTTTATAACGGTAGGAGGTATTGCCTCTGCGAGTCCGGAAGGAGCTAATAAAAAATCGGCCAAGTGCGAGTCGGACTCGCGCACGAAGGGTTCCGTACCATTACCTATAGAGCAAAATTATGCCAAAAATTGTGTTTTTTGTATGGGAGTCCTTTAGTCCCTTATTTTTTTGTTTTATTTTAATATTATTAATTAATATTAAATTACACATATAACTAACGACTTTGAGAAAAATTCAAGTACCTGTTGCCGTTATTAATATAGAGCAAAAAAGGCCAAAAAAACACGTTTGTTATATGGGAGCCCTCCTTAAATAATAATTTTATATTGTTTTTAGTATTTGTTGCTATAGCGGCAACAGATATACATAATCTGTAAATATTTCAACCCTCTAGCTATTACCGTTCCTGAGTTACAGCCTGGAGACAGACAGACAGACTGACAGACAGACAGACAGACAGACTGACAGACAGACAGACAGACAGACAGACAGACAGACAGACAGACGAACAGATGGACAGACAACGAAGTCTTAGTAATAGGGTTTTTACCCTTTGGGTACGAAACCCTAAAAATGAGGAATGTTTTGTTCGCTTTTCTTACGTAGTGACACAATTCACTACGTAATATAAAGTTGAACTGCTAGTTTGCGGTGTCGCTTACACACAGACAGACACTGATACTATAGTACTAACATTGAGTTGACATAATCCCAACAAATGACGAAGGTCCGCCATTTGCCTATGATTCGATTAATTATTCGATAGTCAATTAAATGTTAGCTGTGATCGGCGCAACCAAATTTCTAACCAACTTCTGTGATATATTCATAGTAGGTACATATACATCATCATCGTCATCATCAGCCTATTGCCGTCCACTGCTGAACGTAGGCCTCCCCCAATGAGCGCCAACCATCCCGATCTTGGGCAACCCTCATCCATCCGCTGCCCAGTGCCGTAAATAGGGCGGTGCCACCGGTGCCCAGGCACAGGGAGCAGACTCTGGGGGGGCGCAAGTATGGCCAGACCAGGGAGGCCTGCCGCCTGTGGCCCTAGAAGCATTGCTCTGGGTATAATAATTAAAAAAAGACCGGCCAAGTGGCCAAGCCAATATAGGGATCCGTAGTTTTAATTTAATTTAAAAAAAAACTAGCGGTAGCTAGTTTTAGCACTTTAAAAAAACTAGCCGTAGTTCCTTTATACTTCGCCGAATACATTTTTTTAGTTGACCGATTATTACTCAATAACTTATAATATAAATCTCCTGTCACGATGTTTGTCTGCGATGGGTTCTTAAACTACTTAACCGATTTTAATGTTTTTTGTTTTTTAATGTGTGCTTTTTTCCAACTTGAGAGATAGGATAGCTTAATCTTTAATTATAGTCGCAATTTTATTTTATTGCAAATTATTTGTCTATAAAGAGCGACCATTGTTTATGCGACGCGGGTCACGGGATAGCGATGGACGTTGCCATGGTGATATACTTATATTTTAGTCACTAATTCAATAAAATAATACGGGCGATATACTTAATATAATATGGCAAAGAAACGTTTGCCGGGACAGCTAGTAACTTATAAAGTCTTCTTAGCCGTGATAGTTTTCCTTTTAAATTCAGCATATTTCCTACTCCCGTGAATTTTTGCACATTTCCAGAAGCAACCGTTTAGCTGGTAGAAGGGGGGACACTGGACTCTAACGATTGTTTCCACTTTAAAACTTAATATTTCACAAACGGATCCCTAAATCGGAAAATGATCTATGATACTCGTAATATTTCAAAAAAACCTATCCAACGACACCCCACACGATTGGGTGGACACGAAAAAAAAAATCATCCCCGCTTGATAATGTATAGGGAAGGTAGGTATGTACAATAAAAATATATTTTTAAGATTTCATGTACCATTTTGTCGGCATCACTAATATGTGCATTCATGCCAAATTACAGCTTTGCAGGTCCTATAGTCTCTCCGAACGGGTCAGAGAGGCGGATGTGGCCGCAGACCCGGCGGAGGGCGCAGGCGCGCCGAATACGAACGCCAGCTCCCGCCGTAGATAGGACTCGGGCGACGGAATGGGAAACCTGCCGCCCATTGCACGAGTCTTTCCGGTTACAGAGCGCCCAGTGCCTTGGGCAGCTCTCCCGGAGTAAGCGACAGCAGAATGTCACGCGGTGGAGCTGCGCTGGAAGCAGACGCCGCTGACTGGGCAGTGGGCCGCTTTTCGTCTCAGACGGGTCCAGCGGCCCAGTACAAAGCGGAGGAGAAGGCCGTGCCGAAGTGCCGCCGGGCATGCTTAAGCGCATTTCCCGTCTTGAAAAAAAAAGGTCCTATAGTCTCTGAGCAAAACCGCGGACAGACAGACAGACAGGCGGACGGACAGACCGAATCTATAAGGGTTCCTAGTTGACTACGGAAAACAAGGGCGCAGTTATAGAAGCTCGCACAGGACGCAAAAAAGGCTATTTACGGCACTGCCGCTGCCAGCCACTTTCTTTAAATCGTCGGTCCACCGTGCTGCGGGACGTACTACACTACGTTTGCCTATGCGTGGTATCCACTCTAATACTTGTCTGCTCCATCTACCGTCTTCCCGTCTGCAGACATGACCAGCCCACTTCCACTTCAGCGTGCTAATTCTATGAGCGATGTCGGTGACTTTAGTTATCTGGCGAATGACTTTATTAGGAATTTTGTCCACCAGAGATACTCCCAACATAGCTCTTTCCATAGCACGCTGAGCAACCTTAAACTTGTGAACTAGTCCTCCGGTGAGTGTCCACGTTTCAGCTCTGTATGTCATTACCGGTAGAACGCATTGATTAAAAACCCTGGACTTAAGGGATAGTGGGATCGACGATTCAAAGATATTTCGGAGCTTCCCAAATGCAGCCCAGCCCAAGCGTATTCTTCTATAATTCGCCTCCTTCTCAAAGTTGTGCCGCCCTATTTGAATTGTATGGCCAATATTTACGTATTCTTGCACAACTTCGAGACTGTAGACGAGAGACGAGAGACACATACATACATACATATTTTATAAACGTAAACAAAAATGTAAAATCTAAACGCCTTACATAAATTCACTGCAATGACCACAAAACTCTGATTTGCTTTTTTATCATTTTTTAACAGAAAAAAACCTTTCACAGATTATAAACTGTCAATCGACCGCATCCTTTTTATCGGGCAAAAAATCACCGATCTTATCTATGGTCTAAACGACATTTCCAAATTAAAGGTCGCCGCCAGCGTCGGACATTTATTTGAGTCCCAATTTACAAACCATTTAACTCAACAAAAAAGTAATATAAGAATGCGATAAACAAAAGACAGGAACAAGAATGGGACTCCATTTTATAACCATGCAAAAAGCAGGCGTTAAAATGTGATTGATTTATTTGTCTAGCGCGTTTAAGTTTACCTGCATTGTCTATGACTGATAGCCATAAAATTGCATCAAATTTGCGACGACGAAAACATTTTTTTGCATGGCTACTGTTCTCACCAGGTACCTCTTAAGGACATTTTGTTTTTTTTTTTTATTTCAAGTCTTTATTGTTTGTGCAATTTTTTAACAAAGTTAATTCAGCGTAAAAGGGAATGCAAATAAGACTTACAAATACAATGGCTTAGTTATTACTTATGTCTAGGAACACGTCATACATAATATTATACATACCATGATTATACCACAAGTCATGAGTCACGACGTTCCTATAAGATCTGCAGTCTGCTATAATACGTATCTAAGTATTATAAATATATTATGACTTGTACTTAATTATTCTTCTCTTATCTTTAACATGGACTTAAATAATTTTTTATTACATATTATCAGGTGTTGACTTCTTGAGTTACTGTTTTTTCTTGATGAACGAAATCGGAGAAATGTGTGACATTCCACATATCAACCCTTTAGATGAAAAAATTTTATCGCATGTGTATCAAAACGTTTAGCCATGCATCTTAATTTACAAGAAATTAAAATGAAGTCGATTAAAATGCCGCTGGTGCCAACTACCGTCACTGATATAAAACATATTTAATCTTTATAAGTACAAGTATATAATATATGGTACTTTATACTCCAATTCTGCTTTTCTAATACAATATATTATGTTAATAAAGGCATTCCGTTCCTTATAAAATCAGAATGGCGTTGTGCTTATGTGACACGTGCGTGACTTAAAAAATCATTTTGTACGTATAAGTAAAGTGACAGGGTCAAATAATAAATAGTAGAATCAATGTTTATGAATTTTATAATTTTATTACTATCCATTAAAGACACTGTAAAATAGATCAGGCGCTACAATTATTTTATTAGTAGTGCCTGATTATTTTAAAGATCAACGACATTTTACTGCCGTTGCTCTCTCGTATCAAGATAAATAAGCTCCTATATTTTGAAAATAATTATAAATTTGTCGATCACATCGTCCTGTTGTGGAGCTTTCTCGAAACGATACACTGCTATAATATACATAATATTCGTAGACCGAGATAAACATTTGCCTAAAATAATATTATCTATACAAATACAAAATACAAATCTTTATTGTCATATGAATTTAATACACAGTATACCTACACCTAACGATTTTATGTGGATAAAACACAGTTAGACATTTGCTCTGTTACAATAAACAATTAACAATTTACGCTTTATATTTATTAAATTTTATTAATACTACCAAAGGTAGTTTTAGCTAATATAAATTGGTGACGGAAAATTAATCGCCTTTACCTAATTGATATCTAACGACGTACAAACATAATAGCTTTTCGATAGGAGTTCCAGAAAATGACATAATTAAATGCTAACAAGCAGTTCTTCTATTGATTTACAGTTTAATTTTAAATAATAGGTCTGATTAGCAATGGATAGGATGTAGTATTGTTTATGGCTATTGGACTAATAGATTCTGTGGAGATAAGAGTCTCATATTAATATATTTGTTTGTTGTACCTTATTAACGCTGGAATTGGATGATCAGATGTTATCGCGATACAATTCTGTCTATTACCATTCAAATACTCGGAATGTAGCCGACATTTTATTGCTGTAGAGCTTCTAATATTCAGATGTGTCAATGTAGAGAGTCCTGCATAGCCGATGCTCTGGCGGGGACGCTCATGTCGACAAGACAGTAAGTTATTATGCTCTGAATCCTTACCTACTAAGATTGTGTCACAATTACCGTACTATTTTAAATATAGCACCATGCCTTATCAACGCATCTTAGAGTTGAATTAAGGTCTTTAAAAAACGAATTGTTAAAGTTAACTTTGGCAAATTTTTGGGATTGCGAAAAGTGGCTCAGGAAAAGTTTTTTTCTGTTTAGATAACTTGGCGGAGCAATCGTAACGCACACCCACTTTTAGCTATTTTGTGCTACTCTAGATTTGCAGTAAGGCACAGTATGAGCATGAAATCTCAGCTGCTGATTACTGTAATCTAAATTAAAATAGGTACCAGAGCCATGTCTAGTCCTTTTTAGGTGTTGAACTGTTGAGGTAACTCCACAGGTGCAGTTTATCGGCGCTGTATCGCGATGGTCCGATGTCATGAATTAATAACACACCGTCTCTCACCACCGTACAAGTAAAGGCACAAGTGGTACAACGCTAAATATATAAAAAATATCCACAGCCGTACATAATATTATAACCTCCTCTTTTTTAGAAGTCGATTAAAACACTTAATTATGAAAAATACTTACTATACTAGGGTACTTACTACATCTATTATGCAACATAGGTAACCAAAATTACTGAAAGCGTCACATCATATCGTTTTTAGGAAATCTGGCCAAGTGCGAAACGGAAAACCACTTTTTCGGAGAATTTTATTTTTCATTTGCTTCTCAACTTATCATTTTTGAAATCAGAAGGTAGGCCTAGGTATACAAAATAATGAAGAGACAAACTTTAAAGTTATTTTAGCTGTTACAGAAGATGGACGGACAGACAGACATGAATCTCAACGCTATTATGTCCTCAAGTCAATTAGTTTTAGTAACTAATTGAATTCTACCAAATGACCTTCGTAATTTAATGCTTGAAGATTGGAAAGCAAAAGTGATACACTAATAGATTCAATCACTAATTCATAAACTTATGAATTAACTTATTATGTAAGAGTATTTACTACAAATCAATTTCAAACACATAACTTCTCCTTAAAAGGCATTGTTATGCTATCACATAGTATTTAATCTAGTGACTAGTGTATAGCTTTGTGATTGTTATTAAATATGTAGTTAACTGCCGCACGAGACGAAAATTCATTATTTAACTGTAATTAAATAAACTTATCTGTCAAACACTTCATTAAATTAATGTAAAATGTCTCTGAATGCGGTCGTAAATGTATTGAATGTATATTATAATAGTGTGTTATGTTATCTTATTGAGACTTATTGTTACCTCTTTTGTCTTTTTATTAACTCTGATTGTGTTTTGTCCCTTGTATGTTCTTTTTTATTCCAGTAATATATTTATTTGTCCATGGGCTTTTCGCCCATATCCTTTACTGTCGCTTGTGTTATAATTTGTTCATGTACCAAGTTTACGTATGTTTAATAAACATGTTAAAGGTCTACCAGAATCTCATGGCAAATTTGGATGGGAGATTTTCAAAAAAATATATTCTCGATTATTGGATATTTTTCTTACATTTGCAATGTATCACACACAGAAACAGCCGCTATAAAGAAAAAAAAAGTATCAAACGTTTTGCTACAATTTCCCCAGCATTGGTAGTGTCAATTTCTTTCTTTCCTTTTTTGCCATCAGGTCCTGGTAGACCTATACCTACATATTTTTCTTACCACAACAAAGCTGTTTATTGTTTTATCTATGGAATCAACAATCGTTCTCTATTATGTTATCGTGTGTGTCTGTTATAAAACATTTAGGGGTGTCGTTAGATAGGGGAAGGGCAGGTCGAAGGGACGGACGCAGGACAAGTTTCAATTTATATTCTCAACACCTGTCTGCTAGGTATATACGTGTTGTGTGTTTAGTTCATTTAATAGTGTAACGACCAATATTAATTGATTATCGATAACATATCTTTAAGATGTTGAATTGAAATTTTTATTAGTATTTGCGCTGATTTGTGGGTGGACGTGCAAAAATCCGGCGTGAAAAAAGTTAATATTGCTGATTTATGTGATTGTTGTGTTAATGTAATAGCTATGTTGTATAATTTGTTATGTTTACGATGTTATCAACGCGTAATTTTGTGTTTATTACTCTTATACTTACTCTATGTTCGCTTAAAAAACCATTGAACGAATAATGATAAACACTTCTATTTTAATGCAGTAATTATTAAAAAAATTTAATTAGGTATCATTAAAATTAAAAAATTAAAAGTGTAGCGTATGTAGAAAAAAAAGACGGGTTGCACTCCGGGAGTGCCGGCAGAAGTAAAAACTTGATTATTAACGCTGTGCATTTTTTAACCCATTTTTTATGAAAATCGATTATTAAAAAATCGTTTTTTTTTTAATTAATCGAAACCCTTACAATCAATTAAATTTTTAACCCATTTTTTATGAAAATCGATTTTTAAAAAATCGATTTTTTTTTTAATTAATCGAAACCCTTACATTTCGAGTTCGAGTTTTCGAGTTCGAGTTTTCGAGTTTTCGAGTTTTCGAGTTCGAGTTCGAGTTCGAGTTCAACACAAAACACTACTCTCCAACCGTCTTACGGTTTTTCTATGGTTTTTCGATCATCACGAAAATCTGACGCGAGTTTCACAGTTTTTACCCATCCCACAAAAGTGCTCAACGCCGCTAAAGAAGTTTTCACTTCAAAAACTAACGGCTTAAACAAAATGAAACCTTTGCAACATTTTTGTTAAGACTGGAGGCTATATTATAGATAACTCTTTAAGGCGCTATATTGAAAGTCATTTTACCGCAAGGGCAATTTTATACCTACTTAATTTGTATACTTGTCGTGAATACACTGCGGCCAGAAGCTATCGGCTCGCTCGGAAAACATGCGAAAAACGTAATTTTAATTATTTAAAAAATAACTAGGAGCATTTAAGCAAAATGCTTCTATACGATTTTGAGTTGCAAAGGTGTCTATCAATCAGACTAATTTCCTACAATACATCTATTTTCGTACAAAAATAATCTTCAAATTTCGTATTTTTAAGAGGTCATTTCGATCGAGAAATGTATCGAGGCAAAATACATTAATCGTGTTTCTGGTTCCTCTCAAACCTAGATAAGGCTATGAAGATATGTATATCTCATTACCATTTTACATACCATTGTAACATTTCCGAGAATCCTATAGTATTACGTCAAAAAGGACAGTTTTTTCAATAAAGCGCCTTAAGGCCCACTTGCGCAGATCTGACTTAAAGTTTAGTCACTAAGTGAGTGATAGAGATGACATGATGTTTAACTCAGAGTTAACTTTAACTCAGATCTGCGCAAGTCCGCCTGAGCAGCTTTATTTTCAACCAAAAATCAGCCTTCTGTTTATTTTGGATAGTGAGAACATTATTTATTTTGTACTTGTCAACCATAGTATTGAATATTATGCAGTATGCACCTCATGTTGTCCACCGTCTTAAAGTACAAAGAGATTGCCCTGAACAACACGAACTCTGCTGCCCCACCCATATATCGTCAAAATATTAATCAACCATCGATAACTACGTCGATCATTAACGTTATTGCTTAAATAAAAATAAACGCATATAATTGAGCAATCGGTAATTCAGTAAACTTTCGCTCGTAACATGCGCTTGATTACATTTTAAGTTGTTAAATCACTCTTTGTCTCTATCTAGGCCACCATCGCTGAGAGTAGTTTGGTGTTCGGATTAGACACTCACAAAAAAATTATTTCAAATTGCACTAATGTACTCCAATTTCAAATGATGGATATGATATTTTTATTATTAATCGCCTATTAAAAAGACATGAAAACTGAAATGTGTTACTAAACGAGTACCTTTATAATTTGACGACCTCCGTGGCGCAGTGGTGAGCGCGTTGGTAGCTCAAGCCGGAGGTCGCGGGTTCGAGTCCCGCCGACGGAACAAAAAAGTTTATAAAGTTCCTCGGTCACGGATGTGTATTAAATATATGTATCATATAATAAAAATCTTAAATATATGTATAGTATAAAAGTATTAAATATATTTCCGTTGTCTGGTACCTGTAACACAAGTCCTTCAGGTACTTACCACGGGGCCAGACTGACGTGGGGTGAAGCGTCCATAGATATTATTATATTATTATTACCTAGCAAACTATACCTAGCAAAAGTTATTTCATAACTTACAACTTTTTTTCTTTGTTACAATCAAAGCACAAAGTGACCCTACAGGGTTCCTTTCGATATTTTCGAACCATTTACGTGGGCGAAGAATCACGATCCAGTTGTATCCAAAATATAGAGTATTTAGAAGCAGTAAATAACTGGCTACCTTGCAATAATTACCTAGCATTACATAGAAACTTTCTTCTGCTAGTTACGTCTCTTTACGGTGCTAAGTAGATAATATCTGATTGTGTTCTAACTAGATACATACTTCCTCCAAAAAAAAGTAATTTAAATCCAGTGTGTACTAATAAATCTCCAAAAATCGCAAATCTGAGAAGTTGCTAACTGCGAAATGGTAAACTACTTTCAATGTGCAAATTGCAATAATATTGCATACGCAATTAATATTTAGCGCAGTTTTTTATAACTTTTACTATCTGAAATCATATTGTGCAAGACTTATTAAGGTCTACTCAAAAACTTGATAATGTTAATTACTTATTATATTTTGAGGCTTCTACATGCTTCAAAAGCATTACAGAGGTTACTAGGATTGGACGAGCTTTAATTTTTAAGTGACCTAGATTATTAAAGACCTTACACCCTATACAATGTATGCATATAGAAATACCATTTAAAATTTAGTGATTTTCCTAAAAATATCAGCGACAGATTTGTCTTCTAAAAAAAGCGACGAGCGTGTGAATAGATTGTTCACGAGTGCCTCCGGCACAGGGACGTCACCGATCGACAAAAATTCAATTAAAATGCCACTTTATGACCTCGGCTATAGGTTTTATTTTGCTCTGCACCACTACAATGCAACGGTGGCATGGGTCGCTAGACCAATGTTGGTAGAAAATGAAACCTATAGTCTAGGTCATACAGTGGCGGTGACAGCGGCGGGTGGACAAACGGCCTCAGCGTAGTAAAGTCACAATATACATAAGTACCAGTACTTTGACTGTTAAGAGACGGACGAATATTTCAACAACACTTCGTCGGCATCTATATCTATATCTTCTATACTTATTATAAAACAAAGTCGCTTTTTTTCCCTCATGTCCCTTTGTTCCCTTTAATATTTGAAACTACGCAACAGATTTTGATGATTCGTTCACTGTTAGATAGGCCACTTATCGAGGAAGGCTATAGGCTGTATTTTATCACGCTAAGACCAATAGGAGCGAAGAAATAGAGGAAAATGTGGAAAAAACGGGGAAAATTATTTGAAAGGGCTTATCTCGCGAACTACTGGAGCAATTTTTATGTTATTTGGCACAGATAAGAAGTAGACCACGTGAAGGATCATAGGCTATCGATTTTAATCATTTATTCAGTGGCTATATATTTTATACCCTTGCGACGCCGGGGCGGGTCGCTAGTACTCTATAATTCTGTCTACTCTGGTAAAGTCTCACGCTCAGGCGGTTCCACAAAATGGCTACAAACTAAAATTATCCCACGCTGATACGGATACAGACTTCAAAAGACACCAATAATAATGATAATTTCAACAAACACATAATAAACCGTAACACTTGCCTAATATGCAAAAGACTGTCCGTTTGTTTCCGCCGCTGAACCTGGCTGAATCAATTTTGTTAAAACATTATGTGGAAATGCCGTAAGTCCCAGAAAGTCCCAGAAAGTAGGTATGTTTTGTCCCCAACTGTAAAATTCCCTTGGGATTATGAAATTTTGTGTGAATGTCGCTGGCAACATCTAGCATTATTATCTTCCTTTGTCCTGCCATAATTTTTATTACAAAAAAACAATAAATGTATGTACTCACATACGGTTTTGCTCGATCGAGCAATCACGTAGAGTAAATACCACGGCTGGGGCTTTCGTCCACACATTCAGTATATTCACTAGCTATATGACCGAGCTTCGTTCGGTCGCCCCCGAAACCCCCTTTAAACTAAATTTCATGAAAATCGTTCTAGCCTATTCCGAGATTCCAATTATATATATTTAATATATATATATATATACAAGAATTGCTCGTTTAAAGATATAAAATAGCGCGAATATTATGATAAAGAGGGCGTTATGATCTGACCGTAATGAATATGCATTACATGGTAATCGTCTCTCGTGCGTGTCTTCGTTACACAAGTATTTTGCAACATGTGGAAGTCGCGTAAACTCACTACGTATCACAACATCAACTGTATACAGTAGCCCATCTTATTACTTCAGTAATATAATTCTAATATTCCAAATTTTAAAGCAACGTTGATGCAGCATCATCCCTTTTTCGATGTAGTCCGCTTTTTTAACCGACTTCCAAAAAACGAGGAGGTTATATGTTCGGCTGTGGATATATTTTTTTTTATTATTATTATTATTTTTGTATGTTCAACGATTACTCCGCCGTTTGTGAACCGATTCGAAATTTTTGTTTTGTTGTATTAGGTTTCACTCCAATTTGGTACCATGTTCACAAAAATGGTGACCTGATGATGGGATCCATGAGTAATCGAGGGAACTCCTCGAAATTTATATGGAAACATATGGTGATTTTGGTTTTATGAGAAGCATCCTAAGCATATGCTACCAAAACGCAAGATTTTGCACCGAGGTATACCATAGTTCCGAAGATACTAAGAGAACTCCGGATTCCTTATAGATACAAGTTTGGGGGCTTAGGCGCTGTTTTAAGAACTGAAAGCATATGCTACTATGCAAATTACATTCATCATCATCATCATCATTACCATATCAGGGTCACCAATGTCACCAAAATTGAACATAACAAATTCATCCTTAAGTCCAGAGCATAAGGCACACATTTGACATTACTTCTGAGAAGTAAGCTGCTTCCATAATAATTAAAACAAGTAACATGCATGTCGCGTTCATAGTACAATAACTGTCTGGCGTCTCGCTCGCTATAATCTGCTAGGGCTGTCAAGCGAGCGCGCGGCGGCGCGGCGGCGCGGCGCGGGGCCGGACCGGGCGGCGTATTTACAAAGGCCGTTTGAGTCACGAGCCAGACTCTAATAGATGAGCTTTTGTTTATGCATATTACTCGACAATACCTATTCTATCTCAGTAAAAAATTGACTCTTTATAGATACACATTTGGGAGTTTCGGCGTTGTTTTAAGAACAGAAAGCATATGCTACCATGCAATTCAAATTCATCATCATCATCATCATCGTCATCATCATCATTACCACGTCGTGTTAAGGTCATCAATGTCTCATGGCACAAAATAGATAATAGTATAAGGCATAGGTATGGATACAATATTAATAATTATATACATAACAACACCAATTATAGGCTGTTTAATATACACGGCGGTCGGCGCCGCAGAGGCAACGGCGTCGCCGCGCGGCGCGAGCGTAAACATCGTATTCAAGTTCTAACCGGAATGTCAGGGCATGCGGCATGCCGCGCTGCGAGCATTTTTCAGCACGTGTTCACTTAGATTTTTTTAAATGTATTCTTTAAATGTATCTACCTGATATTTGGGCCTTGGGATATGCCGTATCACTCTTAACAGTCTTAACAAATTGTAATAAGATACGTAGAATATACGCAGTACCACCGACGACCACTTATAAATTCGCGGACTATGACGGAGGTCAACTTAATAACAATTATACGAGATCAATTACCACTCAATATTATGATTTATGTTGTCAATTCAATGCTCACTGCTCACACCAAGCGGCAAGCTCACTGTTGAGTTGTCAATTGCTTACAAACTTTCAACAACTTTCACAAGTTACAACTACCTATATAAAACTTCTACGTACAAGCGATAGCGCGACACAGGAGCGCCTCAGTGACATCTAGTGAAGACAATATGAAACTATTTTTTTATACAATTTGAATTGGCACTAACAGTTTACCTACTAGGTAACTAAAAAGAGTGAAATTATTATTTTTAACAAAAAATTAAAACCGACTTCCAAGGTAAAAACAAATTTAATAGCATCCTTATAATATGAACTAAAAAGTATTAAATAATTTTTCCTATCTAATATGTAGTGCCTTTTCCCGAATTCGGCTAAACCTCAACTATTTCTGTACTCAATCTTCATAATTTTGTAGTCGGTGCCAGAAACCTGTCAAAGAAATAAAGATTCAGCTATATCTGGTACCTACTTCAAAATGATGAAGATTGAGTACAGAAATAGTTGAGGTTTAGCCGAATTCGGGAAAAGGCACTACATATTAGATAGGAAAAATTATTTAATACTTTTAGTTCATATTATAAGGATGCTATTAATATTGTTTTTACCTTGGAAGTCGGTTTTAATTTTTTGTTAAAAATAATAATATCAGACTACAAAATAGACTAGAGTTAAGTTAAGAGCTAGAGACTAGAGTATACCACCCTAATAATGAAATTTTAACTTTATTGATTTGACATCAATGTTTATTAAAACATTCTTATTAAGAGATAAATTTTTCGAGGGCAGTCCGGATAATCGCGAATCCGTATAACTGAAAACCGGACAACTGAGTTTCTACGGAACAACTCAGTTTCGCGAGAGTCTCCTCAAGTAATGAAAGCCGTTCAATGAAACTGCTGAGTTACTCTACTGTATGATATCTCTACTGTGTTCGTATCGTAAACTGCTCTTCTATGGATTGACTTTCTAGCACATGCTGAAATTCCTTGTAGATTATGGGTTATGGCACAGAAATATGTGGGTAGGAAAAAATATATTCGATACCTACTTTGATAACATAACTTTTCTGAGTTCTCAGTAGTGAGTTGTAACCTGCATCAGAATAATAAAGACAGAAAATTATTTTGCCTGAAGGACAGTTAGTCAAGTCGATTCTGAATTTATTTTGCATATTATTTGAATAATAATATTAGGATTAAACTTTTATACTTATTATTCTCATCGTACATTAAAAAGAAATACAATACGCCTCATGCCCTTAAAAATGGGCATGAGGCAGATCGTAAGCATGCCTACGTAATTTGGTCGGATTATGTAAAGCCCAGCCGACAGCTGATCGTATTTTAACTATATTGACTTTAGAGTTTAGACCAGCTATGTTCAACGGCCCACGGACTTTATCAGTCGCCCACTTATAGTTAAACCATTTTGAAGTTTACCACCGGCAAGATAGTGCAAAGTCTTCGTGAAAATCGTGAAAATCTTTCCATAAAAAAAGGTTGAGTACCACTGCTTTAGACAATCCGACCAAATACTGCAAGATTGCTATAATGAATGAATTACTCGACAGTACATTTTTAATTAGAACCAGTAGAAAGTTCTCACAATCTACATAAATCTCCTTACTCAACAGTCTCCAGTATACGTCACAGACATCGCTCAATGCACAGCCTAATTACTGCCTGTAATACTAGAGCCGCCGGCGCTTCCTGCTACCATAACGTTATGTATAAATTACATCATTTTCAGCACAGCTTTATAGGTTTCCGCTTAATATTCGTACGGACGAAGTGTGATGAAATGGCGAGGAAATCTCAGGATTCCTTCGAAAGCCTTCCTTACTGTCTGTGAATATACGTAAAAATCAACAGCTGTTACGAGTCAATTTTGACGTATAGATCAGTTAACTAAAGCTGGCACGTTCACAGTGCTTACACTTATGCAATTTCACTATACAGTATGTTTAAAAATATAATATGTTTACATCATGATAAAAATTATCGTATAATCTGCGTACGATAATAATATGCTATCGTACATCGGTACGTACGCGCAAAATTATCGTATGTGTACGATAATTATCGTACGGTTCCGAACGCTGGCCGCGCGCCGATCACACGTTTAACCGACTTGTAACATCACGCTGTATTTATAAGCAGTAGCGTAAGAAAAACAATAACTGTCCCCTTCACGCTCATAAGATAGACCGCGCGCGAGAGAGACGGGCAGACTTTTTATGATGCGTATGCAGTACGACGTCACGCCACGCGCTTATTCACAGACAAGCGCAATGTTTAAATGTGTTGATCGTGCCAGCTCTTGTTAACCGACTTGTATATTTAGGTATTTATTAGAAAAGGCAGCTTGATACAGAAAGCGTGATTAAATATTATAGCGTAATTTAGGATAGAGCTTATTTACTATATTTTTAGATAAGTTTGGTAATTTGTAACATTCGTCAACGTCACTTTTCAGCCACTTTAAAAGCGGTGTAATAAAAAATATAACGGCACATTAATCCTTCGGTCGCGGACACTTGGAAATCTATTGTTATTGTTATCGCGGTCACCGGTGTATTTATAATTAATTTAGTCGAGCCATAATCTTGTTATTACATTTACCCGCATTAAAATTAATTTACACGCAGTAAACAGAACTTACACCTAAGTATGAAGACGTTTGCACCACCATTGCCACACTAACCACGTAATTTAAGCTTCACTAATTACGAGCTCGTAAGCTGTGAAGAAACACTTCTTCACAGCTTACGAGCGATAAGTGACAAATGGGTTTCGGAACAGCTAAATGTCAGATTAGCGTTAACCTGGTTATAACGTATACACCTACTTCTCTTTTGGATCTTGTTAAACTTGCATGACATTATCATGGAGCAGTGGTGGGTCGTCGACGCTTTTTCGTTCAACGAAACGAGACCGTTTATCGTTCATCGTAAACTAGTCAATGACAAAACAGATTTTTTTTCAATTAGTTTTCGTCTTCACTGAACTAAACAATAAACTATGACAAACAATGTAGTTTTTTTGACTAAACGACTTTCAGCATTAACTGTTTTGACAAACTTGTTGTCGTTTTGCACTTCGATGCGACGAGTGATAACGACGAACGACGAGACGGTTTAATCTGTGAGCGATGGAAATGCACTTCCCTACATAGTACATACTTTTTTCCAGGCTTAGGACTGGCAGGCAGGCAGATTAATTACTAAAATTTTACATTTACTTAATTTATTTAAAATATCACCACCCATCCGTCGACCGCGTCGTCGCGTCGCGACGAACGGTCTCTGTCACACACCGTTCCGGCATGGCAAGCGTTCACGCATAAGCCAGTTTATCAGTAGACGCTAAACTAGTTTACCCGTTCATGACTAATAAACAGTTTAATAAAACGGTTCGTTCATTCAACGTCCATCCCTATCATGGAGACGAGTATCCAAAACAGAAATGGTTTCACCACTTCCTGATAAGTGCCAGAGAGAAGTAAAGAGACAGACAGCTCAGACAGCTCTGTAAGAGAAGTAAAGGAGATAGTAACAAATTGGCTTAAAACCTTAGATTACAAACAAAAGGATTTTTTTTAAGAGAGATTATATAAACATTATTACACACACACACACACACACACGCACACACACACACACACACACACACACACACACAGCGCGCACTCAAAATTCTACTTTCCTTAATTTTAAGAAACTGCTCCTTTTGTTAAATAGGTATATCATTTTTATTAAAATTTCGATGACCTGCAGGACAGGCTCAGCCTAGTGCAGGCGCCAATGTAACACAATAACTGAAAATCTGTTACTTAAATGAAAATCCACACAATTTTTACTGTACTTGTCGTATTATGTAACAGATGTAAAGTTGTTAATAAACTATTTTCATTTTTTTTCATTTTTCAAAATAAAAATTGTAGGGGAGCTCCCATGCAAAAACACAATTGGCCTATTTTTGCTCTATAACAGTACGGACCCCTTCATGCGCGAGTCCGACTCACACTTGGCCGATTTTTAAATATTAAATATCAAACCAACTATATTGTGATTTCATGATTACAATTTTGAATGAAATTGCATTCATGCATTGAAATAGTAGAATCCATGTCTACAGATATTTCATCTCAGCTATATTATACGAGTATTAATAGACGGCCGTATCTTCGTTGCACCAAAATTCATTTATCGCGCGGGAACCGTACTTTTTCAGAGGATAAAAATAATCTTCAATGTCCTTGCCCGGGACTCAAAGTATCTCCATACAAAATTTCAGCAAAATCGGTTCAGCGTTTTGGGCGTGAAGGTACAGACAGAGTTTCGTTTTTTAAGTACGGATTATAGATTCGTAGAAAATCGTGCAAAAGTACGAAGTCGGAATTGAGATATTGCAGTGACATGGTTTTTCATAATGATAATACGATGATAGTAATGGCTGTTGCGACACCCAATACTGTTTATTCCGCGGCCAAAGCGGGTCAAAAGCGGTGTGCTCATACTAACTGCCTCATTTCAAAAATCGTGACAATTTTGTACGTCCCATTTCTAAAGTGAGCCTAATACTAAGTACTCACATACGGTTTTGCTCTATCGAGCAATCACGTCGAGCAAAACCCGCGGCTTGGGCTTTCGTCCACACATTCAGCATTGCTTGATAGTTTTACTCTAAATCCATATATTTCTAGGGCATCGAGACCGGGTTTTCCCGAAACCCGAAAACCCGGGAAAACCCGGGTTTTGGGGATCATGAAAAAACCCGGGTTTCAAAAATGGAACCCGGGTTTTTCGTTTTTTTGATAATTATTAAGGGCCAGACCTGATTTAAGGTATTTAGAACAAACTAACATACAAATTATTTATTTTTATAACATAACCCCTCAACTGTTGACCGCGCTCTAGGAGCGCGATGTCAAAATGCGCGCATCTGTTGGCCGCTCTCCTGGAGCTCGATTATCACCTTCGTGTTTTATTTTAACCACAGTATATCGTAAACTATATCTTTACCGCTCTAATTTGCACAAAGTGTGCTTAATATAACAAAGATGGGCTATACTCACTTCTCATGGACCTAAAGCACACTTACGACGATTACTAGAAGTTTCAATTTTAACCCTTGTCTTAAAATCGCACGCGTACTGACGATTTCTGTTTTTTGTAAAGCTTGTGGGTTGAAAAAAATGTATGAAGAAGTGTGTTTTTCTTATTGATGAATATTAAATAATGTTTATTTATGTAAATTTAATAAAAAGAATTTGAATATTTTTTCTTTTCTTTTCATTAAAAAAAGACCATAAACTGAATATTTTTGGATTTCCGTTTTCAAATTAAAATTAGTAAAACTTAACATAGCAAAATTGGATTAATTTATTTTTATTATCTTAGCTTAATTCATACAGATTCCAATGACATAGTTATAATATGCATCCCCCATAAGGAGTTTTAAAGTTATCGTCATTTTAATGCGTCACGCGTGAACCTCCAGAAGTAGCCCCACAGATGCGCTCATTTTTGCAATATGGCCGCCACAGTTGAAGGGATATTGTATATGTGTAATTATTTATATTAGTCATAATTAAACAGAATATAATATTTTAAAGGAAAAGTTTTGTTTTAAGAGCATTAAAGACTAATTGTCATAAAAATATTTATTAATAATAAATAATAACACATATTTTAAAAATCCTACCAAAACTATTCAATGTAAAAAAGCCAAGTCTCTTTAAAGAATCTATCCTTCGCAAAAAGTTTTCAAATTTCATAGAAGCCAAGTCTTGTTAAACTTATTTTATAGTTTTCAATCAACATTCAGTGATTGACTACAGTTTTGTTTATTATGTGATCAAAGGTTTACAAAATAAAGTGTGGACAGCTTCAAAGGGTTCTAACTTCTAAGTCTGCTGAAAGTACCGTAGACTTTTGATGATGGCAAGTCAGCCACTAGGTGACAAAACTTTGAAACTTGTATAGACCGTTGCTGATAAAATACACCCATCAACAGTCTTCGGGATATTTGTATTTTCGGAATATCTAAAAACCTGTCAGCAATTTTTGAAGACATTTTGTATGGAACAACGATAGCTTATTTTTTAGTATTTAATAAAACATAATTATTATTAAAACACTTTTCCAAAATTTATCGTTTCTAAGGCAATCACAGGTATCTACAGTCATAAAAAATCAATGATAAGTCAACAAATCTTTATTTCGTTTTATAAACTGAAAATTTTATTTGAATGAGATATTTTTACTGCTGATTGTCAAATTAATAGCAATAATTTATACTGATCGATGTTTGTCATGCAGTATTTTTACAAAAAAAATATTTATTGTGTCCTGCTGCGGTATGACACCCAGTCTTCTTTGCAATTTAATGTCATTATTTTCAGTCGTCTAACTTACTAAAAACATAAGGTTTTTGTTTGTCCATAACAAAAAGCGACAATATTAAGACAATGCAATCAGTAAAAAGGTTCCAGGAGAGCAACCAGCCCCTAGAAACTAACAAAATTATGACGAGGAGTTTCCATCCATCCATATATTTTGAATCCATATTTTTGTATTGCGGTCTGGCAAATGCGGCAGATTGCTTTTCATTGCTTGAGAGACAGATGTTGGTAACACTTAGAGAGATCGCAGACGGCAGACTTTTTGTGTGATCGAGTCTGCGGCGCACATATATCCTGCAGGGCGCGGCCATGCAGAATGTATGTGCGCCGCAGACTCGATCACACAAAAAGTCTGCCGTCTGCGATCTCCTTAATAGGACGAATGGTTGCTTTCTTTATCTGGCCGTGGATGTCATACTCAATGCAGAATAGGCTTGATGACTAATTTTTTTTTATTGGTAATTGAAGGACCCTTAAAAATAGAAACATCGCTGAAAAAATGACTCTCATAGCTTAAAAATTCACCAAGATATGAACAATTCAAACATCTCATAAAATAGACCTGCCTGAAACGCTCCATACAAAGTGCTACGAAAGACTTACGTCAGTCTTTCGTAGCTTGTATGGATCGGGAGAGAACTTTGTTCGATAGGTATATTAAATATTGCGTTTATGAAAGTGGTTTCACACCAAAAGTTGCTTTTAATTGCATAAGTTATCGAATGGTATACAATGATTAAGAAATTAAATTGAAAAAAAAATCGACTTGATTATCCAACTTTGAAGGCGCCTAACAAAAAAAATACAAATGCTACCGAGCTGAAATTTTGATGACCTTTATTTTTTACCGAGCTTTCTTTATTTTATTAACAAAATTTGCTAATCTTTGACCTTGTCATCATCCCTATTATTAAAACCGTGATTTTAGTGAATCGAGATGAAATATAACAAGCAGAGTTTTTATCAGCACCTGCACCAGAGACAATTTCTTGTGTGTAGCAGCATGCCACCATGGTTAATCTTCCAAATTCATTAAAAGTAACCTTCCGCATTTGCCATAATATTATGGTCTGGTCTGATCAATTATATTATGGTAATTTGACATGAATTTTGTCTATTATGATTAGAACTAAATAGTACAAAAAGCTTTAAGGTGTAGTGAAATGTAAGATTTTTCAGTAATGTTTTCCACTAAGTTAGATGACAGAAAACCTTACCTTAAATTGCAAAGAACATTCGGCTTCATACCGTAACAAGGCAGACAAAAGACAAAATCTATCAAGATAGATTTTTATATATTTCATAAAATACAAATACATTCAATAATAATATATGTAATTTGGAGGTGAAGCTTGTTGTAATACTTAACCTTGGCGCGAAAATCTTAAACCCTAGCTGTGATAAGATCCAATATGTAATAGGAGAGGTAAATAGTCGCTTCTATAAAAGTATGATACGGCCGAGGCCCGTAATTCGAGTATTCAAATAGTATTTTACTGGAAAGGTGTTGGCAATCGCTGAAAATCATGTTTAAAGTATTTTCGCATCGTTAATCTTTGAATTTTAAGAAAACCCGAAAAACACCGAAAAACCCGGGTACCCGGGTTTTCATTTTAAAAAACCCGAAAACCCGGGTTTTGAAAATTGGGTCCGGGTTTCGATGCCCTATATATTTCATTCCATCGAGCCGGCTCGATGCGAGCCTTCGAGCTGTGATGTTTTCGGTTCACACAGTAACTGTTACTCGATTTGGAGTAAAAAAACTATCGAGCAAAACAGTATGTGAGTACTTAGCATAATACTATCTACCATGGGCCAACGCCCACGATAGAAATATACTGGCGTTCACGAGTGTGATTTATACACATATCCGTCCTTCTTTGCCCATGTTGACGTCGATTGTGCACTCTTAAGTCGTCAGCTGTGTAGTTATTATGCAAAAGGGACCTTAATATAAATTATTAACGCTCACTTAAGACACGACTATTACACTTAAGACATACAACAATTGTAATATAAGTTACATAAAGATACGCACACTATTAACAACACGTCTTAGAACAAATTATCTAGAACTATCTAAAAACAACATCACTACATGCTACATACAACACAACACTCTAACGGCGGTACTCAATAGCCGGCTAGGGTCCACACAAAACGATGCAACGATCGCGCGCGGCATGAAGCGCGTTGCACGGAGCGTTTGGTGTGGACGTGCCGCGCGCGCTCCCTGGCGCTCGCGATCCGTTCGTTGTCGGTTTTCTTCCCCGCTTCAAAGGTGCCTTATAGCAAAATAAAGGTTACTGCTGCAACGGCAACGGCAATTCGCCGCCGCTGTACGTGTGACTCCATATCGTGCAAGATACTGACTGACTTCAGAATAACGGATCGCCTTAGGATCGCTTGGAGCGCATATTTAGGATCGCAGTTCCAAGTTCCTGGATCGGTCTAACGCGATCCGCGATCCACGCTTCACGATCCTGGATCGCGGATCGCGGGATCGCCGCTTCAAGACGGATCGTCCGGTGTGGACCCAGCTAATGAAATTGAATTATTATTTTAATGTAATGAAGAGTTTGGCAGAAAATGTATTATGTAATTAATAATAATTCGTCTCTGAGTGCGCCGTAAGCTGCGATTGCAAGCCTTCTACGGCAAGAGAATAATTAACTAATTATCTACATTTGACTAAACGTAACAATTTATCAACAACTAATAAATGTCGATCAAAGCATTTGCATAACACAAGGAACAAGTTTACAATGACCGGCAACTTTTGTCTCTCAATATATAAACGTGTCTTATGTAACTGCTCTGTACCAACATCAACAAACTTAAGCACTATTATTGTCTTTATACAAGCTGCTTACTGCAAGTCCTTCGATCAGTCACAATAATAATATTATATTTATTGAACGTAACAAAGGTATTTTAGGTTGAATTATACAAAAAGGCTTACAAAATGTATGAACATGCAATATATTTTTTTTATGAAATAAGGGGGCAAACGAGCAAACGGGTCACCTGATGGAAAGCGACTTTCGTCCCCCATGGACACTCGCAGCATCAAAAGAGCTGCAGGTGCGTTGTCGGCCTTTCAAGAGGGAATAGGGTAATAGGGGAGGGTAGGGATGGGAAGGGAAGGTAATAGGGGAGCCGGGAGGGAAGGGAAGGGAATAGGGTAGGGGATTGGGCCTTCGGTAAACTCACTCACTCGGCGAAACACAGCGCAAGCACTGTTTCACGCCGGTTTTCTGTGAGAACGTGGTATTTCTCCGATCGAGCTGGCTCATTCGTGCCGAAGCATAGCTCTCCCACGTATAAATAAATCTCTTCAAGTAAATAGCGTTTTTTTGAACGTACAACCTATTATTTGCAACATTACTAGACGCATCCCTCGAAAAAGATACACATACGTGACAACGTACTTGGTTTACTATATTTAGTTATTTCCAGTACATATATTTAAAATAGGTTTATGTAAATTACACATTAATAATTACACCCTAGAGTATATAATATTTTGTGTATACCTGAGTATACTCGAATATTTCGTGACTCAATTTACGTCGCAATTTGCTGTGAGTTGTGACGTTTGAAAGCCGTGAGAAGAAACATTATTTACAGCTCCAGCTACAATCTACTTATTATGTAGTCTAGATGTTTCCAAATGTTGCCAGAACTAGAATGTAATTCACCAAACATTGTCAAGATTTGTCATACATTTAGATTTATTGCCTGTTGTCATTCGAATGGTAACAATACCAAGCATTAACTGTGGAAAACATGTAGGCTGCTCAAATATTACATTCATTGAGTGAATGTAGTATATAAAAAAAATATTCATATGATACTAAAATAAATTTTGAGTAGACGGAAAGTCTGTAAATTAGGTACCTATTATACCTATTAGAGAAAATTCCTATTTTCGTTATTTAACAGAAAATAATTTATGCGAGAGAAACCAGTTGCTCGTGCACAATAATAAAGTTTTTGCTAAAAGTAACAGCATTTTATCATTGTTTGCTATCTAAATTGCTCATGTAATATTTGTGCTACCGGAAGTTGAAATAATGCATATTTCTTGTCATTATTAATAATTTTTAAATAAATAAATCTTATACATTTTATTTACCTCAATTTACAATCTCTTACTGGAAACGAAAATATTATACGTAATAACTAATATCTAATTTTATCACAAAATCAATTTTAACAATACGATTAAGCCTTGCAGTTTAAAAGTAGGAAAATTTTACATCATAATAATAATTATTATGTCATGGTTTTATAATATGCATTATGCAGCCAATGTATGTTACTTCAATAGCATCATTAAAAAACAACAGCTGTTTCACCGCTTCCTGATAAGGTGCCCGATAGGCTTATTTGACAGATTCTCCATACTCTATGTGTCAAGTTAAGCGGTGGATAGCCTTATCAGGAAGCGGTGAAACAGGCCCTTAATAAAATAAACACATTTGCAGAGCGACAAATTGTTATTATACATTAGCTTGTCTTCGTCTAACATACTGGAAAAGTCACAAGACAGACAAAAACAGCGGACCAGCCCCCGTAGACAAGTGGCAAAACGCTAACGCTAACGCTATCGCTACAAAATGACATTAGTATTCGCTAGCGAAGCGATGACTTATGCCAAATCGCATACATTTTGTAGCGCTAGCGTTAGCGTTAGCGTTAGCGCTTTGCCACTTGTCTACAGGCCCTGGAATACTTATGTGCTGCTTAAATATTTCTGTTGGCTATTATTAAGGGGTCATATCATGAACAGGTCCATAAATAAAATGACAGCCTTTCTATCGAATTAATTGGATCCAAAAATTATTGTTCACGAAAATTGAGCATCACCTTGACAAATAATAGTAAGTGTGTAAATCACAGTCATCAGTGCAGAAATCCAGCGGCTATCTGATCACGTGATGCACCAAATACAAGGATAATGATAGTTGCGTTAACTAACGTACTTACGTCACACGTAGATCCGCTCTATCGGCGTATCTCGAGAGCGCGTTGAAATCTAATACTCGTAAGGATTTCATTTGTCAATATATGATGTTGCATTGTATATAATTGGTACATATATATCTGCTTTCTTGTATTTACTATTAAGGTTGTTAATAAAATCAATAATAACTCTTAAAATTTTATAAATTTAAGAAAAAAATATGTGAATTATGCTTGATGAATATGATGCTGATCGCAATTTCAAATTCAGAGAACCCGCAAGAATTCTTTACCTGGCTTCGCGTATTTCTTTTTTAATATAAAATAAGGAGGCAAACGAACAAACGGGTCACCTGATTGAAAGCAACTACCGTCGCTCATGAATACAACATTAGAAGAGCTGCAGGTGCGTTTCCGGCCTTTTAAGAGGGAATACATGCTCTCTTCTTGAAGGTTTTTAATTTGGCAAGTGCTAAGGATTTAATAAAAATTCTAATATTCTAAACTATCGCTTATTGTATCAATATAATATTATCTTTTGTTTTATTCAAAGTATATTGCGTGATGTTGTCCTATATTATTGTTACACAATTCACCTTACTCCAATTATTACGATACTCCATAACTTTTACCTATTCATAAATCCATTCGAAATATAATTTTAGTGGCCATTGCTGCGCAAGAGACTACCATTTGAAAGGTAAATTGGTTTAGTATTATCTTAGATCTTGGTAGCCTCGTTTATTTAAGCATTAGCAGTACAGTCACCACTCACTATTGCTTGTTATATCTACTATTTGCTCTACATAATATTGTAATAGTTAAATAGCTACTAGTGCTCATTGGGTTTATTTAATTTTAATAACTAATATATTTTTTTCTTATAAATGTTTCATATTAAACTTCATCAATATTTATATATTGTCATCAATATTTTCTAATTGAATAGAGTTGTCACGTTATATTTCTTATAATTAATAAAGTTTCTAATAATAATAAATGTTTGTAAGGCTCTCTAAAATTGAGTATCATTATAATATAAGTTTTTGTAAATATATTCACTGCATTCTGCACAAAGCTGATCCCTGAACCGAAATGTTTAGGACTTAATAATATAAGCATCTCTATCAAATTTTTTAAATTTCAGTTAATTGTTTATATTTCTTGGTTTTTAGAATTAAAAAGGAAACAAAGAAGTGTAATCATTTATATAACATTTTATTTTATCAGCCTCAACATACAGTATAAAAGCGAACTTACGTCCTAATAAGGCATTACAGATAGACGAAGTAACAGCTAACTGATTGCACACTCCTCACACGATAATTTAATATCCATATAACAGTTGCGTCCCTACGACGAGAATACTATCAGATCAAAGCGACATTCTAACACTAAATCATCACAATTTGAACTTATTCTATAAGGTACTGGGTGACCTAGTTAAAGGTTGAGCTTAGTGCCAGCCGTGGTGGTGGTGCTCCTGCTCCTTCTTGATTAGGTAGGGTACGTGCACCTTCACGGGGTAGGGGACCTCCTTCACCAGAGGAACCGGGACCTCCTTGTAGACGGGGTAGGGCTTGTCAATGGGCACCTTGACTTCATAAGGCACCTTCTTCTCGACGGTGTAGGGGATCTTCTTGTACACGTCGTAGGGCTTGGGCACCGGCACCTTCACTGGGACCGGGTAGGGCTTCTCGACCTCCACCTTGTAGGGCCTGTCGACGGGCACCTTGACTTCGTAGGGCACCGGCTTGTGAACAGTCACCGGGTAGGGCTTCTCGACGGGTACCGGGTAGGGTTTAGGCACGTACACGTTGTAAGGTTTGTCGACTGGTACCTTAACTTCGTAGGGGATCTTCTTGATGACCTCGTAGGGCTGGGGAACCTTAACCTCGTATTTCACCGGAACCGGGTACTTCTTCTCGACGGTGTAGGGTTGAGGGACGGGAACCTTGACTTCGTAAGGTACCTTCTTCTCTACGGTGTAAGGTGTGGGCACTTTGACCTTGACTTCGAAGGGCCTGTCGACGGGGACCTTGACTTCGTAGGGGACCTTCTTCTCCACGACGTAGGGTTCGGGCACGTGGACGGGGTACTTGACGTACTCCTTAACAGTGACTGGAACCTTCTTTTCGACGGTGTAGGGCTGGGGGTAGGGTACCTTGACTTCGTACGGTACCTTCTTCTCGACCGTGTAGGGTACGTGCTTCTCGACGGTGTAAGGCACGGGCACCTTCTTGATCACCTCGACGGTCTTGACGTGATGATGGCCATGATCACTTGATATGGGTTTCCACGAGTCCCCGGAAACTCCACCAAATTCACCGCCTCCGTGTCCGTAGCTCTCGTGGCCGCCGCCGTAGCCGCCGCCGTAGCTGCCTCCGAAGCTGAGACCCTCGTGGCCTCCGTGTCCTCCTCCTAGGCTGATCTCCTGGTGGCCGCCGAAGCTGTGTCCGCCGTCGCCGCCGCCGAAGCTGTGTCCGCCGTCGCCACCGCCGAAGCTGTGTCCACCGTCTCCGCCGCTGAAGCTATGTCCGCCGTCGCCGCCACCGAAGCTATGTCCGCCGTCGCCGCCACCGCCACCAAAGTCGTAACCGCTTCCGCCGCCATAGGATCCGGTGTCGTAAATGCCTCGTTTGTCCTGCTTTTTCTCCTCTGGTGCCACTTGCTTTTCTGTGGCTTTCTTTTCTTCCTTAGCTAAAGCTACCACGGCCAATGAGGCCACTAGAACAACCTGAAAAAGAAAAAAATCAAGTTCAAATCTTTGTCAAAATTACTCAAGTATTAAAATACAAAGAATAAGAGATACATTTCCCTAAGCAACTGCTTATTTTAAATTGTAGTCTGAATGTACGTAAATGTTTCTAATGACGAGGACATAAAAGCTCTTAAACGATTTTATGACCGTGTTTAAGATTCTATAAAGTGTCCGAGGATACGATTTACATGCAAAATCACGGAAGGGATTTCTAAAACACTCGTTCCAGTTATCTGCGGATATAAACTTTCTATTTTCATTTATAATTACAGACACGTAAACATTTTTCTGAGCAAAATATCTGAATAGCCTAGTACTTAGTAGTCATTCAACAGGAGACAATAGGTGGAAGTGAAGAAGATATTTAATAGTCATTGCTTCATCGCAGTTTCTTGCAGTAATTGTAGCTTGTCTAGACTTTGAGACAAAAAGGTTGATGCGATTCATTGAAAACTTTTACTTGTAATTTGGTATGAGGATTCATATCAAATGTAATTAAAAAAAAAGTTTTGTTTGTTTAGAAAGTTATTAAATAAAAAACTACATATTATTTTTGTTCGGGGTATCTTTGATACAGATCCATTTTTATGTCAAACTAAAAAGATAATGTTATACAATTATTATCACCAATAAATCATAAACACGGAAGCGTTGACAAGGCGCCATAACTTTTTACGTAAACCTATGCAATTTTGCTGGCCAGTCCGTTGCAACTCAGTAGGAAATGTCACCGAAGATTATTGATAGTACCAGCCCGAGATATATAGATGTAGAGTATTGAAAGTGAACGCTGTTACGTGGTGCGACGACCTTGCCTGACTAGATTCTATGGGGGAAACTCGCCGGGACATGAGCAAGAAAACGTTTACCGGCACATTAATATGCAGTAGTGCGCCAAAGCGATATCCGTAAATAAAGGGTCCTTGAACTTTGAAGGCTTTCCGTTTTTCTCACATGTAATAAAGACAACATTTTCCCATTTGTAATATTAGTAATATTACAAATGGGAAAATGTTCCTGTTTGTTAGAAAATAATTTAAAAGAACTGAGGTATGAACATTGGACATACGAGTTACGACCCGGAAAAAACTACGGATACTTTTTTTTCACGAAAAAATGCTGCTTCCGCCCTATAAAGAAATTTTTGTCTATCGAATACCTACGTTGCCACTAAATCCAGTACTATAACATTATAAAGAAAGAAAAAAAGGAAGTACACAATTATTTAGACTACGTGAAAGGACATAGGCTACTTTTTGCGGAATATACGAATCTTCAAACTCTGCTTGTACGTGTAAAGTCGCGCTAAACAGTACTACATAGTCATAAAAAACATACATAATTAGATTACATAAAAGTGGTGTTAGAGCGACAACAATACGAAAATTATTTTTGCGACTACATCTTTGACCGACATTGTTTAATTACTATGCGTAAAGTATGTCGCAAGCTCTACATTACACGGGCCTTACATAACTCACAAATGCAGGTAAAACTGTAATTTTGGCAGACAATATGTAACATGTTTACTCATTTCTTTTTGGTAGTGTCTTTTGCTTCAATGTATGAGAAAGTTTACATCTTGATATCACATCACACTAAAATTATAATGCGGAAACTTTGTGAGTATGTATGTTGTTTTGTCACGCAAAAACTACATAGGCATGGCAGTTTAGACTTTGGATCAACAAATATTTTAATCCGAAAAGAATAGAGTTCCCATGGAATACGACTTTGTTTGGGCGTAGACGCGTATAAAAGTGAGTAGGTAAATAATTAAATATGTCTATGGAATATCAAATATTATAATTAGTGCAACGAGATCTGTCAAATAATATTTTCACTAACATAAAATCTTACGTAATGCAATAATTAAGTAATTAAAATTGATTGAAACCTAGATTTCTAACAAGCAATTAGTCTTTACAACTCTACAACTTATACTCTTTAGCAATATCACAGATTAATCTACATCTATACTAATGAAATATTGTTTGTCTGTTACTTTTTATGCATCTGGACGGAGTTTCATGGAATTTAGTATAAAGATACTTTGAGTACCAAAGAAAAACTATTCTCGCACGACTTACGAATTCAGGCGCAATAGGACTATTTTTATTCTACTAAAATGAAGATAACAATAATAAAATAAAGATGCAAAAGTTTCTCACCCACACATTCAGAAAAAAGACAGCACAACTACAATGCATTTCCCATTACTATGTGCGCGTAAAGTTTGTCTGTGCTTAGCAAGTTTTGATCTCAAGCACACGACTAAATTAATCTACTGTATAATGTATAGGTATAATATGTTTATATTGTGCTGCACTTAACCACGTGAATACTGAACAAACATAATTATTAATTTCCATACTTCCATACTAATATTATAAATGCGAAAGTGTGTCTGTCTGTACGTCTGTCTGTCTGTCTGTTACTTCTTCACGACCAAACCTGATTTTGCTGAAATTTGGTATAGAGATGCTTTGAGTCCCGGCAAAGGACATAGAATACTTTGTATGGGAAAGAACATAGTTACATAAAAATGTACGGTTCCCGAGTTTTGGCGCAACGTAGTTGCGGGCATTATATAGTTATTATATAATTACATTGTTTATGTAACAGTGCATAACAAATATTTGTTAATCTCCATTATTAAAGCCTTAAAGAGTTGAATTAACTATGTGAAAGTGTAAAACTCGAAGACTTAGTCCACTTACGTCATATGAAGTGTTTATTGGTCGATCTAGATCCTATATTCAAATATCATTTTAGACTCATTCTATTTATCTTTGCATACATCATTTATATGCGTCCGCGCGAATGAGCGGTTTGACCGTTAATAGGGCGCGTTTGCACCGTTATTTAAGTCCCTTCCCCTACGGAGATTACGTAATTTACCGTACTTAGAGCTGAGCTGAGTTCATAAACTCATAATTTGAAAGCTACAAAGCTATAATCAAAATACAGCAATAATCTTCATTAAGTATATCAACATTCCTTTCCCCGTTTTAAATTTTCTATTTTTGTTTATTATACTCATGATATTAATAGCTTCCAAAGTAAAACCAATTTATTAAAATTGAAGCATACTTTCAGCATCTCCCTAGCATTTACAAATTACGTTTATTTGAAACACACGACAATAGAATATAGACAATTTCATTATCTACATGTTCCCCGTTTTCAATTTTAAACTGAAATTATTAAAAAAAATAGGATTTTTGTGCGATCTCGGCAACGCGTCAAATGTATGGTCAAGGTCGTTTGCTCGGAGGATGGCCTTAAACAAATCGATGATCTCGCGGTGTAGCGGCCAAACCGCTCGATCGCGCGGACGTATGTGTCGCTCAAACACACCGTTAGGTACTATACACAGAGGAAGACCCCGGTGTATGCAGCCTTTCTAGACCTATCGAAAGCGTTTGATTTTATCAAATACAAGGTCCTCTGGACTAAATTGTGAAGGGCAGGAGTACCCGAACCGCTCATCCGCACTTTCGAATATTGGTATAGCGAGCAGACTAACCTAGGTTAGGTGGGGTAGAGAGCTATCCGAGGTGTACAAGCTTGAGTGTGGCTTAAGACAAGGTGGACTTACTTCGCCTTCCCTATTTAACATCTACATGAATGATCTGATTGAGGAGCTGAACAGTGCCGGATTCGGCTGCCCGATCGATGGTGTTTGCGTGAACAGCATCAGTTACGAGGACGACATGGCGCTGCTTAGCTCGTCAATCAGCGCGCTCAGGCGACTGCTATCGATTTGTGAAACCTACGCGAGTGTACACGGTCTTCGATATAACGTCTCCAAGAGTGAGCTTTTGGTTTTTAAGGCGGGTAAAGCAAAACCTGTGCATGTTCCACCTGTTACTTTAATTGGGGCCGCGCTTAAAATAGTCACGAAATTTAAATACCTGGGACATATCATAAACGAGGACCTCAGAGATGATGATGATATGGAGAGGGCAAGAAGAGCGTTAGCCGTACGCTGTAATATGCTAGCCCACCGGTTTGCGCGGTGTACAGTGGAGGTCAAAATTACACTTTTTAAAGCTTTTTGTCAACCACTGTATACCCTGCGCCCTGTGTGTGCGCCAATTTTTTACATTTCCAGAAGCTACCGTTTAGCTGGTAGAAGGGGAGGTCACTGGACCGATTTTTTCCACTTTAAAACTTAATATTTCACAAACGGATTCCTAAATCGGAAAATGTTCTATGAATACTCATAATATTTTTAAAAAACCTATCCAACAACGCCCCACACGATGGGGCGGCCGCGAAAAAAAATCATCCCCGCTTGATGTGTAGGGAAAGTGCCATAAAATTTTTTTTTAAGATTTCATGTACCATTTTGTCGGCATCATTAATATGTGAATTCATACCAAATTACAGTCTTGTAGGTCTCTGAGCAAAACCGCAGACAGACAGACAGACAGACAGACGGACGGACAGACCGAAACTATAAGGGTTCCTTGTTGACTACGGAACCCTAAAAATCACTGTGTATTGTTTTACTAACATAAGAATAAGATTATTGTTAATACTAACCTCTATGAGCTGTAATAGTTTGCAATAAACTTATTTTATTTCTTATTTTTTTATTTTAGTATACAGTAGGTATGTATACTAAAATGATTTAAAATCCAGGATTATAACCTGGACAAAAAGGTTGCGCACTAATGTAATAAACGCAACGACTACCGGCAGCGCAGCCAGACCGCCCAGACTGCAACCAGAAGAGCAAGAATGACGACATATCACAAAATCAACCGACCTGAAATACTTTTTTTTCAAACGTTGCTCCCGTACTATATCGTTTAAAAAACTAGGCATTTAGAATTACTAATACCATATTCTTAGTGTTACCCGTTAGAAAGTATAGGAAACCACTAATCGACAGCTTTACTGGGAGGCTATTAAGAAAATCACACCATTATTACGTACGTAACGAAACATTATGATTGATTTCCTACTTCGGAAACCTGTAAGGATCGAGCTTACGTGTTTACCACTGCGTAGTGTAAAGCTTGAATATACTTTTCCCAACAGTTGGGAAAATAGTTAGGTACTATGGTAAAGCTAAAAATTTCATGTAATAAATTATACTACATCATATAGGCACTCCATATTCAATTTATTTGTCTTGATAAATAAAAAGAAAAACGTTATATTTAGCTTATAAACTGTTTAAACTGTTAAACAGTTTCAATCAAGAACTTAGTAGCATTAACGAAACATGGCTATGGGCTATCATGATAATAATGCTATTTTTTATGTGAAAAAAAAAAAATGTTATGTATGCGTACATTGAACTGCAAATTGATTGAATATTTTAATTCACTAAGCATAATCATTATCCACTTATCATTATCGTATGATTTTCATTAACAGGCTTTATTGAATAATATTAACATAAGTATTATAATTTATAAGTAATAAATATTCTGTTAATCTGTCGCACCTTTAATATTTTTTGTGTAGTGTTGATAATATTGTACTGGTATTTTTTATTTATTTTAAGAACGGATATTAAACTTAAATCGGTTTAACTGTTTTCAGTTTTAGCGAGACATAAATATTTCAATTAATTGTATTAATTACTATTACTTGTCACTTAAAAAGCTTGTTATTCGATTATAATCCTTTTTTCAAATTCAAACAATATAGAGCACTAAAAAGGACGGCCGGATTAAGAACACTTTATATATAAACAATCTCTATTTAATGATTTTATCAATAAATATTGAAGTATAATTATTTAATTAATAATTTTAATTTGTTGATAATGAAAAAATCACTTTTTAACACCGCTTTATTTTCCCGCCGTCCTTTTTCGAATTCCGAACGCACACTGTTTGACACTGACACTTCACTTTTTTAACTCACCGAAAACTTCATGTTGCAAAGTCTTCGTTCGCCGAAGACCTGTCCCGTGTGGTGACTCGTATGTTCTACTGGTGGACTTTATACCGTCCCTCCCACTAGCGCGAGCGGTCCCATATAGAAGGGTGACGGTTCGGTTTTATAGTAATTTTAAGTGTTAATTGTATCTTACTGTATATCTGTTATAAATCTTTAACTAGAATGATATTGAAGTTTAAAGAATAATTAATTGGTTATTAATTAATGCTGAAATCTTAGCACATTACTATCAAAGATCACGTAAAAAAGTGTTACTTAATTTTAGCTCTGTACTGAATTGTTTGATTAATATTAAGCGACATTTAGGGCCACCACTTTCTGATAAAGTGCCAAATAGGCTATTCACAGTTTTTTTGACAGATTATCCATGCTTCATCTGTCAAGTGGTGGATAGCCTATTCGGCACTTATCAGGAAGTGATGGAACAGTTCCTTAGTATTCTTGTTATTAATGATCTGATCTGATCACTTAATTTTTGTTTAAAAACTGTTTTTATTGAAAGAGTTGAGTACCTATTCTTAACCACCTTATGCTAAGTACTAAGTATCAAAACTGACAGCTCGAAGCAAGCCTTCGAGCTGTCAGTTTTGGCGGTCCACACGGTGGTTATTGCTCGGTTTGGAGTAAAACTATCGAGCAAAACCGTATGTCAGTACTTAGCATTAACTTGTATATGAGAAGTAACTAGTAGGTACATAATATTTCTAAAAAGTTTAGTTTTCTTTTAATAATTATTATTATTTTAAGATTACTATAGGATAACAAGAAACAGTACATAGTAGAGACTATATACTTCCTTTTGTTTCTTCAGGCGGCATAAGGCCAGTGACACAGCAAGGCCATGATGATCAAGACAAATACTGCATCTTCCAGCAACAGTACATCCTAGCTCTCTACTTAGTGCCGGAAAAGCCTCTTATAAAAGTTCATACTTAAGGATAAGCCCCAATATGTTATTCCGTGACTCCCGGTTTACCTAGTTCCAATATAATAACGAAATGTAAAAAATATGAGATATAAAGCACAATATTTAAATTACTTTAAACCATAAACATTTTTATAAAACGTAATACTTTGGCTGTAATTAATTCACAAACTCACCTCTGACAAAAATCTAATTCATCGAAATATAAGTATTAACTAGGATAATTATACATTTTATTTGAATAAATTGTTAGTAAATCTATATTAAAATCTTCTGAACCGAACCGTTTTGTTTGTTAATATTTATTTCCAAAGATATTTAAAAAAAAAACATGAAAAATAGAGATGATCCGCCCCTAGTAAGTACAGTTTTATGCTAAGCTAAAATGAATATTATTGCGATGCGTATACGCTTGGTCTTTGGTTGTGTGCAAGGCTATCGTTTTGGATTGAGATTAATCCCTGCCTTAAGGCTGCTTGGGGTAATTTTGGTACCAAATTCAACTTACTACGAAATAAAATGACCTAATACGTAAGTACTTAGCGTCTCTGGTCTCAAAATCTAGATCATGTCTAGTTGCAACCTTTGTAGCACACTTATAAAGTTTAAAGATGATAATATTAATATTTAGAATATTTATACAAACTATTTAAAAAGTACCTAACAATATTTCCAAAAGCGCATGTTAGCTATGCTTACATAGTAAAGTTGATGGTGCATAAAATGATCTAATTATTCACAAGAATGTGGGTCAATATGTAGAGGCATCGTGCGCCCGCGCCGCGGAAGTGCGATCACGTAGGTAAGGTCAGTCCACTTCACTTGTAGCGCCTATCTGATTATTTCAGTTATGTAACCGTAATAATGTGTACCATACTGTAAAGGTATTCGCAAACTAGGAACGAAACCCAAGGGCTGCGTGATAGTCATCAGGGTTCCACCATTTTGTTTTTATTAAAATTTTGTTAATCCCTGGATCATGGAAAAACGAGACACAATAGCCTTCCTATTGTTGTCACGAGTACCGGTGCTCGTACGGGGCTTGATTTATTACGACAGCTATTTAAATTTTATTGCATCCAATTAATTATTTACGTATAAATTTACGTATTTGAGATGTAGGTGGTGAGGTGGTGAAAACGAATTATAAACTTAAACGCTGTCTGTAATTTTATAGGATTCTAACCTCTAAGGAATAGATCGAGAAACATTGATAGTTGGCGATTCCTATCTTCTGAGTCAGTATCACTATATTTTTTCACGCCTGTTATCTCTGTAGTATCTATTGATAATTTTCACGATCGAACCATCGGCTCCATTTTTACTATCAAGTAATTAATTTGCAAGCATATTGCGGATCCACTTTGTTTCTTTGTGTTATAATAATCCCACACATCAACAGTTCGGCGGCAAGCAGCCGCCAATTAACCGGAAAAGATCACAGACTCACAGTTCGCCTGAAGATTTAGTATCGACGGTCAGTGACTTCAGGCGGACTGTTAATCCGCCTGGATCCGTTCTTAAGTTCACATGAACTTGCCGACAGAGCAAATGCCAAATCACATAGGTCCGTCAGCTGAATATGAGTCAATTTGTCTGATGGCATAAAGTTCTCAGCATGGATTCGAACATCAAAATTAGGAAAAAGAAAATCTCTTTTCTCTCCCTAAATCTACTTTTTTAATCGGTCCTTACATACGTCATAGTCTAAGAGCAAGTGTTCCGCAGACTTGGAGTAAAGTAGCAAAGTCTCCATATTAATGCCAGGTATACTGTTTACTCTACCATTGATGCAATATGTGCCCATTGCTAGTTGCAACGCTCGTTCCTGCGTGGCACCGCCCGCGTCAGTATAAATAATAAGTTTTCCGGGAGCCATCCATTTTCCACAAAAAATAGGCAAGTATAATAGATACAAGTATAGATAGAGACACGGGGAAGGACATACCTTCCCGTCTCTATCTATCTATACATGTACCAAATTACATCAAAATAGGCATAGTATTTTTATGTAATAGAATTAAATAAATAATAATAATTAGGGCGATACAAGTTTAGGAACCGGAATATGTCTGCCATTTAATTTTTATACAGAAAACAATAATATATTTTAAGGCGACGCCTTGATAATTTGGCTGTAGCGATGCCGATTTTTCTCAGCAATGACTAAAGCTAAGAAACTAAAGTTCATTGTCAGTATTCATCATGTCTTTGTCTTTGAATTGCCCATAGCATAACACGATTGGACAACTTTTATAACACAGAATTATCAATCGAAAAGACCTCTGTAAAAAAAGGGATTCCTATTTTTCCAACAGAGGAGAGTGATTTAAGGTTCCAAAATTTGTACATAAATTGGTTGAAGCATACACTTTAATATGTGCATAGCTTATATGAAATGTATTTATGGTTTTTAAATTACGCGACAAAAACCATTTTGTTGCTTATGCCCTTTCCATTTTTTGCTGTTCCATTGCTTGTTTTCTATGAGAGGCCGGCCCGGCCTCTCATAGAAAACAAGCAATCTAAAACATATCCAACACGATTTCTTACTTTAACGCGGCGTCACCTTAAGATATCAAAATGGCAGAATCACGTTCTGAAAATCAATATGCTATGCTCGTTGGGAACAGTGAATGCCCATTGCATCAACTTTACTGTAGATCTGAGGAACACTCGCTCTTAGTCTAACAGTTTGTATTACACACAGACATAGATCAAGATAGATACCGCATGTCGCTCCATTTGTATGAAAACGAGCATGCCATATTTTTCCCACCTACTGTAACGTACCGATGATAAGAAACGTGGCTATTATCTAGGTCAACGTTTTTATTTGAATTTCTACAGCAATCGATCGAAGTCCGATTCCGATAGCAGACTAAAGAACAGACTTTCGAAAGACGAGCATTGCTCGTCGCTTATGAACGCGATATGGCACGCGAAGTCCATACACATGCGGTATCTATGTTGATCTATATCTTTAGTTTTACACTTAAAATAAAATAAGACCTTACTTCTAATTTATAACTTACGAAATGTGCCGATTTTAATTTGGTGATATGATACGTTGTGTTACCGTAACATTTTGAAGGTCGGCCGTATTAGAAATTAAATATGGGCCAAATTGAAATGAAAGGAGGATAAACATTATTGTTATAATAAATTTATAATTATTGGATACATCAAAATATTTGTACAATATATGGGGCCAACAACTTCGTTGCGCCAAAATTAGTTTATCGCGCGGAAACCGTTCATTTTTCCGGGATAAAAGTATATTATGTGCTTAAATGGGATTCAAAGTATAACCATATAAAATTATATTAAAATCGCTTCAGCGGTTTGGGCGCAAAGAGGTAAAACGTAAAAAGAGCTGTATTGGTGCACTGCACGTTTGGAGGAGTGTTCTGTAACATTTCACGCACTGGGTTTTACGAAACAAGAACTGTTATAAAATTTCATATACTTTATATTACTTAATACTAATCTGTGACTCGTCTCGTTGTTCGGGCCAAAATACAACTAGCTAAAAGCCGAGCTTTTTTATGAAATAAGGGGGCAAACGAGCAAACGGGTCACCTGATGACGGGTGACCAACATCAGAAGAGCTGCAGGCGCGTTGCCAGCCTTTTAAGAAGGAATACGCTCCCTTCTTGAAGGTTTGCAGGTCGTATAGGTCCAGAAATACTGCTGGTGACAGTTCGTTCCAGAGTTTTACAGTGTGCGGCAGAAAGTTACGCGAAAAACGCACTGTGGAAGACTGCCACTTATCAAGGTGATGAGGATGGTATGTTTTTCGCGTGGGACGATGGCGAAAATTTGCAGGTGGTATGATTCCGAACAATTCTTCGGAGCACTCCCCGTGATACAACCGATAGAGGATGCAGAGTGATTTGTGAGCCCTCACAGATTGAGAGCTTTGTGAGGGCTCGCGTCGTTTTTCTGCGTGGTAAAAATCTTTGAGGCAGTTTGCATGTAAAATTAAGTCTAGATTACTTTTTAATCCAGATTTACTTTTACACTCTACTATAGTTTATAATATTTGCTTACACGTCTTTCAAAATATAATATTGCTTATTAAAATAGTTTTGACGTAATTCCCGAGAACAGTAGACGTAACCGTAATTACGTGTTATATCGCAGATGATCGTCTGCATAATCTAGAAATTACGTCCGTCACGGACCGACATATTGTCTCTATTTATTATTAAATAACAACAAATATAAATACATTTTGAAATGATAACATGTCAAATCTCTTCAGGAAAATGTTTTGTGGGAATTTGTTTTTAAAGTGATGTGTAGTTGATGAACATATGAACATGAATTTTTACAAAAAATAAATTATACATATTTTGTATTTGTACTTAGTTTTGTTATACCCATAACAAAACTAAGTGATAATACTTAATAAAAAACCTTAGTATTAGTTCCCTGCATAAAGTTCGCTAGTTTTGTTACATCCTTTATACATAGGAGACTTTGCAGTTTTTTTTTTTTTTTGTAATTTGCGCAAGCGCCCAGCAAACAAAGCTGTACACTATCTAACTGTTTGACAAACACGTAAAATTTGACAAACAATTTGATCGTTTGCGGGCTACTATGACGTAAATATAAGTTGTAGGCGATATTTGGGCGATATAGATACTCAAATTGAAATAGTTTACCTACTCTGACTAGGCATTGCGCGCGTTCATGACTATTAAAATATAGTAGCGCATACTAATATTATATACGCGAAAGTATGTCTGTCTGCCTGTTACATCTTCACGTAAAAACCACTGAACCGATTTGGCTCAAAGTCATGGAGATACTTCTCTCTCGGTCTCGTCTCGGTAAAGGACATAACATACCTTTTATCTCAGAAAAATGTACGGTTCCCGTGCGATAAACAAATTTTGGCGCAGTTGCGGGCGTTATCTGGTAGACTCAGTTTAGATTAACTTCGGGCTTTAAGTTCGTAGGCGTAGATAGAGAGTAGTATGTAGAGAGTCTGTATTGGCAATGTGTGATAGGGACTGCAAGTACAAGTTGCCAAATTATTGCAAAATTTTATCGACTACTTAAGGCGCTATATTGAAAAAACTCTCCTTTTTGACGTAATACCATAGGACCCTCAGAAATGTTACAAATCTGGTAATGAGTTATACATATCTTCATAGCCTTATCTAGGTTTGAGAATAAATAGAAACACGATCAATGTATTTTGCCTCGATACATTTAATTTTCGAAATAACCTCTTAAATTACGAAATTTGAAGATTATTTTTAAACGAAAATCCCACCAAAACATGAAATATAAAAGGAGCCAAGCAAAATATTGCATAGCTACTTCTGTCGTAAAAAATTTTCAGATCACATTCAAGCCAAGCCTTCAACCTATTTTGTTATTTAAATCAACATTCAGTAAATGTATCAATAGATTTCTTTATTTTATAATTATCATAGTGGCTTGGCAATGAGCACTAGATAAATAATCAGCTACTACATAATTGGATTTATTGGGTACCATCGGCCACATGCGTCGTTACATATTAAAATACTTTACGCTTGCCGTCTGTGTAAGTAACTCCTCTTAACACCTTCACTGCGGGGCGGGCCGAAATCGGCCCAACGCGGAATTTCAGCTGGTGCGGACGAAGAAAACTATGTTCTCTCACTTGGTGCAGAACGATTATCTCAGGTGTTTGTAAAGGTACGACAGAGGCAAATATATATTTGAGATTGTGTTTAAAATTATAGGTCTTTCCTATAAAAAAATATGGTAGGTCGTTATCGGCCCACCACGCACTGGAGGTATCAAAAATCAACTCAGTGCGGCAGTGGGCCTATTGCGGCCCACCGTACAAGCAGGCGGTTGGCGACCCGATACCGCACCAAGCGTCTGCCTCGCCAGCTAGTGATGTGCAATCTATCAAGTCGTAGCTGACATACGTCGCGTTTTTTAACCGACTTCAAAAAAGGTTATCAATTCAACCTATATATTGTAAGTACTATTTTCAGAACTGCCTAGTTTTGATATGTTTTACTCTATATTATCAGCATCTGAACAAATGTGACAAATTTCTAAAGTGACATACATATTCATGTATGTTTTTATGTTTGTGTTGGCACATCTTCGGAACTACTAGTCCAATTAAAGTAATTCTTTTTTTGTACTAGGTACTATTTAACTTCGGGAATACTGTTCATCAAAATCGGTTCAGTAGTGTTTAAAATAGGTAATTTTGATTTCCAATTACGTACGATTTTGAAGTCGGTTTTATCTTTTTAAAATACAATAATTATTCATTTTATAGAATTAACAACGCACGATAGCAGGAAACAAAAAATCATGTCCTTGAGATGAGCGTTAAACGGCGAAATTGTGCAGGGTGATATGAAAAACTGGGAGAAACCATGAGCCACACATGGCCCGCCACTTTCCCTGGTTTATTTCTCATTTCCTGTTTGGCAGATACCGGGGCGAATCAAATCTAAAGTAGTTGGGTTCAAGGTTATTCCAACAGTCCAAAAACTGTACACCTACATTTTGTTTTCGCAAAGTTATAGTAATTTAATCTAACCTTGTGCTGGTGGGTCTAGAAAGGCCTAACCCGCACTGGCGGAAAAATCATTGGGGGCACACTTTGGCCCGCCGCCGCACCAGACGAAGGTTTAAGATTTTACTTGCCGCAGTGAAGGTGTTAATATGCAGTTTTATATTTGTTTCCATTGTGCTCATTGCCAAGCCACTATAATAATTGTAAAATAAAGAAATCTATTGATACATTTACTGAATGTTGATTTAAATTACAAAATAAGTTGAAGGCTTGGCTTGAATGTGATCTGAAAACTTTTTACGACAGAAGTAGCTATGCAATATTTTGCTTGGATCCTTTTATATTTCATGTTTTGGTGGGATTTCATTTCTTTTTTGAAGGTCTTTTTTCTTTTCTTTTCAGGTCACGTTATAACTTTTCTGTACTAAGCTTAGCACCCATTCCCAATCTCCTTTATATATTTTTTTTTTTGAGGCTTCGTTAGTTATATAGGTGGACATCGTAACGTAAATACTTCTGAGTCCTGAGTCGATTATTATATTCTTATATATTATAATTGACACTTAAGAGCCCGGGTTACCCTCGAAATTCTCATACATACGTAATACCAAAATCATTTTGTCATACAAAAATATTTAACATGTTTGAGTTATTTTTCAGCTTAAAATAGTAATTACCTAGGTTCCTGAACAAAAATTAACTTCAAAATATTTAAACACTAAAAAAAAAATTTTTGTGTATAAATTTTTTTTACTAAATTTACTACTAAATATTTAAACACTAAAAAATAGAGTAAAACACTAAAAAATATATACATAAATATTAAATTTACTACAAAATATTTCAACTCTAAAAAATATTTTTTAGTATTTAAATATTTTGTAGTAAATTTACTATTTATTTTTATATTATTTAGCGTTTTACTCTATTTTTTTGTGTTTAAATATTTAGTAGTAAATTTAGTAAAAAAAAATTGTACACAAAAAAATTTTTTTTAGTGTTTAAATATTTTGAAGTTAATTTTTATTCATGAACCTAGGTAATTACTATTTTAAGCTGAAAAATAACTCAAACATGTTAAATATTTTCGTATGACAAAATGATTTTGGTATTACGTATGTATGAGAATTTCGAGGGTAACCCGGGCTCTTAAGCGTTAACACTTAAAAGTGGTCATTTTTAGCATTACCGTTGAATACATAGCAGCACTGATGTTTAAGCGTCGTCTCTCGACGTTCGTTCCTCGCAGGAAAGGAGCACACTTTATTTCATGTGATAACTTAAAACTCCCATATTATGTCGAACAAGTAAGGAGTGAATATTGCAGTACTGATTATATTTAAATCGAATTTAATTATTGTTTCATTATCAACGTTGTTAATATTATTTTTTATTTAATTAATACCATTTCTTTAAGTACCTACATAACTAACTTAAGCCTTTTGTACGTCAAACAAAATATGCAGTCTAAACTCATACTGTTCTTGCAAAGTTACAAACATAAAAATCTTTTATTTTATTTAAGTAAACTGTATTATTATTATATTATTTTTCAATTTCAGTTTTTAGGTTTCCCTGCCCAAAGGATGAAAACGGGGCCCTATTATTAAGAAGTCTTCGCTGTCTGTCCGCCGCAATAGCTAGATAGTTGCAATTTTCACAAATTATCTATTTCTGGTGTCGTTATAAAAGCTAATAGTCCAATCGAAATAAAATAAATTATTAATTGGGGGCCTCATACAACAAACACGATTTTTTTTTGCTTTATATCCATAATGGTAACACTCAGGTTTTTGAAAATTTAAGAAAACGCTAATTTGTATGTTAACTTTAATAATTAATAATGAAAATCAAATAAACTTATTATTTAAGGGGGGCTCCGATACAAATTTACAGTACGGAACCCTATGTAAGCCAGTCCGACTCGCACTTGGCCGATTTCATAATTTTTCCTTTCATTGTGAATAAAGACCTATCCGGGTACCAAATTTCAAGGTTCTAAGTCTGCTAGAAGTGCCTTAGAATTTTGATGATCTGTCAATCAGTGACAAAATGTAGTAACTTTGACCATCCGTAACTACTAAACTATTTATTGAAATTTAATGTTATTTGGAGGTTAAGCTAGTATTAATACTTGCTCCTAGTGACCGAAATTTTAAATCCCTAGCTTTGTTAACATTGAAGATAAAGGGGGTGTGAAATAGCCGCGAACCGCTTCGAGAAAAGTATGGTACGGCCGTGCCTTTGCTAAAAAGCTTGGCTGGGACAAGCCTTGCCCCCAGATAGATGTATTGTAGGAAATTAGTCTAATTAATAGTATAGAGTCCGTATACGAAATTTTACCGATTTCGCTCATTTAACAGACGTGATTTAACAGTTAAAATACAGTATTATATAAGTTTTAATGCACAACATGTAAGATCATTTCAATTATAATAGTTCAATTATAATAGTTGGAGTAAAAGTATCTTTAAATAATCCAACTCAAACCCGCGACAGTTTTGTGATTTTTGCTGTAAAAGGTTTAGAACAGGGGTCACCAAATGGCGGACCGCGGTCCGCATCCGGACCGCCGACTCATTGTGTGCGGACCACGGAGCTAATACAAAGGTGCGGACTGCGGACCAAGCATGCTCGAAGATAAACTTCTATAAAAATTAATTTTGGTCTCAACATACTGATGAACATGTAGCAACAAAAATTGACACTTTTCTCATCGATATAATTACCTTTGTAATTTCCGTAATTGCGTATTAGTTATTAACTTATTACCTATTGTTTATTTTTTTAATGTGCGGACCGCGAAGGTTATTTTATTTCTTAAAACGGACCCCGAGTGAAACTAATTGGTGACCCCTGGTTTAGAATATCACCTTTTTATGGATTGTATTGACGTCTTAACGGTATGAAAAAAATACAATGCACTGTTGAGAAAGTCGTATATAAAGTGTTGGAATTACTTTTTACCACTTCAATATAAAAAACCCTTTAAAAACAGAAAAGTCCTTTTTCACCTGGCATATGAAAGACGGGCGTGAGTGTGAAGAGAGCAGTAGAAAAGAGAGGACGGGCTCTTAAATGCTCCTAGTTATTTTTTTTATAATTATAATTTTACGTTTTGTCGCATGTTTTCCGAGCGAGTCGAAAGCTTCTGGCCGCAGCGTATTCACAACTTTATAGTAATACAAATTAAGTATAAAATTGCCCTTGCGGTATAATTTAGTTTCGATATATCGCCTTCATAATAACTCTCGCACCGGTGTTCGTGACGATGGCTGGTTTCATTGAAACCAGACCAGTTACGCAGGAGTAATTTTAACCGTATATTTTTTCCAATAAAATTTTCTTATGTCCTTTCCCGGGACTCAATGAATCTCCATACGGCATACCAAATTACATCAATATCGGTTCACCTGAACCAGTAGGCAATTTAGTAGACACTTGGATGGACTAGTACGGATTTGTAGCATTAACAATGGCGGAAGTGTTTTTGTGACATCTCGTCTTGTTCACTTGCTTCACCGTTGTATAATACGGTATTACTGTTGACATAACACACGTCGTTCACACTTCAAATAAAAACAACCACACGAGGCCAATATAAAGTGGGAGACGAGCAATCAACATTATAAAAATCGGTCCAGTTGTTTTAGTGTTTAGTTTGGTATTACTAATTCTGTGGTTCAGTCCCATATCTGCGGGACTGTACAACGGTTTTGTTGCAGAGACATTTAATGATGATTAAACTTCAATTTAATGAAGAGTTTAATAGTTTAATGTATGGGGCTTATGTCAAAATTAACATTCAAATACACTTAAGTAATTATTAATCGTTTCTTGAGTACGGCAGTCCGCAGTTCGAATCCTTCTTCGGCATCTTTGAGATATAAGCTCTTTCTGATTTCAAAGGTTTTGTCGTCATCGTCAGGAAGACATAATATGTATAAATAATAGTCAGGGAGTCCTAGAACAATTTTTTTATGATTACAAGCAAGCAAATTTTTTGTGAGTAGCTTCATTTTGATAAGACAATGAACAAAACTTGGTTGAGTACGGTACAGTAAAACGGAACCCTAACCAGCAGATTTTTTGTATATTGGTAGGTTAATAGTTATATAATTTGAGAGTAACATTATCCTACAAATAGAACAATCCATATTTTAGGACCATCAAATAAAAGTATAAAAAAATCTTTCAAGATTTTTCGCAAATAAAAATGTTGTGTCTTATCAAAATGAAGCTACTCACAAAAAATCAGCTTGATAGTAATAAAAAAATATATGTTCTAGGGCTCCCTGACTATAATGTAATCTTGTCTGTCATTTCTATAAACGAAAACTAGCAAGAACTGTAACTAAATCAGTTTTAACTTTTAGTTACTGTGCAAGTTTATGAAGTAAAGTTAGTAAGGTCCTCTGGTCCCAATTAATGTGATGATTGTTGTCTGATAAGGGGCGGTTTCACCAAAGAAATGGAACGCGTTCAAAGCACTCTGAACCGGCTCAAAACGTATAAACGCGATTATAACATCGAAATGCATTTCACCAGCGTAAACGGAACGCGTTCACAGCAAATCCGAGTTTTATCTTCTGAACGCCCAAAGTCCGAAGTTCAACGTCATAAAACCCGTTCAAGCCCTGTCATGGCAGAACGAAAAACATAGACAAAATAAATGTCAATATGACAGTTTTGACACATGCGTTTATAAGTCTATGTATTATTTCTTTCTATTTTGAACTTAAATTAACGTGAAAAGGCTATATAATACTGAAAACATGTAAAATAATTGCGTGACGTCACGTAAACTTAGATTTAATAATCGCGATCAAAAGAAGGTAGTGAAATCCAATCGAAACAAAACGAGATTTACGTCGCAGAATGAACGCGTTCAATGGAAACTAAGTTTTATAAAGCTAAGTTTTACGTGTATTTGGTGAAATCCCACCTAAGTATATCAACGAGGAAAAAAACAAAACATTCATTTAATGTTAACATAATAATATGTAATTAGCATGCTATACTTTCACGGAGATTTTGTTACATAATTTAGTCTATTAAGTAAATAAGATCAATTACATAACGTAAGAATGTACAGATAGGTACTCTGTAGAACTGATGTTACTTAAGTATTAGTTATTACCAATCAACGTGGCCGTATAGGCGGCAAAGACAACGTAAATAATTTTATTGGCCGTTTGATAAACATAATTTATAGATAGGCATAAGCCTGCTGGCTAGCAAGCAGGAAGTTCGCTTGTACAACACCATATTGTGTTCAGGGACTCTAAGCCTAATTCAGGACAGTATACATACACTCTGTATAGTGTATAGGTACACCACAGTATAAATGAGAAATGATACAAAATACTGATAGATTTTATATTAGTATGGTAATAATACACGAGGCTTCACCGCATAATATGTTCCATATAAAACAGTTTCCATAAAAGTTTGTTTTAACCGTTCACAGAACTATATTGACTGCGATGGCTCTGTGTGGACAAATCCTTAGTTGCATTGCATTATAAACGGATGTGTAAGGCCATAAAAATAATGTTACAGATAAGAGATATTACACAAAGTGTTAATACGCTCATTATTATAGCATTACTATTGCCAAATAAGTAGCTCGCACACTAAAAACACTTCATAAAAATTATAGAAGCCGACAATGTAATGTTACCAAGCAAATACTTGTATATGCAATCACTTTGAGTAACTATTCGGTATATTCGGTAACAAATGCAAAAAGGAACAGACTTAAGCTTAGCAAGTTGAGGCGAACAGTTGGGCTTTTTGGTCAATTTTGGTGCATTTTCGGTACTATTTGGGACCACTTTGAAGTACATGTATGTATTTGGATTGAAGATGTTATTTTCTTATACATCAAAATATTATATTTGATGCTATGGCATAATATGGATAAAGATTGTCTGGCAGAAACTGCTGTTAGCAGTAAGACCGCCTAGTTGTACTATCAGAGAACTTGATTTCTAGGCAGATGAGGGACCTACGTAGTTTGGTTGCGTTACATCAAACCCAGCCGACAGATCACAATAATTAACATTTAATTGACTTGATCCGACCAAGTGATGACTGACGTTGGTCTGTCAACTGCCTAGGAATCAATTTCCTCGATGGTACATAGTTTTCCTTTATTGTGTTTTTAAGTTTAAGTTTAGTTTTAAGTTGTACAAATAAAGTATTTTCTATTTAATTCTATGGCTTGAGATTTGAAATTTGTAGATAAACAAATGTGAGTTAACGCACATTTTGACAAGGCCACATTAATTCCATTAATTTTTGATGACATGTCGAGCTCTCTTGATCAAAATACTTGCGGCTTGTCCCAATGCATCCTGATAATGTGCGCTTTGCTTCAAAACTAATATTTAAATATCAAAAGTATATTTATTGTTCGTGGATCAAAATAGACAACCTAAATAACTAAAGACATTGTTAATGAATCAGTAATCAGTAGACAGTAGAATCGGATGCTGTAACACGTATCGAGTAGCTGATCAGATAAAGTTTCAATTGCAACTCGTGAAAGTGGAGCGTTCGTTTCCACATTGCTTGCCGTCGTGGTGTTACGTTAGTCCATCGACTGCATTTGAATATGGAATCTTATCTTCTATTGTTTTTATTTGAAATGTGTGATAAGCCTGAGAAATAACAGGCGACCGTTTTCAGGCTTCCGTAATCGAAAGGCAAAAACAGAATTCTTATTCTCTTCAGTTTTATCAATCTCCTACATTAGAAATCAGTGGGGACACACACAAAACACATACTTAACAAAAAACACTATAGATCTTATAGTTTCTGAGGAAAACGGAATACGTACGGACAGACAAACAGTTGTAACAAAACTATAAGGGTTCCGTTTCGCTACGGAACCCTAGAAATTAACTAAAATTTATCCAAATTTGTTTAGCACACTGAGCCTGAAAGACAAATAATGCACACATAATATAAGTACAAACTTTTGTTTAAAAATGATGTGTTTGGAAATGATAATATTATGTTCCACTAAAGATAGTACATACTTTTGGAAACAAAAACCGCCAGTCCTTACAACTGTACAATCTCGATAATGTTGACATACATACAGTATCAAAGTAAGTTTCGAATTATTGCACTTGAGTATAATTTAATTCGCATAACGTATTGCTAGATTGTGTTATACTATATGCTCATGGTCTCGTGCATTTTGCAACTATGTAGCTTATGTACCTGTATCGTGTATTTGGCAATAATATTTTACTCAACAACAATCTATGATGTCAGTAATACATATTTAAATGGATTAAAAATATAAAATCACTGTTACAACTACAAGCGTATTATTATAAGAGGCTTTAGCGAAGTTACCATCACTTTAAAGTACAGCGGGGCTAAAATGGAGACATTTAGCAATTCCTCTCAATCAATTCAGCAAATGAATTGTCAAAACTATCAAACTGACAAATGTCAAATCAGTACAACAATACAGAAATGAATTGCAAGCAGAGTTGCATTTTGCGATTTTAAAGAATTGAATCATATTATGATTCATATCATGATTCAACAAAGCGACAATTTTAGCCCCGCAGGTCAGTTAACAAGAGCTGGCACGATCAACACATTTAAACATTGCGCTTGTGTAGTGTCTGTGAATAAGCGCGTGGCGTAACGTCGTACTGCATACGCATCATAGAAAGTCTGCCCGTCTCTCTCGCGCGCGGTCTATCTTATGAGCGTGAAGGGGACAGTTATTGTTTTTCTTATGCTACTGTTTATAAATACATCGTGATGTTACAAGTCGGTAACGTGTGATCAGCGCGCGGCCAGCGTTCGGAACCGTACGATAATTATCATACACATACGATAATTTTATGCGTACGTACCGATTGTAGATGTACGATAGCATATTATTATCGTACGCAGATTATACGATACTTTTTATCATGATGCAAACATATTATATTTTTAAACATAGTGTATAGTGAAATTGCATAAGCGTGAGCACTGTGAACGTGCCAGCTTTAGTTAACCGATCTATACGTATGTCAATTATTGTCATTCCGATTTCGAACTACGTCGCAATTAAAGCTACATGACTATTATTATTTTTAACAAAAAATTAAAACCGACTTCCAAGGTAAAAACAATAATAACATCCTTATAATATGAACTAAAAAGTATTAAATAATTATTCCTATCTAGTGCCTTTTTCCGAATTCGCATAAAACTCAACTATTTCTGTACTCAATCTTCATCATTTTGAATTCGGTACCAGATGAATCACTCTGACAGAATATTTGAAACTTTTGGAACTGGCACCGACTTCAAAATTATGAAGATTGAGTACAGAAATAGTTGAGTTTTAGCTCAATTCGGAAAAGGCACTATTAGATAGGAATAATTATTTAATACTTTTTAGTTCATATTGTAAGGATGTTATTATTGTTTTTACCTTGGAAGTCGGTTTAAATTTATTGTTAAAAATAATAATTTCACTCTTTTTAGTTAATTTTTTAGTAAGCAAACGCGTACTATACGTAGAATAATACACCTGTATATTATTCTAAGTATCTTATTACAGTCACACTTACAAAATATTATAATATCAGCTGCAGCATGCAGACAATTTTAAACAATTCACTGGGGACGACGTTAAAAAACATATTAGGTCCATCTCCTCGAATGCCGTCGGTGAGGACGGAATTAGTCGCAAAATGATAATACCTGTTTTAGACATAGTTTTGCCGGTGCTTGTCGACGTCCTTAACCATTGTGCTACTTCTTCCGTGTTTCCCTCTACTTGGAAAGATGCCACCATAATCCCGCTACCAAAAACTGCTCGACCAAAACTGGTGTCAGACTTTCGGCCAATTTCTATATTACCATTTCTGTCCAAAGTTTTTGAGCGACTTATAGGTGAGCAGCTAACAAATTACGTGATGCAAAATAACCTGCTCAGCACCTTTCAGTCAGGTTTTCGTCGTGGGCACAGTACGACTACTGCTCTAATTAAGGTCACTGACGACATTAGACGTGGCATGGATGAAAAGCAACTTACATTGCTGACATTACTAGATTTCAGCAGTGCATTTAATGCTGTCGATCACGACGTGTTGATAAGTATGCTTAGGGTTTATAACTTTTCACCTCAAGTTATTGAGCTATTTCGCAGCTACCTTGTGGGGCGTCGACAAAGAGTAAAGGTAGCTAATAATTCTTCTGATTGGTCTATGATCATTACTGGTGTTCCTCAGGGTGGTGTGCTGTCTCCACTACTCTTTTCTCTTTTTATAAACAGCATCACACAATCGTTAACCTCATCTTTTCACCTCTACGCTGACGACTTCCAAATTTATTGCCAATCATCCCCACATGACATACATGCTGCTATACATAAACTCAACAGTGACCTTAACCTAATTTGTAACTGGAGTAAGCGCCATGGCCTCTATATTAACCCAGCTAAGACGCAGTTAATACTTGTTGGTAGTCCTGGGCTAATATCTAGAGTCGACTTTGGTTGTTTACCTCCGGTGGTCGTGAATGGCGTTGTAATTCCCTTTACCAAAACAGTTAAAAATTTAGGAGTATACATTGACGAAACATTATCATGGTCACTACACATCAAAGAGATCAGTAGGAAAATATACGCAACCTGGCACTCTCTATCTCGCCTACGTTACCTGCTTCCCATTCCCACAAAAATTAAGATCGCTGAATCACTATTTTTACCTACGCTGGACTATGCGGACGCGTGTTTTGTGAATCTCACAGAGGACCAGCTAAACAAACTCGAGCGATTGCAGAATCTGGCTATCCGATTTATCTTCGGCCTTCGCAAATACGACCACATCTCCGAATACCGTGCAAAGCTGAAGTGGTTACCTATTCGCCTACGACGGGATGCTCGCCTTCTTTCTCTCGTTTATTCCACTATACATGATCCGCATTTACCTTCGTACTTAAAAAATAACTTTCTATTTCGACAGGCACACGTTAAAGATTTGCGATCAGTGTCTAATTTGCTCCTGGAAATGCCTGTACATTACACCAAATTTTATGGCTCATCCTTTGCTATTACCGGAATAAAACTTTGGAACGCTTTACCAAGAGACATAAAAATGTCTAAAACACTATTTCGGTTTAAGACCTTGGTCAAGAGACATTTCCTTGCTATTGCATATAATGATGATTGTTGATAGTAATTAAATAACTTGAATTCATTCTCTCTCTTATCGCTTCCAATAATAATAATTATAATTCAACTACTGATAACGTCACATAAATATTCAAATATAAATTAATGTTCCATCATGTTTTGAAATAATATTATATGTATGTATATATATATTTTTTGTTTGTATGTATGTATATATAAATATGTATGTATATTATATATATATATATATATATATATATATATATATATATATATATATATATATATATATATATATATATATATATATATATATATATATGTTAATATGTGTGTATTGTATATATGTATTTTAGTCTAGGTAGATATGTATGTATCTGTGTATTTATTAGATATATTATGTATCATGAATAATATGCTATTTTGTCTGATATGCAATATATATATTTTATTTTTCTTGTATATTATGGCACATTCACCTGATGTATATATAATATTATGTTTCCTCTACCCGTGGTTGCCTGGAAGAAATTACTAATTAGTAATAAGGCCGCCATTGTGTTATACTTGTCTTATTTATAATTAATGTTCTTGATTTTTCAATTTTATGTGTGCACAATAAAGAGTATTTATTATTATTATTATTATTACAATACATTAAAAAAATCGAAGTGAACACGTGTGACGTGCTAAGTAGCCGGTCACCGGACTAGTTTCAATAGGCTGGCACTCGCTCGACTTGTCGCACACGCAGCGCACATAGTACCTCCGTGAGTAATTTGTATTCTGTGCATACTGCATAGTACACAGTCCGCGCCCGCGCCGCTGTGCCGCTTTCTTGACAGCCCTGGCAGATATGCGATGCGATGCGATGCGTTATTATACTATGAACGCTAAACGCAATGCAAAAGGTTGAAATTAGGTTGTTTTCCAGAATATCTCGGCGAAGTGAAACAGAATGTTACATTATCGAAGCAACTTTAACTTCTCAGGAGTAATGTCAAATGTGTGCCTTATGCTCTGGAGATAAGGTTGAATTTGGTGACATTGGTGACCCTGACGTGGTAATGATGATGATGATGATGATGATGAATGTAATTTGCATAGTAGCATATGCTTTCAGTTCTTAAAACAGCGCCTAAGCTCCCAAACTTGTATCTATAAGGAATCCGGAGTTCTCTTAGTAGCTTCGGAACCATAGTGTACCTCGGTGCAAAATCTTGCGTTTTGGTAGCATATGCTTAGGATGCTTCTCATAAAACCAAAATCACTATATGTTTCCATATAAATTTCGAGGAGTTCCCTCGATTACTCATGGATCCCATCATCAGGTCACCATTTTTGTGAACATGGTACCAAATTGGAGTGAAACCTAATCCGGCGGAGTAATCGTTGAACATACAAAAAAAAAAATATATATATATATATATATATATATATATATATATATATATATATCCACAGCCGAACATATAACCTCCTCGTTTTTTGGAAGTCGGTTAAAAATCTGTTATAAGCCCCATCACCGTCATCATCATCATCACCACTCTTTGACAAAGACGATCGACATAACTCGTAAAAAGCACAGAGGGCCTTGAAACGAGCGACAATAATTATATTACATTGTCTTCTGGCGAGAAGGTTGTTGTAACCTCCCAATTAGTTCCACCGTTCGCGTTAGAATCTGGAGCGGATGTCAATTAAAAAACATGAGTTAATGTTATCAGAGGTGCTAGCGTAGTGCAACCAAGGTTTATATTGTTAATCATCAAAATTGCGTATCTATAATATAAAAACCGGCCAAGTGCGTGTCGGGCCACGCGCAATATACAGGGTTCCGTAATAGCTCTAGTTTTTTTTTTTAATTTTTGTGTGGTCAATGAATGTACATTTATAACGTGTTTTACACTACTAATAACATCATCTCGGTTACTTTCAAAGGAATTTGAACGAAAAGTTTCTTTATACTTCGCCGAAAACATTTTTTTTAGTTGATCGACTATTACTCAATAACTTATGAAGTCTTCTTAGCCGTGATAGTTTTCCTTTTAAATTGAGCATATTTCCTACTCCCGTGAATTTTTTCACGAACCGTTTAGCTGGTAGAAGGGGGGGACACTGGACTCTAACGATTTATTCCACTTAACCTAAATCGGAAAATGATCTATGAATACTGATAATAGTTATAGAAAACCTATCCAACGACACCCCACACGATGGGGTGGACGCGAAAAAAATTTTTCATCCCCGCTTGGTCTGTATGGAAGGTACCATAAAAAATATTTTTTTAAGATTTCATGTACCATTTTGTTGCCATCATTAATATGTGCATTCATGCCAAATTACAGCTTTGTAGGTCCTATAGTCTCTGAGCAAAACCGCGGACAGACAGACAGACGGACAGACAGACGGACGGACAGACCGAAACTATAAGGGTTCCTTGTTGACTACGGAACCCTAAAAATGAATCGCAAAATGTGTTGGTAAGCGCATAACTCAATAACGCCTGGACCAATTTGGCCAATTATTTTTTTTAAATGTTCGTATTCAAAGATGGTTTTTACGGCGAGAAAAATTCGAATAATTGCCGGAAAATAATAATAATCGAGATTTAGAAAATTGAACACCCAATCTACGACTATTTATTTCGATCTATATTACATACAAAATTTTTAATTTAAACATAAAAGACCCAGAAAACTTGAACCACTTCCACTTTCGCAACCATAGCATCAAATACAAAATATATATAGTATTAAGTAAAAGAAAGATTTCACAAAGAAATCGCACAGAGACGGCGAAATAATTATTATCAATTTCGATTCTAATCCTTTTAATGCAAAATAATACAAAAAAAAAACAATTAAAGCATCATAATGTGGTTATGGATGGTATAATAATGATGGTGGTGAATTATTCAAATTCATATTCATGTTCATGTCCGTGTTCATGCCCATGCCCATGCTCATGGTCATGCTCATGAGGATGAGGATGAGCATAAGGATGAGCATGAACATGAGGATGAGCATGAGGATGAGGATGAGCATGAGGATGAGGATGAGCATGAGCATGAACATGAGCATGAACATGAGCATGAATTCATGTTCATGCTCATGTTCATGCTCATGAGTATGAACTGGTGATCATGACGATTAAATAATTGACATAGTGGCATGTGCTTCCAATATTTTAAACATATTTTAAACACCTTGTTATTAAAGCTTTATAGACTAGATGACGTCCGCAACTCCGTTGCTCCAAAATTCGTTTATCGCGTGGGAACCGTACGTTTCTCCGGGATAAAAGTATCATATTTTGTAAGTATCCCCATACCAAATTTCAACAATCTCTGTTATTTTTCTTTTGTTTAACAAGCTTTCTTTAAAATGTTAACTAGAATCTAATATGTGAAAACATGTTAGTGGTTTCCTTGTAATATTTCTAGATATGTACACTACCTTTATTAAGTAACTGTTTGTTTTCCAAATAAAATAAAATAAATAAAATAATAATCGGTTCAGTGGTTTGGGCGTGAAGAGGTAGCAGGCATACACACTTTCACATTTATAATGATATTAAGTATGGATAAATCGAGTCTGTGGGTAATTAACAATATGAAAATTTCCTTTTTTTTCGTAAATGGAGACTTTAGGAGGAGGCTTTAGGGAGGATGATAAAGATGTGAAATCAAAAAATGTAAAATTATGTATAACCAGATATCTTAGCCGGATGATGAAGGTAAATTGTAATATAATTACTCTTATATTATAAAATGTTAGTTATCCACTTCACTTATCTACTCGTCTTCAATTATATTTGACATTTTACGGCCGCACTTAAAGAGATATAATAATTACTTAATTTAATTAACATCTTGACATAAACTCTAGGTTACATACATTTTCTTGTAAACACTTCATTAAATAAAAGTTACGAAGTCACTATTCATTAGATTAATACGTTGTTAACGTAGGTACTTATATTACACTAATTATTATATTGTAAAGTTTGTGTGTGTGCGAATTTTCGAAACTGTAGATTAAGATAGAAAATGTCAGTGGAAGAAGCAGGTAAATAACAGTAAAAAAATTGCCGTTTTTTGGAAATTTAGGACTGGAAAAATAATTTGTAATCAAAAACAACTATAGCCAAATATATTAGCTACATGTTGAAGAAGGTAAGTTACAACTTACAAGCATAATTATAAGGGAAAAAATTAGTAATTGTCCTTATGTTATAAAATGTTACTTACTGTTTCTTCCAGTCACGTCTTTAAATATAATACAGTACGGGTTTAAGCAACCGCACAGTAGTTTACCAAAAAAACTTACGATTTCCATACTGTAATGGCTCTCCCTGTAAGCCTTATAAATACATTTTCTATGAAAGGTTTTAATTGAAACGTTTAACCCTTGTCTTGTCGATACAGGGGGTTATAGTGTTAGCCGTGTAGAACAATGTCTTCCGCCCGCCGCCAATCACAGCGGGCGGGGTGGCGAACTTTCAGCATTCAATTAAACTTGAGCCCGCCCTTATCTGATGGCTGTAGGCAACGTAACGAGATAGTAGGGCTGCCACCGCATATTTACTTTTCACCCAGTGCCGAAATTATATTTTTTATTACTCTAGGCCACTTTCTTTAGGCCGCCCCAAGTAAGAAATCTGCCGGCCCCAAATGGACGCTGCTGCTCCTTTAGGACGCTGCCGCAGCCGCCTATACGGCCTATTTGTAAATACGGGGCTGCTTCTACCCGAATTTATTTTTAACTTCCGACTACAAAATAGGAGTGTCATACGTTGGAACTGGGACGTGTCTGTCTGTCTATTTGTATGTGCACGTGTGTGTGTCTGTAGCGTCCAAACGGGCGAGCTCCCTGAGATCATATTAAGCTGTTTTCGTGGTTGGTTATCACTGTTGATCCTGGCAACACCTGTAGATGTAGTGGTGAGATTGAGAGGTTGGGCAACGCGATTTACATTCCTTAAAGAGCTTTAATCCATAAAAGAAGAATTTACGATGGTCCGAGAATAACTGAAAACCAATACAGATCGGGTGAATCTTATGTAGTCGACTAGGCTAATCTACGAATTATAAATATTACCAATAACATTAACAAATCATTAGGTAAATCTTTAGCAAGCAGAGCTTGAAGTTTCAATAGCACTGAGACTAAAGACTATGATAATACCAAGTGCTATAATAGGACAGACAGAAGGCCTGTCCGTCCTATTATAGCACCTAAAATGTAGCAACTTGTATCTAGTAGACAATGCTATCTATTGAATATAGATAATTTGAATGTTTCTAATATGCAACGTATGAAATATATTATATCAACGAAATATCAAAATCAGAGCTAAAATTACTTTAAAAACTTGTGAGTTCCAACCCTAAGTCTTAAGCTTATATCATCCGACCCTCTGGGCGCAGCGTCAAGCGCGACCTCTCGCAACCGCTAAGCCGAACCTGTGACGTTATCTCCTTACCAATAACCCCGCCTCCAACGGCTTAAAGACATCCAGGACCTCAATCAAAAATAAAACTTATCACGTAGCCAAAGGGTTGGTTTTAGAGGTGGCGGTTCATGTAATTAGGGAGGCGTTGTGTAATGTCAGTAAGGGGGTTTCTTGAATTTGAATAAAAATTCATCAGCTATAGCGCCTAACAGTTTTTGCGAGCAACAAACTTGCAGCTAAAGATATAAATTGTTTTAATCAGATTTCTTCTTTCTTTCAATTCATGTTAATTTTTAATTTAAATCTTAATTAACTTCAGTTTATATATCACTATCTAATTAATATTCGCATCGCTGATTTACCGCGCAGTAAATACATGGCAAATTACGCATTACTTTGCTTGACTGAAATTTATTGTCGAATGTTGAGTTCTGTCGACTCTCTGTGTGTACTTTGCTGAAGATTAACACAATGACGGGCCGGGTGACACCAAGGTGCCGTGCCAGGGTGATGCGGGGAGATGCGGGATGATGCGGGGCGCCGCGGGGTGACGCCGGGTGACGCGGGGTGATGCAGGGTGACGGTGTCTCGGGGGAGCTGGGTGACGGGCGTTATCACGGGCGCGCACTCGGACCGTCTTATGCGGCCTAACGAAGTTCACGCCACCAAATTAACTCCAGCTCTCGACGTCTTCGTATTATCATAGATTAAAATATTCCGGCTGGCATCACGGTTTCTTCATTATAAAATAAATATTATTATCTTTATTCTATTATCTATATTAATATTGATCAGGTGCATGAATGTTCAACGTAAGTATGTTAGAAAGTGTGTAAACGTCCATCTAACTGGATGATAAAACTGCATATTTTCGTCACCCCCCTACATTATTTTAATTGGAGTTCACTGTACCCTAGCTAGCTAGCTATCAGTTTTCATATTATTATTATTTTAAGTTCTAAACGTAGCTTGGTTCCAAACCCAAAAGATTTTCGTAGCCTCGTAGGGGTTGCGCGTAGCGGCGTAGCAGCGCGTAGACAGTTGAAAAGATGCCAAGTAGAAATCAATCTCGTTGATTGTTATATTAAGGCCCTATGTCGAAAATAATTTTACCGAAAGGGCAATTTTATACTTAATTTGTATGACCATAAAGTCGTGAATACGCTGCGGCCAGAAGCTAAGCTCGCTCGGAAAACATGCGAAAAAACGTAATTATAATCATTTAAAAAATAACTAAGAGCATTTAAGCAAAATGCTTCTATACGATTTTGAGTTGCAAAGGTGTCTATCAAATACACTAATTTCCTACAGTACATCTATTTTCGTTTAAAAATAATCTTCAAATTTCATATTTTTAAGAGGTCATTTCGAAAATTAAATGTATCGAGGCAAAATTCATTAATCGTGTTTCTAGTTCTTCTCAAACCTAGATAAGGCTATGAAGATATGATATCTCATTACCAGATTTGTAACATTTCTGAGGGTCCTATAGTATAACGTCAAAAAGGACAGTTTTTTCAATATAGCGCCGTATACGAAATTTGCCGATTTCGCTGATTTAACAGACGTGATTTAACAGTTAAAACACAGTATTTCTATAAGTTATAATGCACAACATGTGAGATCATTTTAATTATAATCTAATGTTGGAGCTAGATATTTTATTTTTTTAAGTATTTTTAAATAATCCAACTCGAACCCGCGACAGTTTTGTGATTTTTGCTGTAAAAGGTGTTGACGTCTTAACGGTATGAAAAAATTCAATTTACTGTTGAGAAAGTCGTCTATAAAATGTTGGAATTACTTTTGACCACTTTAATATGAAATAGTTGAGTAAAAAAATATGTAACTCGGCAAAATTTTAGAGAAAATGGGCAAAGAATTGCTGTTAATTTCGGCAACTTGGAGCTGTAATTCATAAAAAGAAAACGACAGAAATAATCTATAGATAAAATTCTATCCAATTCGAGAAAAAAGAACCAAAAAAACACGATTCAAAACAACCTTTCTCACATAATATTACTCGCCGCAAGTTCGAGCCGGCTTTCCGCGCTTAAATATATTTTAGGTCTAATAATTAATATATATATTTTTAAGTCTAATAAGGGGAAAAAACCTAATAATATTTCTGTAGCGAACCTTTGCAATTTCGGCAAAATCGGCAAAATTTCTTATACGGACTCTTAAACCGTCGATCGCCAATTCCTGGAATTTTTTTGTTATCGAGGCCCATATGGGCCTTACGGGGCTTGATGGGCTAAAATTCAGTGTTTCAGGTGATTATGAAATAATTATTAATGTATACTCCGTTTTAATATATTTTATTTTAGGAGTAAACAAAACATGAAACTCAAACATAATATTAATGTGCTATTTAGCGTGCGGTGCATAAGCGACGTGACCCTTTAATAAAACTTTGTAGAGAAAAAATGCAAGATAACATTTACATTTCTACGTATTATCGTAGAGTACTTTAATAAAACTCGGTATATTTCAATACATAAAAAAATTCGCTGCCGTTAATTCCGGCATGGATTATTATTTATTTTAACAGCTCACTGCAGGCTGCAGCAGTGACGTGTTATATGCAGCGCGCACGATAATTTAATAATCAGCAATATTATTGAACTTTATTTTAAAATGACTGACGTTATCAGAAAATGTACTGTTAAACACAAATGGAACCAATATTAATAAAGGCGTTGATATTTAGTTCGTTTGTCGTTTTACTTCAAAGAGGATTTCGTTCAAAAACCACACTGTTAAGCTCTGCTGCGTGGCTGGAAAGTCGTAACTTCATTTCGCCGAAACATGCGATTTTAAGTTCTCCTACCAAGTTTTAAGGGAGATATTTGTGTGGTATGGTTTTGAAATACATTTTTAACGTTGTACGGACGGGAAAAATGGAAACCGGTGGCAGAGCTGAGAGCCGTGATAACACACTGAAAGCGTGGTGGTTGCTGCTAGGGTTGAACATAAAGAATGCTCAGTGGATTTAATTTAAATATTACATAGAACATTCATTATTATTTAGGGGTCGAGATAATGTTAATAAAGTCACTAGAACCTGTTGTAAACAGTAAAGTGTATCTATAGTATGTATAATATTAATTTTATATCTTTAATTGGTCATGACCAATTAAATAGTTGTCTATTAATCCGAATGGCGTGCTTGTAGTCAAAAGTAGCACCTTGGATGCTTAAAACGCCGTTCCTATAGTGCAGCCTTTCTATGTTGGCACATAATGGGCCAAATACGGCAATAACAAAGATGTAGAATACAGTATAGGTCTGCAGGTAAGGGTTCATGTTAATTAATGATTCTATAGCTTCGCAATCTTAGCAGCTCTGGATTTATGTATAGGCAGTAATAGGCCTATAGGCGGCAGCGTCCTATGGCGTCCTAGAGGGGCGGCAGCGTCCTAGGATGGCGGCAGAGTTCGTACATGGGGCGGCATAATTAAAGTAGCTTATACTCATAAAAAATATAAATCCGGCCCTGAATCTTGGACCATGGTAGCTATCATGGTTTTCGATCACAGTTCATGGCCTAACATGTATTATGTAGAATGGTCTATAAAAACCTGATCCATTTAAAGTACACGCAGTGGAGTGGTATTCGGTATTCCAAATGGACGGATCATGTGTTCAAAGGGACTACCAGTTATTCTAATTAACATTCGATGCGTAGCTATTAACAATCCACATACACGTTTTCCAATCTTGCTATCTATAGAGATTAAAGTTTGTTACTACCTCGAATCGGTTAAAACTGTAAGTACTCATTCTGATACGCAACATTTCCCTTCTCAGCAATTATCTTTTTTAAATATGTACGTTGTATATACATACGTGTATATGTACGAAAATATTGTATTTACTTTTATAAAACAAATGCAAGTGTTAACCCTAAAACGGCACTGGTGTATCTGTCGCCAAGCTTCAGTGGAAAAATTAAAAAAAATCATATTGGCCCCGCATGTTCAATTAACGAGTCGGGATTGCGGCTTCGCTTTGTGACAGCGTCAATTCATCTGGATTTTACTACACACAGTAGCACCTACGCGAACGATTCGTTTTATTTTCAATACTTAAAATACCAAGCATTTTTGTAGGTAATTCATAATTGTTTTGATTAGGAGGTTAGATTGTTGACAAATACAATCTAGATTCTAGATAAATCAACTAGATTGTATTTTTATTATTACTTATAAGTTATAAGTTGTGATTTGTGGGTAATAAGTAATAACTAATAGGTCATCGTCACTGAACTAACGTAAAATATATTTTATACCTATTATACTAATAAGTTCAGTAAGTTATAGACTGAAAGTCTATAGACTATAGGCATGAAGACCACCAGATCGGTCGAAAAGTAAATTTTAAAAAACATTTCTACTATAAAAATATTATGAAAGCGCACATCGATCCAAAAACTTGGAAACTGCGATCCTAATATTAAATGCTCCAAGCGATCCGAAGGCGATCCGTTAACCGTTATTCAAGTCAGTCAGTATCTTGCACGATATGGAGTCACACATACAGCGGCGGCGAATTGCCGTTGAGGCAGTAACCTTTGAAAAATAGATATTCCTTGATTTTACTGCATAAGAAGATTTGTTTTATTACCTGATCCAGTTATACGGCTTTGTTTCTCTCTGAATTTCTCCCTTCTGTATCCTCCCGCCAGAGACCGCATTTTTTTCTTTAGATCTTCTATTGACTTGTTCCCCATTTTGCGAGAAATCGCAATCGCCCAAGCATCGTCTCTTACACCTCTATTCGTAAAATTAACATCTTTCCGATAAACATATTTTAAACTCCTTATAAAGCGACATCAGACGACGACTTTGCGAAATATCCTTGGTGTGATGGATCGCTCGAATCACATAAGCGTGCGTCCACATTTGTATCATTTGCGCGATCAGATCTCCGATCAGATCTCCGTCGCGATCATCGCGCCGTATCAAAATGATACGCGTATCATGATACTTTGTATCATGATACGCGTATCATTTTGCGTCCACACTAGCGATCATGATACGGCGCGATGATCGCGACGGAGATCTGATCGGAGATCTGATCGCGCAAATGATACAAATGTGGACGCACCGTAACCGTCCAAACCGCGCGCGCCACGCAACTGAGGCACCTTTGAAGCGGACAAGAAAACCGACAACGAACGGATCGCGAGCGCCAGGGAGCGCGCGCTCCAAAACTTGCGCATGGATCGCGCGCGGCACGTCCACACCAAACGCTCCGTGCAACGCGCTTCATGCCGCGCGCGATCGGAGCGCGTTGGATCGTCTGGTGTGGGCCCGGCTATTCGCGCTTCCATGCTCGCGCTCCGGTATGGACGACGCAGCAACCGCCGCCGTTGTCACCAAGGCAGCAAAAGAAGGCGTCTGCCCAGCCACCGACATCCGGTCGGGTAGCATAACGGTGGGCCCTAGGGGCGCACGGAGCGTGTGGCTTCACGTCCCCTCGGCTGCCGCCAAGAAGTTGGTAACTTCTGGGTGGCTGCAGGTAGGCTGGGTCATGACGAAGGTGGTGCTGCTGGCCGCGCGGCCAACGCGGTGCTACCGATGTCTAGACACCGGTCACCTGGCGACGAACTGCCAGTCCCCGGTGGACTGTAGCGGGAATTGTTTCCACTGCGGTAAGCCGGGGGATAAGGCCGCCGAGTGCGCGGAGGAGCCCATACTGCTTCTGCGCCGAGGTCGGCAAGGAGAGCAACCACGTGCTGGGGGCTAACGGCTGCATCTCAGTAGACAGTAAACCGCCCAGCACGAGGAAAAAACGCAAGGCTGGGATCCAAGGCTCGGCCGCGTAAGCGGCTTGGAGCCGATGAGGCAGGGGCGAGTCAAAACGCCCCCGCCATGGAGGTGGAAGCCTAGGCCTGTGGGCGGTTGATCGGGGGATTGAGTCCACAATATTATAAGCCCCGCGGAGAAAGGCTCCCTCGATGCCCGGGGAGCTTCTCGGTGAAGACAGGCGGCGGCATAGGCTGCTGCAATGATGTGGTGCCGCAAGCGGCAAGCGCTGCGGAGGACGCGGTGCGATTGCGATCCCGCTCCTCCGCGTGTAGCGTTGACGAGGGCATGGGGGGATTTTAGTCGGTAGACCTCTGCGGAGGGAGACCGACATACCTCCCCTGCCCTTTCCCCCGAGGGGGTGGAGGATGCGTGAGGCATTTCCCCGCCTTAAAAAAAGGCTCTGGAAATACTCACAATATACTTAATTAGGTATATTTGTACTTTAATAACTATTTAATATAATTAATTAATAATAAAATTTAAAAAATATAATATATTTAATCCCATACAAAAACACTTTTTTGCCAACTTTCGCTCAATAACGCGTTATTGAGTGAAAATTGGCAAATAAAGGTACAGAACCCTTCATGCGTGAGTCCGACTCGCACTTGGCCGATTTTTAGGGTTTCGTAGCCAAAATGGCAAAAAACGGAACCCTTATAGATTCGTCATGTCTGTCTGTCTGTCTGCCTGTCTGTCTGTCCGTCCGTATGTCACAGCCACTTTTCTCCGAAACTATAAGAGCTATACTATTGAAACTTGGTAAGTAGATGTAGTCTGTGAACCGCATTAAGATTTTGATACAAAAATAGAAAAAATATTAAAAATTTTAGGGGTCCCCATCGGTACAACTGAAACAAAAAAAATTTTTTTTCATCTAACCTATGCGTGTGGGGTATCTATGGATAGCTCTTCAAAAATCATATTGAGGTTTCTAATATCATTTTTTTCTAATCTGAACATTTTGCGAGAGAGACTCTTCCAAAGTGATAAAATGTGTGTCCCCCCCTCTAACTTCTAAAGTAGGGGCATGATAATTCTAAAAAAAATATATGATGTACATTATTATAAAAACTACCAACGAAAATTGGTTTGAACGAGATCTAACAAGTAGTTTTTTTTTTATACGTCATAAATGGTAAACCTTAATTTAACTTTCATTATACCAACTAAAATATAAAAACAAATCAAAAACCTTTTAATTTTATAGAAATAAACCTTATTGCTACTGCGGAACCCTTCATGGGCGAGTCCAACTCGCACTTGGCCGGTTTTTGTATTTAAGCTTCAGTGATCACTGATCAGTCAGCACTCAGCAAGTCAGCACTCAGCAGTGTCTCCATTCTCCAACCTTATGCCACTACACTACACACACTATAACATGATAAAAAAATATGTTGTCAGATTTTCACGATTGACAGTTGTCATTTCTGGAAACTGTTAAGTGTCAAATTTTAAAAAATCAAAACAGTGTTGCCAGATTTGTTGTTTGCGGGAAGAAAGATGCATATTTCCTTCAGACTGCTCACAACTGACAGTTTAAAATTTTCTTCCCGCTACCTATTTGAAATAACTCATTACCATGGCAACCGTGAAGTTGTTATTTCAAACCCTTATTATTAATACAGGGGACATTCAAAATACACGTCAAATACAGTTTTTTTGCCAACTATCACGTTCCTAATATTTTTTACCATCTTTAAATTACTTGAGCGCCACAACAACTAATCGAGGTCGAGATTGGAGATGTTGAAAAGTCAAAAGATGAATACAGTTCGACAAGGCTTTATATGGATATGTCAATGATGTCAATGGGCGCTGCTGGTAAAGGAGAACTGTCAAAAATGACGTTTTTGAAAGATAGAAGCGTTAATTCCTTTTCTCGCCACGTTCATATATAAAAGCCTTGTCGAGCTTTAATAAAGTTTAGTGATATATTTTTATTGAATATTAAAAGAAAAAGTAATCTAGGTGATTTCTAGGGGGAAATCAAATTAGTTCAAGGGTACGGCGCGGCGCGAGGCCCGAGACCCGAGACCATAGGGCTGCTGGCAACACTGAATCATAGAATCAAAATTGAGTCTAGACAGAATATTACTCTGCTCTGAAATAGATAACATAATATGTAAAGATTGAGACATAGAACACAGAAGATTTATTATCCAATTACGATTTTTTCAAATGTTTATACCGATTCATATGTTCGACGATGGAAAAACTGTAAAAATTATTGTAAATAGTGTTTTTTTTTTTTAAATGTGTTTTGTAAATAGTGCTCAGTAAGAAGAAAGAAGAAGGACATTAATTTTTTTTTCAATTTAATTTGACGTTTATTAATGTATTTTTTCTGGAGCAAAGGACTTGTTTCCAGCTCCCAATAAATTAAAAAAAAAAAAGAATCAAAATTGAAAATACAAAAACTCGTCTGAGGTGGATTTAAGTTTATCGCCAAATTAAATATATCGTTTATCTTTATTATTATCTTTATGCATTAAAAGCTATAGAACTTTGTAAAGTTTATATCATGAAAAATAAACAAGTGAAAAAGGGCTCTGAAAATAATGGAAAAGATGGAAGTTCCTCACTGTTATCGGTAAATATCAATAATATTATATCAGGTGAATATAATAATAAAAGTGAAAATATATTCATAAATCATAGGGTAAATATAATTTAAAGAATAATAAAAGTGAAAATATATTCATAAATTAGAAGAATATTCTTGACAACGAATTAATTTGTTTCATAAAGTGTTATAGATTTATGCAAATTATATTATACATTTTAAATTGTCATAAAAGGCTTAGGTATGGAAATACAAAATTATATTAAGTACCTACTTATTTTATAAATAAACACCAATATAAACACTATAAGAAAAAATTAAATCTAGGTCAGTGCCGATCACACTGGCAGCATTACCTCTTTGTATGGCCAAACTAATGCGCTGGCCGAGGTAAGCGCCCATCCTGAAGTCATTTAATCTGTCGACCAGTCTTCGGGACAAATCTTTAAACAGGACCTTTGCGCTGGGGCCCCACGGACCCAAGATTTCAACACCAAAAGGCAGAAATTTTAAGTCTTCGCCCAGGCATTCATATTTCTGCCTCTTGTTTCCCTCCGTGTGAGCAGCAGCCACTCCCGCTGCAAAGTTCATAAAGATCCGTGGTATATTATTATAACTCAATCCAACTAAACAATTTATGCAGTCTCATAAAAATTGGGACTGCATAAATTTCCACATACTTTTCAGAATTGTTAAAATTATATGTCAATTAAACAAATATAATATATGACGCAAAGAAATTATAATTTGTGTGTTTCTGTGCAAATTGAAAATTTACTGACCTTTATTAAATTTACTGGCCTTTTTAATTTTTCAGTTTGGTAAATTCTTCTTTCTCATAAGTTTGGGAGTAGGCTTGCTTGCAGTCTATATTTATAAAGGGTATTTGTCGCCACCAAATGTGCCTGATGTAGATTTAAATGCCTATTGGGGGCCATACCCCATGAATCCCAAACCTGAAAAGTCTATAAGAAAATATGAGGTAGAATTTTCTGACGTGGTATGTATAGTTTTATAAATTACACCTACTGTATAAATATTTATTTCAATGATCAATTTATTTTTATTACAATATGAAATTTATATACAAGACCTATTCAAAAAAATCATTTGCCCTGCAATAAAATTACTAAGTTCTAACAATTAAAACAATTTACAGATGGTGAATGATTTAAAAGTAAGACTGCTACACCGAAGACCATTTCCTCCACCTTTAGAAGATGTGGGATTCCAATACGGCTTCAACTCAAACTTCCTCACCCGGGTGCTAGATTATTGGCAGAACAACTACAATTTTAAGGAAAGGGAGCAGTTCTTCAACAGATATGACCATTTTATGACCAACATACAGGGATTGGACATACATTATATTCATGTAAAACCAAATGTAGATGCAGGTGTTGAGGTATGTTTTGTTTTATGTTAATAATATTTTAAGACTGCTTATGAAATCTAAATAAAAACACAAATTGCAGTAGTTATCACTAATGTGATAACTACTGCAAGTACAGTAATCTGCAGGAAAATTTGGAGAGTAAGAATTCTTTGCCCTTCAAACTAAAATTCATTAACATTTATTTTACTAATACATTTTAGCGTGTGCTTTAGCTCTTTGTTGTGTTTTAGATAACTTATTTATCAAATTATTTTTTTAAATATTTGGCTATCAACTATACAGGGTGTAACAAAACTAAGTGATAATACTTTAGGGTGTGTATGCGTTCCTTGTAGAGAGTTCACTGTGAAAGTAGCAGTACTGAAAGACCAATTTTTTTTCACTTTTGTATGGGCCCCAGCGTCATGAGTTTCCCCATACAAAAGTGAAAATAAAATTTGGTCTTTCAGTGCTGCTACTTTCACAGTGAATTCTATAACAGCCTTTCCCAAAGTGGGCGATAACGCCTCCTTGTGGGCGCTGAATGTCTGAACTTGTGGGACCCAGAAAAAAAATGGGGGCGTTGTGTAGAGGCTTGGGGCAGGCCTGTCTCAATTCCATACAAACGACGCGAAATCACCGAGATATTTACCTACTATTCTGGAAAACAACCTAATTTCAACATTTTGCATTGCCTTTAGCATTCATAGTACAATAACTGTCTGCCGTCTCGCTTCAATCTGCCAGGGCTGTCAAGCGAGCGGCGCGGCGGCCGGGTACTATACTTTTGTTTCGCGGATGCGTGCGTTGCGTGTGCGACAAGTCGAGCGAGTGCTAGCTTATTGAGACTAGTCCGGTGACCGGACGCTTGCGTTTATCATACCTAAACTCGGGAGTGAAACTTCTGTAACATAAGGTACTAATTATGTATTCTGTGTTTGGGGGGTGATTTATTTCATCAGGATGTATTTTAAATTGAAACAATGATGGGGGCGCTGAAATGTAATTTGTTCTTAAACAAGTAGACAAAATAAGTTTGGGAACCTCAACTCTTAAAGGAACACACAAAGTACATTATCATTTATCACTTAGTTTTGTTACACCTTGTATAAAGGTCCTACGAGAGACAAAAACCACTCAGTTGATTACAATTAAATGTGGTGTCTTAGGGCCAACCCACACGTACCACAACCACACGACAACCGCAACCACACGACAAACACACGACGTGGTCGGGCGTATATTTCGTATTGTAAATGAACTGGACCATTCACACGTACCACGTTTTGCAGTCGTTGTCGACCACTTGTAAAATACCGACCACATCGCAACCACAACGTTGCCCCCCCCCCCCCCCCCCCCCCCTTCATTCATTTCTTCAGGGGGGCGAAACTTTAACGAGAAAGAAAGAAAATTTTCCACGCCTCGTTTAAATTTTGAAATTTAAACGAGGCGTGGAAATAATATAGTCCGGGAGCCATAGAACAATTTTTATTTGATTACCATCAAGCTAATTTTTTGTGAGTAGCTTCATTTTTATAAAACGAACAACATTTTTATTTGCGAAAATCTCGCTTTTTTTTGTAAATCACTATTCAGTTTCTTTAACAAGTAGTCAAATGTGTTTGTGCTCATAATTGTATGATGCTAAAGACAAACAAAGAGTGCGAGAGAGAAGAAAATCCTTTATGGAATTATAACACGATGAAAAGAGAGAGGCAGTCTAATGAAAACTTTAACCACTTTCATTTGACAGGTCGGCCAAAAGTCGTCAATCGTTTTTATGCCCTTTCGGTATTTGCAATTTATTGTTTAAATTCTTTATTATTTTCGACAAATACTATTACATATAACAATAGTAACTTGTTCTGTGAGTGATTGCAGTGTAAATCATAGGAGTAATCCTGAAAAATATACATTTCACAGGTAATTAATCTTCATGTCCTAATTGCTACGATGTGTTTATTTTCGCTATATTCTGTCTTTAGTTCTCTATTTCAAATAAAATATTGTGAATCCTCCCTTTTACTTTCATATTTTGCGTAACTAAAGGTACTATTGTTCTTATATTACACAAATTTTGAAGAAAAATTTTTCATCAAATTTTTTTACATATTCGCTAGTGCTTGAATATTTATCGATGTGCTTATCGATATTGTACAATAACATACAACTAAAATAAAAATGTAATGGGGGTGTAAGGGTATTATGATATGTATTTAATTTAAGAATAAATAATATACTATGTGTGTCGTTTACTTTCAACTTTATATTTGCATTTCTATTAATGTTATAACATATCCGACGATTAAAAAACCAAACACACCAAATGTGTATATCTACTTTTCAATCGTCACTTTTTTCTGTCAAATAAAATATATGATAAAGTGCGCGCGCGATAACTCTGCGCGCGACAGCGTAGGGATTCATTAAAAAAATGGGTAATCCCAATGATATTTTGTTGATAGTTTTACTTTAATATCCTTATAAATACTAATTTAAATTATGTATAGGAATAGACGTATCGATTATTATGTAATTATGGCGGCCCGACGAAAAGTTTCGTTCAGATGCGCGCAAAGTTATCGTGCGCGGAGTCTACCTAAAGATACATCACTAACACACGCACACATTGACAGATCAAAAATCGTCACGCTTTTTCGGGTTGTCAGGTGATCTATACGTCAGTATATCTATGTTTGTGCTCACTCTAAATTTTTTGAAAAACTTTATCTCTTACCTTCTCAGTAGGGTTGCTGAGGATTCCTCTTCCGCTTCCTCATGATGAGGAAGTTCCGCAATATTTTGGGTTCCTCAACTGTTACCGCATCCTCATAAATAAAAATAAAAAAATCCTCTTCCGCTATCGCTTCCTCAAAATTTAAGAGGAATTTATGAGGAATTTCACTGCGCATGCGCGTCGCGTATCCAATCATGGCAACGCACACGCCAGAGCGCGAGAATCATGAATTGTATTATTCACTCATATTTTTTTGTGTGCGTAACATACAATACACAACACGTGTATTGTATGTTACTGTGTTCCGAGTGTGAGTTTTTGTTTTACATTCGATCGTGAACGCGTTTGGCGTTTAGTGTTTAGTGTTTACTAAGATTTTGTATGGGATTAGTGATTACTCACTGGGCTGGGCTCACAGGTGGCGCTGTACAAATGTCAAATCCCATACATAATCTTAGTAAACGCCAAACGTGTTCATGAAATGAAAAAAAAAATCACACTAGTCACACGAACTCCTCCTTAACTGCTGGACCGATTTTGATGATTCTTTATTGTGTGTGTTTCGAGAATGGTTTAGATTCATAGTTTGGTCCACTGGAAAATGATCTTTTAATATTTTTTTGTGTATTGTTATGTACCGACAGGACAAAGGCTTTTGGGTTGGATCCGCTAGTATTTATAATTTCCTATCATCCTATTCCTCATCCGCATCCTCTAAAGTTGCGCGTGACAATCTTCTTCCTCCTCCTCTTCCTCATAATCACTTCCTCAACAACCCTACTTCTCAGTATAAGATAATCAGTACGAAACTGGCTTTGACTTTTGTTTACCAATAAAGGATGTACCCAATAAATTCTATTTCGACGATTACGCTGACATCGCCGTCGTCTTCTTATCAATAATACATATAGCAAGGATAGCAACAATAAAGTGTCCTCTTCGAAATCCATGACTTTGGGCAAGACGTGTTTCCTATATCCTCAATAGTTCGACTTGCACACGACGCAACCACGTCGCAACCACATCGCAACCGCGTCGCAACCACATCGCAACCACTGGCCGTCGTCATTTTGTCGGTACCACCACGCAACCACAAAATGCTGCAGCTACACCATTCACACGTAACCACAGCTCGACGACATTTTGTCGTTGCGATGTCGTGTGGGTTGGCCCTTAAGCTTAACACCTCCATTGTAGGTATTGCAGACACAATAGATTTTCAATTGTTATGTGGCAGCTGGCTGCCGCTTGGGGATTGATGAGTTAATAGTTTTAAACTATTAACATATCATGTTCATAATAATAATATAATATGAACTATCCTTTGTTTTTTTTTTTTGGACTCAAAATATTAACTTTATAAGAGTCAAGATAAAAAACAAGAATAGTTTTTATCTCAAAAATGTGTGGTCTCTGACCTCTCAATGGTAATAAATTTCTCTATGAAAGAAGTTGCTGGTAACATCTAGGTAGAAATACAATTTAGTTGATTATGTTATTTATGCTGATAATTCATTCTCACACATTACACTATCTGGCATTTAGTTTTGGCAGTCACTGTGAGGTTATCAAATAGTTTGATTATGTCACCATGACTGAAAACATATTTTAAGTTTGGTTGCTAACTTCACCTACTTGTTACACACGTTATCATCATCACCAACCGTTCATATCCACATTAAGGGGCCGGGCTACCCTCGAAATTCTCATACATACGTAATACCAAAATCATTTTGTCATAAGAAAATATTTAACATGTTTGAGTTATTTTTCAGCTTAAAATAGTAATTACCTAGGTTCCTGAACAAAAATTAACTTCAAAATATTTAAACCTAAAAAAATTTTTTGTGTATACATTTTTTTACTAAATTTACTACTAAATATTTAAACACTAAAAGATAGAGTAAAACACTAAAAAATATATAAATAAATAGTAAATTTACTACAAAATATTTTAATACTAAAAAATATTTTTTAGAGTTGAAATATTTTGTAGTAAATTTAATATTGATTTATATATTTTTTAGTGTTTTACTCTATTTTTAGTTTAAATATTTAGTAGTAAATTTAGTAAAAAAAAAATTTTACACAAAAAATTTTTTTTTTTATTGTTCAAATATTTTGAAGTTAATTTTTGTACAGGAACCTAGGTAATTACTAGTTTAAGCTGAAAAATAACTCAAACATGGTAAATATTTTCGTATGAGAAAATGATTTTGGTGTTACGTATGTATGAGAATTACGAGGGTAACCCGGGCTCTTAAGTTTTTGGGAGTAAGATCTCCTTGGTGGAGGAGGCTATTAAAAATTATGAATACAAGTCTACTGAGTACAATGATCACAGAATAATGAACCCATTTGCTTCTTTTGTGACTTTGACAATATGATAAGCTCCCAAACTGGAGGCCCAAGATGGTTCATGCGCATTGATATTACATGATGTGGTTATAGGTGGTCCCCATATTACTGCTGCACGGATGGCCAGGTTCAGTTCGCGAGTTTTATGAGATAATACCAAAACTGACCTCCAAACGACCTTCTCATAACTTTGTCTTTGAAGTTATTGTACCCAGTCTGCCAGGCTTTGGATTTTCTCAGGTAAATTTTATTGCAAGCTTTATATGTGACACCCCGGCAAGTGCGCCATTTAGCTATAATTCCATACTACTGATTGGACATTTCCAATGTGACACTCACTATATAAATAACGATTTAACATTTTTAGGCCCCATCCCGGCCGGGTCTAGGTCCGGCCGAAGTAGCAGTAATCCTCGCTAACCTAATGAAGCGCATCGGCATAGAGAAATACTACATACAGGGCGGCGACGCGGGACACACCATCGGATCCATCATGGCTACCCTCTTCCAAACCGAAGTCCTCGGGTTCCACACAAACATGCCGGTCGCGTTATTTGGTGTCCTGGCTAATTTGTACACTACTTTAGGTATGGTATTATTGCAGGGCCGGATTTATATTTTTTATGAGTATAAGCCACTTTAATTTTGCCGCCCCTATGTACGAACTCTGCCGCCATCCTAGGACGCTGCCGCCCATAGTCCATGGCTTTTATTGCCTATACATAAATCCAGAGATGTATTAAATTTATAATCCATGAGGCTAGATCAGGGATGGCGAACCTTTTCGTATCAACATGCCACTCAATTTTTTTTTTGTGATTCGGTGCGTATTTAAAAATTTGCCCAGTTTGGTGCTAACTATGCAGAGGTGGATCTACAAATTTCATTGTTAGTGGTAAAAAATAATAATTCGGTACTAGTTTCGTGACCAGTAGTGTGCTCCAAATTTTATGTCATTGGCAGGGCTCGGAAACTGGTTAATCTTCGCGATCCTGTTCGTTAGAAACGCCATACATTTCCAAAAGAGCGTTTTCATTTCAATTCCGCTCTGAACGGACCGAAATTATTTCTGCTTTTGTTCTAAGAGCAAAGTGAAATTGCTCACTGCTCAAAATACCGATTAGAACCGTTCGCGATTATGTTCGCCCTGCCCACTCACACACACCACGACCCTCACCCAGATTGTTCACACATTCAAAACTTTCTCAAACTTTTTTGAAACAAAATTCGTTTATCGCGCGGGAACCGTAAATTTTTCCGGGATAAAAAGTAACCTATATCCTTTCCCGGGACTCAAAGTATCTCCATACCAAATTTCAGTAAAATCGGATCAGTGGTTTGAACGTAAAGAGGTAACAGACAGACAGACAGAGACACACTTTCGCATTTACAATATTAGTATGGATTGCTTATTATCTTAAGAACTACTGGAGCAATTTATCTTATGCGGCAAACATGAAGAATAGACCACGTGAAGGGACATAGGCTTTTTTTTTGCGGAAAAATGTACGGTTGTGTGAAATTCCTAAATTACGCAAGCGAAGCGGCGTGGAACATCTTTATATAATAAAATCGTAGGAAAGTCAATTCTGTACATTGAATATTTTTGTACAATAAATAATACTTGGGATGTGAGGGGATGCTAACGCGGACGAAGTCGCGGGCAACAGCTAGTCTTTTTGTATTTTGCTTTGATGGGCGGAAGTCAAAAGTAACTTGGGATATTAAAAAATTCCATTTCTAATGGAGTTTTTGGTGCGGCAAACTGGAGATGAACGATTTTCTAAAAGTATATGATTAATCGCTTTAGAAAGAAGGCTGTGTTCAAACTATGGAGTGTAGATGGAGGAGAACTATCTTATATGGGGGATATTTGAAAAAGTGTCCAGCTGTGCGCAGTAAATAACAATTTAAAGTGGCGCTAGCTGCAGCAAAGGGTATGAAATAGTAGGGGAGGTCGCGCTCAGTTTAAAAAGTCATTTCATACCGAGCGAAAATCGTTACAATAATAGTATTCCACTAATACATAACAGCTTTGATCGTCAGCCACTTCATAATGGTTGGAATAAAAATTGAGAGCATCTCAAAGTTGTTGTTGGGAATCGTATTGAATTGACATTAAAAAGATTCCAATTCACACCCAATAAAGGTTCATTATCTAGATTATACACGTTTAGGTTCGGTAGGTGTTATTTTAGTTTTAGTATATAACAACAGATGGCGCTTTTAAAGCAAAATGTATATAATTCTTCTTCACAAATATTGACTATCGAATTAATTACTTAAAATTGCTATGTGAGATAATTTTATGGTTAATTCAAACGAAAATCGCCGTCAGCTGAATGTTTGCAGGTGTAAATGTCGTCGACGCGACGCCCTAGGATACATTGAGCGCGAAGTAGGGCTATATTGGTCATAACTTATATCGCTGGCTGACCGTTTTTCCACCATCGTAATAGCGACTGACGGTTTTATTTATTATTTACAAAGAAGAAACATTCACCTGTATAAATTTTGTACGGTATAAAATTACTTTATATTCAAAAAAATTTTACATGTTCAGTAACGTGACTGACGTTGAATCCCCCGTCTGCAATACGGCTGACGGTGATTTTTTGGTTAAACATAACCTCAATAATCATCCATCAAAGTTTCATTCGGTATAAAATCACTTTTCGCAACTATTTTTTTACAACTTTGAAATACTCTCAGTTAACATTCCACCACGGGTGCGGCGACTGACGCTGATTATATTGATTGATAAATATTAAGCTACCGCTGGACAAAAATTTGGTCGGTATGAAATGACTTAGCAAACGCTAGCACTACCTCCCCTACTAAAATGAATGTAGCCGTTGATGACAAAATACTTTATAAATAAATAATCTATACTAATATTATAATTCTGCAGAGTTTGTTTGTTTGTTTGAACGCGCTAATCTCAGGAACTACTGGTCCGATTTGAAACATTCTTTCAGTGTTAGATAACCCATTTATCAAGGAAGGCTATATACTATATTTTATCACGCTAAGACTAATAGGAGCGAAGAAATAGAGGAAAATGGGGGAAATTATATGAAAGGGCTTATTTGAACGCGCTAATCTCAGGAACTACTGGTCCGATTTGAAAAATTCTTTCAGTGTTAGATAGCCCATTTATCAAGGAAGCTATATTTTATTGCGCTAAAACTAGTAGGAGTGAAGAAATAGAGGAAAATGTGGAAAAAACGGAGGAAATTATATGAAATTGCTTATTATCTTAAGAACTGCAGCTGGAGCAATGTTCATGTTATTTGGCAAACATGAAGAATAGACCACGTGAAGGGACATAGGCTATTTTTTGTGGAAAAATGTACGGTTGCGTGAAATTCCTAAATTACGCAAGCGAAGCCGCGCGGAACATGTTTATATAATAAAATCGTAGGAAAGTCAAGTGTACTTACATTGAATATTTTTGTACAATAAAATATAATACTTGGGATGTGATCTACTACATTGCTAACGCGGACGAAGTCGCGGGCAACAGCTAGTAAATAAATAAAATAAATAACAAAATAAATAATATCAATATATTTTGAAAAATATAACCTAAAATAGCTGAAATAAAAGCTGCTAAATGATTAAAATTTACCCTGTTGCTACTGTAGCGCCACCCTAATTTAACCATCATTTAACGCATTTCAGCGGACACTTTTTACATACAGAAATAGTTCTCCTCCATCTACACTCCATAGTTCAAACCAAACTGACTGTCAGCCGCCGAAAGTGAGCGAACGTTACGCAGTTTATTGTATTTCCATACATATTCACTTTTTAGTTCACACCTAACCGACAATACGTTATTATGCTAGGTAGGCACTGACATTCGGCGGCCGATTATAGCACGTCACTATACGCTCCGCGGATAGTCAGCATAGTGTGAACGAAAAATTCCTACCATTTATTTTCACATTCGGCCGCGTATTGTCAGTTTGGTTTGAATATGGCCTAAAAGTTTTTCAATTTTTTTTAATCGTCACTGTAATTAATCTCAAGTCCCTACAGAGACAATTATTTCTTTCCAGGTTCTCTATGGCCGGGATTGATAGTGGAGCCGGAGCTCCAGAGTCGCCTGTACCCGCAGCATGTACACCTGATGCATCAAATTGAGGAGTCAGGATACTTCCACATACAGGCTACCAAACCTGATACCGTTGGTAAGACAGATATACTTACTTAGTTCTTAACGTTTATTATTAACTAGATGACGCCCGCAACTACGTTGCGCCAAAATTCGTTCATCGCGCGGGAACCTTACATTTTTTCGGGATAAAAGTATTATAATATATGTATAGAGATACTTTGAGTCCCGGGACTCAAAAGTATCTCTATACATATAAGTTCAGTTCAGCTGTTTGGGCGTGAAGAGGTAACAGACAGACAGATAGACGGACAGACATACATGGTTTTCATTATTCCAATCCAGTAATCCAATCCAACGCTGGAATGCTACTGGAATAATGTAAACTGGTACTGGAATGCACTGAACTGGCCTTTATTACAAAATAAATACGATTCCAAAATGTTACAGGTTTTGAAATAATAAACAACACGATAATAAGCAAAATAAAATCAAATGCACTATAAAAATAGTGCATTTGATTTTATTTTGCTACAAAAAAAATAGTCATGATGATTAGTTTATCTAAGCCTGATCAGGTAAAACAAGCAATTATTAGCACTTTAACGGTCCAAAATAAAATCCTTTATAATATTATTATCCTCCATAGAGGAAAATAATACATCGGATATTATTGGAATTTCTAGTATTTTCAAACAAAAATCTAACTTAGTGACAATAATCTATACTTATTATAAAACAAAGTCGCTTTTTTCCCTCATGTCCCTTTGTTCCCTTTAATATTTAAAACTACGCAACGGATTTTGATGATTCTTTCAGTGTTTGATAGCCCATTTATCGAGGAAGGTTATAGGCTATATTTTATCACGCTAAGACTAATAGGAGCGAAGAAATAGAGTAAAATGTGGAAAAAACGGGAAAAATTATTTGAAAGTTCTGACTTGAACGCGCTAATCTCAGGAACTACTGGGCCGATTTGAAAAATTATTTCAGTGTTAGGTAGCCCATTTATTAAGGAAGGCTATAAGCTATATATTATCAAGCTAAGACTAATAGGAGAATGTGGAAAAAACGGAGGAAATTATTTGAAAGGGCTTATCTCGCGAACTACTGGAGCAATTTTTATGTTATTTGGCACAGAATATAAGAAGCAGACCACGTGAAGGATCATAGGCTTTTTAACCTTTTTTTTCAGTGGCTATATATTTTATACCCGTGCGACGCCGGGGAGGGTCGCTAGTAATAGAATAAACTACAGTAAAACTAGTACAATAAAAAGTTATTAGTTTATTGTATTACATAATATATAAAGCATTTGTTTTCGTATGTTGTGTAAATAAGAACAATCTGTTGCTCATAATAGGATGACTCCCAACAATAATATATTTTGCCCTATTATATTTCTTAATTATATTACCGCATATTTTAGGTATAGCTCTAACCGACTCTCCCGCCGGGTTAGCGGCGTACATCCTCGAGAAGTTTTCCACTTGGACCAACAAAGACTTCAGGAACGCGAGTGATGGTAATCTATTAAGCAAGTTCACGTTGACACATCTCATAGACAATCTCATGGTGTACTGGTCTACTAACAGCATCACGACATCTATGAGGTTGTATGCGGAGACGGCTAACAAGAGATTCCTGTCCATGAGATTTGATGAGTTAGTATTCAGTTTTATTATTTGCTGTATTATGTTATGTTATATTAGGTCACTGGTATATTAATATTTTGCTATCTAAAATAATTAAAAATCTGAATTATGTTATATTAGGTCACTGGTATATTAATATTTTACTATCTAAAATAACTAAAAATCTGAATTTCAAGTCCTGAAAATATTTTGTTACAATAAAATGTTATGAAGTTTATTTTGTGATGATTGTTGGTATATAAACAAAAACAATACTTACTTTGTCCTATTTCAAGTATAGCTAGAAATTATCCATTCAAAAGTGCTATGGTTCCAGGATTTTCTTTCAGCAGCTGACAATGTCCCTAGCAATGACTTATGCTGATAATATTTTTCTTCATTTCAGCATTCCAACAAATGTGCCGACATGGGGTATTAAGTTCAAACACGAGTTAGCGTTCTACCCTGACTGTGTTCTCAAGTTAAAATACAAAAACTACCTCCAATCTACTGTCGTGGAGGATGGAGGTCACTTCGCAGCCCTAGAGATGCCTGATGTACTAGCTGACGATATATTCGAGGCTGTCGACACTTTCCATCTATTCCATAGTAGCGGAAAGTAAGGATAAATTATAAGCTAGATTGTATATGACTGTAGGTTTGCATAGTTATTTCTAATGTTTGAAATGTACTATGTAATGTTACTGATGTAACGCTATCACGCATAAACTACTGAATGCGTCGATTTGGACAAGGCCAATTCGTATCAGATTTGGTGGAGAAATATATCCGTTACTGTACAAAATTGCAATATCTACTATAAGTGTCTAAACACACCATGCCGAAGACACACGACCGAAGTTCGGAAAGCTTACGCCTGCAATGCCGATGACACACCATGCCGAAATTACGTCGCGTTATAGCGTACAGCCGAACTTCGGTCGAGCGTAAGTTCGGCGGCGATTCAGCGGTAATGTTTTCTTTTTCGGCGTCAATTCGGCGGCGTTCGAGACACTGAATACTCGGACAAAGGTACGCAATGAATTTCCGCCGCGTAATTTCGGCTCTTATCGTGTGTCATATCAGCCGAACGCGTCGAAATGTAATATCGGCCACGGAACTTCGGCCGCGTATCTTCGGCATGGTATATTTAGACACTTATGATACATAAGTTTCTCAATTATTTTTCTGGCAAAATACATTGGACAGCTTTTAATTGCTTTTACTTGTATACTGTGTTAATGACTGGATTATTTACAGGAAACCGCAAAACATCCAGCAGCCCGACTTCGAAACGGCCAAATCAATACACGACTTCACAGTAAGAGACATGTACGGTCGCGACATTAAACTAGACAAGTACAAGGGAAAGGTAGTACTGATCGTCAATGTGGCGTCCCAGTGCGGTCTCACGGACAGGAACTATCATCAACTGAACGAGCTGTATCAAAAGTACGCAGCTAGCCGTGACCTGCGTATACTAGCCTTCCCCTGCAACCAATTCAACGGCCAGGAACCGGGATCCCCCAAAGAGATCCTCAACTTTATCAAAGAGAGGGGCGTCAAGTTTGACGTATTCGGAAAGATCGAAGTCAATGGTGAAAATGCACATCCACTATGGAAATACTTAAAACGCACCAAAAGCGGGACATTCGGAGACCTCATCAAATGGAACTTCTCCAAGTTTATAGTTGATAAGAATGGCGTCCCCGTCGAACGGTTTGGACCTAACGAAGATCCTATAAACTTGGAACCGTACTTGGCAAAATACTGGTAATTTTTATTGCCAAATGATATCGACAGTACTCATACTGACAAAGAGCAAATGAAAATGGCATTATTAATAGAATAGAATAGGAATCGTTTTTGTTAAAAATAAGGTACAATATTATGATGTTAGTCAGGTAAACAGTCTTATTTTGCCATGTAAAAGTAGCCAATCATTTATAGCGTCGTTTATATTTAGCCACTACCGCTACTCCTCGCGCTGCCGGAAATATTGCCCTGAATACTGCCGCAGTAACGACGCGAGTGAGGGTTTAGTCATTAGTGTCTAAACCATAAAGTTAATATACCTAGCAGAATAGAGAAACAAAGGCCTTAGCAAGCGAGATGTCACTATCAGTAACACTGCGTGGTAAAAAGAGACGTGTGATACTGATACATGACAGCAGAACCAATTTTTTTCATCTGTTTGACGTCCAATCGACACTTATCGGCACGTTGACAATTTAATATCTTAGAAAGATGCTTGTGTAAGTGTATACGTAAACAATTTTTTACACACAGACGTAAATCAATTTCGGTTACGTTTGACAGCTCGAGATTGCTCTATTCCGTTAGGTATATTAAGGGTGTTATTTAAACGGTTAGCAAAGTATTGGTATATTTGTGAGCAGAAATATGTAATTGGTAAGCTAAAATTGATAGTTGGACAGCAACTTGTGTTCAGCAAATATTTATAAATCAGTCTGCAATATATATCATTCTGAACAGCAGTAAAAATTTTTTGACAGCCGAGTATGTGGCCTAATTAAATTTTGGTAAGCACTCAGAGAATAAGCAAAAAAATCATTTTAGTGCCGCTAAAATTGGATTGTTTGTTTTTGTTTTGGCGGGGGGCTGCGCCCCCGAGCCCCCCTTTTATTTTGTAACGGTCGCCGGCTGCTGCCGCAGCACACTCGCTCGGCTCCCTCTGTGTTGTGGTCTAAGTTCTAACCTAACCTACTTTTGGACTTTCTGGATTGTTTGTTTTTGTTTTGGCGGGGGGCTGCGCCCCCCGAACCCCCGCTTCGGTATCCGTGGTAAGAAGGCCTTCTGTTAAGTATTTTCATTAATAATGAAATAAAATACTGAAACGTTTTCTCTGCTGACCGAATGTATAACTTGCTGACCAAGTAATTATTCTGCCGAGTGACTGTTTATTTTGCAGATACATAATAAAACTCGCTGCCAGTTTATGTTTTAAATTGCCGACCATTGTCATGATTATTTACAGAACACGAATTGCAGCCTGATTTTAATCATTGCTAACAAAATCTTTCTATGCTGACAAAATGATTTATTAGCGGCTATTTATTGCAAACCAAATTTTTAAATGGCATACGCAATTAATTACTTCTCGTATATTAACTTTATGGTCTAAACACACTAGACCGAAAATACGCGGAAAAATTTCGCGTCGGCATGATTACGCTTGCAATGCGCTACGCCCGGCTACGCATACAATATAACGCGACGTAATTTCGGCATGGTGTGTCATCGGTAATTTAAAATACATACATTGCAGGCGTAATCTAGCCAAACTTCGGCCGCGTATCTTCGGCATGGTGTGTTTAGACGTTTACACTCGACCCTCTACATACTTGCGGTGTCGGGCAGCTCGCGCTGCTCACTTCCCTGCCCGACAGGGCTGAATGTAAATTGCGCGACTGAAAGAGACAAGTTACGCTCAGCCAGCTAATTTTACTGCTATAATATTATGCTTACAGACTAGTAAGCTTACCAATTATAATTTAAATGTGATAGTAATAATCATAAATAATATTATTGTAATACATATTTGGATTTTTGTGATTTGTAGTAGATCTATGTAAATACTTCAGTAGTATTAAAAATAATAATCTTAAGTCCTGCAAAAGCATTTATTAATATTAAGTATTAATTTAAATACCGAGTCCACAATACCCTGTTTTTGGTTTTGATGCGTTTTTAATTTTGTAGTTAATTCAAAAAATATATTCATTAATTTTTGTTTACGATTGAATTAAAATTAATCCGAACATATTATGAAATATTTTATTATGATGACTTCATAGTATTTTGTACTTCATGTTTCTTTTATGGTAAATATATTTTATTATCAAATCTATTGTTTTAATACTATAAACTGTATTAAAAATATTTAGAAGCTAAGAAATTAAGCCACACCCCCAATTGGTATACTTTTTATAGTATTTCTTGAACTTTCACTTTGCAGTTCTGATATTCCAGCGATTACCTGAAGTAAACAAAAAAACTAATTTTAAACAACTTGTAAGGTTTAACTTAAGATTTCCTCATTTGCTTACTTTGATAAAGTCAAATATTATTTATTCATGATCTGTAAATCAAAATGATGATATAAAACATTAATTCCTATGATTCTATAAAAAGTCAACAATCAACATCTATATAACTGGTACTACATGGTTTGGCTTACTACTAAGTATAAAAGAAAACAGAAAATTACCGAAAGATTTTTATTTAAATGAATACTTACTGTAACTTCAAGCCTTACACCAATGTAAAGTTATATTCCACCAAATATTCAATATCCTACTGTACTTAACCTTTTTTAACAAATTAAAACATACATATAATAAATACTAAATTGTACGTTTTCATACAATAACTACTCAGAATTTAGATGTTACGATACTGTGTAATGTTTTACATACTTACTTTTCAGTTTTCACAACTAATGTATAATAAAATAAATAAGCACTAAGATACCAAATATTTACTGCAAATACAACTTTACATATACATGAATATTTTGTTAGGTCTAAAGATTTCTATAATATATTTTATTTAAAACTGGATATCATTTTCCTTGACTTAATAAAATCTTTACACCTAACAGTATTATGAAAAGTGTGACTCAAGGTATGTCTTTAATCACTTCGGCGAGCTGTTCTCTGTTGAACATGTGGAATAGGGAACCGGGCGTCATGGTGACAACTTCCACATTATTTTCAGAGAGTTTTTCCTCCATCACTTGCTTGAGAATAGTCAAAGCTGATTTAATAGCCTCCTTCAACGTCATGGATTTATGGTAAGATTCCTGTAACAAAAATTAAATACATATACAAAATGTAGGTACAATATAAATAATGTTAGACCTACGAATAATAAAAACTAAGGAAGAGTAACTGTGTCAAAAAATTTGTCCACGAGTTAAAAATTTATGCATGTACAGTGTAAACTCTTTATAATGAAACTCTTGAGTTTCGTTATAAAGAGTTGCAAAAGAGTTACAAAAAATGCTCAGTCCCTTGGGACTGAGCATTTTTTGTTGTTATAGAGAGTAATTGTTATATGGAATGAACAAAAAACAACTGATAATAAGATAGGTAACTGATAGTAAGATAGGTATGCTTGGTCGAAGACCATCACTTCTGAGAAAACAATGTGTTATACTATAGTGCACGTGTTCAAAAAAGCTAGACCGACCTCAGATGTTTCCGAGCTTCAAAGTCTTTTGTTACCTGATAACATAACATAAACAATAATACCAATAATAAATATTTACTGTCTAAAAATATCAACATATTTCTTCGTAATAGAGAATGGCGTATCGCCACAGAATACATAATTAGTACCTGACGGTACAGAAGTTTCACTCCCGAGTTTAGGTATGATAAACGCAAGCGTCCGGTCACCGGACTAGCCTCGATAGGCTGACACTCGCTCGACTTGTCGCACACGCAGCGCATGCATCCGCAATACAAAAGTAATAGTATCCGGCCGCCGCGCCGCTCACTTGACAGCCCTGGCAGATTGAAGCGAGACGGCAGACAGTTATTGTACAGGTCAGTTAACAAGAGCTGGCACGATCAACACATTTAAACATTGCGCTTGTGTATAAGCGCGTGGCGTGACGTCGTACTGCATACGCATCATAAAAAGTCTGCCCGTCTCTCTCGCGCGCGGTCTATCTTATGAGCGTGAAGGGGACAGTTATTGTTTTTCATATGCTACTGTTTATAAATACAGCGTGATGTTACAAGTCGGTAACGTGTGATCGGCGAGCGGCCAGCGTTCGGAACCGTACGATAATTATCGTGCACATACGATAATTTTATGCGTACGTACGATGTACGATAGCATATTATTATCGTACGCAGATTATACGATAATTTTTATGATGATGCTAACATATTAAATTTTTAAACATACTGTATAGTGAAATTGCATAAGTGACAGCACTGTGAACGTGCCAGCTTTAGTTAAGGCGCTATATGAAAGTCATTTTACCGCAAGGGCAATTTTATACTTAATTTGTATGTCTATAAAGTCGTGAATACGCTGCGGCCAGAAGCTATCAGCTCGCTCGGAAAACATGCGAAAAACGTAATTTTAATTATTTAAAAAATAACTAGGAGCATTTAAGCAAAATGCTTCTATACGATTTTGAGTTGCAAAGGTGTCTATCAATTAGACTAATTTCCTACAATACATCTATTTTCGTTTAAAAATAATCTTCAAATTTCTTATTTTTAAGAGGTCATTTCGATCGAGAAATGTATCGAGGCAAAATACATTCATCGTGTTTCTGGTTCTTCTCAAACCTAGATAAAGCTATGAAGATATGTATATCTCATTACCAGATTTGTAACATTTCTGAGGGTCCTATAGTATTACGTCAAAAAGGACAGTTTTTTCAATAAAGCGCCTTAACTGATCTACAGTGGATCTACACTATGAACGCTAAACGCAACGCAAAAGGTTGAAATTAGGTTGTTTTCCAGAATAGTAGATAAATATCTCGGCGATTTTGCGCCGTTTGTATGGAAGTGAGACAGGCCTTATCGCTATATAGTGGGTTTTAATGTAAACCAACCAAGTTGGCTCACTTCAACATTATAGGAAGTTTATTGTTATAAAGGATAACGTTATAAAGAGTTTACACTGTATTTGGTACACAATTTTGTGTAAATGTAAAAGTGACAATGTCAGCGGCTTTATTTCGTAAAGGAGGGGCATTTCGTACCCACTAATGTAGCACGTTGAGACATAATATACCATATGAAAGAGCTTGAAAAATTGAACATTTTATTTTCAGAAATTATTCCTTACTAGCAACACTACAAATTAATTCTATAATACAGGCTGTTTTTTATTTTATTTTTCGGAAAAAATAAAACATGCTGTATTATTGCGCCATTCGCTAGTATTACTAATTAGAAAACATTTCTTCAAAGTGATCATATACGATAAAATCCAGCAAAGGTTAGATTTTCAAGGTTTTATTGTTTTCTCATACATTTATGTATTTAAAATAGGGAACTAATTTTTTGATCAGTTATTTAAATATTTGAAATATTATGATCAGTTGAAAAAAAAAATTGAGCAGTTATTTAATTTTCTGGCGGTTGATTAATTATTGTGACTGTAAAACATGGACAGTAATAAAAAAACTATTGAGTGGTAAAAATGATGGAATGAGCAGTTCGATAAATGAATGAGCGGTAAAAATGATGGAACGAGCGGTTCAATAACGACTTAACAGAAGGCCTACTTAGCCACGGATACCGAAGCGGGGGGATGGGGGGGCGCAGCCCCCCAGAAAGGGGGGCTCGCCTAAACAAAAACAAACACAATCCAGAAAGTCCAAGAGTAGGTTAGAACCACAACGGCAGAGGGAGCCGAGCGAGCGCAGCGAGCGTGCTGCGGCAGCAGCCGGCGACAGTCTTATACTTTCGCTTTATAACGGCACGGAACCCTTCATGGATGAGTTTGACTCGCACTTGGCCGATTTTATTATATTTTACCGCCTCATTGCTTAAAGAACTTCTTAGAATGAGATTTCTTACTGACAAATTCCGATTTGTTACTGCCCACACGTAACTGCTCATTCATTAATTTTTACTGACCATTTAATTATTTTACTGTTCAATAATGTTTTCAATTATCCATTTCATTATTTTTTACTAATCATTTTTGTCTATTTTACTGCTTAGTTTTAACTGCTAAACAAGTTATTAAACGTGCCATTTATAATTTTTAACTTACCAAAACTGCAATTTACAACTGCTCCTTTAAATCAGTGCCTTTAAAATATGAAACACTACACTAAAATACAATACTTTTCTCAAGTTTGCCATGTATGATTGCTTTCCAGAAATGATTCCTTACCAGCAACACTATAAATTGATGCAATAATACAGGGTGTTATTTTGGGACTTTTTCTTACCTTCTACCATTGTTAACTTTTTTCTCCCATGGTTTAGAGATTTTATGTCATACAATAAAATGTACAGCTTTTCAAGCCCTTTCATTTGATATAATATGTCTGGATATGCTACAGCTTGGGTACGGGTTCCATACAAAAATGCCCCTTGTTCTTCGAGTGTTAGTGTTTTGTTGCTATTGCCATATTTTAGTGTGGGAAAAAGAAATTGAAAACGGTTGAAGTATGGGAGTTACATTTCCTTAGTTTTTATTATTCATAGAATTAGACCTTGACACTTGTTTAGTTTAATAATATCAAGCCCATCTTAAAGATAATTAGAACTAACGTTGGCTTGATGTAACCCAAGCAAATGATGTTGTTATACTTATGAAATTTCTCTGACAGTATACATTAATATCTCAGTAATAATAATTTACCTTAAGACTTTGCTGAGCTCCTTCACTACCAGAACCGATGGCTTTAGCATCATATTGCACAAATGTACCACTTGGATCCATGTGGAATAGCTGGGGTCCTTTCTCATCAATACCTGTTGAAAATTAGAATATAACTGTTTCAAATTTTCAATTGCTGCTGATATGTTATTAACCCATCAAGCCCCATACGAGCACCGGATCGTGACAACAATAGAATACAATAGCATTTCCAAGAATCCCCGATCGAAGGACTAAAACATTATTTTTCATAAAATGAGAATAAAGCAGGCTATGCTATGTATGTTACATTCAATAATAATAGCTTTTAGAGCCCTATTAATGATTCTTCTTCTATTATATTACTAGTTTAAATTTAATAAAATTGAAACTAGTAATATAAAAAAAATATTATGATAAAGTTAAATTATTAAATAGCTAACCTGCAAACATCACAGCAACACCAAATGGTCTGGACATGGCAGTGCCGCTATTGTCATCGCTGTCTCCAAATTGAATGGCCAGGTTGGATACAGCCTGCGCACATGACTCGACGCTCATCTTCTCATTGTACACAAACCAGTGGTTTTGACACTCCACACGAGCTCTCTCTATCAAAGTTCTAAAATAACAATTGTTTTTTTTTCTTTACAGATCAACATCTAAGCTATTAATTGACACACATAAGGTTCTGGAATATATTATGCAAAATTTAGTGTGTTTCTATGTCAAGAAAAAATACATAGAGCAGTACACATAGAAGTTTTATCATGATTCATGATGTACCAGTGATACTTTTCTATACAAAAAAAATTACAAATGTGACTTAAAACATTCAGTTTCTTTTTTGCCAGTCATCATCCTACTTACCGAGAGTCTGCCATAAGTCCCGATACTGCACAAGCAATGTGACGATCGACTTCCACGATCTTTTCGATGGTAGTCGGTTCCATAAGCGGGGAAGTTATTCTCTTTTCGACGGCGAGAACTACTCCCTCTGACGTGCAAATGCCAATGGCTGTTGACCCTAGCTTTATAGCTTCGATAGCATACTCCACTTGGAAAAGCCTGCCTTCAGGACTGAAGGTATTGACTCCACGATCGTACTCAGATCTTGTGAGAAACATCTGAAAGAAGGTTATAAAGCGGTCATAATAATTCACCAAGCCTCATAGCGATTGCTACCCACGCACACATTGGGTATTATAGCAAATAACGTTTATTACCTTATGAGTTTGATAAAGTTTGCTATGAGATGTGAGAAATTATAAAAAATTACAGAATAATATAAAAAAAAATGCCGAAATTTTCAAGAATCCAACAATTCGGTTCGTGAGTAATCAAAATTTTCTGACTTTGACAATCTTCTTCGCCTTCTTTGTTTTGCTGATTGATACCGTATTTATACTGCACTTACACATTCGCCTTCGCCATTCGCCTCGTCATCGACGAAACGTTCAACGAAACATTCGTATACGAATGCTGTCGCGAACTACTGTTCACACATTCATAGGGTGATTCATTTTGACATTCGCACACGAATATGGAGGGCGTGTTCATATGATAGCGATGTTGAATGAAAAATATGAAATTTATGATAACGATATTTTTGGTACCAAATGAGCTCTTCCTTTTTGCAAAATTCTAGGAATTCTAAAATTCGCCCTTCACTCCACTCCATTACATAATAATAATACTAAATAATAATAATATTTTTTTATTAAATACCAAAATATATTTCCTTATTCTATTAGACCGCCAAACCGCATACTTAGTAGTTTGTCGGCGGGCTACGCACTCATAAATACTAAGAAACTAATAAATATATATAAAATACTTTAACAACAAAATAATAGGTAAGTATAATCTTTTTGTATGTTTATGTTATACCTAAAATCTTAAATTACATAAGTTTACACACAATGGTACAAGTACACGAAACGACTAATAACTACTAACATTAATAATAATAATAACATGATACAACATTATAATATTATACACTGTACATACTAAAAATAGGCTAATTTTCATTACAGTGCACTTAAGTCAAGTATGTATGAACCTTTGTACACGTCCTGTAGGGTCGGACGCTAGCTGTCAACTGAATGCAGGCGATTGTGTGAACAGTAAGTTCGTGTTCGCTATTGATTCGCGTCCGAAAAACTGCTCTCAACGCGAATGCCACGACTCGCGAGGCAAAGTGCGAGGCGAATAGCGAGCGCCTGTTTACAGATAGCGCGCGAGTTGAATGCAGAGCTCAGGAATGCGATAGTGCTGTGACCTAATTAGAATTAATGATGACAATATGTCGATAAATTTCAACATTGTTTTAAGTTTAGCGTTTTGAGTTTAGAAAAAAACAAGGTAATAATATCACACATTTTTTATTATTTTACACATTAAAATCAATAAAAAAAAATTATAATTTATGCAGCATCAGATTCTGAAATGGCAGACATGTTTGAATCGGTGTCACTATCCTCACCATCGCTGACCTCAATTACGAATCGATCTATGGTATCTTCCATTAATCCATCTCTTTGCCAATAATTTTCTTCTAAAATTATGACGTGATCGTCGAAGCCACGCCAATCTTCCTCTGTGACCTGAGAGAGAGCCAGCTCCGTAACTTCTTTTAACCTTTTTAGGGAGAAATCAGAAGTAACATTGTGATGCCTTACAATTCTTTTTACTTTTGCCCAAGCCAACTCAATAGGGTTGAGGTCGCACATGTACGGTGGTAGTCTTACTACGATATGGCCTTGACTTCTGATGAATTCATCGATTTTGAAAGATTTTTCCGTAGGTTTATGTAACTGAACCAAGTGAAAGAGCTGATCTTTTCTCATAGTAAGTGAAGCTTCGATATTGTTCTTGGTTAACCATTCCAACATTACTGATTTCGTGCTGGACTTTGTTGGGACTTTATTTTCTTGTACACTATGATACGGTGCGTTGTCCATCACAACAACGCTGGTTTGTGGTAGATTTGGGATTAACATATCAGTGGCCCACTTCTCAAAATTAACACTGTTCATCTGTCCGTGATAATCACCTGACGTAGTACCAGCTTTAAAAAGTAACTTTGCACCATTTAAAAACCCTCCTCTCGATCCTGCGTGGACAAGAATGAGCCTGTTCGTGGAGCTTGTATCCGTCAACACGGCGTCGATCATTTCATTTCTCCAGCATTTTTTAAATGTGAGGTTGTTGTCTACCCATGTTTCATCGAGAAAAAAAATATTTCGATCTTCTTGCCTATATTTACGAATTTTCCGCAAATAAATTGACCGTGCATATGCGACAGCTGGCCTCTCCACCAAAATTCTACGTTTATTATGACATTTAAGCCATCTATATCCCATGTCTTTTAACAATTTTCTTAAACTCGTCACTCCCCATGGAAACTCGATTTTTTCTCGAATAGCTGCGAGGAGTTTAATGCAGGTCGGAACAATTTTTTTAGTTAGATAAAATTCTTCAATAATTCTGTGTATAACATCTCGTTCAAAATCATCGACGTTTAAATTTGTCTTCTTGTTACACTGTCTTTTCTTTTTAGAAGGCGAACAAAGAGGCCCTTTTTTGGCTTCATTTTGAATTGTAGACAATGTTCTCTTTGAAAGTCCAGTGTAACGGCTTGCGCGATCGTAAGCATTATTTAATGTGAATGTTAAATTGTTGTTCTGCCTTTCTTCAACACACATGTCTAGAACATTTTTCGCCATTTCCCGTGCTTGGCGATGAATAAAAACTCGTTTTTTTGTAACAGAACTTGACGTACACGGATCAGACATTATTAAAAACAAAAATAACACGCGGCTGCAACTTTATCTTAACGCGATAACACAGTAAGCGTATGATAGTTGTCAAGGACAGCACAGCACTAAACTGAAGGCGCGCGAGACGCGGCGTGCGGGCGGCGGGGGGAGATGCTCCCGCTCTTCACCTCAGGCCCCGACGGCATTCAACTCGCGCGCTATCTGTACACATTCGCGTTTGTTATTCGCCTCGTGATTCGTCTCGCTATTCGTGCGAATGTATAAATGCGGTATTATATGTATATAATTGGAATCTCGGAATCGGCTCCAACGATTTTCATGAAATTTAGTATATAGGGGGTTTCGGGGGCGATAAATCGATCTAGCTAGGAATCATTTTCATAAAATGTCATTTTATGTGTGTTTTTTTTATTTTTTTGAATACCGAGCGAAGCTCGGTCATATAGCTGTTATATATTTTGTTGTTAAAGTATAATATTATATATTTTGTTAGTTTCGTATTTATGAGCGCGTAGCCCGCCGACAAACTACTATGCAGTTAGGCGGGCTAATATTTTAATAAGGAAATATATTTTGGTTTTCAATGCAGATTAATAAAATTAGTATTTAGTATTATTATTATGTAATAAAAATGGAGTGGAGTGAAGGGTGAATTTTAGAATTCCTAGAATTTTACAAAAAGGAAGAGCTCATAATATTATTTTGGAACCCAAAATATCGCTATCATAAATTTCATAATATTATTTTTCATTCAACGTCGCTATCATAATATGAACACGTCCTCCATGTTCGTGTGCGAATGTCAAAATGAACCACCCCACGAATGTGTGAACGGTAGTTCGCGACAGCATTCGTATACGAATGTTTCGTCGAATGCTTCGTCAATGACGAGGCGAATGGCGAACGCGAATGTGTAAATGCAGTATGACAATCAAATTAAAATTTCAAACGCAGTATCCCTAAGTAGTCTGTGAACGCAGTTTAATAGATTTCACGGTCGCACGGCCCACGGGCTTATATGGTACTTTTTTTGTTATTTTTTTTTATTCATATTACATCCCTCATCTTCTTCTTTTCCAAAAGTTTTTCATGTAATCTTCTTTCTACGTTCTATTCCAGTCTGTGTTCCAACTTCCAGCCTTTCGTAAGCAGTATGACATCACAAGTAACAAGATTTTTACCGGCAACATTCTCGAAATGGTTTGGCCAAAGTTCCAGTGCTAATGACTCTGCTATGATAGCTGAATCTTCAACAGAAGATGAGGCAACCAAAAGTCCAGTTATAATACCACCAGCAAAGCGAATGCGGTACAGTCCATCGGCGAAAAATTCAAGCTCACGTTATACCCCTTTAAGTGTAAGTTTAGAAATCTTATGCCTATAAAATTTCCCCCTTACTAATAAAAATGTTCAAAACATGTATAAGCTTTACAGTGATTGGTTTTTGTCTGTTACATTGAAAATTATTTGGAATATTGTTACAGACAAAGACATCAAGTACTAACACCGAAGAATCTTTCAATACTGCACTATCAACATCCGATAAAATGTTCAGAAGAAACACAAACCTTTTGGTAATACCCGGACAGAAAAATTATGAATCTACAATTTCAACAAGTGACAGTAAAATAAACAAATATGATTTGTACAAATCAGATGTTCATATAGAGAGGAAAAGGAAGTCAATATTTGATAAAACTCAAAATTCAGGTACAGAAAGTACCTACTTACATAAAGTTAAATATTCAAATTTTTACATAATATTTAAGTATAAACACAGACTCCATAAAAGCTGCTTAAAACTTATTACCTAAACTTTGTAACAAAATTGTAAATAAACCAAATATGGCTTTAAGTGTAAATGTAACATAATTTAATATTTTTTAAGAGGAAGCAGTAGAAAAATCAGCATCAACTAAAGTAAATCTCACTCAGCCATACTTCAAAGATGGATTATTGTCTTCACCATTTGACACTAGTACCTCCACTTACGGTGGTGCGGAAGGTTCATTCGTAAATCAACCAAATGTTAATAGAAGGAGAAAAGCAGTTGTAAAAGAACCTAACACCAACAATAATGTTTCGATTAGCTATTCATCGAGACGTGTTTTGGACCTGCTAGAAAATTATTCATCCCCTGTGATAGAGCCAAGGAGAATACTTTCATACACAACTCCTACTACTAAGTCTTTACTAGCACTAGCAGACACCCAACAAATAAATAATTGTAAGTGTTTACTTGAACATCAACCACATTTTATGGATCATTATAATATTATTATAATATAGCATAATAATATTCACATCTATACAAATAGATAAAATTAAAGAGTACTAGTAATAAGTCTGTAATGATTTTCTATTTGTTTCTCAGCATACAAAATGCAAGAGTTGCATGTACCACAGATTACTTCTCTAATAAGGCTCAAACAAAAGCAGCTAACGACTTCAACAAATGCAGCTCGACAAATTATCGCATCTCTTAGTAGCACTGCTCCATATCCTCAAAGTCCAATCAGGTAATTAATATTTTAGTTTATTGAGATATGAATCTGGCAAAAATGATATCTTGCAATATACTTTGTACATATTAATATGTATTTGCAAATTATAAATATTCTGACATTTCAAAATTAATTTTGAACAAATTGTGCAAATTGGCAGCCTTACTGCTTTTAGTATTTTTTTACAGATGCTTAGTTTTTCTAATTTTTGGGTAAACTAAGGGTGTGAGCTCAAGAGTCGGGCTTAGAAGGCTTGATAATATACAACAATACAGTACAGTTATTGAACTGTTTACAAAGTTTAATTTTGTCCTTTTCCTTTTGTTTTATAGTCAAAATCAAAGTGTTCCAGAAAAAGAAAAATTGACCACAAAAATTAAGTCAATGCTAACAAGAACAAATCGCAAGGCTATAGGAAACAGTCCAGCTCCTCCACCTGTCAATTTGCCAACAATTCCACTGTGTATTGACCAAGACAATTTGCCCAAAATCTTATTAAACAGTACTTACACCTCAACTTTAACGAGCTCAACAGATGTAGCTCTGAAAACAGTAAACACTCAAATGAATGTTATAAATAATGCTAAAGATGCAATCATGAACCTTCCTAATCAGAAACCTTTATTGTGTGTGGAGAGAACAAATAGTCTGATGCATCAATTCAAATTTTCTAGTCCAGTTGAAGTCTCTGTTGAACAATCAATGGGTTTAACAGCAACATTTTCGTTTAGTAGCCCTGAAAAAAATTTGGACAGTGTTAAAAGTCCAACAGGTTTCACATTTTTACAAACAGAATCTCAGCCTAAGATAGTTGATGACAAAACTGACAATGTAAATTTGGAAAATAATACTTGGAAGAGATGTTGCTACAACAGTGGGTCTGGGAAAAATAAATGTGCTGTTTGTGATAAGAAAACGAACAGTAATATGTCGAAATTGCCAATTTCTGCCAACTTGCCAACTGCAGCTCCTGACAAATGGAAATGTTCAGAATGTTGGGTCGAAAATGAGAGTAGTGTTGCGTGTGTTTCCTGTGGAGTAAAAAAAACTGGTGCAACAACACATCCATCTAAAGCTACTGATTCTGAGGCTGCTAAATCTGTTAAATGGAAGTGCAGTGATTGTTGGGTGGATAATGATAGCGGTGCCTCAAAGTGTGTTTGCTGTGGAGCAATCAAAACTGCAGTGAAATCCTCTCTAACGTCTATACCTGCTCAAACCAATAAATGGAGATGTAAAGATTGCTGGGTGGAAAACGACAGTAGTGCCCAAAAGTGTATTTGCTGCAGCGGAAATAAATCAGGCGAAAATACTCCTCAGCCAATCAAACCTGATCAAACAGCCACATGGAAATGTAAAGATTGTTGGGTAGAAAATAATAGAAGCGCTTCAAAATGCGTTTGCTGTGGTTGGGTAAATACAGCAGCTAAAATCAGTGAACAACAAAAAACAAATTGTTTAACTGACAAAAGTACAGAAAGCAAACATATTGCACCCAGTAATCCTAAGCGTGATCTCAAATCAACTAATCTGCCATCCCAAAGAACAACACAATCTCAATCTGATAAATGGGAATGCTTAATTTGCTTAGTTAGAAATGAACATAATCGAATTAAATGTGTTTGCTGCGAGGAAGAAAAACCTGGTGCCAAGAAGGAATCTGAGATTAAATTTAGTTTTAAGGATAATCCTGGTGCATTATTTAAATTTGGAATCCCAGCAGGGGAGAAACAAAATACAAATGTTCAAGTTCCGTCGATTACAAAAGAGACGCCAACGAAAGAATCAGAAGTTAACAATAACGTGTTACCTAAAGCAACATTTTCTTTTGTTACACCAAAGAATACCCAAGAAACCCCTACGTCTGTTGGTGATAGTAAAAAGGACGAACCTATGTTTACCTTTGATATTAATAAATCTACATCTTCAAGTATGTCAGTGGAGGTTCCTAAACCCCTCTTTAGTCTACCTAAGACACTTGAAATAACCTCATTGACTGTGCCAAAGAAAACTGTTGTAACATCCGAAGTACAACCATCAACACCAGTTTCGACATCTGCTCCCATTGTTAGTGACAGCAACTTATTTGTATCGACAGTTGGTACTCCCATTAGTTTTGCCAGTAACTCTGGACCTCCAGTTACTCAAAGTGAACAAAAAACTTCGAATTCAAACTCACCAACTTCAACCATTAGTGCTCCCAGTTCGAATGTTCTGTCTACTAGTATTTCAGCTGCTGCTTCCACAAGTGCGTTGCCTTTCTCCACTGGAATGAAATCTGTCTCTCCAATTTCTGAATTTACTTCTGCTAGCTCCACATTCCCCAGTGTAACGACTGCCACTTCCAGCATACCTTCATTCAATAAAAGTGAGTCTGTGAAACCGGAACCCACTTCGTTGTTCCAAAAAAGTGAGTCTACTCCAGTTTACTTGCCAGTGTTCAGCAGTAACACTACAACAACCACACCAGCCGTATCACAATTGCCTGCAACATCAGCTGCACCTGTATTCTGTTTTAATAGTACTTTTAAATACAACTCGGCGCCTAACAATGGAAAACCGAAATTTAATTTCAAATTTGGTAACAATAGCAGCAACGAAACTCCTATGCTTAAAACATTCGGAGCTAGGAATGAAAGTAATAATTTCACTCTCCCCATACCCAATGGCAGTGTAATGTCGACTGGGACCAGTTCGAATAGTGCTTTACCTGGGATAAAAGGGCTGCCTACTGGAAACACGCTTTTGGGGGGTGACAATGGAGACAATCAGCAGAATACAGGAAACGCTTCAAGCATGGCATCGTCTACACCCGCAACTGGATTATTTGGGAATCCTATGCCAAAAGCGAACAATATTTGGCCAACAAACAATAACGTTGCTAGCACGCCGACACAATTTGTGAATCGTGCAGCGAATTTTACTTTCAATGCTAATGCAAGTAGCACGATTGGGGCGCTTCAGCAGCCTTCGCAGAACATATTTGGAATTTCAAATCAAAACACCAACAGTACACAGCCTACTTTGTTTTCTAACTTTGCACAGTATCCAGCGCAGTCTAATACATTCGGGAATCTGCCTGCTAATGTGCATATGTTTGGCGCAACGAATATATCAAATACAACTTCTGGAACGAGCACAAACACATCTGGAGTATTTGGCTTTTCCAAGGTGTGTAATATTTGTAATTTTAATGAGAAGTAATACCTATGTATTAGCTCCCAGTTCTATAGTACCAGGAATTTTTTTCGAGCAAAATTTGCATAATAGTGAGGGGGCCCTAGAACAATTTTTTTGTGATTACTAACAAGCTAATTTTTTGTGAGATGTCATTTTGATAAGACGAACAACATTTTTATTTTCGAAAAATCTCGAAAGTGGTTTCTAACAGAGTTAGAAAGGATTTCATACTTTGACTTGATGATCCTAAATATTTTATTTGAAGGACAAGGTTACTCTTAAATTATATAACTATTAACCTACCAATTTACAAAAAAATCAGTTGGTTAGGTTTCCGTTTTAGGGAGTCAGTAGTCAACCAAGTTTTGTTGATTACAGAACCCTAAAACGGAACCAGCTGATTTCTTGTATATTGGTAGGTTGAGGGCCTGTTTCACCGCTTCCGGATAAGGCTATCCACCACATAACTTGACACATAGAGTATATGGAGAATCTGTCAAATAAGCCTATCGGGCACCTTATCAGGAAGCGGTGAAACAGGCCCTAATAGTAACCTTATCCTACAAATAAAACAATCCATATTTTAGGACCATCAAGTCAAAGTATGAAATCCTATCTATCTCTGTTAGTTCTTATCAAAATGTAGCTACTCACAAAAAATTTGCTTGTTAGTAATAATTAATCATTTTTTTGTTCAAGGGCTTCCGTACTATAAGGCTTTCACTTAAATTTAAATTGTATAAATAAGTGTCTAAACACGCAAAGCAGGCTGAATTACGCCGACGTAAATTCCGCCGCGTTTACGCCGCGTATCAAACGCATACAAAATACGGACGGAACGCGACAGACGAAACACTATGTCGAAATTCCGTCGCGACCCAAATTTCCGTCGAGCCGAGTCGAGCGTAAAGTTCAGCAGCGATTTGGCGGTAATGTTTTGTGTAGCAACACACTATACGCGACGGAATTATCAAAACCGAACATAGCAAATCCAACCTTAACTCCAAAGCGTTAACGCACACATCTGAGAATTTTAAATACTCACTTACGCGCGCGTTCCGCAACGGAAATTACGCCGCGAAATTTCGGCTCTTCGCGTAATTTATAGTGTGTCGCATCAGACGTAAGCGGCTGAACGTAAATTACGCCGGCGTAATTCAGCCTAGTGTGTTTAGACCATTAGACCCTTAGACTACACAACTATTCGCCGCATTTTGTGATACTTTTTTGCTAACCAACACCTATCATTGCAGCAACAACAGCCGCAACAACCGACCGACATGTTTAACTTCGGGTCGGGAGGCACAACACAAGTTCAATTCAATATGGGCAGTGCTCCCATTACTGCTACGGCGCGACGAGTGAGGAAAGCCGTAAGAAGAATACGACGATGAATACGGTACACCCACAGGATACACCTTGATAATTGAATATATATCAATAAAAATGAATTTTCAATTTTGTTAGTTTTTCTCAAACTCCGGAACGGCTGGACAGATTTTGCTAATTATATCAATCTTCATAATTTTGAAGTCGGTACCAATCCCAAAAACTAAAAATATTTTGCTTAAATAGAACTCACGATTCTTAGCTGGTAGTTGGTACCTATATAGTATACCAGCTAAGAATCGTGAAGGTATAATGAAGATTGTGTACAGACTACTGTGGGGGACCAGCTTGCGCTAATTCCCCTTAGATCGCCCAGGTCAGTGATCTTCGGGTGATGAAGGTGATGATGATGAAGGTACTGGATGATGGAGATGAAATTAAAACAATACTTTTCACTTTGTTCCAGGAGTCAAGCACACAAGTAGTTCCGAAGCTGGGTAACGTTGTAGAGCGAGTGCCGTAGTATGGCGGCCGACCCATATTTATATCGGTCTTGGTACCTCGCTTCTAGAACATTCTATGCCTCACCCCCTTGGAAGAAATATTTATTGAAATACCATTAAAATTACATTATTTCACAAAATATACATTGGTTTCATTTGTACAATTCCTTATGCTATGATTTTACATACAAAACATGTTCGAGTCGACCTTCGTAACTGAAATAAACACGAAAATCTATTTCTTCTATATTTATACTACCTCGCCGCCCCCCGATATAACGGTCGTCTCTGGCTGTCCCTCTCGAGCTTGTCTGGGACAAGGATAGTCCGCCCGAGATGTACACTATCTCCCTTAATTTTTCGTTAAGGAATTCGGCACTACCACATAGGTTGAAGACCTATTAAATTGCAAGGCACTATTTTCTCTATACATTTTTACACAAAATTGTCTTTATACGGTCACTGGAGCACTATTTCACTATAATGTCCACGCACAATTATTGTCCATACACTTTTCTACGATATAGTCCATTCACTATTGTTCTATATGCACTATTTATTGTCTGTCGTACACAACTACAGAAACAGTTCATGTTTAGGAGAATTCATACTTTTTAGTTTATTAAAGAACTAGATGATGCCCGCAACTCCGTTGCGCCAAAACTCGTTTATCGCGCGGGAACCGTACATTTTTCCGGGACAAAAAGTATCCTATGTCCTTTCCCGGGACTCAAAGTATCTCCATGCCAAATTTCAGCAAAATCGGTTCAGCGGTTTGAGCGTGAAGAGGTGACAGACAGACAGAGACACTTTCGCATTTATAATATATAATATTAGTATGGATGCGTAATGTTATTGTTCCTACTAATTGGAAGGCGTTTTAAATTTTATGTTAAAAATAATAATGACTTCTATGTTTCTATGAAAAAATAAATATGGTCCGAGTCGCGACCCATACTTTAACACTATAACAACAAGTTATTTAGCAGCTGTAGGCTGTAGCAAATTAAATAAGTACGTACTGAAAATATCTAAATAAATAGTTACAACGAAACGTTGCTTTGCTTCGTGATGTAAACAAAAGGACGCGACGATATTAGGTCATTAACCTATAAATGAGAAACGAGTATTCAATAAACGCTCAGTCTCGTTAGAGCAGTGATTGTAAGCATACGTGTGTAGAATGTAGATTTTACAAGAAAAAGTAAATATAAAGATTACCTAAAGGTTAATATTTCCAATCCAGAATCCACACTGGCCAATGTATCCAGTAAGTTGTTACCTGCTACCTATATTTTGATAACTAATATGCATATCATATTTTCTACTAATAAATTAATAGTTTTATTAGTTTTTATACAAGGTGTAACAAAACTAAGTGATAAATGATAATACTTAAGGATGTGTCATTTGTGAGTACCCAGTATTGAGCTCACCTTCAAAATAGCAGTGTTGATAGAGTAACTTTTTTTAAAACTTTTGTATAGGTAAATGCCTGGCGCTGGGGCACTTGCCCATACAAATCACAAAAAATTGCTCTTTTAGCGCCACTACTTTTACAGTGAATTCTATTCAAGGACATACACACTCTAAAGTATTATATTTATCAGTTTGGTTTTGTTACACCTGTATAATTTTACTGTATAAGTTGTAAAGTACCAATAATAAAAGATGTTTACGCTATAACTCCAGGTATAACAGCTTCGATACTTTTTTTATAAAGCCCGCGTTCAGTAGTGGACGGCGGCAGGCCGATGATGACGGTGATGTTTATTATTTTATGACCCACACTGTAAAATATACGGATGACCTAGGACGGAAACTATTAAAGTTCCAAAACTGAATTTCAGAACCCTAGATAGAATTTTGCCCGATACAAGCTATTTAACAATATAATTATTGAATACTGTTTTATGTCTTACCTCAACTACATATTATTATTATTAAACAGCACATTTGAACCAAAATAATCTTTACAGAATTCTGTTAAGCAACATTTAATGCCTCTCGCTAATTTTATTGTATTAATTTTAGTTATTATGTTAATTTTATGCAAATCACTATGTGGTCAATAAACCGAAATTAGTTAAACAGGCTTTAACAATAACTCATCAAATTGTAATAATAAAAATTGAAATAAGTAAGTATAACATTTCAAGTGTATTCCCAAGTCCTATACGATACCTTTAATATATTATTTTGAACGATTTAGGACTTTGAAATAAAGTTTCCAAGGATGTGATGCCGGGTGTCATCGAAATTCTCATGCATACATAATACAGAAATCATTTTCTCATACGAAAATATTTAACATGTTTGAGTTATTTTTCAGCTTAAAATAGTAATTAGTTACCTACCTAGGTTCCTGCACAAAAATTTACTTCAAAATATATAAACACTAAAAAATATATAAATAAATATATATTTACAATTTATTTATATATTTTTAGTAACATTTTAAATATTTTCGTATGAGAAAATGATTTTGGTATTACATATGCGTGAGAATTTCGATGGCACCCGGCCCCTTAACATAATATTATACTCATCTCAGTCTAAACTTTAATCAGCCATACGGCATACTAATTTAAATATCGCATATTATACTTACGAGCAATAAACAAATACAAAGGCAAGCTAATTTGGTTGATTTTAATTTTTAACTTTATTTAAAACAGACTGAGCGTTACAAAGTATGTCATGGATTTCGTGTCCTCCTCTTGATAAATTAATGTGGGCAGTTATCATTTTAGTAAAATATTATGATAATTACTGTTGTAAGCTAAAAGTAGCTAAACTAATTAAAATAAAAACAAAACCATTTTGGTTTGTCACCAATAATAATTGATGACAAACCAAACCAACATGATTTTGTTTTTGTTTTTCTTCACGTATTATACGTGAAGAAATATAATATAGAAACGTGTATTTTAAACATGGTTAGGTAGGTAGGTACCTATTTTACTGCTACATTAAACAGTTATTGATATGTTATTTACTTTGTTACAGAATTATACCTATTTTACTGCTACAATAAACAATTATTGATATGTTATTTACTTTGTTGCAGAATTAACGGAGCCATAAAATAGCGTGTGTAAATACAGTGAAACACACCTATTCGTCCAAGTATGGCTGAAGTAACAAAAGACGATAGAGTTCTCGGTGATATAATAGATATTACCAAAACCAGCAAATACTTCTTAATAAATTTTGGTACAGGAGAAGAAGCCAGATTATACGTATTAAATGGTCACGTATTAAGATATTATATTTCTACTACAAAAATATTCTTAGAATATCCGAAGCCAAATAATGAGACTGATGTTGCCAAAATAATTGCAAAGACTCTAGACGATTACGGTGATGAAGCATTTCAACAATCCGAACTTGACGAAATAACTACACATTATATTGTGAAAACAAATTATTTACAAATAGTGTTTGATAAGAAAACTGGAACAATAAAAGTAAACGATAAGAGATCAAACAAAGACGTTTTGATTGAAGCATATCCTTTGTCTTACAATGACCAAAAGTGTAAGCAAACATTGCATCAACGATCAGATGAATACTTTTTCGGAGGTGGTATGCAGAACGGAAGATTCACTCACAAGGGTAAAAAGATAAACATTGTTAATAGTAACAAATGGACGGACGGATGGGTATCGTCTCCCTGTCCATTTTACTGGTCGACATACGGATATGGAATCTTAAGAAACACGTGGCAGAAAGGCTCCTACGATTTTGGAGAAAAAAAGAATGAAGTTGTAGAAACTACGCACGAGGAAAATTACTATGACGCGTATATTTTCATCAATTCAAAACCAGCAGACATTTTGAACGATTATTATGAGTTAACAGGCAAGCCATTGCTCTTGCCCGAATATGCATTTTACGAATCCCATTTTAACGCTTTCAATCGTGACTTTTGGGTTGAAGTGAATGCTGACACAAAAGGTGCAATTTTGTATGAAGATGGAAAATACTACAAATGTTATCAGCCAAAAGATATTGGAGATAAAAAAGGAATTTTGGAGTCTTTAAATGGTGAAAAAAATAACTATCAGTTTTCAGCTCGAGCTATGTTAGACAGATACGAAAGACATGATATACCTCTCGGCTGGTTTATTCCAAATGATGGATATGGTTCCGGTTATGGTCAAACCGATTCGTTAGACGGCGACATTGAAAATTTGAGACAGTTTTCCACCTATTGTAAGGAAAAAGGGGTTCAGCTTGCTTTGTGGACCGAGTCCAATTTACATCCAGCTGATCCTTCAAATCCTAAAAAGGGAGAAAGAGATCTAAACAAAGAAGTTAGTGTTGCAAACGTTGTTGCGCTTAAGTGTGATGAAGCATGGATAGGACAAGGCTACTCGTTCGGATTAAACGCTATTGAATACGCTAATGGTATATTTAAGAAAGCAACGAAGAGTAGAACCAGACCCATGATTCTGAGTATCGACGGTTGGGCTGGTACCCAAAGGTACGCGGGCATATGGAGTGGCGACCAAAATGGAGGAGAATGGGAGTATATTCGTTTCCACATCCCTACGTACATTGGTACTGGTCTATCGGGACAACCTATCGTAGGCTCCGATATGGATGGAATATACGCAGGAGGTAATAAAGAAGTCAACATCAGAGATTATCAGTGGAAGGCATTTACGCCTCTTCAGCTTAACATGGACGGATGGGGTAACACGCCTAAAACGCCTTTCAGCTATGACGAAGAAGCCACAGATATTAACAGGGCCTATTTAAAACTCAAATCCATGTTAATGCCTTACAATTATTCTATCGCATTCGAATCCATCAATGGTCTTCCAATGATAAGGGCCCTGTTCCTAGAATTTGCGAACGACAAAGCAACGTATACTACCGATTGTCAGTATGAGTTTATGTGGGGACCGAACATACTCGTCGCTCCTATCTACAATGGCATTAAATCGATGGGACAATTCCTACGTAATGGCATTTATTTACCTGACGAGAATCAAATTTGGATGGATTTCTTTACAGGCGAAAAATATCAGGGTGGAAAGGTTTACAATAACATTTTGACCCCATTGTGGAAAATACCTGTCTTTGTTCGAGAAGGCTGTATAATACCAATGACTAACCCTAACAACAATCCAAATCAAATCGACCGAAGCAAAAGAATATTCACAGTGTACCCCAGAGATGGAGAGAAATTCAAAGTTTATGAAGATGATGGCATAACTACAGATTACGATAAAGGGGAATACGCGACCACTGAAATTACCGTTGGAAAAGAACACTTCAATGACGTAGTAATAAAAATCAATAAGACGACTGGAACATACAAGACGATGGTGAAAAACCGATCGACAGTTCTACAAATTATGGCAACAGAAGTAGGTTCTATTAAGACAGCCATAAACGGTGAATCTGTAGATCTGCAAAAAGCAGATAATATCGAGCAATTTAAAAACAACGATTGCAATATGTATTATTTGAATGAAGAGTTTGTGATCAATCCATATTTAACTAAGTATGATATTAAACAAAAAAATTTATGCTTAAAAATAAGTATGTTAGATGTTACCCAGAACGAATTAATAATAAAGCTTAAAGGTCACAAAAACGATTCTAAAGTGTTTGGTAGAGTCGACGAAGTAAACGAAACGATTGCACCACCCTCTGACTTCAAAGAAGATAGTGATAAAAGAACATCTACCCACATTGTCCTAACATGGAAGAGTAATGATAACATCGATTATTACGAAATAGACAGAGATGGAATAATATTTACACATATTAAAGGAGAATCATTTACCTTCGAAGTGAACAATGTATCTGTAAAATATAATTATCGTTTACGAGCCATTGTAGGTTCCATTGCTTCCAAATGGAGCAACTCTATTGAAGTTTAATTGTTTCGTATTTTTTTATTTCAGTATTCAAAATTTGTACCAGAGCATTCCATATATGCATAATAAAACTAGAAGTAAAATCAATTATGACAGATATTTTTTTGTAAAAAAATAATAATATTGGAATGAAATACTATATTAAAATCATATTATCATAAAATAAAAAATATAAATAAACCTTCTCTTTAATTTTGCAAGTCCTCAGCACTTCTTACAGCTACAATTGTACAGACTGATGAAGGAGCATTGAAAACACAACTGACACAAAGATCTTCTAGGACACAACTGTACTCGTGATCTGGGTATCTGCTTCTAACATAATGAGATCTTGGGTCTTCCGATAGAAGACGTTCAATATTAGTTTTAAATGTATTGGCTCTTTCACCGATAAGACCATTTAATCTTTCTAAAGCCTCTTCAGTAAAAGTCACTTGAAATCTTTGTGCAGGTGGGTTGGATATCCAAGATGCTATGTTTATTTCAGGGCTTGAGTTAATGTTGTATCCAGTCTGCGGTGGGGTAAATCTTTCCTGGCCATCTGGTGCCCCACGTTCCGATTCGACCAGCTGGACGGGATATGTGTTTGGGCCATCAGGTAGTTCCATGCTAGATGGCGATTCTGGAGATGGTATGTCATCATTTCCTGGTGACAAAGCATCATCTTCGAATGGGGAATCTGATAAATTCCCAGTATCTATTCGTATCGCGTTTGCTGAAGCATGTTGTTCTTGACTGAAAATAAAGAGATACATATTTTTTAAATAAATAGGAAATGTTTAAACTATGTTATCTATACTTCTTTATTTTTATAAGTTATTAGTTATTACACATTTTAAAAAAATGTACATGAATTTATGATAATTCAATTGCTTTATTAGGAAAACAAATTCGAGTCAATACAGAGTGAATTTACTCATGAATTCAAGAAACTTTACAATGGAAGCAACTTTATCAGTTGTTTAATAAAAATGCGCGCGGCTGAGCACTACAGTATGAAACAACATATTTTAATGTCAGAATAAAATATATTCACCCGTTTATATAAAATTTACAATATGTATACCTGTCATTATCATTCATTTGTAAATTAGCAGCTGAATCAGTAACATCACTGACTCCCTCTGTAGGAGGTCTGTTTAGTGACGACATGGACGTCTCCCCAAATGCTGATATAGGATAGTCATACTGTGGTATAAATGGTTTGATATCAAGAACTGGTGTACCATTAACCATATCTACACCATTGAAGATTATTTTGTTACCTAAAAAATTTCACCACAGCTCAGCTATACAACACGCATTTATAATATATTTTTTAAATAATAAACAGAAAACTACATTCAAGCCTACAAATAAAAAATACTTAAAACATAACAATGTAAAAAAATGGTTCTATGATTGAAGCTAATGCAAGTAGATCGCTATCCTGTCGCACAAACAATGGTCGCCGTCAGTCTCAGGTTGTAATAATTTACTATTATTTATTCAACAAATGCACTTATCAATATATAAAGTACCGAGTAGCCGATTCTCAGAATTCTCAGAATATGCATATAAAATTTGGTAAAATTCAGTAAAGCCATTTCGGAGGAGTACGTGGACTAACATTGTGACACGAGAATTTTATATATAAGATATATTTTTTTGTTGATAGAGCAGGCATAAATACAAAAATACCTTCTATACTATGAATCTTGACAAGAGATAGACCAATGGGGCAGGGCCTGTGGGGAGATCTAGTTGAGAACACTCCCCTCCTCTCCCCATCTAACCGAGGGGGTGCAACTTTGGCTGGTACATGTGTATTTTCTGTTTTGTGAAAGTGGAAAATTATCCTAAAACGTAAAGTTTGTAAATTAATCTGTAAGTATTACATGCTGTTGATAAGTCAATATTACATGACATTTAATATTATAGCACAAAAAAGAAATAGCCTTTACTTTTTCATTTTGATAAAATGTGTTTCAATAAAATATCATACCACATGTGAGAAAATTCCTCCAATCCACAGAGTGCATGTTTAGGGTTATTGAAAACTCTGAAATCTATAACAACAGCACCTTTGGATTCAGAGAGAATAGTGGGTTGACGAGGAACAGCTCTCTTGTTGATGAATGAGGATTCTATGTAACCTATAGGCTGATATGTTATTGTTCCTGTGTCGGGGTCATTTGCCTGTATTATGTTTCCCTGGCTGGTGCGATTGTTGCAGACAGTTGTAGCTAAAACATATTTTTAATATCAATAACAATACAAAAGCTTTTGATACCATAATGAATATACTTATCATAATTCAACATACCAATAGCTGCACAATTAGAACATTTCAGTTCATTTAAAAAATCTTTGATGTGTTTTATTTCTTTTAAATGTTCATGTTTGAGTGCAGAAAGTGATGATCTAAAATTAAAATAAATTAAATAAAGAGGTGTGTTGTAAATTATAATCTGTATTAAAATTGTCCTAGAAGAATTACCTCAAATTTTTTATTTCAGTTCGTGTCACAGAAAGTTGGTTCTTTAGAAATTCAATTTTTTCATTCATGTTTTGTTCAGCAGCTGTGTTCTTCAAAATAATATGTTTTAAGCCACGGATTTTAATTTTTTTTTTAATCCGTGGTTTTAAGCAATAAGTCTTAAATGATTTCAAGTTTCTAGGTTTAATACTAACAATAAAATTTTTCTCCTAATAGAGGCTTGAGTGAAAGTTTGTTGATTTACTGTGAAGTAAAAATATATAGTTTAGGAAAAGCTTATTTTCATCATTTTATAAATTTACCAATTTGAATACACACATCACATATGATATTATGACACAACATTGAAGAATGGACACCACAGATTACTAGTATATATTTGTAGAATTGACACCAAGAATGTGTTCCTGTTTTGTACGAGTAAACTGGGTGTATTCATTGATGAGATTTGATTGGCTACCGAGATGTCGTGACTCATGAGTCATCGCGTTAGTAAGTATACTGATGCTAGTAATAGAACACTGTGTAGTGTGTGCTTTTTCTGTCAGCCAACTGTCAGCTTGTGTGACATTGACGTATATTTTTTTATGGTATAATTAACTTCACAGCTTACAACTTACAAGACGTGGTAAACAAATTGTTCAGTATGAAATCGATTTCTGAAATAATTATAAAATATAATTATACGAATGGTCTGTCTCTTAACTCTTTACGCTTCTAAACGATTAAACAAATTTAGATATAACTTGGTATAGAGTTATTAGAGATACATTGAGAGACGCAAAATAATAGAATAGTTTTTGTTGCGTAAAAATGCATATATTCAGGCAACCAACCAACCAAGTACAAGATAGATACCGCATGTGTATGTACTTCGCGTGCCATAATATCCCGTTCCCAAACGACGAGCAAAGCTCGTCCTTCGAAAGTCTTTTCTTTAGTCTGCTATCGGAATCGGACGTCAATGGGAATTTAAAAAATGCCTAACTGCCTAAAAGTGCAGTATTGAAATGTATAAATTCAAAACAAACGTTGGCCTAGAATTTAGATAATGGATACATTTCATATCATCGATACGTCACAGTAGGTAGTAAAAAAGTGGCACGCTCATTTTCATACAAATGGAGCGACATGCGTTATCTATCTTGATCTATGTCTGTGCACCCAACCAATAACTCCACCCAAGTAGAAGCCGGGCCGATTGCCGAAGCCCCCCACATAGTAATTAAAACCAAACAAACGATTAAGTTATTTTATTTATTCCAATAATATCGAAAGAGTAAGGGTCTACACAGACGGACCGCATTTCAACTGCAATACAACCGCAAATTGCAGTTCAAGTGCAGTTTGAATGCAGTTGACACGACTGCAATAGAACTGCAAACCAAACGCGCAGTCGGATTGCAGTTCAGTTGCAGTTGGCGTGCAGTCGTGTGAACTGTTTGGTTTGTAGTTCTATTGCAGTCGTGTTGCAGTCGTGTCAACTGCATTCAAACTGCGCTTGAACTGCAATTTGCGGTTGGATTGCAGTTGAAATGCGGTCCGTCTGTGTAGACCCTAAGCTATTTTATTCATCCATACTAATGTTATAAATGCGAAAGTATGTATGTCTGTCTGTCTGTCTGTCTGTTACCTTTTCACGCCTGAACTACTGAACCAATGATATATTATATAAAAAACTCAAAGCAGATATGTTACTACCGCGCGCGTTGTGAAGCTTCGAATACGGGTCAATTGACCCGTCCATTATATTTAGTCTGCATCGAACCATCGAACGCACTTCACGACCGTGCCGCGTCTTGTCTTACCTAAATAAATTGAAAATGACGTCGTGCGTGTTTCAAAAATGTACCAATTATGACTCAAAAGAAAACAAAACACATGGAATCTCTTACCACATATCTTGATTGCAATAAATACCTCGATTATTTACATTTTCAATTATTTTTTCGAACAATCTGAAAAAAATCGAATTTTCGTATAGCTCAGGCGAAGAAAGAGGCTGAAGATATAACTGTCTCTTTTATGTAAATGGGTTTTCGTATCTTTTGTTTCACTTATCTCATATCTGTCAAATTTGTCAATGTTTGCAATTTTGAATTTGAAAAGGATGTGTCTAGCGTGCCGCTAGTGGTCGTTTAGGGATGCCCACTAAAATACCGTTGTCAGCATAATAAGGAGGAAATCGCCAGTATGCCACTTGTGGTATTTTAGTGTATTTTAGTAATGTGCGCTAACAAACCGATGCATCATGCAGATGGCGGTAAAATAAAGCATAGTGTTTAGTCTGCCGCTGTAGCCATAGCCACTCAGGCTTAGCATTACAATATTTTAACCGACTTCAAAAAAACGAGGAGCGTATGTATGTATCATGTAATACTAGATGACACCCGCAACTTCGTTGCGCCAAAATTCGTTAATCGCGCGGGAACCGTACATTTTTCCGAAATAAAAAGTATCCTTTCCCGGGACTCAAATTATCCCCATACCAAGTTTCAGCAAAATCAGTTCAGCGGTTTAGGTATGAAGAGGTAACAGACAGATAGACAGACATACAGACGGACAGACAGACAGACACACTTTTGCAATTATAATATTTTATTTTGAAATATTTGCTGAACTGCCCAGTTTTCGTATGTTAGTGATTAGTCTACATCAGCGTCTGAACAAATGTGCCTTTCAAAAGTGTATGTATGTATGTATGTTTTATGTTTGTGTTCGCATATCTGCGAAACTACAAGTCCAATTTGAGTAGTTCTTTTTTGTATGTACAAGGTATAGTTCTACTTAGGGAATACTTCAAGTTTCATCAAAATCGGTTTGATAGTTTTGGAGATAGGGAGTTTTAATCCTCAATTACGCAAAATTTTGAAGTCGGGTTTGATTAGTAGTAATTTATGTGAAACAAAATCAAAAGCTTTAGTCATGTCAATAAAAACAGTTATACAGTGGTTCTTTTCATCAATGCAGTTTATGATTTGCTTAGTAACGTTGAAACATGCTTGTTGAGTTGATTTGTTCTTTTGAAAGCCAAATTGCAGTTCATGTTTCAAAATATTGAATTTATTTATGAATGAAGTTAATTTTTGAAACTTAATAATCGGGACTTAACGCGACTTATGCCCGTTTGCACTAAACTTAGGAATCGCCTAAGTCCTTGCCTAATTTTTTTAGGCTACTCCTAGCGAAAAATTTGCTTGCACTAACCTTAAGCCATTCCTAACTCCACTTAGGAGATTCCTAACTTTAAGAGCCCGAATAGGAAGCGCCCAACGAGTAAGGCGATACTTAAGTAGTGTTTTTTGCGTTACACAGCATAGATATCCTTATCCTAAGATATAGGATCTGTAGAAGTACAGCATTGTGGATTTTAGATCAAATCGCCCAGGATTTGGAATATTATACAAGTGATAGGTAAGTATCTATCTATGATCTGATGTAAATATCAAATAGTTATTTTCCAGTAACATGTCTCCTTATTTATTGGGAAATTGTTCTTTTGCGTTTTAAGCTTTCCATTTTATTAAGGACTAGCTGGCCCGGTAAACGTTGTTTTGCCATTTAAAGTATTTCTACTTCATCAGTTGATACAAATTCTTACCCCCTCTTTTGTCCCCTAAGAGGGGTGGGGGGAAAATTTTTATACACCAGATGTTAAGTTGGAAAAAACAGTCAATAATATGAAGTAAGTCCATTAAAGAAAAAAGTTTGATACAAAATCTGACCCTCTCTTTGGTCCCCTTAGCCCTCTAAAATCACCCCCCCGTGAGGGGGGGATGATTTTCAACACCAGATGTTGAGTTAGAAGAAGACAAATATATCTGCGAAAACCGTATGCAAATCGGATCAGTAGTTTTCTTGTTAAAGAAAAAGTCTTATACAAAATCTGCCCCCCTCTTTCGTCCCTTTAGAGGGGTGGGAGGAATTTTTTTATACACCAGATGTTAAGTTGGAAGAAGACAAATATATCTGCAAAAACCGCATTCAAATCGGATCAGTAGTTTTCGTGTGATAGTGGAACAAACATACAGACAGACAGACAGACAGAGACAAAAACTAACTACATTTTTGGCTCCTATAGCGATGTAGTGACACCCCCCGCTTATTATTTTTTGAATATCTTTAATGTACAGAATTTTTATTTCTACAGTTTTATTATATGTATATTGATATAGATATATAGATAAACACTGACCTTTTATGTTTAAAATTAAAAAACCACACGATGACTATGTTGTCAAAAACACTAGACGATGACAAATTCAAATAGATTTTGTTTTTTTAAGTAATAGACCATAAACAATCTGTCATAACAATCGTTCGTCATTCATTTATCATTCACTTTACTAGGCAATTCCTTAATTTCGTCAAAGCTGAGACAAAACTGTTAGTGCAAACCGAATTTTTATTTAGGCTGCTCTTAAGCTTAGGTGTATCATAATTCATAACTAGGACAAGCCTAACCCAAGTTTAGTGCAAACGGGCATAATTCTATTTCTAGTAGTAATGCTACTACATACTTTTTACAACACGGCCGAAACAGAGTAGACAGAATGATAAAGTATGCCGACTTAGAACTGATGTAAAAAAAAAATTGACGTATATGACAAAAGTTGTCGCTAGGGTCGTTACCTACAAATTTAGTTGCTGTCTATATTTTGGCAGTTGGCACATGCAAAGAAAACTGTCAGAATTCAATTTCAAAATCTTATTTTTAAAAATAAATTATACCAGCCAGCGCGCCAGCCTTTAACTTATCCTGGCGAAACCCGAAAGAAATGACAGATATTATTACTCGTCCGTCTCTTAGCAATCGAAGTACTGGTAGTTATGTCTATTGTGGCCGAAACGTCGAGTAAAAAGTATGTAGTAGCATTACTACTAGAATTAGATTAAGTCGCGTTAAGTCCCGAATAATAAGTTTCAATTATAATGCAACGCGAAAGTTTAGAAGTTAATCTTCTTCAAATCTTTTATGCATTGCTTTTTCAAATATTTTTGATATAGATTTGATACAGGGTGTAACAAAAGTAAGTGATAATAGTATTTTAAAAAGATAAAACCTACTTTAAAATAGTTTTTTAGGATACGCAATTTTAATTCTTTAAGTTATTAAGAATTAAAATTCCGTATCCTAAAAAACTACTAAACTAAACTAAAAAGGCCCATTCACTATCACTAGTGAATGGGCCTTTTAAGTTGAATCATACCTTGAATAACAAAAAATAGAACTACTCAAATCGGACTTGTAGTTCCGGAGATATGCTAACACAAACATAAAAACATACATACATACACATTTGGAATTTGGCACATTTGTTCAGACGCTGATGTAGACTACAGCGCTTATTCCACTTATCCTAAAAAATTTAGTCAAGTGGAATAACATTTAGAAAGCTAGGATCCTATCTAGGATCCTAAATCGGAAAAATGTGGCTTCTAACTGACTAAATCAGTGTTGCCAGATGGTTTCAACCTTTTATCTGTAGTGGGAACTGCTAAATCTGTATTAAAGTCAATTTATATTATTATGTTTTATGATCTGGAATCCATTCGTAGGTAATTTATTAAGTCTGCTGGTTCCAAGTAGTTCAGAAAGTTCATAATTCATAATTTTTCGTGGAGCAAAAATTCTTTCAACCATCTTTTTCGCCTTTTATTTATTTTTATTTTCATTGAGCCAACAGCTAGCGCTTTACATAAACGAAAACTGGGCAGTTCTGCTGTCTGCAAATATTACATATTATTAACACATAATATTACATACAAGATACATACGCATCGAATTGATAACCTCCTTTTTTGAAGTCGGTTAAAAATATTGTAATGCTAAGCCTGAGTGGCTACCGCCATCTGCATAATGCATCGGTTTATTAGCGCACATTACTAAAATACCACTAGCGGCATACTAGCGATTTCCTCCTTATTAACCCGACAACGGTATTTTAGTGGGTATCTCTAAACGACCACTAGCGGCACGTTAGACACTTCCATTTGAAAATTGTTCGGAACAGATTTAAGCCGGAAAATAGTATGAACGTAACATATCTGTTTATGTTGAATATCATTATACTGAACCGATTTGGCTAAAATTTGGTATGGAGATACTTTGAGTCCCGGGAAAGGACATAGGATACTTTTTATCTCGGATAAACGAATTTTGGTGCAACGGGCATCATCTATAGTCCGATAGTGAATCGGACGAGTAATTTTTATTCATTCGCTTGTACCTGACGACTAGCAAGAGTAATAATATTATTTTAATCATAATGATATTTTTATCGTTTTTTTTTCCTAAAAAGTGATTATTTATTAACATTGACTTATTTGGGTAATAAGAATCGATTTTTTAATCGACACTAATGACCAAATCGACAATTTGACACTGGCTGGGTGCGAGTGACGCATCCCTATTGCGTTTTTTCGATTGCCGCACACGTGCTGAGATTTATATTTTCTCATTTGCTAATTCTATAAAAATTTAAACACACAGCTTTTTTACGGATTGTTTTCAAGAAGCACATTCAAATATTATCCCAGGAACACGATATTTGAGAATTAGTGAGTCCAAATTCTATTATTTTGACAAACAAGGGTGGGGCAAAATCTCGAAAAAGATCGCCACGTGTCTTTGAATTGATTTCATGTTTTTATGGCGAAAATTATTTCACCGGGTGGTTTACACGACAAATCGTTTATGTACTGAAACTTAAAGGATGTTTATATAATTATTTTAATAATGAATAACATAACCACTAACCGCATGATAAAACATTTACATGAATTTGTTGTTTATACTATGTATACATTTTATATACTATTACATAAAAACTAATTGGCGATAGCTTTCCAATGTTTGTCAATGATCATCATCATGAAACATACCAAGACTTGATAAATTAATGTTTGTTTTAAAAAGTATACCCATTGTTCACTTTAAAATTGTTAAAGCCAATTTAAACATACATAAATAGATCCTAAGTAACCAAAAGTATTATAGATAACTTATCGTCTTAGTTACAAATTAAAACTTAAGAAAGTGGTATAAAAATATGAAAATGGTTGAATATTTTACTAGGTGTAAATTCAAAATTAAAATATAATTTTTGTGTCTACACCTTAGTAACTTAACCCATCAATCCCCAAGCGGCAGCCGGCTGCCACATAACAATTGAAAATCTATTGTGTCTGCGATACCTACGATGGTGCTACTACTGTGTGCATAGGTCACTTGTATAATGGAGGTCAGTGGCATAGGTTCATTGGCACACCATACATTATTACTTGTGTTGTTTTTTTTATATTTCGTAAAGAAATAAAATAAGTATCTGAGTATTTTATTTCATATAGAAGTAAAATAATTATCTGATTATGAATAAAATAAATAATAAAATAAAATAAGCTCACCGGTGATCACGACAACAATAGAATAAGAATAGATTTCTAAGAATCTAAGTATGAGTGTATCATGTTTTGCTGGAGGTGCTCGGACTGTAGAACTAAGATCAAGGCTCTTAGGTGACTTCGGCTGCCTGCACAATGGACGATCAACTGTGTGCTTTCAGAGCTGTCCCCAGAGGCAATAAGATTATATAATTATTTGGATCTGTCCCTTATGTAGGGAACACTGTATTCACCTATGAGGATGACATTAACACTGAGTGTTAAAAGCCTCTGTAAAAAAAAAGAAAGAGTGTTACTTAATCTACTCAATTACAACAGGTTAGAAGTACAAATGGAAATGGTGTCCGAGACAAAAGTGAATGGGAATGAGGTGGATACACCTGCGGAGGTGGTAGCCGAGAAGCCAGTCGGTCTACCACCTGGCAAATACACTCTAGTGGGATGGGACATGGATACCACCGGACGCAGACTTATTGATGAAGTAAGTTGCATAACCACATTGCATCTATTAAATTCTTTCAATTTTGATAACAGCCATACTTTATTTATCCTTACTACATATAAACAAAACATTTCCAAAATGTATCTGAGTTTCACCTAATCTTTATAATAAATTAGAGAGTCAGAAGTCTGTTGTCTTTGTTTATAATTATAATGGAGGCACTTCACATGGCTATTTGTATTTGCTATTGGCTATTTGTTGCATTTGGCAAAATTATTGACATACCTATACACAAACAAGCAAATAAAGGCAAATACGGCCTTCCATACATGGACGTCAAATATCAAACTTTTACTTGATTTTCTTTACTTGCCTATTTGACTCCTTTGATGTGCGTCAAAAACCGATAAAGGTATGGATATGTGTATTTGGTATTGGTCATATTTTGACATTGTATTATATGCACGATCAAAGTGCTGAAATATGCATGCAAGTATGCACGATAAATGGCCGAAATATGCACAAAATATGCACAATCAAAAGCCACGAATTATTAAAATTTATTATTTTTTTTAAATGCTTTCCGGTGGTGCCGTTATTTTATAATTTCCTCAAATCCATGATTTTAAATTTTTAATACAGCACCAATAATAATTTTCTACCAACATTTTCCAATTGCAATCTTAATACTCATGGAAGTTTAATAAATCTGTAACTACTTAATTCCATTTTTTTACTAATGTAGCCAACTACAAAGAAAATTTTTGTTTCTAGAAAGATATTGTAGAGATCAACTACAATAACATGGCGCGCCCCTCCAAAATTCAAAACGTTTGAAGTGCGTTGTCAAAACGTTTGAAGTGCGTTGTCTTGCGCGGTAGGCTAGTTATGATTAGTTGACCAACAAATCTTGATAATAAGTGAGATTAACGTGATATTACGTGTACTGTGATTGGTTGAATACTTACTACATACAAACTTTTTCATAAGGATGTGACTACACACATTGAAACAGTCATTTGGAGGGGCGCGCCATGTTATCGTAGTTGATCTCTACCTATCGGTGCTATCGGGTGCATCGCATTCTTTTGGTGGGGATGGAGCCACATATTTGAAGTGTTTTGATCTATCCTACCTCTGTTTTGTGGCCTCGGTGTATGTCATGATAGCTAGTTTGGAGACTACAGTCTACGAGGGCATAAAACTAGCGAAATATGCACTATCAACGAAAAATTGCCAAAATATGCACTATCTCCTAAAAAGTGCTATTATATGCATTTGCATATGCAAGTATGCAAATGCATATAATCCAATGTCTAGTCATATTTGTCAAATAGGCAAATAAGGCCAATATTTGTCAAACATACCGTCTACACAAGATGATTGTTTGGCAAATACATCAAATACGCAAATACAAATAGCCATGTGAAGTGCCTGCATAAAATAAAGTCCAAATTATTCAATATTTTTCTATGTAACTTTCAGATATGTCAAATTGCTGCATACACTCCTAAGGAGGTTTACTCACAGTATATTATGCCTTATCGTGATTTAAACCCTGGTGCCCAAAGACGTCACAATGTGCGTGTGGTTACGATTGGACGTTATCGCATGCTCAAGGACAATGTTACTCATAAGGTAAATAACTAATTTTAAAAAATACTTTAATTTGAAAAATCTTTTTTCACAAATTACATATTTTGAAGATATTTACATGAGCTTGAAGATATTTACATTAGGAAAGATGTGAAATCCAGGTCAACTCGAGGTCATCATCTCAGACTAGAACGAGCAAACTCGCTTGTAGCTCACAACTTCCTAAGCATTAGAATTGTGCAGACTTGGAATATGTTGTCAGATGATATTGTATCTGCACCAACTGTTAACAGCTTTAAAAAAGACAAAGACAAAAAGCAAATGGTTGATGACAAATAAGTCCTGCAAAAGAAATTAATAATGTGTGAATTGCAACACTGTGTTATATGGTCATATCAGCTAAATGCTGCTAGATCATTAATACCTTGATCGTGGATTCTTGGAAATCTATTGTTCTCGCGGTCGCATGCAACCACTTGGGAACGAAAGAGTGTTAAATAAATAATATGCCTTTGAACAACTACATCATTTTTGCTAGGAGAATGCTTTTATGAGTGCTTTCCTGGTTCCAGATTCTCAAAACAAAGTCTGAAATATCTGCACTGACTGACTTCCTTGACTGGTTGGAAAAAGAAAAAGGTGATGGCAAAGTGATTCTAATTTATCATGAGCCAAAGAGATTGTGTCCTACCATGCTACTCGAAGCCCTCACACGGTAAGTCTTATTTTTCTAAATTTGTGACTGCTTCAACCATTATTAATATGATTATTTTAAGTCCAAAAAATAAAGTCCAAGTAATAAACTTGGCAAAACATGAATATTTTACATAGCTGGACTGGAATATTACGCTAAGGTTGGAGCAAAGGGCGCTACTAGCACATGCAGTAAATAATCTGACCAAAATCTGACTTGTTGCACAAGTCATATCAGGATATTACCAGAAATATTGCCAAGAATCAAACAAAACTTTTTTTTTATCTCTGTGCTGGTGCTGCTGCTTAGCATGACAAAATGAAGTTAGTATATTATCCTATTATTATAAAATTATTTCATCTTTACAGTTACAAGCTGTTGGAACGTTTTTCATCAATAGTGGCTGGGTTTGCTGACAGCTATGCCCTTGCTGCTGATAAGTGCAAGTCCACAGTGAAGTCTATTTCCCTGCGAGTGTTGGCTCGCGTGTTATTAGATGCTGACACATTGTCGGTTGAGAGCGCTTTAGATCGTGCCACAGCTGCATACCGCATTGTTGAACATCTTGCTCAAGGTATTTTGTTTTTAAATGTGATGACATGTTTTTGCTGCTAAAACAATGTGGAAAACCGGCCTAGTGAGTGTCAGGCCACGCGCAATATAGGGTTCCGTAATACCGCTAGTTTTTTTTTAAATTTTTGTGTGGTCAATGAATGTACATTTATAACGTGTTACTTTCAAAGGAATTTGAACGAAAAGTTCCTTTATACTTTGCCAAACACATTTCTTTTAGTTGATCGACTATTACTCAATAACTCATGAAGTATTCTTAGCTGTGATAGTTTTCCTTTTAAATTTAGCATATTTCCTACTCTCGTGAATTTTTTCACATTTCCAGAAGCAACCGTTTAGCTGGTAGAAGGGGGGGGGACACTGGACTCTTAACGATTTTTTCCAACTTTTTAAAACGATTTTTTTAAACTTAATATTTCACAAACGGATCTCTAAATCGGAAAATGATATATGAATACTCATAATTAGGGCCCGGATTTATATGTAAATACCATTGACATAAGAAACAATGAACGAAACATAAGAAATGAATACGATGGAAGAAATGACCACGAAAGACACGCGCCTGCCTTCAAAATTTATAAAAAAAAACTTAATAATATCGATATCGATATTTTTTTATTATTCAGTGACATCTCCAGTAAAATCCGCCATTTTTAGTTTACAAATTTTAAAGGCAGGCGTGTGTCTTTCGTGGTAATTTCTTCCATATAGTTTCTTATGTCAATGGTATTTACATATAAATCCGGGCCCTACTCATAATAGTTTTAAAAAACCTATCCAACGACACCCCACACAATGGGGTGGACGCGAAATTTTTTTTTATCCCCACGTAATGTGTATGGAAGGTACCATAAAAAAATATATTTTTTTAAAATTTCATGTACCATTTTGTTGCCATCATTAATATGTGCATTTATGCCAAAATACAGCTTTGTAGGTCTTATAGTCTCTGAGCAAAACCGCAGACAGACAGACAGACGGACAGACAGACATACGGACAGACTGAAACGATATATTCCTTGTTGACTACGGAACCCTAAAAAACAGGGAAAATTATTCAAAATAACTTTTCTCACAACAACAATGGAGCAATTTTTATGTTATTTGGCATAGATAAAAAGTAGACCATGTGAAGGATCATAGGGTATTTTTGTGGGCTAATTTGTCTGTGAAATTCCTAATTTACGCGGGCGAAGCCGCGCGGAACGTCTAGTAGGTAACTAAAAATTAACTTGATAATTTTACCAACACTGCTCAATCAGTCACTGGTCTTATCAGTAAAAGACGACCATAATAATAATAATAATAATAATAAATCTTTCAGGTGAACAACAGGAGGTGGGCGCTGGCGGCGAGGGTGCTCCGGCAAGTAAGCACATGGTGGAGACTGCTCGCGTGTGGGCTCATCCGGTGGAAACCGAGCTGGCGGCTCTTGATGAATTCAAAAAGTTATTAGAGAGGTAATTATTTTATTTTTTATTAATTCACTTTCTTTATCTTAATGTTATTTGACAAACTGTCCTACTACTATTAGTAGGGGAGGGGCAGGTGCTAATTTTGTAGTCACTCGAGTGTCATGGAGACCTAGTAGGTTTTTTACATTAGGTAAAACTGATAAAAAAATAATAAGAGCGTTTTTTATTTTAGCGGTGGGTTCAGAAACTGCAGCCATTTTAAATTTATTTATTTATTTATTGAGGGACCAATTAACAGCTTATACAGAATTTTTCTTAAACTAGTTACATAGCAAAAATATACTTTGTATAGCCAACAACATTAGTCACTTATTTATATACAACTAACAATAATTCTTTGGGAGTTGAGCCTAAAGTTTTGAAAAAGAAAATTTATTCAGAAAATTGCTTATTTCGGTCAGTTATTATTATATTTAAGACAACAAGGACTAAATCATTTAGTTTGGTGCAAAATAAAATATCTGCGAAGTTTAGTTAGGAAAATATGAAGGTTTATTTTTTTATATTTTAAAATATAAAATTCCTACAGGCAATACCTTATCTTTGAATCGTCAGTGCTTTTTATGAAAGATCGGATGACATTTCAATATTTAAAAAAAAAAAAATTAACCCACCATGTGCGAAATTTGATTTCTATACCATGATAATTAGACACATGTCGGAAGCCTATACAAGCTTAATCTGACATGCTCGAGCTACTCCCAAAATCCCCTCTTCCCCTCCTCTACTATATATTGAATTGCTTAACTATTGTGTATTTACACAATAGTTAAGAGGCCGAGGTATCCTTGGAATTCTCATACATACGTAATACCAAAATCATTTTGTCATACGAAAATATTCAACGTTTGAGTTAAAGAGAAAAATATTTTTTAGTATTTAAATATTTTGTTGTAAATTTACTGTTTATTTATATATTTTTAGTGTTTTACTCTATTTTTTAGTGTTTAAATATTTAGTAGTAAATTTACAACAAAATATTTAAGCACAATATATTTTTTTAAGGATTTAAATATTTTGTAAAAAAATGTTGTGCAGGAACTTAGGCAATTACTATTTTAAGCTGAAAAATAACTCAAACATGTTAAATATTTTCGTATGAGAAAATGATTTTGGTATTACGTATGTATGAGAATTTCAAGGGGTAGCCCGGCCCCTTAAGAGGTAAAATAAAAGCATTGTACTTTCGGCCCCTACTTGCGGCCCGCAAATGTTTTGCGAATAAGTTTTAAATATAAAAATAAGTTTTTAGGGCCAATAACCCAAATGTGGCCCCTCTTTATTTTATACTGCCACCTTGTGGCCCTTGCTGACTGCTGCTCTAGTCTAGGTCTGGACCAGCCATTTCAAAGTGCTCCTCGAGCCCTGGGGCCCCTAGGCGATTAATACACTTTTTTTAGAAATTACACCACTATAGTGACAATTCATTTTTTTTTTGTTGTCTGTCAAAAATGTATCTCCTTAAAAAGGATTGGTCCATCCGAGATTTGGGGGTCCATCAAAAATGTCACTCCTTAGAAGGAATCCACCTCGGTTCCGTCACCAAAAAAGTTTGAGAACTGCTGGTAGACTAATCATATCTTTACTTTTCCAGACAGAACACGTTCCGGCCGGTGTTCCACCCGCTGCTGCGGCTGCGGCTGGCGCTGCCGGAGCGCAAGCGCGTGACGCACCTGCGCCGCCTGCTCGCCGACGCCGGGCTGCTCTACGATCAGGTCCATGCCGCCTGGCAAGAGCAGCAGGTGGAGGGTAGGTTTTCTCTCGTAAAAACTTTGAGATTGAACGACATTTCAAGATAAATATAAAAGAACGATAATGCTCATAGAGGGAAGATAATGTCACGGTCACTGTCGTGTAAACGCAGCCCTAGATTTTTGTATCGGCCATGGCCTATGTGCAGCAGCGTCCTAGGGCAGCGTCAAAGGTTGGCGGCAGAATTTGTACATGGGGCGGCAAAATTAAAGTGGCCTATACTCATAAAAATATAAATCCGGCCCTGTTACCATACTTTATATACTGACCCAAGTACTATTAATTGTACACCTATATTCCAATGACTATGTAGAACCAATTATTTATTAATGAACCAGTTATGTACTATCAGAGAAGTTGATTCCTAGGCAGATGGCGGATCCACACAGTTTGGTCGCGTTATGTCAAACCCAGCCAACAAATCACAATAAACATTGAATTGACATGATCTGAACAAATGACATTGGTTTGTCAACTGCCTAGGAATCAATTTCCTCAATGGTACATTTTAAAGTTTTCATATTAGACTCATTATAAGTTCTAGAGGAATTTATTTTAATAAAAACCAACAGATTATGGTACAGTGAAATTTGATTACAATATTAATAGTTTATGTTTTATATTACTTTATATTAATTGTTTTATGCTAATTTTCCGCGCGCGTCCAGTGGTCCATAGCCATTTACGGTTTGTTTTGCCTATTATAATATTATGAAATTGATAAACTATTACTACAGAGTTGATTTGGCGTTTCAGGTTTGGAGAAGCAGCTGAAGTCCATGTCTGTCTCTGCAACAGATGAAGACATAAAAGAACTGATTGAGATATTTGACTGTCACTTTGATCCTGCCAAAGAGCCCAAGGGGCTCAAGCTTGCTAAACGACCTTATAGAAAAGTAAGTAGTAAACATTTGAATACATAAGTGGTAGAACCATATGTAATATAGCCAGAATTATTTATTTTTCCCTTATAATTTTAACAAACCTTGTTACTTACCTACTTCCGTCACCTATAGAGTCCACATTTTTTTATTTAAAACAGTTTTCCCGATCCTAAAGCCTCCATTTATGCAATAAAACAACAATTTTCAAATGTTACTTACCCGGTTTGTCTAATCATGTCCTTATTTGTCTTGTAACAAAAACAGGGTGTTGCTGAATTGGGTCATGTGATATAAAAATGTAGATTAAAAGTTTGTGTAGCATTGGTTAAATAAGTTTAGACACACACCTTACAAATATTATAATAAATGTTTCAGAATACCACCTCGACTGGAGAGACCGGTGAAGGGGAAGGGAGTTCCAGCAATTCTCAGAAGTCCTCTTCCCAGAGTTCTCCAACTAAAGTTAAGAATGGTAATAATAAGTTAAATTTAAATTACATTTAACCAGACACAATAGATTATGTAAAGTGACCACATGCGGCCGCGATAATAATTTATCGCGGCTGCAGCTTGGGAGTTTAAGCATTAAACCTAATATAATTTGAATAACTTGCAGAGGTAGCCGAGGCAGATCCTAGTCAAGAAACAGAAGCGGTAGCAACTAACTAAACGTATGGACACACTGTACAACTCACATCACCGTCGTTAATATTAAACGAAGCCATAATGATGTGAAAACATATTATATTCATATTATACATTTAGCATAAGTCTCCTTTGGAATTGAAAAGCATTTGTTTTACACACATTGGTGATAAGTACATGATTTTTTTTTACTTGGAGCGATCTATTTATGTTTGCTTTGCATAGTATACTGATATATATGTAATATATACATAGATTGTGTAGGTGAGTGCCTTAGCAACTCGATGTTTTAAGATGTAACTTTTATATACACTTTTGTGTACAGAGTCGGGACATTTTGTTTTGTGAATTCACTTTTGGGTCAAACATGCTTTCGATTAAGTGTAGGAAAACGAGCAGGGAGCCCAAAGATTCTTTGTATATGAATATTTTTTATCACGCACTTAACGTTTATACAATTTTCCAGTGAGTTAATATTAACGTAAAGATAGAGTATATTTTTACCATATTTACAGTAGGTGTATGTATTATGGCTTAAACCATGGATCGCAAAGTACAATTTATCGTACTGTAATTTATTTTAATTTTATTATGTGCAATCACATGGAAAGGATGGACTGAATTATTTACATCCGCTAATATTTTAAAACTTTTAAGTTTTTCTTTTAACATCTGCATATAATATTATAATGTCTGTACAAGAACATTCGCGTTACTAATAAGCTGGCATATTAATTTCATTTGCCATAGAATATTCGCTAAGTTTCCTTTAAGCAGCGTAATAAAAACTGTGTGTACCTATTAACTTACCTCTAATATAGTTAGTTTTAACATAGACTGTATATATTATTTATATTTCTTATTTTGTTCAGATCTCTAATATTAATAAACACATAAGTCTTAAGTTAGTTTTTAATTTGCACTCCCATTCCAACTCAACCTTGTCATTTTTATGAGAGAATACCATATTCATTTGTAATAATCAAGAAACCAAGCTGCAAATTTGTTACGATAAAATAGTAGAATAGGCACTGTTTCGAGCCACTATGGCGCCTTGCGAGCTTAAAATAAAACTAATAGTAGGTTTAAAATTAAGTTTATTTCATATTGTAACTGCATCTTGTTTTGTCCATCCTTCAGCCAAATGTTCCCTTACTGCTTTGTCAAGTACAATCTGTAATTAAATATATTATGTCATGTAGAGAAGATTATTTTGAAATTCAAAAGAATAAAAATCATTTAACATATTTTTAATATTATGTAGAGATCAACTACGATAACATGGCGCGCCCCTCCAAATTTCAAAACGTTTGAAGTGCGTTGTCAAAACATTTGAAGTGCGTTGTCTTGCGCGGTAGGCTAGTTATGATTAGTTGACCAACAAATCGAGGTAATAAGTGACATTAACTGAAATATTACGTGTACTGTGATTGGTTGAATACTTACTACATACAAACTCTTTCATAAGGATGTGACTACAAACATTGAAACAGAAATTTGGAGGGGCGCGCCATGTTATCGTAGTTGATCTCTACATAATATTAAAAATATAATAAATGATTTTTATTCTTTTGAATTTCAAAGTACAGTACAGTACTTAAGGAATATTTTAAAATATTAGCAATATTTCTTTGGATAGTCTGATCACGGACGTAAAAAACCTTGTCTAATCACGAGTGAAGCATAGTAATGGCCGCCCGTGTAAGATGTGTGCGTGTCATTGGCGCCGTCACTCAATGTACCATCGAGGAAATTAATTCCTATGCAGTTGATAGACCAACGTTATTTGGTTGAATATGTCAATTCAATGTTATTTGTGATCTGTCAGCTGGGTTTGACGTAACGCAACCAAACTACGTAGGTCCCCGACCTGCATAGGAATCAACTTCTCTGATAGTACAATGGCAGCGGGTTGTAGAGTGCGCGCACGATAACTCTGCGCGTGACAGCGTAGGGATTCATTAAAAAAATGGGTAATCCCAATGATAGTTTATTGGGACTATAGTTACTAGTTTTACTTTAATATCCTTATTTACTCATTTAAATTATGTATAGGAATAGGCGTATCGATGAATAAGTAAATATGGCGGCCCGACGAAAAGTTATCGTTCAGCCGCGCGCAAAGTTATCGTGCGCGCACTTTAGTACCCAGTTGCATGTGAGTGTCGGTCACGTGTATAATAAAAATTGTCGTACAATACCCGGCAATAAATATTGCACATCGACCTTTGGAAAGAGACATTCGGCTAATTTCGGTTTCATAGAGCGTTATCTTTGTAGCACACACCTATTTGACATTATGTCAGTCGTTGTTCAAATTCAATAGAGTGCAGTCGCGTCCAGTTCAAAATATATATCTAGAGTTGTTAACACCCCTAAATTTGCTACAGCTGTAATTTTCCAAAAGAATTTTAAATAAGTAAAAATAATTTGAACACCCTTTTTTATTTTATTTTACCCGAATATAAATCCATATTTCGTGCGTAAGAGATAACGCTCTACAAAACCGAAATTAGCCGACTGTCACTTTCCAAAGCTCGATGTGCAATATTTATTGCCGGGTACTGTACCTTGCATGCTTTACCTCTTTATAGTTTAATGCTCCGTCCGTATTTTTTTTTTGTCCGTGAGTCTTATGTTAATGATATGTCCTTATTAGTAAATTCTTGTCTGACAAACCACTTTACTTACCATCAGACAAGGGCAAAACATACATAATTTAACGCTGGCACTTCACATGGCTATTTGTATTTGCTATTGGCTATTTGTTGTATTTGCCAACATTATTGACGAATACGCAAACAAGCAAATAAAGGCAAATACGGCCTTCCACACATGGACGTCAAATACCAAACTTTTACTTTAAATTAACGTGGGTGGTGGCGCTGCTCGTAAAGGAGATCAAAAATTACGTTTTTGTATGATGGCAGCGTTAGTTCTTTTTTTCGCCACGTTCATTTAAAGCATTGTCGAGCTGTACCATACAGTATCTCATATTAGTCTGTGGCTGTACTTGCCTATTTGACTCTTTTCATGTGCGTCAAAAACCGACAAAGGTACGTATATACGTGTATTTGGTATTGGTCATATTTGTCAAATAGGCAAATAAGGCCAGTAGTTTTCAAACATACCGTCTACACATGGTGATTGTTTGGCGAATACATCAAATACGCAAATAAAAATAGCCATGTGAAGTACCTCCATAACAAATAATATACAAACCTCAATATCCCTGCAACCCTGCATTGCCCGGCTTAATACTATGTCGAAATAATCCATATGTAGTCTGTGTGACATATCCAGTAATGCAATGCTACCTGAAATTTAATGTTAATTCCAAAGTCAAGTACAAAAAGATTAAAAACAAAAAAATAGACGACAGATAAAATGGAGACAAAACATGAAGTATGGACTGTATGGATGAAAAATAAATATACTGTCTTGAAGCCTGTAGGCACTAGGCTTAGCATATTTCTTTCGACAGAAGAAAAGACAAAGTGACAGTTAGATAAAGATAATGTGACATTTTGTCAATGTTTAAAGAAAAAAAGCATTTTGTCACTAAAATCTGTCAGTATGTCCATTCTTCCCGATTCTAATGTTGTTATGCTAAACCTGCTGTATCCCAAATACTGGAAAGTGGAAAGTACCGTCTGTCAAGAAAGAGTAGATGCTGATCAAAATTATAAGTCTATGCTTACACCAATGATATTCTATGTTACTAATTGACTTACACACTTAAAAGAGTTCGAATTTTTGTATGGAGAGCGGCATACCTAAGTTCTTTATCGCTCATTTTTTCAGCGTAAATTTGAAAGCTAGACAACGATATTTGACCTTGATTTGACCTTTTCCCCTTTTTAACCGACTTCCAAAAAACGAGGAGGTTATATGTTCGGGTGTGGGTTGGTACCATGTTCACAAAAGTGGTGACCTGATGATGGGATCCATGAGTAATCGAGGGAACTCTTCGAAATTTATATGGAAACATATGATGATTTTGGTTTTATGTGAAGTGTACTAGGAATATGCTACCAAAAAGTCAAATATTGGGTCAAGGTATACCATGGTTTCGAAGATGCTGAGAGAACTCCTGACTCCTTATAGTTACACGTTTGGGAGTTTTGGCGTTGTTTTAAGAACAGAAAGCATATGCCACTATGCAATTCATGTTCATCATCATCATCGTCATCATCATCATCATCATCCTTACCACGTCGTGTTAAGGTCACCAATGTCTCATGGCACAGAATAGACAATAGTACAAGGCATAAGTATGGATACAATAATTTAATTATATTATTAATTATTATATAATATTATAACAATAGGCTGTTTATACACGGTGGTCGGCGCCGCGCCGCGCGCCGCGTGCGTAATTATCGTATTCAAGTTCAAGAGCATAAGGCGCACATTTGCCAATACTTCTGAGATATAAAATATTAAGTTGCTTCGATACTAGTATAATAATTTAAACCATTATTTATTTAAGTAGACGATTTTGTTATTATTATTATTATCTTATTACCATACATAATATAAAGTAATTGCGGATTGTAAACAATGGCTTGTTTTCGGTGTTATTTTGTGGTTTGCGGCATCAGAAAGAATTAGTGTCGACATGAGCAAAGCAATTGTTTGTATAAAACAATAGGTACCGTTCCGTGTTTTGGTCATGTTGTGGTTAAATTTGCTAACACGTGTTCAGTTTCATTTTTTGTTGAGTCTGTTTGAAATTATCTAAGTACCTTATATATTTTGTGAGTGTAATTGCATTTTGTAACAAAACACGATTTACTAATACAATATAAATATGTATGTATAAACTACTAAGTAACTAAAAAGAGTGAAATTATTATTATTTTTAACAAAAAATTAAAACCGACTTCCAAGGTAAAAATAATAATAACGTCTTTTAAATAAAAACTAAAAATAAAAAGTATTAATTAACAAAAAAAAAAAACTGATCTCCAAGGTACAAACTTTTAGTATAATAATATGAACTAAAAAGTATTAAATAATTTTTCCTATCTAAAGGTGCCTTTTTCCGAATTCGGCTAAACCTCAACTATTTCTGTACTCAATCTTCATAATTTTGAAGTCGGTGCCAGTTCCAAAAGTTTCAAATATTCTGTCAGAGGACTGAAGATTCAGCTATCTGATACGATAAGTAACATATATTTGGAAAATGTCTACAACTACAGGCAATTTTGTCAGCAATATTCCCGGCAATTTTCTGGCAATTTTCCGGCAACATTGGCAGTTTGTATCAAGGATATTTATTTTTTAAATATTTCTTATATACAACGCTAAGATACATTTATTTTATGAGTTTTCTAGACCTATCTGTCCAATATTGCTAATATTTAGCCAATGTTCTCCAAAATTTCCACTTCGGGCAAATTTTGCCGGCAGCGTTGCCGGCAATATTCCCACCTTCGGCAATATTGCCGGCAACGGCACATCAGTAGTTGTGAGCCATTTTTTCGCTCATTGAGCGATTTCGGTCTTTGAGCGTAACATAGTCACATCTTTATGAAAGAGTTTGTATGTAGTATTCAACCAATCACAGTACACGTAATATTTCAGATAATGTCATTTATTACCAAGATTTGATGGTCAGCTAATCATAACTAGCCTACCGCGCAAGACAACACACTTCAAACGTTTTGAATTTTGGAGGGGCGTGCCATGTTATCGTAGTTGATCTCTATAACACCTATGAAACATACGTCAATCGACAGAGAAAATAATTACAAACATGAAACAACAAATACTCTTTGACAAAATGTCGTAAATGATATACTTTTTGAAATATTTCAGATTGCATATAATATCTTAAATATTATTTATTTAACATTTTCAAACTGAAATAACTCAGAAAGTATATTTAATTAACTACATTTCCTCAAAGAGCATTTATTGTTTGTAAACATCTCCTCTATTGATTGGCGTATGTTTCATAGGTGTACACCAAAATACGACATCTTATAAGTACCTATGTACTTGTAAGTTTAGGTATGCCAATAAGGTTCGTTGTTCTTTTATCACCTTGACCAATATAATATCATAGACCTTGACACATTTTTATCCCCATTTAATATGTTTTCATACTTTTTATGTGATTTCAAAATAATGTTCAGCGTCTACTCTTGACAAGCTTTATAATGTTGGAGAAAACACTCTGTAAATACTAGTATGTATGTACATACCAGTGTTAGGTAAACTGGCAACAGTGAGCACCACGCCCCCCGCCGCCTCCTCGACGTGTCCGACGTCGACGAGCGGCGCGGGCACGCCCTCCCGCCACGCCATCGACGCCGTGCTCGCGCATGCGTACGCACGCATCGGCACGCCCGCGTCCACGAGCGCCAGCGTCGCCGCGTTCACGCATGCGCAGTACGCGCCGCCGTCCGCCTAGCAAAATAATAATCGTACATCAACAAAATCCATCAATAGTAATTTTATGTATAAGCTCTTTTATGAAACTTTTAAATATCTATTGATAATAACTAGAGACCGGATTATGTGCATTTGCATATCTGCATATGCATTTGCATATTTTAGCCATTTTCAGCGGTAATAGCATATTTTACCTAAGATCTAGTTATGATGCATGTTTTCGGTACATTTAGGTACAACATTTTTCACTAAGTCTGCGTTACGAGATGCGACCAAATTTAATAACAATAACAGTTAACAATAATAACAAAAACATAAGGGCTATTGAGTAATAGTTGCGACTTTTACTGCATTTCGAAGGCTGTCAGTAGCTGTGCGCGTCTGTTGTTTTGATAGTTACGATAGTAAAAAGCTAAAAAGAACATCGGGTTTGCCAACTACAAATTAATGGGATGGCAGAACTTTTCCCAGAAACTGTACCTAAGTGTTAACAAAGCACCCAAGTTCATGGGTGTATTATATTTCTCTATGGTTCATGGGCGTAGCCACACTGGGGCACTTGCCCCACCCTGGGCATGAAAAAAAGTGCGATCAAAACAAAAAGCGCGCACGATTTACGCGCGCACCGCAGCGGTCTTTTGAAAGCGAGCCGTATTACCGTAGAATAACTGAATATGTATTACATTTTATTAAAACGCGTAATTCATAACACCGACTATCTATACTAATATTATAAAGCGGAAGAGTTTGTTAGTTTGTTTGTTTGTTTGAACGCGCTAATCTCAGGAACTACTGGTCCGATTTGAAAAATTATTTCAGTGTTAGATAGTCCATTTAAATCGAGGTAGGCTATAGGCTATATTAATTACTGATAGAAGCGAAGAAATAGAGGAAAATGTGGAAAAAACGGGGAGAAATTATTTGAACCGTAGTACCGTAGAATAACTGAATATGTATTACATTTTATTAAAACGCGTAATTCATAACACCGACTATCTATACTAATATTATAAAGCGGAAGAGTTTGTTAGTTTGTTTTGTTTGAACGCGCTAATCTCAGGAACTACTGGTCTGATTTGAAAAATTCTTTCAGTGTTAGATAGCCCATTTATCGAGGAAGGCTATAGGCTATATTTTATCACGCTAAGTCTAATGGGAGCGAAGAAATAGAGGAGAATGTGGAAAAAACATGGAACAGGAAAATGTGTGGTTTGGGGCAACAGTCAACCTACAACCACTTGAGCCATTTGATCTCTGCGCCTATGCCAATTTGTGAATCTGTTTCAGGTACAGAAAATAAACAATTACAGACAGGATATAATATATTAAAGTTTCATTTATGAATAACTAGCTTTTCCGCGCGGCATGATCGTAGACACAATCTTAGCACTGAAAATTTAGAAAAATATTTGTATTACATTCACAAATTTTTTTAAATAATTTTAATGTCATATTATAATGTTACTGTACCTATTATCGCCTATCAAAAAATAATTTAAGTACTAATTGTATGCGGATTTTGAATTTGCATATTGTCATTTAATTTTGCACATTCTGCCAATTTTTGTGCATATTTCAAGCATTTTTCATGCATATTTGCATGCATATAACAAGCTTTTCATGTTGAATATAATCCGGTCTCTAATAATAACTAATATAAAAAAGAAGATACAGTGAATGAAAGAACTCATTATGCTTATATAACACAAAAAGGTAAGAAACAGAAAACAACACTCTTTGCATTTACAAGATCGTCTACACGGTATACCTGTAAAACTTCTACGTAAACATCAATTTGTGACCGAGGGTACAGCTCCGTCTTTATAGCTGCAGTTAATGCTTGTCTAAGATGCATAGACATTTCCTGAGACTTGCGATCACCACGAGGACGATTTTTTCTTTCACCTAAAAATATTTACCTTCTACAGAAAGAAATAAACCTTTTACTTTAAACCAATACATCCAAAAAGTTCTACTACTTAGAATTTAGATATAATATTTAATATCTTTAGTTTACCTGTTGAAAAAGTAGCCATACTGTATTGGCAATTTACTACTACACCCTCTGTTGAACTTTTTGATTTGGCAGCCTGTAAAATAGTAATTTGGTAATATTATATATATAAAAAAAAACAAATGATAGTATATTGTTTGTAGTAGCTTATAGTTATTGTTGTTAAATATCTACTGTGAAATCCAACGATATAAGATACATACACAAGGAGAAAATTATATTAGGCCTTTTCAACATTTGCATTTCAAAAGTATTTTTATTGATAAAATTACTTTAACAGTACCTGATGAGGACCATAAACAGCAGCTAAAACTTTTGTATTGCCTTGTTCTAAATAAGCACTCCCGTCTGGCTGCGTAAATACCCCCAATTTACATCTTATTCGTCTCAACTCATCGGGCCTTCTTCCATCTAGTCGTAATCCTTGACTCGAAAGTAAATCCGGGGCAGGCATTGTTATAACTTATGTAATCAAATACTTTACTTAAAAATTGTTAAAATATTATTATTTTTAAGTTTATAACGTTATTTAAATCACATTTATTGATGTAAATAAAAAGATAACCTAAAAAGGCTAAATTTTTTTTTTGGTTTGATTCGTCCCATTCAGGACAGGCAAAGGGAACAAAGCCCATACCACAGATCAAGAACTAGTTACTTCGTAAGTCCATACAGCCATAAAAAGGCTAAAACTTTAAAATGACATGATTTTGACAGTTAATTCCACAGATTGTTAAGAGTCCGTATACGTTCGCTACAGAAATATTATTAGGTTTTTTCCCCTTAGACTTAAAATATATATATTAATTATTAGATTTAAAATATATATAAGCGCGGAAAGCCGACTCGAACTTGCGGCGAGTAATATAATGTGAGATTTAGATTGTTTTGAATCGTGTTTTTTTGGCACAATTTGTTTTTTTTTTTGTTTTTTCTCGAATTAGATAGAATTTTATCTATATATTATTTCTATTGTTTTCTTTTTATGAATTACAGCTCCAAGTTGCCGAAATTAACAAAAATTCTTTGCCCATTTTCTCTAAAATTTTTTTGCTCAACTATTTCATATTAAAGTGGTAAAAAGTAATTCCAACATTTTATAGACGACTTTCTCAACATTACATTGTATTTTTTTCATACCGTTAAGACGTCAATACTCAATACAATCCATAAACAGGTGATATTCTAAACCAAAGAGGATGTAAACTGTATACTACGTAACATTCTAAACCTTTTACAGCAAAAATCACAAAACTGTCGCGGGTTTGAGTTGGATTATTTAAAAATACTTAAAAAAATAAAAAATCTAGCTCCAAGATTAGATTATAATTGAAATGATCTTACGTGTTGTGCATTAAAACTTATAGAAATACTGTATTTTAACTGTTAAATCACGTCTGTAAAATCAGCGAAATCGGCAAATTTCGTATACGGACTCTTAATAATTGAGAACACTGATCCTTGTATAAAACAGCCCATTTACTATCGTAAACTACCAGTCATTGGACAGCTAAGAATTTTTTTTACAGAAATAGCTGTAAAACAATAAATACTTGGCATGAAATAGAAATATATATTATATTTGTGTTCATAAATTATCTAACTTAAGATATGCAAACATAAAAATGCGATGGTTTTTCAGTTTAAATTGTTTTTTTGGTAGAAACTGAATGGTAGGTAAATCACAGTCATGGGACGGAATTACAGTAGTTGGGACACCCAAAACCAGTAGTTGGACAAGCAAAGTTTGATTGATATTTGGTTAAAATTGGTATTGTAAGTAGGAAACTTTATAAATAATTGTTGTTTTCACATATATTTTTATTATTTATTGCAAAATAAGATATTTTAATTAAATATTTAACAAAAACTGACTTCAAAAAATTAAAATTCTTACCAATATTACATAGTACGTACTATACATATCCATACTAGTAATATTATAACTTTATAAGTATGAAAGTCTGTTCGTCTGTCTGTCAATTACTTCTTCGCGCTCAAACCACTGAGCGGATTTTGCATAAATTTGGTATCGATACACTTTTGAGTCCGGGAAAATGTACGGTATCCACTCAATAAACGGACTTTTGACGCAATGGAGTTACGCCCGTCATCTATTAATATGTAGATGTAAAAGAATGTCCGTCTGTTTCTTTATCTATATGTCTGTACCTACTTATATTACATTGTTCAGGTAAAACGTAACTCAAATATTTAATGATTTCAGATTGTCCTCATCGAGCCAATCGGCATACTCGGACAATATTTAAATATGGAGCACAATGCAGAACAGCTCATTTGCCTGCTGCCAAATAATTGGAGCGTACTTCACAATCCAGGGATTTCCTAATAAAACATACACAAAAAGGGTAGGTGATTTTGAAAATTCTAATTCCTCTATAAAACGCGTTTAATAACGCATTGTTTAAATATCAGCCCTTGTGCAACGCACCGTAGCATTTTACAAGGCCCCCAAATTGCGTAACGTTCCCTTATTCATTCCATACAAGTTACAACTAACGGCAATAATCAGTAGGTTCAGAAGTCACACTTCATTGAAGTATTCAGAAGACACACTACGTCAGCTGCAAATTAACATTCGTATTGAATAATGTGAATAATACTCTCTTCTTTCGAGTATAATATTATAATATCAAGTTGATCAGTATTATTTCATCTAATTACGTCCATTAACTGTTTTTCAGCACTTTTACAATACCAGTAGTAGGACAGGCCAAAAAAACCTATAAATGAGTTAAAAGGTTATTAAGAACTAGACGTTCCGCGCGGCTTCGCCCGCGTAAAATAGATATTTGACAGACAAATTAGTTCACAAAAAATAGCCTATGATCCTTCACATGGTCTTGTTCTTGTCTGTGCCAAATAACAAAAAATTGATCCATTAGTTCGTGAGATAAGCCCTTTCAAATAATTTCCCCCGTTTTTTCCACATTTTCCTCTATTTCTTCGCTCCTACTGGCCTTAGCGAGATAAAATATAGCCTATAGCTTTTCTACATAAATGGGGTATCTAATACTGAAAGAATTGTTCAAATCGGACCAGTAGTTCCTGAGATTAGCGCGTTCAAATAAGTCCTTTCAAATAATTTAGCCCATTTTTTCAACATTTTCCTCTATTTCTTCGTTGCCATTAGTCTTAGCGTAATAAAATATAACTTAAAGCCTTTCTCAATAAATGGGCTATCTAACATTGCAATCATTTTTTTTTGAATTGGACCAGTAATTCCTGAGATTAGCGCGTTCAAATAAGCCCTTTCAAATAATTTCCTCCCGTTTTTTCCACATTTTCCACTATTTCTTCGCTCCTATTAGTTGTAGAGTAGAGAAATATAGCCTAAAGCCTTTCTCGATAAATGAACTATCTAACACTGAAAGAATTTTTCAAATCGGACCAGTAGTTCCAGAGATCAGCGCGTTCAAATAAGCCTTTTTTTATATATTTTTAAATTAAATATTTCCGTTCCGTCTTTTCCACATTTTTCTCTATTTCTTCGCTTCTATTAGTCCTAGCGTGATAAAATAATATAGCCTATAGCCTTCCTCGATCAATGGGCTATCTAACACCGAAAGAATTTTTAAAGTCGGATCAGTAGTTCCTGAGATTAGCGCGTTCAAACAAACAAACAAACTCTTCCGCTTTATAATATTAGTATAGATGAACAAAAAGTACTTAATAGATTGTTATTTATACAATAACATTGACAATAACAGTGTATCATAAAAAATATGATTAAAAACTTTAGCATGTTTCTAAATTTTTTCTTTTCATTTGCAAAACCAAGGCGCACATGATGACCATGGCGACAAAAAGATGTTTTATTTTGGTTACACCGCAACCTGATAAAAAATACTCTATTTTTATTGTAGCGTGAATGCCCCTCAATATTAATTCCATTATTATTTACATCGTACAAAAACCACAAACTTTCATTTTTACGATCAAAGTGTAAAGTGTCGAAAGTGTCCCTCTACTGAAAAATTCTAATGACTCGTAATTTACCCTATCCTGCATGACTCACATGAGGGATTTTCATAACTTTTTAATTTGATTGTCAAACAGTTTCCATTTTAGTAACTAGATGGCGTATGGGTAGATAACTATCGGTAATACCCGGGAATACCATCATTAATTGTTACAAAACTGGGTAAAAGAATGTAAAACTTGATATATTTCAATTTGAAAAAGACCCCATAATATTCCAATAACTAGGATAACAAAGTAAGTATACTCTTTCAAAAATAGTACATTGGTTTAATGTTAATAATTTACTTTTGAATTCTACTAAAACTAAATGTTTAAAGTTTACTTTGCCCAATGTACGGCAAGCTCAAACCTATGTACTATTAAATGATGAGAAAATGAATTTGGTGGACACTACTGTGTTTTTAGATATTACACTAGATAGCAAATTACAGTGGGGTCCTCATATTGCTAAACTCGCAGACATGTTCTGCAGCATATGCCGTCAGAAAGATTAGGGAAATTTCTGACGAAGATACCGCACGATTAGTATAATTTAGCTATTTTCACAGTAGAATGGCATATGGTATCCTATTATGGGAAAACGCTGCCGATATAAATACTATTTTTGTGCTGCAGAAGCGAGCTATACGTTCGATTTACAAAATGTCTACATTTGAATCTTTGAGAGAAAAGTTTAAAGAAATTGGTATTATGACAGTAGCTTCTCAATATATTTTGGAAATATTATATGTAAATTTAAAGCCAAAGGTGACATTCATTGTAGAAACACCAGAAATAAGCACAAGCTAGATTTGCCAGTGATCAGACTTAGTAAAGTCAGTCAATCTTTTAAAGGTCAATGTATACGCCTTTTCAATAAAATCCCAGAAAACGTTCAAAATCTTTCCATTAATAAATTTAAGAAAGTAGTCAAAAAGCGTTTGTGTGCCAAAGCCTATTATAAGGTCAATGATTTCATAAACGATGGCACATCTTGGGAGTAGGATGGCTGCTTGCAAGGCTACTTCTACATTATTATATGACACAATAATTATGTAATTTAATTATAAATTGACATTGTAAGTTACAAAATTTGTAAATTTTATTTTAAAAAGATTAATTTTTTTCTCACTTTTTTGGTAAAAAGTGAGACCCCGTGCGAGTTTCTTACGCCGGTTTTTCTCGCCGGGTTAGTTCCCGAACCGGTGATAGGCACCAGTAGTATCAACGTTCTGAAAGTATTTTTTTAAAATCTATTCAGAAATAAAACAATTTTTATTTATTTTTATTTTAAGTTATTACAACGATGTTTTAGTTAAAACTCACGGAAGAAATAGCCCTATTTACCGATATTCACACCAAATGTCACAGGAATTATACATTTTGGTTTTGACAACATCTTACCTGCACTTGTGCAAGATAACGGGTATTTCATGGCTAATATTTTACCAAAAATGAACATCAAAGACCCAAATAACACAATTTGGGAAAAAATAATAAAAACCACACCAACAATAAAAAGTAGAAGAAGTTTGAAAGTGACATGCCCATGACATGCCCGCCAAAACTCTTTTAGTTGTCAATGTCAGTTTTCAGTTTGACAATTTGCATGTTCCTAAACTGTTACCAGTATACTGGCCTAATCACTTAGGCCAATGATCGCTTAGGTTTAAGATATTTTGATTTATGCCACACTTGACGGTACACTGATATTTTTTAGAAACGCAACCAATATGTATCCGTGATGCCAACCTGCAGATAGATAATTTCAGATCGGTGGGGAACCACTAGAAAATCTAGAAGTGTCTATCGTCGCGCCATCTGGTGGAGATTAAAAATAAGAAAACCCAAGTGAAGTGCCTGCATTAAATGATAATAGTGCGCAACCCTATGGCCATAGAGTAGAGTGAACTGTCAAATGTCAATGTTCTTGATTGACAGTATATTTATAATGCAGGCGCCAGACATGTGTTCAAATACGCAAATACCTACAAATTCGCCAATTGTGGCACTGACATTTGCATATTTGTGCAAAGTTTGAACAATTTGCCGACATGTGTCGGTTTTTCTGCGAACATCAAAGTAAACAAACTTCAAAGTTTGTGTGGCCTGCCACACTTGTCGCAGTAATTAGTAACGCGTGCGCCGCTGAACGGAGCAGTTGTCTAGGTACTAGGGATGTAAAGCGGTAATATTACTTTCGTAAACTTCGGTATTTTACCATATTTTACGTAAAATATAAATAAATTACGTAAATTACGGTAAAATTGGGTAAAATTTGATTTAACAAGAGTTAAATTGTATTTTACCTTTTTAGTTAGTAATAACTAACAAAACTACTGTGATTTGTGACCGCGCGGCCACTGAGGTAGTAAGTACTACGTACTAGAGCAGCTATTGCAAACAAAAAACATGTCGCACTCGAGGCATGAGCGGGGTGGGAGGCGGTGCGGTGATTGCTATAGATCAGTACCGCAGAAGTGACACAGTTTTGTGCCTACACTCGAATGAATGCAGAATCTATTTGAGTAAGTGGATAAAATAAAAATTCACTTTTTTATTTAATTAATAATTAAGTATGGATCCATAGTCCACTATAGCTAACTACCTTATTTAAATTACTTAAATATTTTCAAATATTATGTACCATAATAAAATTATTATAATGTACGTAATATTTTAAATATTACCAAAATACAAACTCGTCTACGTGAGTAAGTACTTCATTCATCGTCGTCTTATCATAGATCTGTATTCTGCCTACATTCCCCTCTGACTCTACTACTCTATGATAATGCAAAATGGCGCGCGTCTTCGCCTAGTAATTGAATGTTCGTATTTTAATTGAAAATAATTAAATAAGAATGCTAACACCGATGAAATGTTATTTCGTTGCATTTGGAAGTGTTACTGGAATAATTTTTGCAGTATCTTAACCCACAACTAGGCATTTTTGCGACTGTTTTTGGTTTCGTTTTTAATTGTTGTACGTCTGGCGCGCAGAAGAGCTCGCGGGCGACTAAGTGCACTGCTGCTATTTAGATTACGTTGAATGTGACCGAGCACTGCGTTGCGTTGTCGAGTCTAGTAAGTACGTAGTACATACTATGTCAGTGCGCGCGGCTGCAATTTATGAAAGTTCCGACTTCCAAGTCCGTGCAATAGATGGAGCCAGTCACACACTGCGGCGACCGATCATCACTATTCAATTCATAGTGTCTAAACACACTAGGCTGAATTACGCCGGCGTAATTTCCGCCGCAAATGTCAAACGCATACAAAATACGACGTAATAGTGTTTCGCCCGTATTTGGTATGCAATTTAAACGCGGCGGAATTTACGCCGCCGTGATTCAGCCTAGTGTGTTTAGACCCATAACCGTAAATTGATTGATTTAATGTCGTAGTTAAGTATTAAAATATATTAAAAACTAAATTTTGAATTTATATGTCTTTCTTTTCACATCTATGCCAATTTTAAATTTTAGTGCTTTGAAGTCGAAAAAACCATAGATTTAGTGCAATTCGCAATACGTAAGTATGTTGCAAGTTGCAACTTGCAACGACACGCTCGTCTCACCCCCCGCTATACTTTTCAGCATACATACGTAGCCGGTAATTTTACCGTAATATATAAAAATTACCGTAAAATACGCGTATTTTACCAGCGTTTTCGGTAAAATTACGTAATTTTGCAACCGTACTAGGTACACATTTTGAAAGTCAGTAACAATAGGTTATAATTTGTTTGGATTGTAAAAGATTGTAAGTCAATAAAAAAAGGTTGATGACTGTCTGACTGAATATCTGTCAGTCTGTCTATTACTTTTGGACTTCGTAAAAGCAAACATGATCTCTATTTATACAAACAAAACTATGTTTTTTGTTTGTGCCAAATCTGAAAGTAATACTGGTATATGAGCTCATGGTAAGGGGGCAGATCATCGGTTTACCTGCAAAGTGATTATCTTACCGTGTCCTCTTACGATACAGTGTAGACATCCATTCACGTCTTCTTCTTGGAGATTTCACATTATAATGTAAAGAATAAAAAAAAATTGAACGTACTTAAATAAAATAGATTGATGGCGTCCACAAAATCGTCGTCCGGTCTGTCAGCCATCTTTGCAATAACTGTGCCGAAACATTTGAAAACAAGCTTTGAAAACAAGTCTGGCAGGCACATTTGTGCCGCCGCCAGACATGTGTTTACGCACGTCAAAGTTTGTTCAAACTTTGAACTTTGAAGCACATGTCTGGCGCCTGCATAATGATCACTATATAAATGGCATTTGACATCACAGTTTGACATTTCAATTTTCACATGGAATATAGCTTAATTAATACAGTATATATTAGCTTGCTAAGTTGCTACATATGTATATTAATCTGTGGTATATATGGAATATAGCATGTTGTCGCAACTCGCATACAGGGCTTCAAATAACGTTATTTTTTCATAACGTTATTGCTTCAAGGGCATAGATAACGTTATGAAAATTTAACCGATACTAGAAATAACGTTATAAATGTATTTAATAACGGTAAATGTTATAACGTTATATAGGATTTATAACGGTAAATATATGTTCTTTGATAACGTTATAGTCCGTCAAGAAAGTCATGACAGGCGGGAAAATTTTCTAAACGTAATCACGCTTTTAAGGTGTATTTTTTCTTTGTATTTTCACAGATAACGCTTATTACATTTTAAATATGAGTGAGATTTGGTGCACCGTGCACGATCGCATACCTGATACCAGAAAATAACGTTATATTTACCGTTATTATTATAACGTTATTTTTTTGTTATGCCATAACGAAAAAATAACGTTATAATAATAACGGTAAATATAACGTTATTTTACTAGATATCGTTAAAAAAATAACGTTATCTGGCTACCATTATGAAAATAACGGTACGTAACGATATTTTTTCTGTTATTCGATAACGTTATGAAGCCCTGCCTATTATACGGTCAATATTATCACCGTCAGTACCACAGAGTACTTTTTTATATATAGGAATAGAGGTACAACTCGACGGCCAAATAGGGTAAGACAAGTGGCGCTCTCTGGAAGTAGGTTTTGACAACTTTTTGTCAATATATATACCTTTTTTTTTTTTTTTTTTTTTTTTTGGGTCGGGAAATGCTATTGCGCATCCCCGGCAGCATTGGGGAAGGACCACCGGGGTATGTGGGACTTGCTACGGCCGAAGAGATGGTAGTGGCCGCAGCTGTACCCACTAAAACCCGACCGTGTTCCTACTACCGCGCAGGACGGAGACACGAGGGCCTATTACATGTCTTCCGTGACTTCCGTCCACGCTTACCTGCTCACCCAAAGCAGGCCCACGCTTTTGGGGTTTTTTGTCCCCCCAGGCCGAACAGAGGCCCCACATGGGGGGCTTGCATAGGCCGGTCGTCTTCTTTGTGTCGCGATGTGCAGGAACACAACGCGCATCGCGACTCTTTCGGGGACTCGGTGCAATGAGTGGCGGCATCCCCATACCGTCACCCCGAGTTCCCTGGCTAAGGCGGAATGTCGCGCCCGTTGCGACGTCTTCGCCTTGGCCGTCTTCGCCGGTGGTCGTGCGCCTCTCGCTCCCTGATGCGCTCGGCCTCCTCTTTGGTCGAGATGACGCTATATGCGAACGTCTCGACCGCAGACCACTTTTCTGCGCTCTCGACCAAGGCCCTGCAGAGGGCTGGGAGAGTCGCGTCCTCGCCGATAGCGGCAGTTAGCGCCGCGCGTTGTGTCGCCCAGGCGGGACAGGCCGTGATGGTGTGCTCGGCCGTGTCCCGTTCCTCTCCACAGTGGTGGCACTCTGTGGTGACCTCGCTACGCGCCACCTCACACAGATACCGACCGAAGCAACCGTGCCCAGTCAGCATCTGCGTGAGGCGGAAGGATAGCGCACCATGTGTGCGTTTGATCCATTCCCTGAATATGGGGCGGATCGCCGTTACTAGGGCAATGCTGACGGTCGGTTCCTCGAGCCGTTCTGCCCAGAGGTCTATCACCCTTTCTTCTGCTGAGTTCCTCCACCGACGTACGGCGTCCGGAAGAGGGTTGCCACCCTCCGCGCGAACAGCTGCGCAACGCCAATATACGTCGGCGAGGGCTCGTGCGTCAAGGTCCCACGGGATGCTTCCCGCGAGCAGGCATGCCGCATCCTTGGATACTGTGCGGTATCCACGCACTGCTCGGGTAGCCATCATCCGCTGCAACCTACCAAGTACAGTCCGGTTTTGGGGCGAAAGATGGTTGGCCCAGATTGGCGAGCCATACATGGTCATTGACCGTATGACCCCCATATACAGCCGCCGGCATCCGATGCTCGGCCCCCCAAGATTTGGGAGGAGCGACGCTAGGCCTCCCGCTGTCCTGGAGACCTTTTCGGAGAGCCGGCGGAAATGTTCCTTAAAGGACCACCTTCCGTCCAATGTCATACCCAAGTACGTCATGTTCCGGGTGACGTTAATTCTCGTGCCGCTCACCACCACGGCCATATCAGGCGGCGGCGGATTCCTTGGCCCATGAAAGAATAGAGCCTCAGATTTTTCGAGTGCGACGGTGAGGCCCAGGGCGCGGATCCGGCGGACCACTTGCGCGACCGCTGCAGTCGCCAGGATCAATGCTTCGCGGTAGGTCTTGCCACAGCAGACAACTTCGGTGTCATCAGCGTAGCAAATGACCTCTGCGCCGCGAAGGTTGATGCCCCTGAGCACGGGGTCAAATCCAATATTCCATAGGGTCGGACCTGCAGCCGACCCCTGTGGAACTCCGCAATCTACTTCCCATTCTTCCCAGCTGTCCTGGGTCGGGAATTGCACGGAGCGTTCCGACAGGTAACTGCTAATAGTGCAGCGCAGGTACCTCGGAACGTCGTGGTGTCTCAATCCGGCTTTGATCGTCCCCCAAGGCAGGGAGTTAAAGGCGTTGGATATGTCTAACGACACCGCCAGCACTACCCCACCCCGGGAAACCACATCCTCTGCGATGTCCCTTAAACGGGCAACCGCCCCAATCGTTGATCGGCCTGACCGAAACCCAAACTGATTCTCGCTCAGGTCTGGTCCGACGCTCTCGAGATGGTTGACGAGACGCGCAACGAGCACCCGCTCGAGGATTTTGCAGACCTCATCTAGCAAAACGATGGGGCGGTACGCAGAAGGATCCTCTTCTGGACGTCCAGCCTTTCGAAGAAGAACTAGCTTCCCGGTCTTCCATCTTCTTGGTACTCGACCTTGGACCAAGCAGTTGGTCAGGATGGTCAGGATATGCGACTCCAGCTGCTTTATCGACAGGGCCAAGACTCGTCCTGGAACTCCGTCAAGGCCAGGCGCCGTGTTTTTAAGTTCCATTTTGTGGACTGCCGCCGCTAATTCTGCCGCTGTTACTGGCGGTACCTCTTCGATGTCAAATGTCTCCTCCCGTTGAGTCTCCACGTGTGGACTCCTCTCGACCCCAAATGGAAAGAGGGTCGAGATGACTCTGTCGCGAAGTTCCGGTCGGAGAGACTGAGTGATCGGATGGCCCGGCGGTCGCAGTTTTTGGCGCACCCATTTGTAGGGTTTGCCCCATGGGTCTGCGTCCAAAGCCTGCAGCCATTCCTTCCAGGCCTCCGCTTTGGCCACTTTGATTTGGTCACGCAGGGTCTGCCGCGCCGTACGATAGGCATCATAAATAGCCTCCTCTTCCTCCGGCGACCTGTTCCTCCTCCTGCGGTAGCGGGTATAACGACGGCGGGCCGCTATGCACTCTCGCCTGAGTTCCCACATTTCAGGGCGCCACCAATAAGCGTTTCGTCGGGGCTTAGGAGGTCCGACGCGTGGCATAGAGGCGTCGCAGATGTTCTGCAACGTCTCATTCAGCCACTCTGCGCATTCTTCTACATCATCGGAGGGGAGACGAGACCAGGACGCGACGATTGCTGCCTCTTCTAACAGGTCCTTGTTCAGCCGCCTCAGAGACCACCTTGGGCCGCCGCCAGCTGGAAATGTGCGACCCAATTCCGACGTGTGTGCGGATACGTCGAACCGGATATACCGGTGGTCTGAGAGGGTTTCCTCTTTGGAGACATGCCATCCGACAATGCGTGTCGCGAAGCTGGGACTCGCCAACGTCAGATCGACGATTGACTCGCCCTGTCGCCTGACGCATGTACTATCTCTTCCGGTGTTGACCACTACGAGACCTGTGGATGCCAACCATTCCGCCATCACACGGCCTCTTGCATTCGTCGCCGGAGAGCCCCAAAGCGCTGACTTTGCGTTGAAGTCCCCGGCGACGAGTACAGGGCCGGACGCTCCTCCGACGTAGGGAGTCAGCCGCCCCAAGAACATCTCGAACTCAGCCAGAGGTCGGTTGGGGGAGAAGTACACCCCCACCACAGTGAGGGCCCCCATGTTGGCAACAACGAAACCATGGCCTTTGGTCGTGCTCCTTAAAGAGGGAGGCGTGACTCTGGGGCCGAAGACGAGAGCTACCAATCCATCCGCGTCCCCGAACCAGTCAGCCCTGGGGAGCACACGGTATGGCTCCGACACAAGCGCAAGGTCGATGGACCACTGCGCCATATTCTGAACCATGAGATCCTGCGCCCGGGCGCAGTGGTTCAGATTGACTTGTATAAAGCGATGGGTGGCCGTTATTGCGCTTCCATCGGTGCCTCTCTGGTTCCAGTGCCCGCCGTGGATGGTGTGGCAGGCTTCTGGGACGTCTTGCTCTTCTTAGAGCTTCTCGGTTTCGGCGCTGGCTTCCCACAGACCTTGCTTCCAACGCTGTGGTCCGCCGGTCTGCCGCTCGCCGCGCACAACACACAGTGGGGGTCGTTTTCGCACTGCGGAGACGAGTGGCCGGGCTGTCCACAGCGGAAACACAATCCACTCCGGTCCACTTCGCTTGGACAGGTCGCAAGTGTGTGCCCGGTCTGGTGACACTTGTAACAGCGCATTGGGCGCATGGGCAAGAGACTCACGCGCACCACGGTCCAACCCACGTGTACCTTGGTGTTGGGCGCCGTCACTTTCTTCGCTGCCTCGACCGGACACTTGACCCATGCCGAGCCCCGGCCTCTGCGATCTCTCTTAATTTGGCCGACCTTAATATCGTCGGCCGAGCAGCCACCAGGTGTTGCGATGGCCTGCGCAATTTCGGCAGCGGTGGCGGAGTCATCGAGGTCTAAAACCCGGAGCTCTGCGCACTTCTGGGGTCGGGAGATGCGAACATCTTCCGCCTCCATGACCTCTTTCAATTTCTCGTCCAACCTGTCAGCCTTTTCTTTGCTTTCGGCCCCCGGGATTGTGAACATTCGTGCCCCGGTGACCGTTACCTTGAACTTGGTGGGCGGGATGTCGAGTGCAGCGAGGTCCAGGCGCTGTTTGGCGCGGTCAATGACCTCCTTGTACGACACTCCCCGCTTTTCCGCTTCCGGTTGTAGCGTCATAACTACCGCTGCTGTTTTGGGTGCACGTAGTTTGGCGCTCTTCTTCTTCCTCTTCTTCTTTTCAGGCACCCTCATCCCTTCTTCAGGGCCTTTCTGTGCTTTCCCTTTTCTCTTGACCACCTCTGTCCAAGTCTCTTGGGTAGATGGTATCGTTGATGCCGAAGTTGGGGCTGAATCGCGTCTCGCGGCAGCCGCTTCTGCGGCAGCAGCAGTCTTCTTAGCCCTCTTCTTCTTTTTCTTCTGAGTTGGACCCGGGTTGAGCGAGGGCGACAGAGTCGTTACCACGGGTTCCGGCTCAGTTGTCTTCTTCCGGGCTTTTGACACTATTGTTGAATTAGTGTCTTTGACTTCGTCTCGCTTTTTGTCCGTGGCGAGGGGTGGACGGAGTCGCGGCTCCGGCAAGAGTCGCGCCTCTAGTCCCTCCAGTCGCGCATCAAGCCTAGCACTCGAGATGGAGATCGCTTCACGCACTGCTCTCTCCAGTAGGTCCTCCAGTGGAGGTGACGTTGGAGTGGTCTGTGGTCGCCCGCTAGCGAGCTCGCGTTTGACCGTTGCCAATTCGGCCTTCAGCTCAGCGAGTTCTTTGGAGAGGCGTTTGTTGGCCACCTCCAAGGCTCTCGTTTCTGCTGATGCCGTTCTTGTCAAGAGAGCTGCACAGGCCTCCTGAATGGTACTCGTCGACTCCTGCAGGGCCTTGACATAGGAACCGCTGAGGTTTTTCGATTTTTTGGCCACGTTCCTGATGACTTCCAGGCTCGAGGTGACGGCCGAGCCCAGTTTAGCCCCAGTGACCTCTTCGTCTTCGCCATCGGTCATTGACATGTCCGAGAAGACATCTGACAACCGGTGTGACCGTCGCTGTGGAGGTCTTTTTGTCATCTCCGTTATTTCGCACTCTGCAGCATCCACTTCGGATTCACGCTCCAGCTTGTGTCCTAGTTCGCGTTTTTCCTTCGTGGCTGCATGCAGGCCGATATATTGCCCTGTGATAGGCGGTCTGCCCCTACCGCGCTTGGAAGACTTCCGGGCCATACTTTTGCCCTTCTCCAAACTGTCTTCCTGTTCCAGATCATTGGCGCGTCTTTTGCGCATAAACCTTTTGACCTTGTCCTCAGTGTTCGGTCCTTGAGAGGCGGCGGTCTCGTTGCCGCTCTCAGTTTCATCAGAAGTTCTTCCTAAATCGAAGAACTTACTCTTCATAGACACGGGCGTCGCTGCCCGTGATCCGCCTTCTGAGCCCAGCCTCTCCAGCTGGACAATTGGCATCCGTTTAGGACGTGCCGAGTCGTCATTTTTTGGGGCAGTGATGCCTCCGGGAGTCGTCGTTGAGATCGTCTCCGATGCGGTTAGGAGCATCGGTTCCGGGTCAACGCACGTTGCCGTCGCCGTCTTAGCCAAATCGCTGTGCAAATCATTGTCCGTAAGAATGCTTGGGTTGTCGGTTACTGAACGAGCATTGCGCCCGCCAGCTGACGAAATTGTGCCCACCCCGTAGTACGAAGGGCAGACCTCCACCGTGGCAGCGGTGGAGGTGTGGGATTCCCCATTTCTGGGACCCACCCAGAGACCATTATCAATTTCGTTGTGTTCCATATTTTAAAGGGATGCTCATTAGGGTTGAGCGGAACCCGTAGCCAATCAGAAAATAAGTGCGTCCTAGCGGCAAAGTCACCCACTTGCCATGCAGCCTATTGCGGGACGGGGCGTAGGCTTGGGGGCTGTAAAAAGGCCCATCCATCAACAATCACACACGCAAACAAAACAATAAATGTATAATGTAGAGAAGTATTAAGTATAAGGAAAATAGAAAAGAGAAGATGGTGAAAGACAGAATAAATAAATATAATATAAGAGAAAAACAAGAAAGCTAATATAAAGAATGAAAGATAGAGAAAGACCGGTGTTCAGCCATCCTGAATACCTCGACCCGTGTAAAAGGCGGGGTGGCGTACCCAGGTCCCCATACCATAATATATATACCTACATATAGCATTGGTTACTGGGTTTAGGTTGCTTTTTGTTTCTTTTTATAGGATGTTTTTCAATAAATAAAACACTGACAACCGTAATTGATATAATTTATTTTTTTCTTAACATTTCATATATAATTTTTTCGCTTTCAGCATAAACAAATCCGTATCATCATCACACTCTCTCCTATTCATTAATATTCTATTTATATTCTTACAGTAATTGTAAATGAAGAATCTGCAGGATATATTGATTAAAAAATCGATTAATTTTTCTTTATGCAGTTCACATTTTAAGAAATCAAATTGTATGTGAATAAATATCACTGTTTTAATTATTTTTTTTAAATATTTTTTATCTAAGCACTTTTTAATTATTGTGTAATTTATATCCTGCAGATTCGAAACACAATTCAAGAGAGAGTCGCTGGGACTGCAAAGCCATTTTTTATTAGCGTACTCTCTATGTTTTAAATACTCTCCTTCCTGATCGGACATTAAGTTTTTTTTGCATTCACTACAACCCTTGAATTGAAGACTTTCTTCTTAGCGGTTTTAACAAAATAACCGCTAACATATTGTAGCCCCCCAACTATTCGGGGGTCACTTTTGTCTTCAAGGGGTATAATTTCTATGTCCGGAATCTTAGACAGCTCGCAGTTTATTTGTTCTTTGCAGGCCCCGCTTGTGATGAGAACTTCATGCAAAGCATGGCAATTATCCACCTCACAATTTGCCCCAGGGGCATGGACACTAGATAGGCTGTTTATTAAAAGGCTGCTAAATGCTGCTTCAAACCCATCTGGAGTAGGGTTTACGTTCCGGCATCCTTGGCTCCTTATCGATCCAAAAAAAATTTCGATTGGATCCTGGTTCAGATGCCGCAACCAAACCGATGTCACTCCGTACTTCACAGCAATTTTTTTTAATAGTAGTTCTATTCCTTCTAGTGTCCATACCCAGTTATTTAAAGTGGGAACATGCTCCACATTTAAGGTTTTTACATTCACAAACTTCATATTTTTTAAAAATATTTTAGCCTCCATCCATGTTTTGTGATGTGGCGAGTTTGGCGTCGCAGGTCCCAGAAGAGGTTTACTGTGCTTCTTCCTTTTTCCGAAGCTTCTATTAATTGAGTCAAAAAGTTGGTCAAAAAATAAGATGACGTCTGCGGTGTTTTGCGCATCTTGGGAGATTATTCCTTTTTCTGCAAAAATAAGATAAGAATAAATTATAAATAATATTCCTCACACATTCTCACAACGCAATCTTGTCCCGAACAAAGCATTCCTTGCTTGTAATTTGGGTACCGCAGACAACAAACCTATATTTATAACATAACACCTACAAATGATTGACTAAACACGGGAATCGAACAGTAGGCAGATACACTAGCTACTATGGCATCCACAGAGTACTTTTTTATATAAGGAAGATCGTCTCGTACAAGTTTTTTTTTTTTACAAGAGAAAAGCAGCAGAAGCAATAATACTCACATGCGCGTTAAAAACTTAACGCATGCAAAACAAGACGGATTATTGTTATCTTTCGGATTCCATAAAAATGGGCATGTTTCTTACAAAAGAATAAGCTCCTTGAGGTCATCAAGCTATAATAGGCTACTTGACCTATTTTTTTTCTTCATTCTAATCGTTTCTTAATCATTCATTTTCACTAAAAAAACTAATATTTTAATATTTTAAACAGTAGAAACCCATAAAAATGTTGATTGAAAAATATGCCCTATATATGGCGCCGAAAACACTGTCCGCCATTGTGCCGCCATAGTGTGACGTCATGTTTTTGTATTTTATACTTTCTTTATTGAAAAAAGTTTTATGTGCTAAACGTACGAGTCTAACAGTGCTTAAAAAATTGAAAAAGAATTTAGAAATCATTTGTAATGTTGAACACTTTTGTAGAAAAGTTTTTTCCTAATTTCATTTCCTAACTACAATAAATGGAGATAATAATTATATAAAACTGGTGTTTTATTTGAATTATTCAAGAAAATATATTTTATAAATCCTTCTAGGCTTATTCATATTATTTATGTACAAATAAACTTACATATAACGAGCGCGATAAATAAAAGATATTAAATTACAAATGGGATGACGTCACATCCAGATCGGAAGTACCGCAAAAGCGTTTTCGTCAGTACAATTCCTATTTTTATAAAATCATATTTTAAAATCGACTTTATTTATCAATCATAAGCTTTTATTTCACGATAAGGGTGAAATACAGTTTCCTAGGCCAAGTTCTACTAGAAATATGCATTTTTTCAATGAAATTAAATATATGTCAAGTAGCCTATTATTGTTACAAGAAATTTCTATCTCATTATTAAGTATGTTTATTATGAAAATTATATTTATGAATTCTGTATATTATCTGCATATTATATTATACTAGCTATATGACCGATGAACGAACTCGAATTCAAAAATTTAATACTTTTTTGTGAATGAAGGTAGAAAAATAAAAAATCCTAGTTTACGAATCACGCGGCGAGAGCGTCCCTACCTATATAAAAAGCAGTGTCGTCTTCGCGAGTGTCAGTATTCAAAAACGAGCCTCTCAGAACGAATCTCTGCTCGAACGCGCCGCCTAAAAAAATCAACTTCTACGTCGTTACTATGCGCGATAGCCTATAGAACTATTTAATCAGCCAAGTGTGAATGAGTGTGTGTGTGTAAATCTGTGTCAAGAAAAGAAGAGAAGAGGGCCCTCGAAGCGAAGCTACGGAACCAAACTGAGGTTGGTGAAATTATCTGCTTTTCCCGTCTTTATTCCCGAGATACAGTCCATTCAACTTAAATGAGAGGTTTTCTTATTTTTAATCTCCACCAGACGGCGCGACGATAGACACTTCTAGATTTTCTATTGGTTCCCCACCGATCTGAAATTATCTGTAGGTTGGCATCAGGGCTTCATAACGTTATCGAATAACAGAAAAAATATCGTTACGTACCGTTATTTTCATAATGGTAGCCAGATAACGTTATTTTTTAACGATATTTAGTAAAATAACGTTATATTTACCGTTATTATTATAACGATATTTTTTCGTTATGTTTAAACGAAAAAATATCGTTATAATAATAACGTTATTTTCTGGTACCAGGTATGCGATCGTGCACGGTGCACTAAATCTCACTCGCAGCCCACTTTTTTGCGAGATTTTTGTGAAAATACAAAGAAAAAAATTTAGAAAATTTTCCCGCCTGTCATGACTTTCTTGACGGACTATAACGTTATCAAAGAACATATATTTACCGTTATAAATCCTATATAACGTTATAACATTAACCGTTATTAATATCAATTTTTAACGTTATTTTTAATATCGGGTAAATTTTCATAACGTTATTTAAGCCCTTGAAGCAGTAACGTTATGAAAAAATAACGTTATTTGAAGCCGTGGTTGGCATCACGGATACATATTGGTTGTTTCTAAAAAATATCAGTGTACTGTCAAGTGTGGCATAAATCAAAATATCTTAAACCTAAGCGATCATTGGCCTAAGCGATTAGGTCAGTATACTGGTAACAGTTTAGGAACACGCAAATTGTCAAACTGACAACTGATAGAGTTTTGGCGGGCATGTCATGGGCATGTCACTTTCAAACTCCTACTTTTTATTGTTGGTGTGGTTTTTATTATTTTTTCCCAAATTGTGTTATTTGGGTCTTTGATGTTCATTATTGGTAAAATATTAGCCATGAAATACCCGTTTACTGGCACAAGTGCAGATAAAATGTTGTCAAAACCAAAATGTATAATTCCTGTGATATTTGGTGTGAATATCGGTAAATAGGGCTATTTCTTCCGTGAGTTGAAACTAAAACATCGTTGTAATAACTTTGTTAACCTAGTCATTGGAATATTATGGCGTCGTTTTCAAATTGAAATCAAGTTTTACATTCTTTTGCCCAGTTTTGTAGCAATTATTGGTGGTATTACCGATAGTTGTCTACCCATACGCCATCTAGTTACTAAATGGAAACTGTTTGACAATCAAATTAAAAAGTTAGGAGGCGAAACTTTTTATTTTAGCAATAGCAACACTCTTTTGACATTTGTTCCTTTGACTTGCTGTTTTTGGCGGGAAGAGGAAGGGGCCTTTTTTTAACAATTTGGAAAAATCGTATTTAATAGTTTTTATACATTAAAAGTACTTTAAAAGTACTTTTATATAGTATATGCAGGACGAGAGCGAACTATAAATCTTCGTCATCGACGAAAAGGAAAATAGATGATATCTCAGGCGATAAGTACAAACCCTTTAGTAAGCCTTCGTATTCTAGAAAATATCCTGACAATAATTGCAGCGGAGAATTTATTGTCTTCGTCGAACATTGTAATGATACAAAAATAGGAAACATGAACCCCCTTAGCCTTTCGAAAATTTTCAAAAACGCAAAAGGAGTTTATGAAAGAGCTAGAATAAGCGCCCGCAAAATAAAAATAACTTTCAAACAAGCGGCATTGGCTAATGATTTCCTCAATGCGTCATTTATTCAAGAAAACAATCTAAGAGCATATATCCCAGCAGCTTCTGTGGAAAGGGTTGGGGTAGTTAGGTACATTCCTAAGGAAATTAGTAATACGGATTTATTTGAAAAAATAAGTAGCGATATTGACATAACTGGTATAAGTAGATTTATGAAAAAAGAAAATAATACATTTGTTCCGTTAAATACTATTACCTACTGTTACCTTTTCTGGCACTGTATAACCACAATGCAATAGGCTACTTGACCTATTTTTTTTCTTCATTCTAATCGGTTCCTAATCATTCATTTTTACTAAAAAAACTAATATTTTAATATTTTAAACAGTAGAAACCCATAAAAATGTTGATCGAAAAATATGCCTTTTATATGGCGCCGAAAACACTGTCCGCCATTGTACCGCCATAGTGTGACGTCATGTTTTTTGTATTTTATACTTTCTTTATTTCAAAAGTTTTATGTGCTAAATGTACGAGTCTAACAGTGCTTAAAAAATTAAAAAATAATTTAGAAATCATTTCTAATGTTGAACACTTTTGTAGAAAAGTTTTGGCCATTTCATTTCCTAACTACAATGAATGGAGATAATATATATAACTGATGTTTTATTTGAATTATTCAAGAAAATACATTTTATAAATCTTTCTAGGCTTATTCATATTATTTATGTACAAATAAACTTACATATAACGAGCGCGATAAATAAAAGATATTAAATTACAAATGGGATGACGTCACATCCAGATCGGAAGTACCGCAAAAGCGTTTTCGTCAGTACAATTCCTATTTTCATAAAATCATATTTTCAAATGGACTTTATTTATCAATCATAAGCTTTTATTTCACGATAAGGGTGAAATACAGTTTCCTAGGCCAAGTTCTATTAGAAATATGCATTTTTTCAATGAAATTAAATAGTGTGCGTCCCCCCAGAAAGCCCAATCGAGCTAGGTGTATTTTCAATATATCAGAATTTAGAGCAAAAATAGAGCACCTCTACAGTCAAGTAAAAAAATTGGAGCATTAATACGAACGACGCTGCGAGCTAAAAACCGTGGGCTTGCTGACGTCCTGTCCCGTCAGCAAGCCCAAGCTAGATCTCGGGAACCGTTGAGAGTACTATCGTGTATTGTGGTTCAAATTTTCGAGCAAAATTGGAGCACTCTGCTCCCGTGAAATCAACTTCGAAACTAGAATGTGAAAGGAGTTAGACGTGATTAACCGGTGGGCTTGCTGGCGTCCTGTCCCGTCAGCAAGCCCACGCAGATCTCTGAAACGGTAATGATTTGGATTATGATTAAAAACTCTACAATAGAGCCCTATTTAGAGCACTCTGCTCCAAAAAAAATATTAATGTAGCTTCAATAGTTATCGAGTTACAGGCCTTTGAAAACGGGCTTGCTGACGTCGCGTCCCGTCAGCAAGCCCATTTGGAGCGTGAAAACTACTGAACGGAGAGTCGTCAAAAATATCTCAAATCGTAGCTTAGAATGAGAGAACTATGCTCCAAATAGATCAAAATCCTAGGTTCTACGGTTTTCGCGCTATCAGCGAAAAACACTTCAGCCGCCAAAATTTGTCGATTTTCACAATCGCGCGACGTTGCCGTTCCGTGCTACAAGCAAATGAACGCTTCATTTGCCGTTGGTGTACACGAGAATGAACCTTCCGATGGTTTATTTAAGAATCTCTTTACTTGCAATCCTAAGATGGCACGTAGTTTATGTCTGATATAATAGACCAGCAGCTATCGTTGCTAATTCGACATTTGTAATCTTCTTGTAAGTTCATGTAAAAGTAAGCTTGTTTGCCTACTCCCTATATTGAAATGTTACCTAATAATATTTAATTGTCTTACCCCACTGCATATTCTATTCAGTTTAAGCAACTTATTTAATGAATAATTCCTTTTTAAAAGATGATAATATCAATGAAAGCTGTGATTATTAAAATTTGATCTCAATTGAAATCTGTGATTGTAAATTCTTATTATCGTGTTTATTTAGTATTAATAAAGTGTAAAAAAATTAGCTGACACTACGGGAATTGTGTTCATTTCGCTATATTCCTCACTTTTTAAACCTTCATGAAAATAAATTTTGAGTAAAAAGTAGTCATGAAATGTTGGTGAGGATTACAGTGAAATGCTTTCACTATAATCCTCACCTCTCGTGCGGGCAAATGGCGCAGAATATCGCATTGGTTTTGATTTCAAAAAATGGTCATGAAATAGTCGTGACCACATGCCGAATCTCGAAAATAGTCCTTCAAGGATTCCAGAGTTATAAAGGTGTGTTGAGGATTTTTTATATGTATAGTTTACATGGGTTATATGGGTTTTTAACATACTTATACAGAGTAAACCAGGTCGAAATATATATCGTTTGGGACGACTAATTCCGGACTATTTTTTGATACCAAGTTTATACTGAAATCCGTAAACGTTTAGTAGAAAACAGGTGAGGATTATACCGAAAAAGCATGTCGCTATAATCCTCACCAAGGTACCCATAACTCTGGAATCGTTGAAGGACTATTTTCGAGATTCGGCATGTAGTCACGACTATTTCATGAATATTTTTTGGCATACCTACTCAAAATTGATTTTCATGAAGGTTTCAAAAGTGAGGATTATAGCGAAATGGACACGAATAAAGAGGTGATTGTGCACATGAAACTTTACATAATTTTAGTGCCATTTTATGACCAAAAATGTGATAAAAATTGTTGTATAACTTTGCTTAAGCACTATACCTACCTATTGTTACGATGTTTACTTATATTGTCTGTTAGTTTATTTTAAATTTTATTTCAACATGTTTGGAAAAAACGTAATAGGAACACTACAATAAATGAAACGCTATATTTATTTAATCATAATCGTAGTAAAGTAACATAAGAAACCAAATGATGATTAAGACTGTTTTATAAGAAGCAAAGGTGCGAAAGGTACCTTCAGGCACCTTACCTATTCTAATTTATAAACACGACTGATTTGTAACAATTATAACATTTACACATTTGTATGTTTCTTGTTTTATTTCAACACTTCTATTAAGATCACAACTTCACAAGCCTAAGTGGCGCCGCCATCAGTTAAAAAATAATTTCTCAGTTAAAAATAATAGATATTACACAGCTTTCTATATTTTGCCGATTTATTGTTTCTAAATAAATGCCTAACTTGAAAACTGAGTTTTCGTTTAAAAGTAGGTAAGTACTACTTACGTGAGTAATTATTTTTAACTAATGGCGGCGCCATTATGGCTCGTGTAGGCCCTTAATCATGCTGTGCTGACTCACATCACATCAAATGAAATATTATTAGGTAACATTTCAATATAGGGAGTAGGCAAACAAGCTTACTTTTACATGAACTTACAAGAAGATTACAAATGTCGAATTAGCAACGATAGCTGCTGGTCTATTATATCAGACATAAACTACGTGCCATCTTAGGATTGCAAGTAAAGAGACTCTTAAATAAACCATCGGAAGGTTCATTCTCGTGTACACCAACGGCAAATGAAGCGTTCATTTGCTTGTAGCACGGAACGGCAACGTCGCGCGATTGTGAAAATCGACAAATTTTGGCGGCTGAAGTGTTTTTCGCTGATAGCGCGAAAACCGTAGAACCTAGGATTTTGATCTATTTGGAGCATAGTTCTCTCATTCTAAGCTACGATTTGAGATATTTTTGACGACTCTCCGTTCAGTAGTTTTCACGCTCCAAATGGGCTTGCTGACGGGACGCGACGTCAGCAAGCCCGTTTTCAAAGGCCTGTAACTCGATAACTATTGAAGCTACATTAATATTTTTTTTGGAGCAGAGTGCTCTAAATAGGGCTCTATTGTAGAGTTTTTAATCATAATCCAAATCATTACCGTTTCAGAGATCTGCGTGGGCTTGCTGACGGGACAGGACGCCAGCAAGCCCACCGGTTAATCACGTCTAACTCCTTTCACATTCTAGTTTCGAAGTTGATTTCACGGGAGCAGAGTGCTCCAATTTTGCTCGAAAATTTGAACCACAATACACGATAGTACTCTCAACGGTTCCCGAGATATAGCTTGGGCGTGCTGACGGGACAGGACGTCAGCAAGCCCACGGTTTTTAGCTCGCAGCGTCGTTCGTATTAATGCTCCAATTTTTTTACTTGACTGTAGAGGTGCTCTATTTTTGCTCTAAATTCTGATATATTGAAAATACACCTAGCTCGATTGGGCTTTCTGGGGGGACGCACACAATTAAATATATGTCAAGTAGCCTATTTCTTAGATGGATGGAGATATAAGGTTCATAATTATATACCTCCAGTTCTACAATGTTTTAAATGCTTACTTTTCAATCACTCTGCAAAATATTGTTTTAATGAACAAGCATGTTCTAAATGTGCAGAGAATCATTCCTATAAAGAATGTGCATCAGAAGTTTTAAAATGTAAAAACTGTGGAGGTAATCACCTAGCTATTTCTAAGGAGTGCCCAATTAAGGCTTCTAAAATTAAGAAAAACATATCTTTGAGAAATAATAATTCTACTTATGCAGACATAACAAATAATTTAACATCTTTCCCACCTCTGACAAAAACTAAACCTCAAAATGTTAAAATTGTACCAGAAAAGATATCAGCCCAGGACATTATTAATAATCAAAAAATTTTAGAAGCCATAATAAGCACTTTGTAAGTATAGGAAATTCTAATGAGATTAATACTACAACACATATTAAACAAACATTCATTAAAAACTTTAATAAGTAATGGATAGTATTAATATTGTACAGCATAACATCCAGAGTTTAAATAATAAAAAACATTTACTTCAATCACTCTTAATAGATAAAGAAATAGATATAGCTTTATTACATTTAATAATGGAAACATGTTTCATTAAACATGGCTGAAAACTTCAAGTCCTCGGATTCATTTCCCTGGGTATAATTTCATTTTTAAAAATGCTTCAAATGAACACTGAGGAGTGGCAATAATTATTAGGAATTCTATAAAGTATGTGCAGCATCCGACTCCAAATTATCAAGATATACAGTCTGTATTGCTATAACAATAGAAACAGGTATAGGTTCCATTACAATCCTTTGCATTTACAGTCCACCTAGAAACAAAATTAATATAACAAAATTAAAAAACAATAATTAACAATCTTCCTAAACCTATTATCATATCGGGTGATTGTAACGCCCATCACATAGCTTTTGGTTGTACAATAAATAATACAAGAGGACGAGACTTGTATGAAGTTATAGATGAATATAATTTATGTATTTTAAATACAGGTTGTGCTACTACAGTAAGTAGACCAAACAATAACACTTCTGCAATTGAGGAGTGATTTTTCAAAAGGGCTTATTTCCACTTTTGGTAAAAAAAAAACTATGAATGCCATTGTAATTGTTATGTTGAAAACTAGCCGTCAGTTCAAAATCCAATGCAAAAAGTACATATTTCCCTAGCAAAACTGACAGTCAAAAAGCTCATTCTTGTACAGAAGGACACATTTCCAGTATAATTTTAAGCCATGGTTACAAGCTTTTGAATTTTGAAACAAAAAGACGCATTTCCTGTGGACTCTGCAAAAACCCCATATTAGTTTGAAGCAAAGGGAACACATTTCCTCTTCTTTTTTAAATAACCTAATTTCCCTGAAAACTGATTATTTCTGCAACGCTCTGCATGTTTTACAATTTTCTTGTCGGCTATATTCTATTCTACAGTTTTTAGGGTTCCGTACCCAAAGGGGATAAACGGGATCCTATTCTAACTAAGACTTCGATGTCTGTCCGTCCGTCCGTCCGTCTGTCTGTCTCCAGGCTGTAACTCAAGAACCACTATAGCTAGACTACTGAAATTTTCACAGATTGTGTATTTCGGTTGCCGCTATAACAACAAATACTAAAAACAAAATAAAATTAATATTTAAGGGTGGCTCCCATACAGCAAACGTGATTTTTTCTGCCTTTTTTGCTCTATATCAGTAATGACAACAGGTAGGCACATGATATTTTGACGAAGGCCCTTATTGTATGTCTACGTCAATAAATAATAATAATATTAAAATAAAATAAAAATTTAAGGGGGGCTCCCATACAAAAAACACAATTTGGCCTATTTTTGTTCTCTAACGGTACGGAACCCTTCGCGCGCGAATCCAACTCGCACTTGGCCGATTATTTTTTGTCATTTTTAACTGACACTTTGGCAGTTGGATGTCATTGAGTGTCAATGTCAAAGAAAAGCTCGGGCTCTTTACAAATTACAATTCGTCATTTCGAGATAGCTCATAGCTTTCAAGAGATTTTATAATATATTTTGATTTTGAGAAAAAAACAAGTAGTTAAATATTTTTCATAATAAATGATACGGAAATTGCTGAAAAAACTGTACGAGAAATTAACAGCGGATGGACAAAAATATGATTTTAGTGATATAAAAGTTTAATTTGAATAAATTAGTTTCTTATAGGTATGCATTGTTTCACTTCAAAAAGCCTTATTTTCAAAAGCCTTCGTTGCAAATGGACTCATTTCCGGTTGTTTCAACCAAAAGGCCATATTTCCAAACTATTATTTTTAATTAATTTAAATCTAATTATTAAAGAACAACTATTTCAATTACTTCAGAATACTGTTATTCGGCTCTATAACACAGAATAAAAAAAATATTTTAAGATTCCATAACACAGCAGGTGCAGATTTTTCTCGATTTCTAAAAAAATGCTTAACATGGAAATAAGCCCATTTGAAAAATCACTCCTCAATTGATGTTACACTAGTGAGCCCAGAGCTGGCTCCCTATTGTGAATGGTATGTCGGTGAGGATCCGTTGGGAAGTTATCACTTTCCAACTTTTACAAAACTTAATACTTCTCCTATGCAATATGACATAAATAAAAATGTAAATAAGTATTTATTCAAAAAAGCTAACTGGGATAAGTTCTTTAATATGTCAAATGATTTATTTCAAGATTTTGAATATAATTTACAAAATCCTTTAGAAAGTTATAATCATTTCTGTGATCTACTAAACACTTTAAGAGATGAATGTGTTCCAAAAATTATAATAACTAATTCATCTAAAAAAATTTAAAAAAGGGTACCTGCTCCGTGGTGGAATGATATTTGTGATAGGGCTGTAAAGGATTGTGGAGAAGCTTTGGAAAAATATAGAAATAATTTGAGTATGGAAAATTATATAAATTATAAGAGATTAGATGCATTCAAAAAAAGGATTATAAAAGAGGAAAAGAGAAAAAGTTGGCAAAATTTATGCTCTACATTTAATAGATCCACCCCAGTCACAAATATTTTGAATTTTATCAAAAAATATAAGCATGTAGATTCTAGCATAAATAGTAAATGTGATAGTTTTGTACCAGAATTTTTAGACAAATTTACAAATGATGAAGTATGTGACAGTTCATTAGAAGATATATTTAAAAGTAATAATGATAGTGAATATTTCAACTTTTTCATGAAAGATTTTAGCTGGGATGAATTTCATAGTTCCTTAATGTCAAGAAGAGATTCTACTCCTGGACTGGATAATTTACCATATTTAATGATTAAAAATGTACACAAAAACGCACAAGTAGTTCTTCTTAATATCTACAATCACTTATGGTCCAAACAAGTTGTTCCCGACGAGTGGAAAACTCAGTGTGTTTTGCCCATTCTGAAAGAAGATAAGCCAATCCATGATCATAATTCTTACCGTCAAATATCACTCACTTCATGCATAGGAAAAGTTTTTGAAAATATGATAAAAGTTAGGTTAGACTACTTTACAGAAACTAATTCAATATTACCAGATTTTCAGCTAGGTTTCCGTAAAGGAAAAAGTACAGTTGACGGCTTTGTTTCATTTCTTAATGATATTAAGAATTCTTTAATGGCTCATTCAAATGCAATTTGTGTATTTTTAGATGTGCAAGGAGCATACGATAATGTTAATTTGTCTGTACTTATAAAGGTTTTAAGTGAATTGGGCATTCCTGGTAGATTTTTAAATTGGATATATAGATTCTTGAATCACCGTCTTGTCTATGTGAAATTTAATGATATACTACATGGTCTAAAATTTGCACATAAAGGCTTAATGCAAGGAGCAATATTGTCTCCAATCCTGTATAATTTATATACATCACAAATTTGTAAATATGTAAAAGTATTAGGTGTTAATGTTCTACAATATGCTGATGATATTGTTATATATTGTATTAATCGTCTACTACGCTCGGCCAATTGTAATATTAATTTAGCTCTTAAGCAACTGTTAAATTATTACAATAACGAACTAAAACTAAATATTAATTCTTCAAAAAGTTCAGTTATGACTTTTGGTATAAAAAGTCAATGTAATGTTCAAGTTAAATGTAATAATGAAGTAATCTCAATAGTAAATGAACATAAATTTCTAGGTATAGTTTTAGATGACAAACTCAAATTTAATAAACATATAGATTTAAATATGTAATAAAGCTTACCAGCGACTCAACATATTGAGATGTTTAGTAGGAGTTTTTTGGGGTGCTGATCCAAAAATTCTCTCAATGTTGTATAAAAGTTTAGTTAGGAGCCACTTTGACTATAGTTGCTTAGCATATATTAATGCTAGCGCTAGTCTTCTAAAAAAGTTAGATATAATTCAAAATCAAGCGCTGCGCATTATAACTGGTGCGATGAAATCCACCCCGATAAACTCAATGGAAGTTGGAACTTGTATACCTCCTTTATTCTTGAGACGACTCATGTTAGCTAAGAAATACTTTGTTAAGATGATTGCAATTAAGTCCTCACTTCCTGTAAGAAAACTGAAAGTATCTGAGGAAATAGCTCACAGAACACTTTTACTCCTATCGGAGAAGAATGACAACTCTATACAATCAGTTTTTACTACCGCCATCTATATGCAGCCCGTACCGTACTAATCGGAAAAAAATGAGCGCGGGAAATTTCAAATTATTAGTGCGGTAAATTCAAATTCTATAGTTTTAAATGGGGGTTCTTAAAGGGTATTTTTTTAGTTGTAAGAAAAACTAAATAGGTAAACCTATTATTCGGACTGTCGTTTACCTATTTAGCTTTTCTTACAACTAAAAGTTTACATAATATGAAATAAAACAAATAGGTATATTAATAACATTTTGGTTTTATTGAAAGTTCACGTCTTACATTCTCCATTTATAAAATATATTACTTGAAGGAACAGACTCTTATAAAATAAAATATTACTGCTACTTACAGATATATTTAATAGAATCAGGCAATACTTTGCAAAATTTGAATACTTTAAAAAGTGTATTTATTTATACAAATATTACATACTAGATGACGCCCGCAACTCCGTTGCGCCAAAATAGTTTATCGCGAAGGAACCATACATTTTTCCGGGATAAAAAGTATCCTATGTCCTTTCCCGGGACTCAAAGTATCTCCATGCCAAATTTCAGCAAAATCGGTTTAGCGGTTTTAGCGTGAAGACAGACAGACACACTTTCGCATTTATAATATTAAGTATGGAAGTATGGAATAAAAATTATGTGTAGAACTTTGTGAATCAGTTTTTCTTACATTTTGTTCAACCATACATTTCACTCAACATTAAATTTAAAATGCTATACTTAGCAAAATATAACATATTATTATATTTTCTGTGGAGAATGCTTACTTGGTATTTTGTATGCAATTACTGGTGTAAAATAATTTTCATTTTAAGTTTTAAAGAAGAAGTCGAAGCTTCTTCAGCAAAAGAACGGTTTTTTAAAACGCAGAATCTCTTTATGCATATAAAAAACACAGTTAATAATTGTTTCCAAATTGTTATCTTTGTGTAAATTGCATGGTTGAATAAAATCAAACTTGACAATACTATTTATGCGATCTAAAATTTTTATCTTTATCATTTTAACAAAGGCATTATCTTTTAAAAATTATTAATAACTGATGCACATAACTCTACACAAAAAATAAAATCTTTATGGGCATAATTTAAAGCTTGAGAATCCGTTCCATATTCCCTGTTTGCGACAAAATTGTGTGTTATATCTATGTTATCACTAACAAATATTTTTCTACATATTTCACAATCCTTCAATGGTAGTTTCTTTAATATAAATCCCGCCACATATGCACATGCCTGTATTTCAGGATTGTTTGTGTTTATTGCTTCATCAACTTCAAAATACAGAGCATATGACGTTGAAGATGATGAAGCAGTAACAACTGAGTCTTTTTTTTCCTGCGCAGACTGCGAAACTGACAAGAAGCTATCAAAATTATTAATTATAACATTGTTGTCAGTTTCGCAGTTTCCAGTAGTTCCCATATGTGATAAATTACTAATTATGGCAGCTTTGAGCCCAGCTACAAATTGTCCGCATGTAGGGTTTGTGTTTGAGCCACAGTTCCCACGAATACACCCAAAAAGATTTTCTAGGGCATCTTGTTGGAGTCTTCTTGTAGCTAGGCCTTTCACATTATATTTTTTACTTAAATTTCTCCATACCCTTTCTACAGCATTTAGAGTCCATATCCAGCCCTCTAGCGATGGAGGTTTACGTGGACTGCCTATAAATTTTAGTGTAGAAAAAAAATTTTCATTTTTTGAAAGAAAATTAAATGGGGGCTGGTTGCTGTTAAGTTTGTGGCATGACATTTTCCTCTTCTTAAATCCGATGTTTCACTGTTTAAACAGTCAAATATTTTGTCCATATTGGCAACAACATTTGCTGTTGTTGTGGCTGCAGCTGTAAGGCTTCCTGTAAATGAAAATGAATGTATTAGAACGGAAATAGAACCTTATCTTTATTTAAATACATTTTTAAAATAGTAGGTAGTGTATTATTTGATATAAAAGTCCGCGACAAAATCCGTAATTGTTAAATCTTATAATATCATGATTCATGAGTGATACTCGCGAAAACTTAAGAAATCATTAAAGTAAAAGTTGTTGATATTATTTATATAATGATTGTATCGAGTTATCTATATATATATTAATACGTGAGAGAAAAACTTTGTAACCCTTTTTACAAATTTTTACAAACTTTTAAAATGGGAAAACATACGTGCATGAAATTTCACACAGTTACAGTTTATATGGAGGAGTGCATCGAGCCAATATTATTTTAAAATTATGTTTTTATCATACATTTTTTTAACAATTAAAACGTTAAACACATTACAACATACATACTAGGAAAGATGACAGGTTTTTGAGTGACAAGCCTATACATTACGAATTATACTCTTTTATTTATGGTTGAAGTCTGTTGACAACAAGTTGACGAATTGAAAATGGATTATAGTTTTTTATTGAATCTAAGGGTATGCGCGCACGGGCAACTTAGTTGCTCGGCGATTTATTTGTCTCTTTCGTGAAATAAATAAAAAACCGAAGAAAGCGTCGAAAAATAGAATATTGGGTGCATCCATTATGGAGCGATCGGCTATGTATATGAAATTTAGAGCATACCCAAAGACTTGATCGAGAGACAAATAAATCGCCGAGCAACCAAGTTGCCCGTGCGCGCATACGCTTAGATACTACATATTAGACAATGCTTACACGGCCAGTCTGAGATCAGCTGAGTCCCAGAGACAAGAATTGAAGAAAAATATGATAAAATCAATATTTTCTTACAAAATATTGACTTTATCAAAAAGGTAAGGTAGTAGTCGTAATGTCATTGAGAGTAAGGTCGAATTTCGACCATTGGGCGATCTCTAGTACATTTATGATTTAATTATACATACATACCATCAGATATTTTAGAGTACAATCCAGCTGCAACTGAATGGCTCAACACTTGAGCAGCTAAATTTACTTTCATTTTTTGCTTCGTATTGGGGTCCAAATGGTCTTTTCTAAGGCAGGGTGCAAAAACAAAATTTGGGTTCTTAGAGTCCATTTCATAGAATTGTTTTATGTGCTCCCATTTAGCAATCCCTGTAAATAAGAAATTATTAGCAAAACAAGAAAATCATATTATTAATACGTAGTGAAAAACTTTGTAACCCTTTTTTATGAAAAATGGGGAAACATAGGTGCATGACATTTCGCACAGTTATAGTTTATATGGTGAAGGAGTGCATCGAGCTAATATTATTTTGGATTTATGCTTTTAACATACATTTTTTAACAAATATAACATTGCACACACTACAACGTACACACTAGGGACAAGCCTTTACATACGAATTGTCTAGATTTATAGTTGAAGGTTGTTGTCAAAATGAAAATAGATTTAGTTTTTTTTATTAAATCTTAAATCATAAAGTTAATATACTTATAGGTATATTACCTTTATGTCTTAAATACTGTTAGACAATTATTACTGCACGGCCAGTCTGTCATCATTTGACTTTATTAATCTGAGACTGTTGCAGGAATTATGTCTAAAAAATAATAAAGTAAATTTTTGACAATAGAATATCAATAGAAAAGCGTTGGAAACTTATAATTTATATCTGAGTCGAATTTCGACCATTGGGCGATCTCTAGTATAAAAAATTATGTGAAAATATTAGCTTCCTTAAAACCATATTGAATTTAAATTTTTAAAATTAAAACTACGCAATATTGATGTGTAGAATAATGCCCTAACTTACCTCTTCCTGTCTGTAGGCTGGAGTTTATGTCTGTACTGCATTCAATATGTGGTGTGTCATAAATTGACACAATTTCTTTATTTTGTAAAGTTATATAAGGATGTTCCATAGATGCCCCCAAGATTGAAAGTGCTCTCCTGTTGACACCATCCATGTCACATACTGTAGCTGAAATATTTACACCGGCTTCATGACACTGATGTAGTACCTGAAATAATATAAATTCGATATTAGGCAATACATAACATAATAATGTAATAAGTATATATATTAATACGCGAGAGAAAAACTTTGTATCCCTTTGACGAAAAATGGGTAGGTGAATGAAATTTTGCATAGTTAGTTTATATGGTGAAGGAGTGCATCCAGCTAATATTATTTTGAAATTATGTTTTTATCATACATTTTTTAACAAA